>CM038117.1:30966729-31586727 GCA_001642375.2 Mentha longifolia | reverse complement strand
AGAATTGCAGGCTGAAGAAGAATGCATTGGAAGAGAAGATTCTTCGGCTTGAAGGAGATTTAATAGCAAGAGATGCACTATGTGTGCAAGACGCGAGATGAAGAACGAGCTAAATCAGATGAAGGTAGTTAATAGTCAGTTATTGATGAAGGTGAAGCGTCTTGAGAATGTAAGAGAGATCTGCAAAGAAGAATGCAAGGAACCTCAGAACACGAAGTGAAGCAGACGAGACGAGTGAAGAGATCTGCAGTAAATCCACATCAGAATCTCATGATTCATATCAGCCTCAAGTTCAAGTTAGTGTCACGATCTTTGTTTTACCTCATCCAAATTTACATCAATCACTCTCTCTTTCCATTTGCTTATATCTGTATTTTCTTCGTCTCGTTCCAGATTTCCATCAACGAAGTAAGAATGGATTCGCAGAAGCCTTGGAGGGCAACGACGCGTATAAAGCACAGCTAGAGAGGTATAACATAACTTTTATATCAGATTAACATTTTCATGCTTCATTCTAAAAAAACAAAATCATCATGCCTTGAGATACTACTAAGATTCAAATTGTTGATCGGATTCTTGAAGCAAACAACATTTGGCAACATAGAATTATACATTTTGCTAATTAATCATGGCATGATCATACCAAATCACTACATTTTCTGTATTAGCAGCTTTTTAGCTCAATATGCAATATAAAATTGGTGTTGGGATTATGTTGTGGCAGTGAGAAGAAATCAAGAGAAAGTGAAGCAAGGTAGCACAGCTTGAGAAAGAGTTGCAAGAAATTCGAGAGCGTTACTCGAAATGAGCCTAAACTATGCAGAGGTGGAGGATCAAAGAGAGCAGCTTGTGATGAAACTCAAATCTTTCAACATTTAGAGCTGTGAGATTCTTGTTTTCTAGGCAATCTGCAGATATTATTGGAAGAAAACACTGCAAAAATGGCCCATGATTCTTGATGCAAAACCATTTTGAGCAAATTGCAAAACGTTTGAAAGTTTTGAGAATCTATGGAAATTCTTAGTGTGCGTCAGATATTAGACACAAGTAACCAATCTTTTCATATGAGGTACCATCTTCATTTTCTTCATTTCTGAGGGATGTATTTGCAGAAGAATGGGACCTTTTTACATTTACTACATTCTTTTTTTTGTATTAGATTTTTGTGTTGAATACATTGATTTTTTGCCCATGGGATCTTCTATCCCATTATAGTGTACCAATCGTATATCAAAATCAATTTTTTCTAAATTTTTACTCAGATTTCTTCAATTTCTCTATATTCTGATTCAATCTAACTTTGTACTACTTAACTAGGGTTGACCTATCCAATCAAGTTTTACAATATTATTTATTTTTAATATTTAATATCAATTTTATTAGTTAAAAGATGAAGAAAATGCTAAAAAAATAATTATATATCATAATTGAATTAATGAATCATTGTTAATTAGTACTGTAATATTAGACAAAATCATATCACATCAAAAATTGAGGGAAAAAAAATCAAGAAAAATCGATTCTAAACTTTTAGTACATAGTTGGTACAGTAACGAAGACATAAGATCTCATCCGTTGATTTTGTAATGGATGACGTCGTGAAAATGTAATAAGAAAAGGTACTGAAAGAAGCCTGAAGTATGAACAGTTTGTAATACCGCGATTTGATTTCAAGTTCAAAAAGTGATAGTACTTAATAATATATTAAAAATAAAAAAAATAAAAAAAAATAAATAAACAAATAATAAAAGAAAAGAAAAGAAAAGAAGAGCTGAATCGAGTTTCAAGAAATTTAAATACATGTTTATGGCGGCATATAAGTCGAGTATAGATGGAACAATCACTCAGAAGTCAGAAATAGAAGATGAAACAATGATATATACATAGATGAAAGATTTTTTCCCGTAAAAGAATTGGCATTAGATTGATTATATATACGAATGAATTAGGAAGCAATTAGAGCCAATTGATGTTCGATAGTTCAGTACTCCCCACCACAGTTCTTCCTTACAACTGCTGCCTTATTTCTTCTTCTTCTCTACATCTTTTTTACAGTATCGAATATGCTCTAATCACCTCAACAATGGGCGCTCGACACAACGGACATTTCCCCCCTCCTCGTACCAACTCATTCGCACATTTCGAGCACGTGCACATATGTCCACATCTAGAGAGAGGCAGAGAGAGGTAAGGCCTAAGACAAGCACTAAAAGGAGAACACTAACTTCATTCAAGGACAGACCGAACTTATAATTTGCATACCTGTACAGAAGAGCATCGATATGATTATCACAACATACACAGCAGGTACCCTTTCTAACATTACCCCATTTTGACCCGTCGTCTGATGACTCAGCAGCCCCTGCATTTACAGAAAGTTGTGATTGTGTTTCATGGACAATCAAAGACCAGAAGCTGTATTCTGGAACCTTCCAAGAAAACTAAAAAAGACGAGAATCAATGAGGGCAGACCTTGTCCACCAGTTGATCGGTTGAGAGCAGCGGAAACCTCCTGTCTGACTGAGCGTTGGAGTTCGAGTTGCATGTCCATGCAAGCTTCTAACATCCTCTGCATGTGATTCATTCCTTGCTGGAGTTTCGCAACATCAGCTCTCAGATCATTCATCATCTCCCATTCCTGCTGTTCACAAGAATCG
The DNA here is from genome assembly GCA_001642375.2 of Mentha longifolia. Classification (NCBI taxonomy): domain Eukaryota; kingdom Viridiplantae; phylum Streptophyta; class Magnoliopsida; order Lamiales; family Lamiaceae; genus Mentha; species Mentha longifolia. The sequence goes on along the minus strand of CM038117.1, from coordinate 31,584,070 downwards.
AAGTGTTCAGTGAAGAAATAAAAAAAGTTTCTCAACCAGATTCACTGTGCCAATGAGAACCATTCTTGTATTACAGTCGAAGCAGGAGTGATGTGGAATAAATTCGATTTGCTTTACAAAAAGAAAATATTAATGCACTTTTATGCAATGGTTTAGCAAAAAAATGATCAACAATATTAGCATCTGATAAATCAGCCAGCAGCATCTTTTTAATGGGATGCCACAATATGTTACAAAATTTAGCTTTAAGCTCCCCAATCAGAAGCGAGCTTCTTAATAGATTAAATATGAATATTCTAGAATTTGACTCCGCACCCCGGAAAGTGTTCATTTCCACACGTAAAGATACAAATTCTTCATTTCAATCATTTAACTCTTTCCAGTCTTAATAGGATTGGCTCAATGGTAGCCCAAAATATCACGGTAATGCTTGGAAATTTTGGTATTTGCAAATCTTTCTCAGTTGAAACCACGCTGAAAAATTCCTTGATTACAATTTCCGAACAATAAACAGTCACAAGAGATAGAGAAGATAACTTACAAGTTCTGAACGATGAGCACTCTGACGAGACCATCCAGAATTGTGCAATTCCTGATGCCAAATAGGCTGTGGTGGTGGTACTGGAGGAGTCGGTAAAACTAGTGACGGTCTAGCAGTAGCATCACGTAGATCTTCAGTCGGCTCAACATTTTCTTGATCTTGGTCTCTCTCGGGTGATGGAGGAAGAGGCAAATTCCTGTGGAGGTCCCAATCGATGGAAGCCCTCCCTCCCCTTTCCACATATGATTGAATCAACTGATCAAGGCTCTCACGGAAACCACTGCGGAGAAGATTGGAGACACTCCTCCTACAATAAGTTACAAACAGTAAGTTACAAAAAAATAAATTAGATTAAGAAAATTAAAAGAACACAAAATATGAGACTGTAACCTGCTTAATAGTTCCCTGAGTTCCATACTGTACACATTATCATCATCAGGAGGGTGAAACCTGGTAACTCTCCTGAAAGGAACTGATCTTCGCATTCTTGGCGGGTCAGTAGGCCCTTCTGACCAAGTGTCAACTGCCTCTCGTGGGCCATCATCGGGCCAAACATTGTGACTTTGTGGTAAACGATGCCGTCCTTCATCTTCAGTTACTGCTTCTTCAGAGGACTGGTTGGATTGTTGTACATTATGTGCGGATTGTAGTAAATTTACTCTCTCATCTTCAGTGACCTGACCTGGCCTATTCCTTCCCAGATCAGGTAAAGAACGTACTGTAATTCGAAGAGGTGGACTATGATCCATATTCCCAATTCCATCTGGTAATTGAGCACTAGTATCTTGATTTCCTCGTGGCCCTTCATGTAAGGCATCTGCATTACTCTGATCATTTCTAGAATCATTGTTGCCACTGGTTGGTGAGGTCTCAGGATGGCTGCTTACTTGACCACGAACTATATTTTCCAATCTGAAACGGAACCCTTCCCTAAATGGCAATATTGGATAAAAATCAAAAGTATCCTAATATTTATGAGAATAGTCAAGCTGTGCCATATGATAACATTGCTACCAGAAAAACATTCAAATATGGCTTACTTAAGTAAACATTGAGGAGCAAATACGAGATCTATTCCAAGTTCAATAGAGTTTCTTAGCCATTGAATATTCTTCTCGAAATTCTGGGACCTCCAACAAATTAAAACCATTTCTAAACAGGAATCTTTTCCTCCAAAATTTATATAGGTAGGTAATACAGTAAAGTGACATCACTAGCTCAAACACAATTTTCATATCAGCTGTTTTATTTAAGATTTATCTTATCCTAACTGAGTTGCTGCTTTCAGCAATTAAAAAAGAAAAGGACAATGATTTGGCAACTGTATTTAGGCTATGCAAAAGTATTTTCAATTTGTAAATGCCTTGGAAGCACTTTACATTGTCATGCAACAAAAATATGATTTCAATCATATAAATTACAAGAAACGAGCTTTCTCAGTTCACTAGCTTAGCTTAGCTTAGTCAACTACTCTAATGATATGATGAATGTTCAAACATGCAGCAGCAAATCATCTAAAAGAATAGGACTTGAGTTTCTCTTGTACTTCTTGAACAAATTTATCAGATTACCAAACAGACTAAAGTGGTACATTAAACAATAAGAAACCCAGACTGCTGTAAAAAAACAAAAAGAGAACAGAAAGGAATAGAGAGCAAAAATCAAAGTTGAATGTGCAAGTACAATAGATTGTTCATGAATAACTTGAACAATAGGCATACCTCAGGCCAGAGACTGTATGTCGCTGTCTTAACTGATTCAACTCACCGGCCGCCATAGAAGGTGGTCTCTCTTCCTCAACAGGCCTCTCGTTTCTCAAGAATCGGCCTCTAAGCAGGGACTGAAAGTTAAAAAGTGACCTTCAGAAAAGTCTTTATGTGGCAGGATGAACAAGTTTGCAAACATGTGCAACAGGGGAAGCGTTGAAATACTATCATACTAATTTAAATGAGCCTGCTATGGCAGATCAAGATATAACCAGTCTAAAGGCCTTTCCCAGATAGGGAGATCATGAACAGTCAAGGACATCAAGTCAATCCCAAAATAACCCAGATGCACTTAGGTGGAATCATGTCATGTCGAATTCTAGAACAAAAAAAGAGGGTAACAAGAATACGAACATGTGCAATTTCAACCTTCGCATCAATGTCCACGATGCAATAGTTCTGTATCAATATTCTACCTTTATAAGATGAGCAACTTAGAGTAAAATTTATGGCACCTAATGAAGAAGATGACAGTGTTCTCCTAAACAGGGATAACTTGACCAGGCTAAATACGAAATTGTTGATAGCTCTCTAACTAAGCAATAGATTAAAGTATAAATACAATTTACAGATCCTTAACTAACCTGATTAAAATCAAGCACCAAAAAGACTAGCACTCTTTAAAGAATGATATACATTAAATAAACAAAGAATATCTGTTTCCAATATTACCTGAATACGATTCCGGTGAGCAAAATCAGATACAGCACGATGTTCCAGCAAACCCTGCAGTTCCCTCTGTCTTTCCCTTTCAACCCGAACAAGCAAATCAAGCAGAGCTTGTCTTCCTCTTAACCTCAAAATATCCCTTCGTATGTGCTCTGGCTGACCTTCTTCATGATCCGCAGCAGACCCTTCACGAGCACTGTCGCCTTCATTGCCGGGGACAGTATCCCTTTCTTCCCTACGTCCACTGCGGGACCCTCTTTGCTGACTTGTCATTTGCATCCACTCCCTTACAATCCTGACCCTCTCACGCTCAGTTTCTCCAAGCCATTCAGCTCTTGGGCTATCATTCCTCTGCATGAGATTGGAAGAAGTATCACTAATACCACTCTCCATCCATCCACGAACAATATGCCTCACCCTTTCCCTCTCAACATCTCCGAGGTCGGGAGATTGCTCGCGACTAGAACTGTCGTGATCCCTATTCTCATTCTGTGGGCCCAACTGATCGTGGGACCAAGTTGCATAATCATTCTCACTTTCAGTAGCATCAACTAGACTACCCTGAATCTCTCCTTCCCTCCCTTCTTCAGTATTTATAGATGCATTTGTGTTAGAGTCGACACTCCTCTGCTGCCTCAATCTCTCTCTAACTCTTCCCCGAGCACGGTTCAGTACGTGCTCATCCTCCAACTCCCGCCACATCTGCAAGATAGACGAAGCTTGGGTGCTGAGGGTCTCGACATTTCCTTGATGTCTTGAAGTTGGAGACTCTGACTCCCTCAAAAAAGATGAGTCGAGCATCGACACTGTGTGCAAACCCGCAAGCGCCATCAACTCAGACTCGCGATTCCTCCTCTCCCTCGTGGTCATCATCTCCTGCGCCTGTCTCGCAGCCCACCGGCTTAAAATCCTAGAGTGACGCCTCCTGGCAGCAGAAGATTCTGCCAGATCATCACCATCGAGATCCGACCTCCTCCTCCTTCTAATGAGTTGTTCCCCTTCTTCCTCCTCTTCCTCAGTAGTAGTTGTTCTTGGAGTGCTACATGAAGCAAAGGACATGTACTCATCATAATGCCCATTCATTAACTCCTCCAAACCCCTCTCAAACTCAGAACGAGTATCGTTCTCCGTGCTCTCGGGTTTCTGCTGCAGCTCTTGACGAACATCATCCATGACCTTACTGATCCTAAAAAAGCTACCCTTCCCAGCTCAATCACTCAAGATAAAAAGCCTAAAGCTGAAACATTAACCACAATGGCATAAACCCACATTCCCCAAAGTATCAACCACCACAAAATCACACAAAAATCCAATTTCCACAATCAGGAAACAAACCAAACCCTAGACCCAATAATCCATGCTTGGGATCAAAATATCTCATGGAATAGAACTCTATCAACCCTCCCAAACCACTGAGCGGGCTCATACTATCACCTGATCAAGCAAAATTGACGAACATCACCATTTCTAGCAACTATCACCGCCCAAATATAAAATAAAATACAACAGGAAGAGATTAAGATCCAATAAACAAAATTAATTATAAAGCAAATGAAATGACGATCGAACGGCGATAGCCACGAAGCTCATCGAAATTCAGAGAATTATTAGATGAATGAAACGTACCTCTGAAGCTGTATCCCTTCGATTGCAGTGTGCGAATAGGCAAAGATAAAAGAAAACCCAACTTTTCACGTAATAATTAGCAGTGCGCATAAAATATGTATTGATAAAGATAATAACTAGTGAGCGTATAACTTTGTGTGTGTGAGTGCGTGTTGTGTGTGTGTGTTGATGAATAGCGTTGGAAAGAGGAAAGAATGCAACTGTATGAAAAAATCATTTCAGGAGAGAGAGAGAGAGAGGTGAAGAAGAAAGGACCATGGAAATTTATACGGAGCGAAACAAAAGGGTTTTCTTTTATTTTTTTTATTCTTTTTTATATAGTTCTTTAATAGTACTAATATTTTCTTAATTACTTTATTTTATTTCTATTTTGAGAAGAAGAGGGAGCGTGGGAGCGCCATTTGGTTTAAATCAATCAAACATTTTCCAACCTCACAAATATATTGCAATTTAAATATTATTGTAATCGAACTTCTCTTCCATAATTATTTATTTATTTTTCACTTTTATATCATTTCTAAAAGCTACTATTATACGGAGTATAAAGTTACTATTTTGTATTATCAATTTCTCATGGTTAAGATTGCTATAATTTGTAAATAATATTTTATCTGTCCCATAAATTCAGTTTAAGAAGTCGAACTTAAAAATATAAATTGTTTATAATATAAATGAAAAGGTAAAATAACATTTTCAAATGGATTTTTGTCTAATCAAAAATAAAATTGATAAATTATAATAAGATATAGTTATTTTCTCTAATTTTGACAAATTAGAGAAAATCTTAATTGTGATCTACTTCCCTCCGTCCCACTTATATAGAGATAGTTGACTGTCTTTTTGTGAGATAAAAGTGCAGTTAACTATCCCTATATAAGTGGAACGGGGGGAGTAATTATTAAGTACACAACAAAAAAAAAATTGATGAAATTGAAATTTATGCAAATATTTATGATATGGTCTGCTTTTAATCGCGATTGTAGTTAAGTTTTACTGTACCCATGACTTCAAGAAATAGAAAAGGATTCCGTAATTTTTTTTTCTTTTTTTTTTTCATTTTAAAGAGGATCAATAATGATTTTTCATTTCCCCCTTAAGGTGACTCGAACCCCCAACTTATTAGTTGAAGGAGAAGTGTCTTACCAACTGAGTTGCATTTCGTTGTCTTAGGATTCCGTAATTGTTCACGGCATATTTAATAAATTACTAAAATAGACCCTTTTTTATTGAATTAGAAATCCATATATGTCAGTGATAAATAAATTTATTACTCATATAAAACAAAAGGTGATTGGTCAAAAGCAAATGAACCAATATTATTGTCCTTTCCAACAACCACAACAATAAATAAATACAGTATATGCTTACATATAAATATTATAGGCTTTTAGATAAATAGATTTTAGGTGTAATTATGTGATTGGTTGGTTTCCGAGCTAGCAATTTTACGACTTATAATACCGATTCTCAATTAATAATTATCCATTTTGCGTGCTCCAAAGTCCAATCATCATTTCTTATGCTATGCATAGGGGTTGATTAGTAAAATATCGTTAATCATAAATTAATTTGAATATCAAATCAAAAGATTTCATTGGATAAACACCAATTCGTTGAGCATTTGCAGAATAAAATTAATAATAATGTTTGTTAGCACATTCGAGTGCTATGACTTTTACTTTACATAGGGAAAGATTAGGAGTTAAAATCGAATAAAAATCCAAAAAAAGCTTATGACAATCAAGTATTCGGTCAAAAATCTAATATCTTTCTATTTTTATTTTTATTGATAGTAAATTATACATATGTGAAAATATTGACCATTAATCGATTGCCACTATTTGTTTTTGCCTTCAAAACTGGTAAGAACGTTGGGATGTGTACCTAAAGATCTTAAATTGCTAAGGACTTAATATTTAATTGGAATATAATAAAAAAAATACACTATTAAATATCACCAAAAATAAATTTATATGGCAAAGTGCAATAATGGGCATAATCAATTCGAATTTTAGTAGGACAGTAAGTAACAACACTACAACCTCCTATTTGTTTTATGTTATATTATGAACTTAATTTAAAAGTACTAATTATTTCCAATGTGGAATTATAATACTTTCTTGTCATGAAACTCATAAACATAATCGAAATAACATTTTTTTTCCAATTAATAATAAGAAAAACGCATCCCAACTCGACATGTGGATTGGTGCTAGAGAGGTAATTAAAATTTAAGTGGGTGTTTGGGTTTGGCTTGGTTTTTCTGATTTTGATATCTGCCCCTAAAAATTGGATAATTTTATCATTGTTTTTCGAAGTCATCACCAAATTTTTAGTATTTATTTACATCTATTTATCATAGCTTTTTTTTTTAAAAAAAAAAAGAAAATTCTCATTATTTCAGTTTTGAAAACTAAAACCTCAAAACAATTTAGAAACCAAATTATCAAAATCCATATTTTTCACTTGTGTTCTCTCAAAGTTGCTTTTTGCTCCCTCGGAGTCAACAAAGTTAAGAAAATGAATTTACCAATTAAATATTTAATTAAAGATTGCATTTTTATCCTTAAACACTTCCTTTATCGGCTATTTGTCGTTAATGAAATACTACCTCCATCCCACTATATTATACACTATTTATTTGATTGACATTTCCGGCACGTATTTCCACTGAAACTTAGTATGAGTTTTAAAATATAATTTTGAAGTATGTTTTTTTTTACGGGATACTATGAGTGAGACACATAAATAGTGTATAATTTTAAAAAAAAACATACTTCAAAATTATATTTTAAAACTCATACTAAATTTCAGTAGAAATACGTGCCGGAAATGTCAATCAAATAAATAGTGCATAATATAGTGGGATGGAGGTAGTACAAACAATGGCCTATATTTGTTAATCACTCGCTTCTCGTTAGATGCGTATTATTATGATTTCAATAATAAAAAATAAAAATCAATAACTCCCGCAAAATGTAAACAGACGAAACGTTAGTGAATATGGCTGGTCTAAACCCCAAAATAATCTTTCTGCAATTATTTTTATCAATAAATATGTGTCCAATTTTTTGTAGGAAAAAGAAATGGACACCTACTAGAGACTAGGAGCAACAAAACATGTCCTTTTAATTTTGTGAAATTTTCAATTTTATTAATACTTCAAAAAACAATGGGTGGAAATCAAAATACAATCGTAATGTCTAATTTAAATTCAATATAAGATAACCTATAAGTATTATGATATCGAGTATGAAAGTAAAATTGTTATTTCCAACCATAGGTCGATGCTCGAGTTATCATTAATGAGTATTGTGTTGTACTAAAAGAATAATCGGAAACTAGAGGAATATAATTGAAGGAAACCAAGGTATGGGAATAAGAATATGATATGACTCTACATAAATCCCAATCAAAGCAAAAGAAAAAAAAAAAAAAAAAAAATGGGCATGAAAATCAAACGGACACGTCATGTCCAAAGAACCCTAATTGATAAAATTCATATATGTCCATTAACATTAGGACAAATGCATTGGGATGGATAATCACTGCACCCATCCATGTTAGGTCAAGAAAAGAAAAGATAATTCTTCTCCACTCTTCTTCTCCATGCATATGCCCCTTGTCTCCCTCCCCAAAACCACATGTTCTTCAATAATCACATATTGCAGAAAACTATGCAAAACTCCATCTCCAAGAATACACAAACCATCTAATCTATTCACACATTTAGCTCTTGGAAACACTTGAGTACGGGCTAGCACTTGGTCATATTTTAGGAACATTGAGCTCTTGCACGGAGGTTTTGCTCGATTCCGGGGTGGGGTTTCTTTGGGATGGGAGATGAGTTCGGGATCCTATGTTGTTGATAGGGTTTTTATTTCGGAAATAGGGTCGGAGATCTAAGGAAGATTTTAAATGGGACCGGTGGTCGTGAAGGATACATGATGTGGTTTAGCCACAACCTTTCGTTGTTCGGTAGATTCGTGCATGTTTCTTGCATGATGGAGAAGCCATGAATGACAGGTTTGTGGCTTGCTTTTGATGTCCATACTCGTTTTGTTTGATCTTAATAAAGGAATCTCAAGTTATAAGAATGTCACACCATATAGTTTTCTTGGTATGCTTAGATATACTATTCTTGTTGGGAAATATGGTTGTATGCATTTGCCTCCATATAGCTTGATTAAATCTTGTCACACCATGATTAATTTTATTATCTCAACTCCTCTTTATATGAGAAACCGTGCAAATTTTGCACTTCATGATCTCAAAGCCTAGATTATTTTGATTCTACATGCATGTGTTGCAAAGGTACACCACATATATTTACCCCATCTACATGTGTTATCTCATTTCAGGATCAACAACGTAAAAACACATGTCGGTGAAATGTCAACGTTGTCAAATAATCGAAACATTTCCAATTATTTACAAACCAAAAAACAAAAACAAAAAAAAAACCCACAATTAGTTGATAAGAATTGAGCCAAATCCAATATATAAAAAAAGCTTGACTATTTGAATTGTTTTCCTTTGATTTTGTTGTTCTTTTTCCTATGCATCAAATCCAACAGTGCCTTCTTCTTGCCCCATGCATAAACATTTTCACCTTTTCTAAACCACCTTGATTTTGTTCTACTCATATTTAATACATCAATTCCTGGACCTGATTATAGAGAAATAAGAAGTGGGTTGAACAAGATACAATTGAATCTGAAAGCAACAAACGAAAAGGAAAAACTAGTTGCACATTTATCCAGCTTGAATTCGCTCATTTTCCTAGTTTAACTTAACAATTTACACCACAATACACAAAGCTGGTGCAAAGATCACCCTATTTCAGATTTCACCCGTCCCAAGAGGCTGCCTGGAGGTATCTCCAGAAGCCCAAGCTTGATAATCCTTCGTTAACTGTAAATAGTATTCATGATTCAGTTTTGTAAGCACAAATGTACGATAAAGGATCCCAAAAGATAAAACGAGAGAACATGATTCCGCAGATAAACAAAAACAGCAGACTGCAAACCAACAAAAGCAGGAGGAGACACAAACCATATAGATTATGATGGTGAAGATAAAGCCAATCTTTAGCAAAAGACTAATAACCAACCTACTGTCAAAGGCACACTTGTATGATATAGTGAAAGATCTATCAAGTTTTACTGGCATTAATGCAATGCAGAAGGTTTTCTGAACTAGTGCTCAGAAACTGGGTTTTAGATAAATACTAGGTTTTGCAGGCCCTGGCTTCTCTGAGGTGCTGGAACAAGTACTTAATGGAATGGACCCATTTTCCCTTTTAATGTTTATACTCAGTAGGACTAAAAAACTTTTTGTAATATATTACAATAAAACCTCTATAAGATACTCCCTCCGTCCCGTTCAATTAGACCCGCTTCTTGAATATATGTGAGGTATAATATAAAGAAGCGGGTCTAGTTGAACGGGACGGAGGGAGTACTTGATAAGTTATTCATTATAATACAATAATCTGTTAGGCCCCAATATACAGAAAATGTTCTTATCCTCAATGGTCATCCTCGGACTTCAACATGCTATTCCTTTTTCTGAAATAAATTATATTAACACTATTTTATCAAAAACATTTGTGTTTGTGAGCAGGGGGCTTCTAGGCTCCAACAAAGTTCCATTTATGGCTGCATCAACATCATTGCAGAGAACTTCCACAGATGCTATCTACATCAAGTATCTTAAAATTCATTATTATAAAAAACGAAAGAAGTGGACCCTCTAGGTTTCCATGATCTATAGAAAGTTGTGATTCCAAAAATCCAAAGATGGTATAAGATTATTAGAAGTTATTGCTATCAACCAGCAGTTACATTAGCTGAAGCAATGAAAATCCAGACACAAGTCTAATGTTGAGCATTCTGGAAAAATGAAAGACTTCCTCAAACTTTAACAAGGAAAAAAGGAATTAAAGCAAAATAACTATTCACAAACCTGTGACATAAATCGTGGAAGCATAGCTTTCAGTATCTGTTCTAGAACTTGGGATCCCGTTGACTCAATCGTTTGTGTTGGAATTGCACGAAATGCGAAAGGTATATCAATGCTGACCTGAACAAGTCATACCATGAACAACAAGCCATGTTAGAAAAGTGATCAGGCTGTAAGTAATAACTAATGAGTTCCATAGAGGTATTATATCATTACCTCGATGACTGCATCAGATGTCAGATTCTGAACTGGTGAATCACTTCTTATGCTATCACAAGATATCTTATTCACCATTAAAGCTGCATGCCCATACCAAATCAGTGTCAAAGGACTCCTGAAAAGAATTATGCAGTAATATTCAGAATCGAAAGACGCCAAACCATACAATCCGATCTCGTTTTAAATACATGGAATTAAAACATCCATTTTGTAGTTTTGAAAAGATAAGGAATGGGAAATGTGAAATACATATCACTAATCATGTCCTTGAACAAGATAATAATCGTTTTATGTTCTATAACCGGAGCATTTTCAACTCATAGAAGAAAATACATTTTCAAGTCATAGAGGAAAATAATCAGTCAATTACCGGAGCATAGTAATGCAAGAAAAGGTGATAACTTTGGCATGAACATACTGATACTGAATAGCTTTCCCGAGTATGTAATTTAGTGAGAAAAACTTGTGCACAAATCTAGCATCTTGAGATTTCTAATGAAGATACATTTTTCAGTGAACATGGTTAACGTCGTATGATGATAGACAAACCACTCAGGATAGCCAGAAAAGCACTCTTCTTATTTTTTGTTCCATCAAAAACATCAATCATTAAATCCAGTGATATAAAATTTGATAGGCTTAGTTTAGCTCTCAAGTTCAGTTCCCACTAAGCAAGTGCTAGTCGTTTCCAATTTATGTACAACCATTACCAAGGAAAGAAAGTATTGGATTTAGCCTAATTCAATATTGATCTGAGTAGCATATTAGTATGCTTATTAGGTTGTTATCGATCTTTATGTTCTTAACGAAAAAGAACAAAATTTTAGCTAAAACAGTAAACATGTTCATAACACTGAAATAAAATGTAAACGAAGACGCTAACCATCAAATTTGTCATTCTGAGCAACTACAATGGGCGAGCCCTCAAGCTGCAAAAATAAAATGAATATAATGAACACTACGACAAGAATTCAGCTAGAGAGAGAGAGAGAGGGATCCATTACCTTACACGACAAGAGCTTGATGCAGCAACCATTAGGCTGCTCCTCCACTCTGACCATCAAAACGGGGCATACTTCGAAAGCAAAAAACTTGAATCTGTAAACATAACACCTGAACGTGTTGTCATCCACTCTCTCAATCCTCTCCGCATCCAACACCGAGTACTGACTCGCCGGCAAGCTCATGTACTCATCTGCAACAAAGCATCAACACAATTAACAAACACAGAGCTAAAGGGAATCAAACACAGCAGCCTTTAGAACAACATATTACTTAGCGGGCGCTGGAGCTGACGCACGGAGACAGACTCAGTTCTTCGGGCGATGAATCGCGCTTTGGGGGAGGAATCGGCGGAAACGCGGAGCGCGGATTTGGATGACTCCTCCGGCGAGGAGGCGAGGTTGGACAGTACAACGAAGTATGGTGGATTAGAGCTCCTAAATGGGGTTTTAGGGTTTCTGAATTGGAATTGGATGGGATTTGAGTTCAGTGACGCCATTTTCCGAAGAAATTGGGGAATGTGAAGCTCGCTGAGGGAGCTTCGGTTGGGTGAATGGCGGAACTGGATAGTGAATGTGGTGTAGGATGAGTCCACGAGACAGATAAAAGCGCAGAATGTGACGCCCAGGTGCAGGTTAGCAGGAATCTCGACGTATGAAGCTAAAAGATACCGGGGACCTCACAGCTCGAATGAGAATTCCTTCTTCTTTTTTTTTTTTGAGAATTGAGTATTTTTTATTTTCAATAAACAGTATTTTAATTTTAAGCAGTTAAAAAGAGTGAATTGTTTATAATAAAAGTACAAAGAAAAACTTTTTTTTTTTAGGGTATTAAAGTCAATTTAAGTCGATCGATTGAACATTTTTTTTAAATTGATCCGAGTGGGTACTGAAAAAATTTACTCTCTCATCTATGATGATCTCTTGAGCTAGTAAATTTTTTTGATAAGGAGTTTAATATTTTATGATAACGTGTAAAGTATTAAATTGTTAAAGTTTTTTAGTTGTGGGTCCATCTAATATTTTTAATTGTATTAAAATATTTTAATTGTGAACTTATATAATATTTTTAATTACATTAAAGTGATATTGTAGGGTCTACTACCTAAAATGAAAATGTTCAATAGATTGTGAACGTACAAATATAATATTAGGGTCAATAGATTGTGGACGTATGAAATATCATTTTAAGAGTTTATTAATTATTAGAATATTAATTAAAAACATTTTTAGCGTATACATATTCCCCCTGTCTCTAAATAAATATACAAGTTGACAAATTATACATACCAATAAAATAAAATTGGTAAGTTTACTCTATTTATCCTTATCCTTAATCATAACATAAAAAATGAAAAGTAAAAATTAAAAAAATTAAAAAAAAAAAAAAAAGAAGACCGTAATGATTATAGCGGTAAACTTGATCGTTAATATACGTAAATATTAAATACGGACATAGTACCCTCCATATGTCTTTTCGAAAATGGGTGTTTACGAATACTTTGTTATTTGTGGTGTCCCATAATTATTGATAATAAATAAAAATAGGTAGATCGTTTGAGTGAAAAAAAGAAAAAAAGAAAAAAAAAGAGAGAGAGACTCACTTATTTAGAAGATTTGGTGAATTCCAAGTGGGCCCATGCTCATTTTTATGTAAATAAAATAATGACGTTGGTAAAAAAATAAAGGTATTTAATTTAAAGTATGTCCCAAAATAAATGTGCCGTAATTTTGTGTACAACCCTGATTAGAAAATGTGTTGCAATTTTCGTGATCGGAAATCAGATGGTATCCTTTGTCTCAATTTCGGTGTCTCAATCATGTCCTAAAATTGAATTTTTATTAGTTTTATATTGTATTTTATAAAAATAAAAAATACTAAAAAAAGTGCAATCAAATGCTAAAAAATAATTATAAACCATAATTGAATGGGTGAACACTTGAAAATAATCATAAAATTAAACTGAATTATTATAAAATAAATTTATTAAAAAAAATTAAAAACTAATATAAATTACGATTTGAAACACGGTTGGGTCACCGAATTGAAGACAAGAGATCCCAAGTCATCGTAAATTAGTTATCAAACCCGTATAGTAAACCTAATAAACCAAGATAAGATAATTTTTGTAGGTTTATTAAGCCTACAAAAATTATCTTACTTTTTTTATTGGGCCTACTAGACGAGACACGGATAAAGAAAGTATAAAAGGAAAAGAGTGGTCTTAATTTTTATTTTTTTTTATTAAAAATGGAAAAGGGGAGAGGTGGATTGTGGGACAAAGGAAAACAGACTGAATTGTATTTTATACACGTAAATAAATAAGTAACCGGTTGGTAAGAATAAATATTTTGCGAGGGTAGTGAACTAGATTGCACCAGAGAAGTTGTTGGAAGCTTGGGAGGAATGGGTAGTTCAGATCTGAAGTACGCATGGCCGTCTACTGTGAACGTGGCAAATTTTGTAACGGTGAAGCCGTGTGTGGAGGGAAATGAAAGAAGCAACTTTAAGATATGGAAAAAGCAGATGCTTTGTTTGCTGCAGAGCCAAGACGTGGTGGGGTTCGTCGACGGCGAATTCCCGCAGCCCTCGGAGAAGAATGAGCAGAAGAAACTGTGGAGAAGAACAGACGAGCTTGTCCAAGGATGGATGCTGGGAACAATCGGTAAAGACGCCCTCGACTCCGTTTGGGACAAGCCAACGGCCAGGGAGATCTGGCTAGAGCTCAACTATATCTTCAGAGAAAAGAATAAGAAGATTTTGACGAGGGCAGTAAAAAGAATTTCTTCTTCAATTTCAACCAGTTACGTAGTTGTATTTGTTATTAGTGGATGGATACTAGTATTAATTATTGTAATAATGTACTCAAGTGAATGGAACGGAGGGAGTACTAATATTAAGATTAATGCAGGTAAGAACTATTCGGAAGTGTACCAAGCAGCACAGAGAGGTGACTGGGCCACAGCAAAGGATTTCTTCAATGGCGATATCGATAAATTAAGCACAACCGTCATCAGTTCAGACTCGGAAACAGCTCTCCACGTGGCCATTTCGACGGGGAAGGCAAACGCTTTCGTGAAGAAGCTGGTGCAGCTGGCGCCCAGCGAGGCGCTGGTGGCGACGGATAATTTTGGGGATACGGCCCTACACAGAGCCGCTGTAGTTGGAAACATAGAGGCAGCAGCTGCTTTGGTTAATAAGAATTCAGCTCTGCTATACAAACTCAATAATAAGCACCGAATTCCAGTCCAAGAAGCTGCAGAGAATCTCCAGAAGAAAACACTTAGTTACTTGATAGGAAAGCACGAGGACGAGGACCCACAGCAGAACCCGTTTAATGGCCAGCTCGGAATCCGGCTATTGCTCGCAATCATAGCTTCCGGATACCCTGGTTGGTCACTCTAATTAGATTAGGGGGTGTTTGGCTAAACTTATAAGCTCCTTAAAACGGCTTATAAATTGTATAAAAGCTTATAAGCTCTGAAAATGTGTCAGTGCTTATAAGCTATTTCAAATAAGTTTAGCCAAACACCTTTAAATTAGATTAGATTAGATTAGATTATCCCTACTATTTTCAATTCTAATTTATATCCTCCTTTCTCAGATATTGCATTACATTTGGTGCGTTCGTTTCCAGATTTGGCTGTGTTAACTGACTCCAGGTACGGGACATCCGCACTATCAACAATTGCTGAAACCGACGCCTTATTCCCAAGAATAGAAACTTTCAGATGGTTGCAAAAGTTTATTTACCATCGTAAGTAAATATTTGTTTCAAAGTTTCAGATACAAGTAGTTTTGTGTAAAGAGAGCATCTTTTCAAACTTTGCTATTTTTAGGTATTCCTGTGGAAATTCCTAAACTTGAAGCTCCCGAAGACATTGAGAATGTATGTGGTTGCTGCGGCCAAAAGTGCATCTACTACTCCAAGAATTCCACTATGTTCCGTCAAGGAAAGTAGCTTAGTTCCATCGCATAAAATACTTGCTTAATTGAATAGATATTTCTTATTCTGATATGAGATTGTTGTGTTGATATCTATCGTACAGTAATGGAGAAAGTGAAATCCATGATTTGGTCTCTCATCCAGCCTCTAGGTAAGGATTATATATATATATGTGTGTATTTTGTGGTATAAAAAGGGTTCTGATCATGAGAAATGTTGATGTTCAGTGCCTAAAGTAAAGGAGCTGAGGCAGAAGAAAGAGACGCATCGACAAGCAATACAGCTTGTGAGACACTTGTGCAACAAAATAGCGTGTTTACCCGAAAACGAAGCTTCAACTATACTACAGAAATCTATGATCAAGGCCGCAGAGCATGGCATCAGCGATGTAGTGGAGACGATCATGGACACGTACCCTAAGGTCACTCTTCATGAAGACGAGAGCGGTAGGAATCTGTTTCTCCTGGCCGCGAGCTATCGCTTGGAGAACGTTGTCAACATCATTAAGTGTATGGGTCACAAGTACATATCTTTCGACTCCAAGGACAACGAGGACAACAATTTGATGCACATATGTGGGAAGCTAGCCCCTCCTCAGAGACTCAACCTTGTTACCGGTGCTCCCCTGCAGATGCAGCGCGAATTGCAATGGTTCAAGGTAGTTATGTATGCGCATACTCTGCTCTGCTCTGCTCTGTGTTAGAATCGGGGTCAATCATCCCTTAAAAGGCCTTGTAAGGAGGAAGGATCATCCAATCTATATGTGGGACTAACGAGTGGCTCTTAACACTCTGGTGTGCAGGAAATGGAACGTTTTGTCCATCCTTCACACAGAACGATGCCAAACAGAGCAAAACAGACTCCTCGAGAGCTGTTCACGAAAGAACACCAGCAGTTGAAAGCTGATGGCGAGAGGTGGATGAAAGACACGGCTACTGCGTGTAACATCGCAGCAGCACTAATCGCAACGGTTGTGTTCGCTGCAGCTTTCACCGTTCCTGGCGGTATTGATTCTGCAACCGGCATACCGCTCTTCTCAGGTCAGCTTGCATTCGTGTTATTTGCGATTTCGGATGCAGTTGCCTTGTTCACTGCCATCACCTCTGTGCTCATGTTCATATCCATATTGACTTCAAGATATTCGGAGGAAGATTTTTGCTCCTCCTACCAAAGAGGCTAATCTTCGGCCTACTTAGCCTCTTCGTATCCTTTATATCTATGACGATAGCTTTCATTGCAGCATTGTATCTGGTGCTGCGTGCAGACATCCAAGTAGCATGGTTTCTTGTACTAGTGGCGGTATTAGCTACTTTGCCGATAATGTCTTTCGTGCTATCACTATACCCAATTCTTGCAGATGTCATCTCTTCAACCTATGGCCGTGGTATTTTCGGCAAAAATTAAAGCCATTGTTTTGTGTAGCACTCATCATACTTTCAAAAAGGTTCGGATGATGCTCATGTATAGAGAGTATTCTTCATAGAGTTGAATATTTTGTCAATTACAAGTTTAAATTGTGGTTGTGAATGACCTATAAGCCAAAACTGTAAGTAGTAAGTAATCTCTTGACATATTTTGCAAGAACTCCTCTCCAGAAAACTAATGTTGTCTTAGCCTTGTATGCACCTCTTCACTTTCATTTATACAATGAAATGGAACACAATATCTCCCAACATCACCTTTTCTCCCTTCAAATATAGTTTCTACAGCACAAAATTTTCAAAAGCTTCAAACCAGACTCTGTAAGATCAGAAAACTATTGATCATATAAACAGTAACAACGCCTTTTTCCCTTCCTTTGCGTGTATCGTTCTTGATCTCAAAAATAGTCCCTTTTCTAGTGAATCGTGTGGACAGTACGATGAAAGAAATGCGCTCCCTCCACTCAAGACGTTTCTCATAGAATGTCAGACAAATGTCACAAATGAGAACTACTTCAAGTTTGTGGTCGGAAAGAGTTGATCAAGTCTCCTTCTGCAATGGTGCTCCTCTTCGATTCCCTCAAAAATCAAGCAATCACAATCGCAAAACGTATCAATCCCAATCAAGCCCTTTCATGTTCTCACTTTGAAAAGCAAATGATCTTGAGATCCTGTGCAGTGATTGATCGAATTCAACTACTAAGCTGGGGTAGTAGACTCTAAATAGCTGCAACCAGGTATCTTTCTCAATCCTCTCTCACTCATTCTCTCCCTCAAATCAGACACATTCAGCCATCTATCAGCTTCTGCATAAATATTGGACAAAAGCACATAATTGCCAGCATTCTGAGGCTCGACCTCAAACAATCTTTTCGCAACTATCTCACCTAATTCGACATCACCCTGCAACCTACACGCCCCAAGAAGAGCACCCCAAGCACCAGCATGAGAATCCACAGGCATCGACTGTATAAGCTCATAAGCAGCCTTCAGCCTTCCCGATTTTCCAAGAAGGTTAACCATACACGCGTAATGATCAGGAGTCGGACTAATGGAGTACTTTTGCATCATTAGGTCAAAAAATCGACACCCTTCATCAAAAAGACTTGCATGGCTACATGCACTCAAGATTACGGTGAATGCCACATCATCAGGCCTTATCCCTTCGTCTATCATCTTGTCGAATAGGGCAACTGCTTGAGCTCCACATCCATGTATGCAGAACCCTTGGATCATCGAACAGTATGAAACCAAATCACGTTGAGGCATTTCTTTAAATAATTTAGCAGCTCTCTCCATATTACCGCATTTCGTGTTCATGTCTATGAGAGCTGCAGCGACATGAGTTCGAGTCATGTCATAAGATCCTTCGCGCATGTAGGACTCGATCCATTTTGCTAGCTCTAATGATCCCAACTGAGCACAAGCAGACATCAAGCTCACCAGTATGAATTCATCTGGCTTCAAATTCATAGTCCACATTTTATCAAACACTTTGATAGCTTCACCTGGATTCCCATTCTGTACATACCCAGACATTAAAACAGACCAAGATACTAAATCCTTCTTACGCAGTTGGTCGAACAACGATCTCGCTGCAGCCATGTCACCAGCCTTGGCATACCCATCAATCAATATAGTAAAAGAAACCTCGTTCCTCACAGGCATAGCATCAAACACCTTCTTCGCAGTGACCAAATCACCAAACTTCACCGATCCCTTTATCATCGCATTCCACGTTGCGTCATTTCTTATAGGCATTTCATCGAACATCCTCCTCGCAGAAACTGTATCCCCACAGCTCAAGTATCCCACCATCATCGCTGTCCAAGAAACCTCATTCCTCACAGGCATTGCGTCGAACACCTTCCACGCACACTCAATCTGCCGACACTTGCCATAAAAATCAATCAAACTTGACCCCAAAAACACATCCCCCTCCGTCCCACACCGCACCGCCGCAGCGTGGACAACCTGCCCCTCCCTCAAGGCCAAATTACTCGCGCAAGCCTTAATCAGCGAAGGGAAAGTATACTTATCTGGAAGCACATTCGCCTCTCTTCTCATCCTACTAAACAGCGCGAAACATTCGCCGAGAGATGCATTCTCGCAGCGGGCTTTTATCAGAATGTTCCAGAGATAAATATTAGGGCTGTTTACGGCGTTGAAGACGGTGGTGGGGTAGCAAAGACTGCCGGGCTGCGCGGCAGCGCAGATGGAAATAAACTGGGCGATCAAAATATGGTGCTGCTCGCAACCTCTGCGAATGATGTGAGTGTGAATTTGACTGAGATCTCTGATAGTTTTGCAAGCTTTCAAGAGTGGAAGAATGGCGGATGGCATCGGAGAAGAAACCTCGGCGCGCAAAAGGTTTTCTTCTTCTGAAATTTTAGGGCGTGACCAAAAGAGTAATTTTCAAATAAAAACCAAAGGATGGCCCACAAATATTAGGACTAGTGTGAGTATTCGCACGTTGGATAGGACTCTCACTATTCGGTTCGGTTCGATTAACCGAATCGAAAATCACATGGAATTAGAAATTGAAAACTGGACTGAAATAAAGTTGAAAACAAAAAATCTATTTCACCAAAGTAAAAACATGTATTCAAACTTTAAAATAAAAAATTGTATTCAAATTTCAAAATAAATATATTCTAATTGCAATTGTATCAAAATAATTCAACATATTCATCATAATTCATTGAATCCATATTTTTTTATTAAAATTGAAATAATATAGTAATATCTACGGTTGAGAATTGAGATATTCCGTATAGAACTGAGATATAGTAAAAATTTAAGTATTAATAATATATACTACTAATAAATAATTAAATAATATTTATATATAAATAAATGTGGTTTGTTGGTTTTTCGTGTAGGAACCATTCGCTTTCAGTTAACCTGAAAATCAAAGACTAAACTTCGAAATCGAAACTAAATTGAGAGCCGATATTTTGATTTTCAGTTAATCGGCTTCCGATTAACTCAAAAATCGAAAACCGTTCAGATATCCCGAGTTGGAGTTATAATTAATCCCAAAAGAAGTGGAATTCAAAAAATGGTGAAAAATTAAAATACCCTCTTCTATAATAGGAATGTGATTTATACCCTATTTTTAATTTAAATGTGAAATCTGCCCCCTTTTAATTAAATACTATTAATTGGGAAAGTGGGGGTGCGTTGAAACTTGGAAACAGTTAACTATTTGACCAAGATTCAATTCAGCAGCTACGGGACAAAGAAAAAACCCTACCCCTCATATTCATCCATCCACCGGCCACTCTCTCCCCACCTATTGAGAATAATAATATAAATGAATAGATTTTACACCTCACTACATGTTCGAGCTTTTAGTTGAGATGAAATTCTATCATGGTATCAGAGCTTTTGGCCAACGTCGAGGTCCTGAGTTCAAATCTCACTGGTAGCAACTCCACCCATATTAAAAGTGTGCACTTGTTGGGCCTCCTACCCAGAGGGTAGAGTTGAAAATCGAGCCCACAAGTGAGAGGGAGTATTGAGAATAATAATATAAATGAATAGATTTCACACCTCACTATAAGTTCGAGCTTTTAGTTGAGATGGAATTCTATCACCACCCTCTCACCGCCCCCATCCTCTCACCGTCTCCACACTCTCACAGCTGCCGCAGCCTTCTCACCGCCGCCTCCTCTCAGCGCCGCCCCCGCGCCTCCCCACCTCAGCGCCGCCACCCTCTCACCGCCTTTCCCCTCTCACCGCCGCCCTCCTTCGCCGGAAAAACAAGCCATAAAGGTGATTTTTCTGTAATTTTGAGAATTTGATTATTTGTTTATTTTTCTGTAATTATTATTACCGCCGAGATTTTGGTAAGTAGAGAATATTCAAATTTTTATATTTATGATTATTAATTAGGTTAGTTTTGTATTTCATGATTAATTATTTCTAATTAATTAATTAGGTCAGTTTTAGTTTAGTTAATTATTTCACAATACTTAAGCAATTAGTTCTACTAATTTGATAAATTGTGTGCGTAGCTATGGTTAGTAAATTTTAATTAGATTAATAGTAAACATAATGACATTGTATACTAAAAGATTTGTATTTGTTAATTAGATTAGATTAGCAGTTTTAACACAATTAAAATTAAATTGTTAATTATTTATTGTTAATTAGTTAATGATTTATTGTTAATTAGATTATTATTCGCTAAATCATTTTTAATAAATTTAATTATTTAATAATTTTATAATCATTTTAAGCAAGCGAATATAATTTATTAATTCGTTTAATTAATTTAGTTTAATCAGTTTTAATTAACTTTAAGCATGCCATTATTTATTTATAATTTTAAGTTTTTATTTTTATAGGCCAAACCCGAACCACAGTATCGTCACGTAGAGTATGTCAACCAGCCAGCGAAACCCAATTCATGTTATTCTATTCATTTATTGGTTGACATCAAGGACACATTATTCAAGTTCGGGGATAATGCTCTAGTCGACCAATTCAGACAGGGACCTTTCAGTCATTTTATTGGTTGGAATCCAAAGAAGATCTATGGGGGCATACTTAACAGTATATTGTCTCGGACAATTCATTCACGTCGGGGAATTAGATTTTGCATCGGTGGTCGGAAGATAGAGTACACAGAGCATGATCATGCGTTGATTTGAAGGTTGAAATTCGGGCCGACACTATTTGATCCATGTGTCCCGCGCTATCCTAAGCAGTCTAGTCTCTGTCAACTTATTTGTGGAGGGGCAAATATGAGCGCTGCAACCTTAATCCAAATTTTTAAACAAAATCCTAACCCCTTCGACGATCCGGATGGTCAAATTCACTTGCGTCTGGCGTACTTGTTGATGGCTAACATTTTCCTTCTCGGGCACGAGACGCGAAAACCGGTGTACCCTTGGATGTGGTGCTTGGCTGATGATATGCAGTCATTTCTTGAATTTCCGTGGAGTGCATACACGCTCAAGTGCCTGCGGTATTATGTGAGAACTTTTGGTAGGACCGATACGAAATATCATATTCGCGGTCCGGTTTGGGCGTTCATTATATGGGGGTTCGAGGTAATACGAGGGCTTGGCGGTGTAGCCGGTATTGCAGTGCAGGGTGATTTATATCCTCGATGTTTGAGATGGAAATTTATGATATCGCTCAGAGGTGCGACTGATGAGGACTTGTATGCGTTGTTTGATGACGAGCAGTCAGAGATTAGGAATCTAATACCCTATGCACGCGAGAGTGAAACTGTTTGGTATCGCTCCGTAAACGTCGTGGGGTCTTCTTCTGTCAGGTTTAAGGTGCCGACCAACGCTGTGAGTGCCCAACGTGAGCAGACTACTGAGATGCATGAAGCCCCACCGATATACATGCCTATGCCCGACGCTGGCCCAGTATACGGATCTCATCCCAGAAGGAGTGCATGCAATAGAGTGATAGAGGATATCACTGAACATTGCGGGTCCACTCTCGTCCTGTCAGATTTTTTCACCTTGTACTCTTTTCTTCTCTCCAAGTGCCACAAACCGATCGCAATACCAATCTCTGTCTTCGTATAGAACATGGCTCCCGGGGCAAATTCTTCGATATCCAGGTGATTCTCGTGGAACACTGCTGAATCTCGAGGCAGCATGGGGACCATCGGAACCAACCAATTGCTCATGTGATCAGTATCTTCGTCTATCTCCGGTTCGTCCTCATTCACCTCCGGATACATCATTTCTAAAAGTTTTTGCATCCCGTCTTCCTCATGTACCCATGCAGTCCACTCAGCGAATAAGGCCATGTTCATTTGTATGCCACCGTTGTATAAATTCGACTCGCCTTCGCTCTCGCTGCTCTCCTCCTCCCCTTCAGGGACGTAATCTTCATCCTCATCGTCTTCAAATAGAGACAGTTCATTTTCAGTGTCCTCATCACTTTCTCCCTGTTCATTGAGATCCGGGATAGCATGATGAGATGAATCCCCGCCGAGGTTGTTATCACCAAGATAGACATCCCCCCTCCAATTTGTAGAGGTTGTAGCATTCCTGAGCTGCTCCAGCACGGACCGCCAATCGGTGCCCTCGGTGTCATGGCCAAATGATCCCTCGTGCGGCTGCTCTTGATCGAACGTAGGGACATATGGAGAGGATGCCCCTGCATTTGAAGATGATCCCCCGTCCCTCGAACACACGTACACTGTTGGAGTAGCATCTATTGTAACACCCCGTATTTTTCATCTACTTTAGAAATGATTAAGAATAATTATTCTCTTTAGTATTTTTTAAAATAGCACTGGTGTATAATGGCATGATTAAAGGAGAATCTTTTATAAATCAAGTAGTTACTTGATCCCCAATGTTTTTATGTGAATTGGCAAATGAATCGAGTAGCTACTTGATATCGAGATGTGGCGAGTAATGAATTATTGTTTTGTTATAAGTTAACAAGTTAAATCGATTATAGTGTTTCGATTAATTTTTTCACAAGTTATATTAGTAGATTAATGAGCCAAGTTACTTTATAATTGGGCCGAGCCCATTAGCTAAATAATTATTGAGATCGAGCCCACTTCACACTCATTATTGGACCAAGCCCAATTAATTAGAAGGAAGGGCCTTGTAGCCAAAAGCTATATATATATATATATATATATATATATATTCTTAAACAATAACAATCAATTCATATTGTTTCAATAATAAGAATTTCAATACATCCAAGTCCTTTACTTACTAAAAGAGATCGACTATCCAGCCTTCATACAACATCAATAATTATAGTATAAAATTCTACAAGTCAACAATTGTGTGCTACTTCTATTAATGAAGATACAAAACAATAGAGTAGTGAGACTACAAGGCAACACATCAATCTCTTATGCTACAGCAAGTCAGCTACAAATATAGCCATACTCGAGCCCCAAACCTGCAAAAATAAGAGTTATATCAAGCCTTAATGAGGAGAAGATTCAGGGGGGGATTTTGTGCAGAGATTTCATCATGACAAGCCAAGTTAATTACAACTTATATACACCCTCCTACCTCAGCCATTTCAAACATTCATACACTCCACCAAAATTCCACACTACTTAGAGCTTGAGAGAGAGTAAAGGAGAGAAACTGCAGCAGTAGAGAAAGGAAGCGCAAAAGCAGAGCTCCATTTTTCCCACTGCAATAACCTTAGCACTTCCACCTCATTCAGGTAACAACACAAACAACCAAACTCATTCACCTCTTGAGCTCACAAGCATGTTAAGGCTATTTAGTCAAGCAAAACTACCATGTTTCCTTACAAATATCCAAACTAGAAACATAAGGAACACACACAAAGCATGTTGTTGTACTCCCTTCTAGTAATAAACCTATTGAGTATGAGCTAGATAAGCATAAGAACATGAAACAACAATCAAAACCCAGAACTTCGTTCAAGACTAAAACAGAGAACTAGTTCCTTTAACTCAGTAAAGAGAAGAGAAAGAAGAGCATAATCGAACTCCAAAATCAGAATGTGTATTCGAAGGAATCCATAATCTCAATTCATACAAGCAAGTGCTTAAGAACTCCTAACTTAGAACTAAGAACAGTAAGCATTCATAAAAGTTCACACCGAAAATCCTAAAATCTAAGCATAGATTTAAACTTAAGGAGCACGTTCTTTCGCATTAAAGACTCGATCAATAAAAAGAGAGAAGGCGAGAATTTGAACCTCCGTCGAGGGTCGAAGCCTTGATGGCACAGATAGATTGGTCGGAGAGAGAGACGGCAGCGAACAGCAGCAGCGGTGGTATCATCCTCGTCGCATCATCTAACCTGCAAAAATAGAGAAGGGTCCGGAGAGTCGGTAGCTTCCTTAACATTAACGTGTTAATAAAATAGAAATAGAAATAGGAAGAGAAAGGAAGATGGCGAAGTGCAGTCGCCATCACCAGCGCCGGCACTGAAATAGCGCAGCCATCAACGCATCGGCAACCTCGACGCCGCCGGAAAGGAAAGATGTGAGTAAGGGACGAATGTCCCCTAAACCATAGGTTTAGGGATTTTGATTTTTGGATCGAAATCCGAAGGGAGTCGGGTCTACGGGAGTTGCGACGAAATGGCGACGTCTCACCGCAGCCGAAGGAGCACACCGGAGATAGAAAAATGCCGGAAATCGACCATGGAAGCCGGAGACGGCGTTTTCTAGTCAGAAATCGAGAGAGGAGAACTCTTCCCCAATTTCGATTTAGGGATTTAAAATTGGGGCGAGTTAACCAAGAACGTGAGGGAGGTGATGAACAGAGCCGTCGCACACAATGGCAACTCGAGAACGGCGCCGGCCGTCGGTACAGCGAAGGGGGTGACCGGAGAAGATGGTGAAGAATCGCGAGAGATTTGAGAGAGAGAGAGAAACGAGCCCCGATCAAAAATGGGGAAGGAGGGGGGTTTTTGTTTCTAGCCGGGTCGGGTCCGGGTCGGATTTAGGATCCGGGCCGAGTAGTTGTGCTGAAGGGAGCTGGACTGGGCCGGGTCTTCCATTTTCATGGGCCGGATTAAATATTCACTTGGGCTGATTTTATGATTTCCTTGGGCCGGTTAATTCAGTTAATTATTTCATAAACACAACCTTAATAATATTGTGGTTCAAGAATCACTAATTAAATTATATTACACCTAAAATTAATAATTCACGAGTGAATTATTTTACGAGCTTAAAAGAATCAACTTATAGAAATAAGTTATTAACCAAGAAATAAGTTTATTAACTAAAGGTTAATAGTCAAGACTTAATTGATTAAGCTAATCAATTATACAATTAGAATTAATTACTAGGAATTGTCTCAATTAATTTTAATTCTAAGTAAATAAATCAATTAATTAATTTATTAAGAAACAGTCGAACCAACCGTTCGTATAACTTGAATAATAATTCGAGCTTAGTGACGACGTCACTTAAAAATTTTGAATGACCTCCGAGGAGACATAGATCTAGAATTATTTCGATAAGCTATTATCGTTCGAGTTAAGAATCTTACTGTATTCTTTCATCAAGGTCGAGCGAAGAAGGAACAGTAGCCAAGACGAAGCTAGAATTCAGTAACAGTTAAGCAGAGTAAAAGAGGTGGGCTTTCTTTTAAAACAAAGCATGTTTTATTAGTTGATATAGCTCTTTAAAGTATTGTCATGCCATAAAATATTTTGTTTTTGTATGATGCCTATCTGCTATTGGCTATGCCAATGTTATTTAATCGAATTCGGGTCCCTGTATGGCCAGCTGCTATACTTGGATTAGTGTACACAGTGGTCGAATCGTCAGGTGTGATGATCAATCAGGTGACGAGTGAGGTGGCCACCTCCTCGGGCACCACAGATCAGATATGGTAGATTACTAAAGAAATTAGACTGCGCAGTCACTTTTGAGAACTAAGAGATTTTAGTGAACATAGACTTTTAAGAAAAACCCTATGTTTCACTCAGTATATGGATGACAATAAAATCAGTTTTGGGCAAAGTGTTCACTTAGTACAATTTGTACTTAGCCCTGTACATTGTTTTTAATGTGCAGGTTGAGCAGGTTGAAGAGGAGTGACCGGCGAAGCTTTTGTCAATTTAGTGAAGATTTAGTTGTTGATACTCTTGGTAATACATGTCTTCATACATGTATTTATAGCCATATTCCGCTGTGTACCCTCTGATATTATTAAGTCCTTTCGATTTAGATGTAATCGGAGTCAGGATTGTGACAAACATTGTTCTTCTTTATCAGTTATAAATATCAGTTTATCCAGAAATAAGATTGTATTGAGAGTTGATTCAAGAGATGTTCTCCATTTATCCATTATTTCATATTCATATTTATAGTCACGAATTTACCAAACTTAGCTAATTATTTAGCAAGGTGCGGTCGTGACATCTGTACTGCATAGCTATTTTAGTTTCTCGTCGGTTCTCAAACATGATTTGACAATCCGCCCTTTACGCGATGTTGTTAGATAGAAAAGATCATAATCACTACCCAAGTTGCTGCAGTAATGTGATACGTGACATCTCAAGTTGTACATCGAGATTGCATGTTTGGATAAGGGGATATCTAACTCTGTGCCGCCATTATAGCTACAATCATTCCAATAGCCTCCGTAAATCACTTTCACAAACACGAAAGCCATCTGTAATTAAAATAATTAAAAATTTTAGATAATCACATAATTAAAATATTGTAACATGTCATTAACCTTAAAATTTTGAAATAATTTAACCTAGACATATATTACGGAAATTAAACTTCTAATTATATAAAAATAATCTTATAACTAGATTATGGAATTTATATATACGATTAAAATAAAAAACTAATACACCTACAATTTTCCACCGCCGGCTTATTAATGTTGCCTATTCCCCACCGCCGGCGACGTTCTTCCGCCTATGTTGCCGGCGGTGAGAATAATTCGCCATCAATATGTCGGCAGTGGAAAAAACACATCCCTTAAATTTTTTATATGTCTGCATAAGTATTTTATATGTATTTACAAAAACTAAATAACATAATTTCATAAGTTCAGATAATTATTAAATTAGTTAAATTTCAACTAATAATTCATCAACTAATAAACATAAATTTATTCACACATAGATTATGGAAAATAAAATTTTAATTATGTACAAAAAAAATTATATAACCAACTTAGCATCTCCACCGCCGGCGAAAGGTTGTCGAAATTGTCCCACCGCCGGTAACATTGTGTCGCCGGCGGTGGGACACGTCCGGCAACCATTCGCCGGTGGTGGAGACAATATTTCCATTCAATATTGTTCTTCTTTTCATTTCATTTGCTAATCTAAATTAAACAACAACATTTCGTAAATTAAGAGATTAATTAAGGTAATTAAATTTAAACTATTAATTTATAAAGTACTACATCCTAAATTAATCATTAAATACATAGATTATGGAAATTAAACATCTATTTATGTATAAATAATTTATATAAACTACTCATATTCTCCACCGCTGGCGAAAGGTTGCCGGAATTATCCCACCGCCGGCAACGTTGTGTTGCCGGCGGTGGGATAATTCCGTCAACCTTTCGCCGGCGGTGGAGAGTTTATTGTCATTCTCCTTTGCTCTTCTTTTAATTTCATATACTACTTAAAATTAAACAACAATGTAAAAGAATTTACCTCGTTAATTTTTGTACTACTTTGTTAGCTCCTGATTAACACGTATTTTATGTGCATGTTGAGTGTGTTTTGCGCGTGTTTAAGTCTCGATTCATGTGCTTAAAGGTTAGAAATACTAGGGTTTCTTAACTTGTAGCATACATTCTACTTTTCTCATTTTTTTTCAGTTTTCGATCCATTTTTGTTAGAATTGGAAAGAGCATTCATGTGGCTAAGGATCGGAAGCTAGAAATGAGGAAGAATCGAGCTTAATTAGGGTGAAACCTAGGGTTAAGAATGTGAAATTTGAATTTATAAAGTTAGGTTTTCACTAGTTCAAGTTCGTTTATGTTTTCCTCGTTCTCTCGAGTCTCTTTGTGTCTTTTTGCAGGTTTATGAAGAACTCATTGGCAACTTTGATCATTCCATGTTGAAGAGGAGTTCGTTAGGAAGCCGTAGCAAAAAGCGGATCGAGAATCGGAGTTCGGACAAGAGAGAACGAGCGAAAACGAAAACATTACGCAAGAGAGGACGGATGGACGGCAAACCGGCGACCCAAACCGGCGGTCCATTGGGCCGCCAGTTCACCGCACCCAGGCCGCCGAACACCACAGAGAGGCCGGCGGTTCAGACCGGCAGTCCACTGGACCGCCGGTGCCCCGGCCATGGACCGCCGGTTGCGCAAAAATGCCCCCGGTTCGCACCGTTTCGCCCCAGTTCGACCCAAACACAATTTTCAATGTATTTAACCTCAAATTCTTCCCTTTTTGAT
Source organism: Mentha longifolia (assembly GCA_001642375.2). Classification (NCBI taxonomy): domain Eukaryota; kingdom Viridiplantae; phylum Streptophyta; class Magnoliopsida; order Lamiales; family Lamiaceae; genus Mentha; species Mentha longifolia. The sequence goes on along the minus strand of CM038117.1, from coordinate 31,555,030 downwards.
GTAACTTTTACACACTTTAATATCCAAAAACCCTAGAAACATTTCCCTCTTTTCCTTTTTGGTAAATTCAAGATTTGTGGAGCTATACTCATTGGAATTGCAATTCAAGACCATTTTCTTCTTCCTCATTAAATTCTCTTTCTTTTAAGCATGGTTTAATTACTTTTTATGGTTTATTTCCTTTAATTATGTCTAGCTAAATTTCCTTTGGTTTCAAATATATGAAGACATGATCTAGATTAATAGGTTTTTGAATATTGTAGTTGGATTTGCCTTCTAATTCATATGTCTTGTGGTTTGAGACTTAATTTTATTGCATGATTGATTGGCCATCATGGAGTGCATACAAGGTGTTTGATTAAATGCTTAGTAGGCTTTAATTCATAGCACTTGGCATCAAATCACAACATATTAGTAATTCTTGCTAATAGGAGATTCTAGATATGAATTGAGCTATTTGGAGTTGATTTATGCATCTTGAGACCTATCGGAGATAGATGTCATAGGTTAATCTACTTACATCGATTGCTTGAGAAAAGAGTTGGTGTATATCCTATAAAGAACTCCCGTATGAATTAGATTAAATCGGTTTATCCTTTCAAATTCCAAAACCTATTTCTCTAGTGAAAGTCGGATTATATTTGGAACCATACTTTCTCTTACTGATTTCAATCGTTTGTTACTTGTTTGTTTCTTGATTAATTGTCGTTTCATTTGATTATTAGTTTATAGAAAACACAAAAACATGACATTCGGTAGCTTGGATAGTAGTTAAATAGTTAGATTACTAGTTGAAATTCTCACGCCATAGCATTCCTTGTGTCGACTCGATTACTCAATCGATTATTATTGCATCTCCCTCACCCCTAAAGTGAGGGCGGATCAATTTTTGGCGCCGTTGCCGGGGAATGTGTAGTTTGAGTTTCAATAGTCGATTTGGTTATTGAGTTACTAATTCAAGCATTTGTTTCTTTTAATTTTTGTTTTGTAGGTTTATGCACACAAGGTCTAAAGGAAGACTTGTTCAACCTTTGATCTTGCATTTTGAAAGAAGACATAGAAGACGGAATTTTATTGAAGAAGAAGCTATGGAAGGCAACAATCAAAACATGGAAGCTCTTATGAGAGAGATGGAAGAATTTTGTGCTTGGAAGGAAGATCAAGAGAGGAGAGCTAATGAGGCACAACAACCTCCACTTAACCAAATGTTCGAGCCTCCTACTCAACAATTTCAAGGAGGTGAATGGGGAACGATAAATGCTAACAACTTTGAGTTGAAATCCGGGATTATTCAAATGATAAAGAGTGAGCAATTTGGGGGATCACCTATGGAAGACCCAAACACTCACCTTAGCACATTCTTAGATATGTGTGACACCGTGAAGCTCAATGGTGTCTCCAACGATGCAATTAGGATGAGGATGTTTGGCTTCTCATTGAGAGATCGAGCCAAAAATTGGTATAAGAGTTTGAATAAGGCGGATATTCACACATGGGATGAGCTATGCAAGGCGTTTCTCAACAAATATTTTCCTCCTTCCAAGGCGCAAAAGCTTATATCCAAAATATCGCACTTTTCTCAACAAGGCGATGAATCATTGTTTGAAGCTTGGGAACGTTATAGGGAGCTCTTGAGGAAGTGTCCCCAACATGGTTTCAATAAGGGTCAACAAATCACTAATTTTTATAGTGGTTTGACACCTCACACAATGAGCATAGTAGATGCGACTTCCGGAGGATGTTTGGTGAACCGGAATGCAAGAGAAGCTCTAAGGATAATCGAAGAAATGGCGGCTAATAGCTATCAATGGCCAATGGAAAGGGCTCATCCGAGGAAAGTTTCTTCTATTGTTGATGAGAAGTACGAAGTTATGGCAAAGGAATTGACCATTATGAAGAAGAAGTATGATAAAGCACAAGCTCAACTCAAAGTTATTCAATCTCAAGAGATGTTAGAATCTGAGGTGATTGAGGATGCAAATTTTGTGAATCAAAGGAGTTATGGGAACTATAGGCAAGGGTTTCAAGGAAACGCTCAAGGGAACTATCAAGGATGCCATTCTTATAGAACTCAAGGAGGGAACTTCGCCTATCATCCCAATAATCGTCCTCATCCCAACTTATCCTATGGGAATCCAAATAATGCCCAAAATCCACCACTGGGATTCTCTACTTCTCAAGGGAATGTTGAAGAGCAAAGGAAGACACCTTCTTCTATGGAGCAATTGCTTCAACAACTTGTTGCAAATCAAGGACAAATGGCTACTCAACAAAATAACATGGCCAACCAACAAACTCAAATGGCGAATCAACAAAGCACTTTCATCCAACAAACCGGACAAAAGGTGACTACCTTGGAGAATAATATAACTTCATTGTCTAAACAAGTGAAGATGTTGGAAAGGCAATTAAGTCAAATGGCAAATCATGCTACCACTCAACATACTCCGGGCAAGTTTCCAAGTAATATGGAAGTGAACCCTAAAGGATGCAATGCTATCATGTTGAGAAGTGGAAAAGGGTATGAGTACCATGTCGCATCCGGAAGTGGGAAGGAAGAAGTTCTTGTTGAAGAAATTCCTTATGAAGAAGAAACCTCAAAACATGAAGAGAAATCATCAAAAGAGGTTCAAGCTTCATGTGCAAAGGATGAAGGTTCAAAGAAAGTCACTCTTCAAGAAAGATTTCAAGAGGATGATTTGGTAGAGGCACCTATTCCTACCAAAGATGTGATCACTAGAGCTCCTTTCCCTCATCATTTGGCCAAGGCAAAGGTGGATGAGAAGATGAAGAGATTTTTAGAGATTTTCAACAAGGTACATCTCAACATCCCTCTACTTGATGCATTGAGGGATATGCCTAGTTATGCTAAGTTTTTAAAAGAGACCGTTGCCAACAAAAGGAAGTTTGGTCAATTTGAGACTATAAACTTGTCGGAGGAATGTAGTGCAATCTTGCAAAAGAAGGACATGCCTTCAAAGCAAAAGGATCCCGGAAGTTTCACAATAGCTTGTTTGATTGGTGGTTCAAAATTTGGAAATGTTTTGTGTGATTTGGGAGCTAGTATAAATCTAATGCCTCTATCCATTTTTAAGAGATTGGAAATAGGTAACATCAAACCTATAGCCATAGCTCTCCAAATGGCGGATAGATCTATCACTTATGCAATTGGAGTGGTAGAAGATGTCCTTGTGAAAGTAGAAGATTTCATATTCCCAGTCGACTTTGTGGTTCTAGATATGCCGGAGGACAAGAACATGCCTCTTATCCTTGGTCGACCATTTCTTGCAACGGGACGGGCTCTTATTGATGTACAAGAGGGTAATCTCACTTTTAGAGTCAATGATGAATCCCTCACCCTTTCCATATTCGATGCTATGAAGAAGGTCGATGATTCTCAAGTCGAAGAATGCAAGATGATCATTACCTTGCCTACATCTATGGCTAAGGATCCGGTGGAACATGTCATCTCCAATTCTATCTATACCTATTCCGACTTGGATGATGCTTGTGATGATCTCCTTGAATCACTTGCACGGATGGATGCCAACCAAGGCTCTCCAAAAGATGAAGTGAAGTACCTTGATATCAACAAACCGGGGGAAGTTGGAAGTTCAACTCAAGAAAAATCATCTCCAAATACTCCTCATTCAAGCCATGAGTTGAAACCTCTTCTGGATCACTTAAGGTATGCTTTCCTTGGTGATAAAGACTCCTTTCCGGTTATCATATCAAAACATATTTCTACATCCGAAGTTGATAAATTGTTGAGGGTGCTTAGAAGGTATAGGAATGTGATTGGTTGGACCATTGATGATATAAAGGGGATTTGTCCATCGGTGTGTATGCATAGAATATTGATGGAAGATGGTTTTCATCCTAAGGTTCAACCTCAAAGGAGATTAAACCCCGTGTTGAAAGAAGTTGTTCGGAAAGAGGTCTTGAAGTTGTTAGATGCGGGGATGATATATGCAATCTCCGATAGTGAATGGGTTAGTCCAACACAAGTTGTCCCAAAGAAGGGTGGAATGACCGTGATCACCAATGAGAAGAATGAGATGATTGCTACAAGATTGGCCACCGGATGGCGTGTTTGCATCGACTATAGGGCGTTGAATGCGGCCACAAGGAAGGATCATTTTCCTCTTCCTTTTATCGACCAAATGTTGGATAGATTGGCCGGGTACGAGTATTATTGCTTCCTTGATGGGTATTTGGGGTACAATCAAATCATGATAGCCCCCGAAGACCAACACAAGACGGCGTTTACTTATCCTTATGGAGTGTTTGCATTTCGGAGGATGCATTTTGGTTTGTGCAACACCCCGGCTACATTTCAAAGGTGCATGATGTCAATTTTTGATGGTCTTATTGAAAACATAATGGAAGTGTTTATGGATGACTTTTCGGTGTTTGGATCGAGTTTTGATGCATGCCTAGACAACCTCTCTATTGTGTTGCAAAGATGTGAAGAGAAGTCTTTAGTACTCAATTGGGAAAAGTGTCACTTCATGGTCAAGGATGGAATTGTGCTTGGTCATAAGATCTCCTATGATGGATTGGAAGTGGATAGAGCTAAGATCATTGCCATTGAGAAGCTACCTCCACCAACCAATGTGAAATCCATTCGGAGTTTTCTTGGTCATGCCGGGTTTTATCGAAGATTCATAAGAGATTTCTCGAAGATCACAAAACCTCTATGTTCTCTTTTGGAGAAGGATGCTAAATTTGAGTTTGATGACAAGTGTTTGAAAGCATTTGAGACTCTAAAGAAGGCTTTGATATCAACTCCCGTCTTGATTACCCCATGTTGGAGTGACCATTTCATATTGATGAGTGATGCTAGTGATTGGGCGTTGGGAGTTGTGTTAGGCCAAATCTGGGACAAGGTATTTCGAGTTATTCATTATGCTAGTAAGACCTTGGATCCGGCCCAAAGAAATTACACAACCACGGAACGAGAATTCTTGGCTATTATCTTTGCATTTGATAAGTTTCGAGCTTATCTTGTTGGAAACAAAACCGTTGTGTATTCGGATCACACGGCTATTCGTCAACTCATGGCCAAGAAGGATGCTAAACCTCGCCTTATTCGTTGGATTCTTCTGCTACAAGAGTTCGATGTTGAGATTCGTGATCGAAAAGGTTGTGAGAATGTCATAGCGGATCATCTATCTCGTCTTGAAGATCCAATTGAAGGTGATTATGGCAAGTGGGAAATTGGTGAGTGTTTTCCCGATGAAAAGCTCTTTTGTTTAACTATCTTTGCTTTGAAGATTCATAAATGTTGGTTTGCGGATTATGCAAATTACTTGGTTCTTTATGAGTTACCTTCAAATCTCACTACGGATTACGCTAAGAAGAAGTTTCTCCGTGAAGTGAATTTCTATTATTGGAGTGATCCTCATTTGTGGAGAATATGTGTCGATGGTGTGATTCGGAGATGCGTTATGGAGATTGATTGGCAAAAGATCATCAAGGAGTGCCACAATGGACCATGTGGTGGACATTTCGGAGCAAATAGAACGGCCATGAAGATTTTTCAAAGTGGTTTTTATTGGCCTTCGATATTTAAGGATTGTCAAGCATATGTCAAGACGTGTGATCGTTGCCAAAGGATAGGAAACATCTCTAAGAAAACTGAGATGCCTCAAAATGTGATGATTGAGATAGAGTTGTTCGATGTGTGGGGAATTGACTTTATGGGCCCTTTTCCAACTTCGTGTGGATTTTTCTATATTCTCCTTGCCATCGAGTATGTGTCGAGATGGGTCGAGGCCATTCCAACCTCGACAAATGATGCAAAAGTGGTGATCAAGTTTCTCAAGAAGAACATCTTGACTCGGTTTGGCACTCCGAGAGCATTGCTTAGCGATGGGGGGTCCCATTTTAACAACAAATGGCTAGGAAATGTGCTTGCCAAGTATGGAGTGAAGCACAAGATCACTTCACCCTATCATCCTCAAGTCAATGGTCAAGCCGAGCTTGCAAACTGGGAAATAAAGCAAATCTTGGAGAAAACGGTGACCACTAGGAAGGATTGGGCCAACAAACTCGATGATGCATTGTGGGCTTATAGGACGGCATACAAGACTCCTATTGGTATGTCACCTTTTCAACTTGTATTTGGGAAGTCTTGTCATTTACCTTTGGAAATCGAGCATCAAGCATATTGGGCTACTCGAGCTATCAACTTTGATTTCAAAGGAGCCGGATATAGTCGCATTGATCATCTTGTTGAGTTGGAGGAATGGAGAAACGAGGCTTATGAGAATTCTAGAATTTATAAGGAAAGAGCAAAGAAATTCCATGATATGGACATTCGAAGGAAGGAACTTGGTCCGGGAGATAAGGTGTTGCTCTTTAATTCTAGACTTCGTCTTTTTCCGGGAAAACTCAAGTCTCGATGGACCGGGCCTTATGTGATATACAAGGCTAACAAAAATGGCACCTTTGAGCTCTTGAAGGAAGATGGTTCCAAATTTCTTGCCAATGGTCATCGTCTCAAGCCTTACTTCAAGCCGGAGAGGACTCATGAGGAGACGGTTTTCTACCTCAACGACCCTTGATTTTGGAGGTAATGTCGAGCTAACGACATTAAACAAAGCGCTAGTTGAGAGGCACCTCAACACGTATCCTTTCCTTTTCGTTTTCTTTAGTTTTTATTTCATCTTCGATTTTTGAGTCGTTTGTTTCATTTTTCGTTTCATTTCGAAAAAACCCATAAAAAATTAAAAATTAAAAATTAAAAATTAAAAAATTAAAAATTAAAAAATTAAAAAATTAAAAAATTAAAAAATATATAAAAATATGTTTAGGGGGTCTCGATTGAAGGTCGGGAATCGGCCCCTCCGGTTGGAAGGGCCGAAAAACGGCCCGAAAGAATTGTGGCTCGGGAGCAACCGGCGGCCCACACCGGCGGTCCAATGGGGTGCCGGTTTTGGAGCTGTGGGTCGCCGGCGCCTCTGTCTTGTTCGGCGGTTCACACCGGCAATCCAGTGGGTCGCCGGTCATGGCACCTGGACCGCCGGTCACCCTTGCTTCCCCCCCTATTTCTATTTTTATTTCTTTTGCAAGATGTTACACCTCACACCCACTTTCTCACTCTAAAACTCATCTCATTTATCTCTCAATCTTCATTTTTCTTGCTTCAATTACTCTTAAATTACTTGAAATCAAGCTAAATCCTTCCATAGGTCCATTACCCATCACAAAACCCAAATTTTGAACCAAAAATTTCACATTTTTAGCCACATTAGCTTGAAAAACGAAAATTCATTTTTCTTTGTGGAAGTTTGAATTTCTTCTACATTCTTCAAGATAATGAGGTAATGAGATTTATATCCTTGCTTTTGTGAGTTTCTACTTGGTTTCTATGAATTGATTTGCTTTATTTATTTAGTAAATTCATGAATTAAGTAGAAATTCTTGCTAGAGTTTTTCTTGAAATCTTGAAGAATTCTTGAATGAAAAATGTGATATTTGGCATGAATTGGAATTTTTGGTTATTCTTTTTAGGAAGCACGATAGAGATAATCTTGGGCATGAATTCTATTATAAATCTTGTCTCTTTATGCATTGGAGAAAATTTGGTATGAATTTGGATATTCTTGAATTCATTGTGGGATTAACAAATGGATGCATATATATGATGGATTCTTGGATAGAAAATTCGTTCCTTGAGTGTTCATTGTTTGAAGAGGTGATGATTTCATAAACTCTTGAATTTGAAATATGAGAATTCATTTTTTAAGTCTCTTGAGTTGATTTTCAATATGCATTTGAATTCATTTCTTCATTTGGAAATGAATAAATGAATGAATTGAGATGAATCTTCTTTGGATTTATGGGGCTTGCATGATGAAATGCTTGCTTTGGTTTGAAGTTTCACTTCTTGAATGTATAAAAGCCAAAGTGGGGGGTAATGGATAGATGATGTGTGATTATTGTGTGAAGGTTCATGGTTTAAATTGTTGAATCTTACTTGGATTTTCTCGTTTCTTTAGGAATCAAGGAGCTAAAGGAAAAGAAAAGGCTCCTAAGGCCTTGGTTACCTATTCACATAAGAGAAAGAAAGATGGCTCCTCCTCATCTCGACCATCGTCTACTACATCAAGCAACAATCCAAAGATCCCGGAATCTATGATTTACACTTGAGCAACAATGAGGAAAGGGCCGCTTTCGCAAGTCTTGTTACGAAGAAAATTAAGGTCACAAGATTCTCTTCCAAGGAAGTTTTGGAATCCCTCGGTCTCTATGATAATGTGAAGGAGCTTTTCGATAACATTGGTTGGGGAAGCCTTATAGATGGTGAGAATCAAGATAGGCGGACTTATGAGAAGATTGTTTTAGAGATGCTAAGCACATTTGATGGAGAATTCATGCGCATCAACAAATCAATCAAATTTCAACTCTTTGGAGAGAAGCACACGATGAGCTACCTACACATTGATAATGCTTTCAACTTCCCTCATGGTGGTGATCGCATAGTGGATAGAGATTTCAATGTACAAGCCATTTGGCGTACCCTCGTTCCAAATGCGGTGGAAGGATTTAAGGCGGGATTCTCAAAGTCAAATGAGGTTAGGAATCCGGTGTTGAGAATGGTATTGAAGATTATAGCACACACCGTCATGGCAAGGAGTGAGAACACATCGGTGAGAAATGATGATTTGTTTATCTTACATGCTATGCTTACCAAGAAAAGCATAAGTTTTTGTGATTTCTTTCTCAACCAAGTGAAGAAGCATGCCAAAGGCGAAGTTGGAAAATGCAATATTGGAGGCATGCTCACTCCAATCGCAAGGAAGATTCGACCTAATCTCAATGGCTACACTCCTATGAGAGGCGATTTTCTCCTCGACTTTGTCAAGCTTCGATGCTTAAGATTCCTTCACTCAAGCTCCACGCCTTACTACTTCCGCATTTCCAAGGATGAAAATTATCCTCTACCAAATGTTATGAGCATTTTGGTCACAGATTTTCATGAGAGGATGAATTGGTATATGGATACCCATGAGCACACCCGGATTATGAGAGAAAAGATCTTTAACCAAGGTGAAGGAATTGAATATTCCCTTAATGGATGAAGTGTTGAAAGAGACCGAGGGGATGATGAAGATGAAGAAATGGAGGAGGAGAATTTTGACAATGAGCAAGGTTCAAGTGAACCACTATATGATGAAAAATTCGATGCTCTTGAGGATCGAATGTCCAACATGGAAGGTGGATTCAAGAATTTAGAGGCCCAAATCACGGTGATGAGGCAAGAGGTGACCTCCATGCGGCTTACCCAACTAGAAGAAGCACAAAGGAGCGAGAGAATAGAAGCACTCCTTGAGAGCTTTCGGGAGTATCACATTGGCCAAGGCGGCACTTGGCCAAGGCCACCCCCGCAATAGCTTGGAGAAGTTGTAAGTGTAATTTAAATTCATTATATATCTTTCCCTCCAAACTAATTTTAAAATTTATTTTCTAAAATAAGTTTGGGGGAGGGGGTAGGATAATGAATTTAAATTACTTATCTCTTATGCTTGTCAATTCTTTTGATTATGCTTGCCTTTTGCTCCTTTGTTTTTGCTTCTTTGCTCCTTTGCTTCTTGTGTTGGGTGTTGTCTCTTTTGATTGGTTTGAAAGTGTGATTTGATATCACTCTTGTGGTTTGATTGTGTCTACTTGATTGAGATATGTTTGCTTGGAGTGTGGAAGAAAATGTTTGCTTGTTAATTGTGGGAGATGAATTTGTTTGGTGATGAGTTTGAGTGGTGGGATATTTTGAAGGATCTTGTGTTATTCGATGAACTTGTTTGATGGTTTTTGAATTTGTTTGAAAGTTTGTGTTTTATTTTGTGCATTTGGGATGAATTAGGGTTAAATAAATATTTTTCATGAGTTTGTGGTTTTGAATGCGAAATTTTTAAGAAAGGAAAAATTTTAAGTGAATGAATATTTGCATGCTCGAGTGTGAAATGATCGTGTTGATTTGCTCTAGTGTTTTCAAGTGAGATGCCGATGATTGATGAAAATGATAAAATATTTTGAAATTTTTTGAGTCAAAGTCAGGCATGATTAGATTACTTCACTTGAATGGCATGAAGGATTGATCTTAGGCACTTAGGCTCTAGACAAAAAGCTTGAGAGGATTTTGAGCCTAAAACTATGCATTTACATAGTAATATCCTTTCTTGAGAGCTTGATCTTGCATTGCATTTGCTTTACTAGAACTTGCCTTGATACTCTTGTTATAAATGTTACATGTGTGCATGATTAGGAGATGATTTTAGGCCATCATTACATAGCCCAATTTCCCTAAACACTAACCTATCTTTCATTACCATTGTCATCCCATTTTGAGCCTTGAATATATCTTTTTCTTCTTGAACCGGATGATAGGGGGTGAAGGATGGTTAAGGGAACCTTGGTGAAGTTGAAAAGTCATGAAAAATGGGTAGTGATGGTGAAGGGTCTTGAGATTGGTTTTGAGTTGAAAGAACACTCCTATAAGCTCAAAGTTAGAATAGAAAAGAATAAGAACAAAGTTCTTATTAAAACAAAAAAAAAATGTAAGAACAAAGTTCTTACTAGAAAAAGAGAAGAATAAGAGCATAAAGGGGTGTTTCTTTAGATATTTGGTAGAAGCTTGGAATTCATTTGATAAAAAGGGGTTGGATAAGGTGGAAGATGAAGAAATTCATACTTTGAAAGGAGAAGAACATGGGTAAGGGTGCGTGGATGAAAATTTAAGTCACTTAGCCTAAAAATTCCCTACCTTAACCAATGTCCCTACATTACAAGCTTAATAAAGACCTTTTTGATCCTAATTTATGCATGCATTATAGTATTAGAAACTTGAGTTGATAGGCAAGCTTATGGTCAAAGTTATGTATTGCATGATTTCGATGAGTGCTTACCTTTTCCATATCTTGAGTGATCGAGTGATACACATGTTTCTTGTGAGGTCTAGAGTTGAATGTGCTTAGGTAATTGAGTTCTATGCTAGGAGAGTGAGTAATTTCATGAGTGTTTGGCTTGACTTGATGATTTCCTTGAGTTTAAAATGGTTTTGAAGTGAAATGAGGCATCGACGAACTTGAAATACACATCCCATACGTGTTAAGTGTTTTGATAGTTCGTTTCATTGTTCGGGACGAACAATGGCTTAAGTTTGGGGGAGTGATTAACACGTATTTTATGTGCATGTTGAGTGTGTTTTGCGCGTGTTTAAGTCTTGATTCATGTGCTTAAAGGTTAGAAATGCTAGGGTTTCTTAACTTGTAGCATACATTCTACTTTTCTCGTTTCTTTTCGGTTTTCGATCCATTTTTGTTAGAATTGGAAAGAGCATTCATGTGGCTAAGGATCGGAGGCTAGAAATGAGGAAGAATCGAGCTTAATTAGGGTGAAACCTAGGGTTAAGAATGTGAAATTTGAATTTATAAAGTTAGGTTTTCACTAGTTCAAGTTCGTTTATGTTTTCCTCGTTCTCTCGAGTCTCTTTGTGTCTTTTTGCAGGTTTATGAAGAACTCATTTGGCAACTTTGATCATTCCATGTTGAAGAGGAGTTCGTTAGGAAGCCGTAGCAAAAAGCGGATCGAGAATCGGAGTTCGGACGAGAGAGAACGAGCGAAAATGAAAATATTGCGCAAGAGAGGACGGATGGACGGCAAACCGGCGGTCCATTGGGCCGCCGGTTCACCGCACCCAGGCCGCCGAACACCACAGAGAGGCCGGCGGTTCAGACCGGCAGTCCACTGGACCGCCGGTGCCCCGGCCATGGACCGCCGGTTGCGCAAAAATGCCCCCGGTTCGCACCGTTTCGCCCCGGTTCGACCCAAACACGGTTTTCAATGTATTTAACCTCAAATTCTTCCCTTTTTGATGTAACTTTTACACACTTTAATATCCAAAAACCCTAGAAACATTTCCCTTTTTTCCTTTTTTGGTAAATTCAAGATTTGTGGAGCTATACTCATTGGAATTGCAATTCAAGACCATTTTCTTCTTTCTTATTAAATTCTCTTTCTTTTAAGCATGGTTTATTTACTTTTTATGGTTTATTTCCTTTAATTATGTCTAGCTAAATTTCCTTTGGTTTCAAATATATGAAGACATGATCTAGATTAATAGGTTTTTGGATATTGTAGTTGGATTTGCCTTCTAATTCACATGTCTTGTGGTTTGGGACTTAATTTTATTGCATGATTGATTGGTCATCATTAAGTGCATACAAGGTGTTTGATTAAATGCTTAGTAGACTTTAATTCATAACACTTAACATCAAATCACAACATATTAGTAATTCTTGCTAATAGGAGATTCTAGATATGAATTGAGCTATTTGGAGTTGATTTATGCATCTTGAGACCTAGCGGAGATAGATGTCATAGGTTAATCTACTTACATCGATTGCTTGAGAAAAGTGTTGGTGTATATCCTATAAAGAACTCCCGTATGAATTAGATTAAATCGGTTTATCCTTGCAAATTCCAAAACCTATTTCTCTAGTGAAAGTCGGATTATATTTGGAACCATACTTTCTCTTACTGATTTCAATCGTTTGTTACTTGTTTGTTTCTTGATTAATTGTCGTTTCATTTGATTATTAGTTTATAGAAAACACAAAAACATGACATTCAGTAGCTTGGATAGTAGTTAAATAGCTAGATTACTAGTTGAAATTCTCACGTCATAGCATTCCTTGTGGTTCGACTCGATTACTCAATCGATTATTATTGCATCTCCCTCACCCCTAAAGTGAGGGCGGATCAGCTCCGACGAACTTTTTCTTCTCTATCGTTCACTTGTGTATTCCTTGTGACAAAAAAAAAAAATCAATTCATTTAGAGAATGATTTTTTCGGAAGGATTGAACTTGTTTATATGGTGGAGATTCATTCGGGGGCATAGGATACCTTCTTCGACTTTAATTTAAATCAGAGCATGTGTTTATCTGAGCGAAGGGGGCCGACCACCATTATTTTTACGGAGAAGTCGAGTGCAGCGTCGGATCAAGGGCCTATGTGTTTGTCTGATGGAAGAGGCCGGCCACCATTATTTTCAGGGAGAAGTTGAGTGGAGTGCAATCAAATTAGTACCCATTTTAAATTAAAGGAAATTGAAATATATATACATATATATATATATATATAATATTATCATTTATATATTAAAATAAAAAAAAAAGGCATATATCACATACAGTATAATTTAAAATGGGAGCATTAATTACATGCCCTTGTAAAAAAAGGGCAAATTAAAATATTAATACTTCAAAAAAATCCTGCAAAAGAAAATGAATAAATTCATAGAAATTCGCGCCAGACTTTTGGAAGACATTTTTTTTTCTCTTTTTTTTCTTTTTCTCTTTTCTTTAAATAGGAAGGAGGAACCCTAATGCGAGATGAGCGCCTCCATCAATTTTTCGCCTCCTCTTTTCTCTCTCCTAATTTCTCACTAATTTATTTTCTTTTCATTTCTATCAAATTTTTCCAGATCGCGTTACATGATTGAAGGCCGTCGACATTCTATGGTTCTTCGTTCCACACATCATCCACGACTCCGCAAATCGTTTGCGTAGCTTTTCTGTTTCCAATCTGAAAATTTTATTTTCGTGAAAACATCAATTCATTTTTTCTCATGTTGGTTGTGATTTTAGACTCTTATCGCAGGAAGTAAATAGGTCTTTAACATTTTTTTTTTCTAAAACCCTAAATTAGTTGCTTCTTGTTAAAAATTTGGATGATTACTTGGGCAATTTACCTTGTTTCTGCTTGCTAATACTTATTTTATTGATAAAGTTGGTTGATTTCCCAATCTTGTGAACTCGATTTTTTTTAATTATATGCATATATGGGAAATGAGGTTTAAAAAAATCTACATTTGGAAGTATGAAAGCTGGGCAAAAGATCGATGCTGATTTGTCCTGGGTGGTGTGTGGAATAAGATGCATAGAAGATTGGCGATTTGCTGACTCTTGCTGGTTATGTTATCTCGCATTTTTCAGCTAAATGTTTAAGTTTCATTGATGAAAGCAATTCAGTTCAGTTCATGTCTCATGACTGAGTCTTTATCTGTTACTTGATAAAATCTTGTTTAAATTTGAATAGTTTAGTTCAGTTACTTGAATTTAGGTGAGGTCAGTTGATTTAGATTTGCGATTTTATGTTATTTTTATGCATCTGGATCATCACTTCATGAGGACTAAGTATGGCAGATCCTTTTGCCCATTCTAACTGCCCAGCCTTGTAGCTGCAGGTGGTCTGGATTTGTGGCTTCGGACATGAATGTTGCCTTGCTCATCTGATGCTAAATTCGAGGACAAATACCCATTAAATTGTGTGATTTTGGTACTGAAATAAACCAACTTGACCTGTGTTGTTTGATTCTTGAATTTGAAGAAAATGTTATTATTTTAGAAATGGAGATGAGAAAGGAAGATGATGTATTTGACAGGTACTGCTGATGGGCTGTGTTTTCATGTTTAGATGTTTTCTCCTGGCGCAGCCTGCTTTAGTTGTGCTGGTGCCGAGCATCTAAGAAATGAATAGTCCACCTGATTAATGCTAATCCTAAGCTGATTCCTCTCCATCCGAAACTAAATTCACCCTGTTTTATTATTCAGTTTTCTTGCTGCTTTATTCCTCACATTGTTCATAGAAGGCATTTTTCATGTTTTGCTATTTGCATTGGAAATAAGTTGTTGCAAATTTGAATTCTTGAAGTTGTTGGTTTGCATTTTTTGTGTTCATTTGTGGGTCGGGTTGTTATGGTGCCGACTTGATGAGAATATGATCCGTTAAGAACAAACCTGTCACGAAGTTATGAGTTGCTCAAGCTAGAGGACGTTATGAGTTGGAGTTGCTTATACACAAACATCAACATGCCACATTTTTTTTCAGCTTGAAAAGAAATGGTATTAACACGAAGTCGCAAAGTGATTTATGACACGATAATAAGCCTTATGAAACTAAAATACTGCACAAACAAGATGAGTGTAAAAAATGATTAATGCTCTCTCCGTGCACAACTTATGCATTTTTATGACTTATCTCAAATCTATTTTTCTCTTTTCACTTTAAAAATTGATTAAAATATAATTTTATATTCAATTTATTTTAATACTCTCACATATTAAGGGTGAGTTTGGTGGATATGATGAACTAAGGTGGGGTGAATTATTTTGATTTATCTAAGTGTTTGGTACTGAAATAAAATAAACTGGATGGCCTGAGATGAAGTCCAAGCTTGCTGTTATTTTACTATTTTCGTTTGTTAACTCATCCGATGTTTTTGGTCGGATGATTTCAACTCATTCGAACAGTAACACAATATTTTTTCTCTTTTACCATTTTACCCTTATGTATTTATATGATTTCAAATAATAATAATAATAATAATAATAATAATGTAATAAAATAATAATAATAATAATAAATAATAACAAGAATAATAATAATAATAATAAATAATAACAATAATAGTAATAATTATAATAATAACAATAATAGTAATAATAATAATAATAATAAATAATAATAATGTAATAAAATAATAAATAATAACAATAATAGTAATAATTATAATAATAATAATAATAATAATAATACAGAGTAATAAATAATAAATAATGAAGGATATTATTTAATCTCAACGTTAAAAGTGAAATTGGTAGGGGTATTTAATAAGAGTAATTTGGTCAATCTAAATTTTAATTTAGAGTTTTACAATTTGTACCAAACACAATATGATATCATCCGAGTCTGAATTTTTTGCTACCAAATGGAGAGATGAATGATTCATCTTGACACTATTCATATGAGTCATTTTGAGATGAATCATCTTTCCTTATCTTGAGATGATTACCAAACGCAGCCTAAGTGTGATAGAAACATCACTTTAATGTTACTCATTACAAGAATTAAAGATCGTGCCGGAAGATTTTAGGTACGAACGGAGGGTATAAATATTACTGTACCTCTGTGATTTTTGTGCCTAGTTGTTTTTGGCTATGGATTGCATATCTATTATTCATTTCTCACTTCAAAAGTTAACAATGTTGACCGCATATTTATTATTTTTTTCTCACTTCAAAAGTTAACCAAAATATAATTTTATATCTATTTCACTCTAATATTTGTTCACATAAATTAACCCAAACATCACTTTAGTCACAAATTATTACAAAAATTAAAAATTGTGGTAATGATTCTAGGCACATATTTCGTGGATGAAGGGAGTATTAGATTTTATAATGTAATTGACATCCCTTGACTTGGCATAATGATATTTCATAATTGATTTGAACTAGACGGACTCTAACACTAATTCATTAATTTTGTGTGTTTTTGTATTGAATTATTGTGTTATGCCAAGATTTGTCAACTCCAGTAAGAGCATCTGCGCTCATGCCTATATTATGGTGGGCGCCTGCGGAATTTTGCTGGGCACCCACCAACCGCTTATCGTTGGGCGTTAGGTTTAGGCATGTTATAGCCTATTCCATGTGCCCAGCCGCTCTCGATGTGGCATGCCCTAATTCATTCAATTTCAAAAAAAAAAAAAATCTTCTTCAACTTTTCCTTATAAATTCGATATGTTTCAGAATTTTCACAACAATAGATTCATTATTCTCTTCATTCCTCTTACAATTTCATAATACAATTTTAGTTTTCTAGCAATAGATCCTTCGGAGAACAATTTGTCTTGGTCGAACTCTCCAAATTTCTTCCAAAAGAATCGATCTCCATCAATTCCAAACGCCACTACTGCGACATCCAACCACAATTTGTTTGGTTTGGTTTGTCGTTACCGCTTGAGGGATCGTCGGCATTCGGTACGCCACTGGGATTCGATGCGTATCAAAATTTGCTGCCAGCATTCGGTGCGTATCAAACTTCGCCAGCGATATTCGATGAGGTACAGGAGCTCGACGACTTCCAATCGGCGTCAATTTGGACTCGGAAGAGGATGAGCTGAATGTAGGGGAGCCGGTGATCACTTCACCGGCGAAGCGGAGGACCAAAGGACCTCGTAGACGAGGCGGAAGACGTGGCGGGAGTCATGGAGGCTTAAGCAGCGCAGTCCTGGCGGCTCATGCAACGGTAGGCATGGCGGCAGTCGTGGCAGAAGAAGCTCCACTTCAGGTGGCGGCCAGGGGAAGACCCCAACATTTCTTTACAGTGCGGCTGAGACGGAAACATTTGCTTGTTGTTGGATCGATATCAACGAAGATCTCATCAATAGCAACAAGCAGCGATTCAACACATATTGGGGTCGTTTGGTGGAGCGCTACTGTAAACACAAATTTATGTATTTAATAAATAAATACGAAATTGCGTACAAATAAAAAATATATGGATTAAAATATATATTTGCGGTACAATCTCTATATAATCCTCTGATTCTTTTTTCAATTTGCTTCTTGAATGATATTTGGGCAGTTTCCGAGATTGAGGAAAATTTAATATTCCTTGATCTCCTTGGATTTGACTTTTACAACGTAGACACGGAGGACTTTCGTCTTATTTTCGAGTCACACGTTGGACTTGAGCTTCGAATAATATAACGCTGATGTCGGAGGACTTTCATCTTATTTCCAAATCAAACGTTGGGACGTAGGGAGTTTGGGTTTTAAAATGCCTATTCGGAAAACCTTTGTCTTATTTCCGAATCAAACGCTAATTTGGAGACTTTCCGTAAAGAATACAATCATATTCAACGAAAAAAGCCTTGAATATGACATAGAAATCTCTTCGTGAAAAATAGTATTCCATGAAGAAAGCTTTGATAGATAGAAATTCGTAGCGAATTCTAACTCCAATTTCTTGAGTTTATGATTATGATTTCTGGTGTGATTTATGAAGTGAATGGAGAGCCCTATTTATAGGTGTAGATTTGGTGGGCTTTTGGGCTCCATAGTGGGCTTTAATGATGAGGTGTCACAATTCTATTGGCTCTCAAATATTGATATATATCAATAAAAGATTTAACTTGTTGCCAAAGAAATTGATATTTATCTCCAATATCTTTATTAATGAATATAATATTTAATTTGGATTTTAATAAATTCCAAATCAAAAATATATAAAATTAATAAAATATTTTCTTTTTTTTTCCCCCTCAAAATTTCGGTGCTTACAGCTGCAACCAGATCTAGCGGGAAGGAACATTTGCAAGAAATTATCATCAACTGCAAGGTCATGGAAGCGAGCAAAGAAGGATTTGATGGAGTTTCAACAAATTTACAAAGAGGTTTTGAGGATTACAAAAGTGGCGAAAGTGGTAAAGACATCCTTCGAAGGCCCTAAAGGAGTGGAAGGAATAGCACACAACGACATTCCAATATTTGGACACTTGGAACGTGGTAAAGGAAACACAGAAGTTCCATTGTGTCTGCTATAGGAAAGACGTTGTGGAGAACATAGGAAAGACGTTGTGGAGAACATGATCAAGCGCTCAAAAATGGGAGAGGATGGAGACTACACTTCTACGATGACATAGAGCACTTAGAGATCGGACACTCCAAGCGCTAGCAGCAGCAGTTACTTGTCCCAACCAATTGGCACGAAGAAGGCAATGGCATTGTCAAAGGGAAAAGGGCAAAATTAGCTCATCTTCGCGTGGGTCCAATGCCGATGAGAGAATGGCATCAATCGATGAAGTTGAGAGCCACCAACTGTTGGAAAATTGAGTACAAACTTGTCGGGCGTACAAACGTAAATGAAGATTACAACGAACAAAAAAAAAATATAAAATAATAAAAGTCGAGTCGAGGAAAACCCTCTTTCCGCAAGATGAAATATGCCCCGGTAGTGCTCTCGGTAATAGCGTATCGTCCCCAAAGATAAAATGACTTTCGTCTCGTAAGTAGCAGCACCGCAAAACTCAAGAGCTCCGGCGAACTGGATATAGGTGAAAACTGAGCTCGAACAATGAACAAAGGATAAATATGCAGCAAGATGCAATTTTATGTCTTATGCACGTCCTTCAAATGCCTACAATCCCCTCTATTTATAAGTTGCTCACTATGTAGGGAAATTTAATGCATTAAATGCATTAATCAGCCATAAATGCTATTTGAGGTAGTGGTGGAGATGAAAGGTGAAAGGGCTGACTGTTCATTTGAAGAGTCACCTGACTGTTCAGTTGAAGAGTCACCTTCCAGAACCTCTTCCGGATGGGCTACACGAGCTGGGCTGAGCTGAGCTAGGTGCTGAAGCCTAAGTGACGAAGCCGAAGTGACTAGGCCGAAGCAAAAGTACCAAGGCCGAAGCCGAAGTACCGAAGACCCGAGGTCGAGGCTGATGCCGAGGCCGACGCCGAGCCCGAAGACCAAAGCCGATGCCGAAGCCGAGGTGCCTAGGACGAAGTCGACCACACATCCACTTAGTCCACTTGATACTTAGCCCACATGTTTAAACACTTATAAACATCATACTTATACTTCTTTCAAGAAAGAAGTAACTCTCCACCAAACTTAGAATATTTATATCTCACTCACCGGAAATCGGTTTTGAGCATATAAATACACCTCGTTCATCTACTCCGCGAGTAGAACAATAATATAATATTTAATTTAATTAATAAATTAAATATTAATTATTATTTATTTGGTCAAAAGCCAAATTTCCAACAATCCCCACATGAGTGAGATAGCCATATGCAAATGTATGCAAATGCAAAAGCTCAGTACTCACGAGGTATAAAAGTATTAGGATAGGTAGTTTGTGACTTTGAACCTTCCATAGTCAACATCATCGGGTACACAGGCGGCATAGTAGCGCAATGCTTTGAACTATTCCTCCATGGCGTGCACCGAGACAACACTGTTAACGCTTATACACCTCAACCTTATCCGTTCTCACGTTTTGTATCCATTTCGGCCTTGGACACCCCTTTGGATTCATAAGTGTTTCTTTAACGAAGCGGTCTCACTTCACACTTACATAGGTGATTCTTTACCAAGTATCTTGCCATACTCAACCTCCTCAAGGTATTCAGGAATCATTAAAAGTCATAGACTTAACCTCGCCACTAGGCAAGCTTTCAACACTCAAACGCTTTCTAGGGAATAGATAAATGTGAGTGTTTTCACACGAACTTTCATAGCTTAGTTTTCCCATTGAACCAAGTTCTTGGGGTTTCCAATCATCATGGTTGGGTTACCACTATGATAATTCTTAATTTGTGGATTTTACTCCCATTCCCTCTAGCAACTTATTCATTTGATCACGGTTTAACCCTTTGGTTAGTGAATCCGCTAGATTATCCAACGACTTTACATAGTCGACTGAGATAATCCCAGTTGTGATCAAATGTCTCACGGTATTATGTCGTCGACGAATATGTCGAGACTTACTATTATATAAACCACTTTTCGCCCTACCAATAGCCGGTTGGCTATCACAGTGAATCATCACCAGAGGCAATGGTTTCTCCCAACATGGAATGTCTTCAAGAAAGTTTCTCAACCATTCGGCTTGTTCACCAGCTATATCCAAAGCTATGAACTCAGACTCCATGGTGGATCGGGCTATACACGTCTGTTTTGTGGATCTCCACGTAACAGCTCCACCCCCAATAGTAAACACATACCCATTTGTGGAAAGCTAGTCTTTCGTGTCCGAAATCCAATTCGCATCACAGTACCCTTCAAGTACCGGGGGGTATCTCAAAAAATGTAGCCCATGACTTTGAGCATACTTCAAGTATCTCAAAACTCGTACAAGAGCTCTCCAATGCTCTTTGCTTGGATTGCTCGTGTAACGACTCAATTTGTTAACGGCACATGCTATGTCGGGTCTAGTGTAATTTGTAAGATACATTAAAAACCCTATGACACGAGCATAGTCTTCTTAAGCAACCGACTCACCTCGATTCTTGCTCAAATGAACATTAAGTTCAATAAGAGTTTTAGCGGGCACGCTATCAAAAGCGTTAAACTTCTTGAGCACTTTCTCAACATAGTGAGATTGTGACAAGACAAGCCCATCGGATTTCCTTAGTATTTTCATACCAAGAATAACATCCGCTAAACCCAAGTCTTTCATGTCAAAGTTCATCTTTAACATGCTTTTCGTTTCGTTAATTACACGGATATTGCTACCCATAATTAACATGTCATCTACATAAAGACACACAATAACATATCCGTTATTTGTGTTCTTAATGTAAACACATTTGTCACATTCGTTTATTTTAAAACCATTTGATAGCATCACACTATCAAATTTCAAGTGTCATTGAAGTGGTGCTTGCTTCAATCCATAGAGGGACTTAACCAGTTTGCAAACCTTCTTTTCTTGACCCGGTTCTACAAATCCTTCTGGTTGTTCCATATAGATTTCCTCCTCTAAGTCTCCATAGAGGAAAGCTGTTTTCACATCCATTTGATGTATCTCGAGATTGTGCAAAGCAGCAATCGCGAGAAGCACCCTAATAGATGTAATCCTTGTTACAGGAGCATAGGTATCGAAATAATCGTACCCTTCTTTTTGCTTAAACCATTTGACAACCAAACGGGCTTTGTACTTTTCAATTGATCCATCGGCTTTGTATTTCCTTTTAAGGATCCATTTGCATCCTAAGGGTTTGCACCCTTCGGGCAAATCAACCAACACCCAAGTGTGGTTTTGCCTTATGGAATCAATTTCACTTTGTACCGCTTCTCTCCAAAGCGGACTATCCGATCTAGAAAAAGCTTCTTTGATCGTCGTTGGTTCTTGATCCAACATTAACACTACATAATCCGGACCAAATTGCTTTGGTTTCCGAACTCTACTACCATGTCTCAGTTCACTATCTTCCGGATTAGACCTTAGCCGTTTACGTGACTTAGGTTCTTCATCCTCGGATTTAGAACTCATGGCTTTACCTTCAATTCTATTGCTAGAATTGAATTCAACATTACCATTGTCTTTACAAGGATATATGTTTTCAAAGAATATCGCATTCCTTGACTTGATCGTAGTTCCCACAGTCATGTCAGTTACTTCCGACTTGTGGATAACAAAACGATAGGCGCTGCAGTTATGTGCATACCCAATAAAGATGCAATCAACTGTTTTAGGGCCAATTGTAACTTGTTTAGGTAGAGGCACTTCAACCTTCGCCAAACACCCCCACACTTTAAGGTATTTGTACGATGGTTTCTAACCTTTCCATAACTCATAAGGTGTAACATCTTTACCTTTGAGTGGAATCTTGTTCAGTATGTAGTTAGCCGTCAAGACAGCTTCCCCCCACATGTTTTGGGGCAACCCTGAACTAATCAACAAAGCATTCATCATCTCCTTAAGAGTTTGATTTTTACGTTCAGCAACGCCATTTGATTGAGGTGAGTATGAAGCCGTTGTTTGATGAATTATACCACTTTCGTTGCATAATTCTTCAAATGGAGCAACATATTCTCCACCTCTATCACTTCGAACACTCTTAATTCGACCACTTAGTAGATTTTCAGCTTCATTCTTGAAGTGTTTAAATGCTTCAATAGCCTCATCTTTACCTCTTAAAAGATAAAGATAACAATATCTCGTGCAGTCATCGATGAACGTGATAAAGTACTTCTTACCACCACGAGTTTGTACATACTTTAAATCACACACATCGGTGTGAATTAAATCAAGGAGTTTCGTGCTCCTCTCAACCGAATGATATGGTTGTTTTGTCATTTTCGCCTCAACACAAATTTCACATTTGTTTTGAGTGTTAGCTTCATTTAACTTTAGTAAATCTAAATTTACTAATTGTTTTATAGCATTTAGATTAACATGTCCTAATCTACAATGCCATAAATCAGAGCACTCAAGCATATAAGAGGAAGTAGTAGCATTTTCATTACTCTCAATAGATTTTGGTACATGGCGTATAACCAATACATTCAACCTAAAGAGACCATCAGAGAGGTAACCCTTTCCAAGGAAAGTACCACTCTTTGACAAAATAAACTTGTCAGACTCAAAAACTAGTCTAAACCCCTTATTAGGTAAGAATAGAGCCCGAGACCAAGTTATTTCGGATGTCGGGAACATGCAGGACGTTTTTCAAAGTTAGAGAATTTCCCGATGTAAGCTTTAACACCACATCTCCAACTCCGACAACCACGGACGAAGCTTGATTCCCCATGTTGAGCTTCCTCCCCTCAACAGCTTGATAGGTAACAAACTTGTTCCTATCGGCACACACGTGCGCAGTAGCGCCGGTGTCGATGAACCATCCTCCTCGATTTTTGACTTGGTTGACCTCCTCGGTGACCACAGCCGAAAAATCTTCTTTCACCCACTCGCCGTCTTTTTCGGCGACGTTGGCAGCATGCTTCTTCTTCTTCTTGTTCTTGGGCTTCTTGCATTCCTTCGCAGTATGCCCATGTTTGCCACAATTGTATCAATCACCATCAAATTTCTTCGATGGTCCCTTCGCCTTGCCTTTATCTTTAACATTTGGGCGATCACGCTTGTTGGAGGGACCGCCCTTCTCCATCAAGTTCACCTTGGCATCAGACGATGCCTTCGGTTTATCTTGATTGCGCACATCGGACTCGATGCGAAGCTTCACAATCAAGTCTTCAAGAGTCATTTCCTTTCGCTTGTGCTTAAGGTAGCTCTTGAAGTCCTTCCAATTTGGGGGCAACTTCTCGATCAACGTTGCAACCACGAACGCGTCCGGAAGAGCCATCCCCTTAGCATGGACGTCATGTACAATGAGTTGAAACTCTTGTACTTGCTCCATCATCGGTCGAGAATTGACCATTTTGTAGTCCAAGTATCGTGCTACCACGAACTTCTTCGTACCTTCATTATCGCTACGGTACTTCTTGTCTAAAGCCTCCCAAATTCCTTTGGAGGTGTTGACACCGGAGTACACATTGTACAAGCTATCATCCAAGGTATTTAGGATGAAATTCTTGCACAAGTAATCTCCATTTCGCCAATTGTCGTGGAAGGCTCGAACATGGAAGTTGGCCTCCTCCGCACTTGGAACCGGTGGTTCATCTTCCGTTAGGAAGTTCGCCACCCCCAATGTTGTTAAATAAAACAACATCTTTTGTTGCCATCTTTTGAAGTCGGCTCCTCCGAACTTCGGTGGCTTCTCGGCGGGTGGCATCACCCTAGGTGCCGAGTTCACTCCCATAAAGGAGCCACTTGGGTTAAGCCCGAAGGCACCCATAGTCGAGCCCACGAATGACACTCCAACAGTTCCACTAAACATGGAACCAACAGTCCCACTGAATGTGGCACCAACGGAGCCGGTGGAACCGGAACGTCCGCTTGACATAAATGGGTTATTGAAAACCCACGAACTAGATGAAGGCACAGTCGAGCCTCCGGTGATTGAAATTGTTGTTGATGCTGTCGAAGAGCTTAATGGCAACGAAGTTGAACTCATGGATGGAATGGTGGAGACGTTGATGTTTGAGTCGGTGGAAGCAGCAGTGCTCGTCATCTTCAACTACGTCGGGAAGGCAAGTAAGTAGATATTTCGTCTTGCGATTGTTGGAAAATTGAGTACAAACTTGCCGGGCGTACAAACGTAAATGAAGATTACAACGAACAAAAAAAAATATATAAAATAATAAAAGTCGAGTCGAGGAAAACTCTCTTTCCGCAAGACGAAATACGCCCCGGTAGTGCTCTCGGTAATAGCGTATCATCCCCAAAGATAAAACGACTTTCGTCTCGTGAGTAGCAGCACCGCAAAACTCAAGAGCTCCGGCGAACTAGATATAGGTGAAAACTGAGCTCGAACAATGAACAAAGGAGAAATATGCAACAAGATGCGATTTTATGTCTTATGCACGTCCTTCAAATGCCTACAATCCCCTCTATTTATAAGCTGCTCACTATGTAGGGAAATTTAATGCATTAAATGCATTAATCAGTCATAAAGGCTATTTGAGGTAGTGGTGGAGATGAAAGGTGAAAGGGCTGACTGTTCATTTGAAGAGTCACCTGACTGTTTAGTTGAAGAGTCACCTTCCAGAACCTCTTCCGGATGGGCTACACGAGCTGGGCTGAGCTGAGCTAGGTGCTGAAGCCTAAGTGACGAAGCCGAAGTGACTAGGCCGAAGCAGAAGTACCAAGGCCGAAGCCGAAGTACCGAAGACCCGAGGTCGAGGCTGACGCCGAGGCCGACGCCGAGCCCGAAGACCAAAGCCGATGCCGAAGCCGAGGTGCCTAGGACGAAGTCGACCACACATCCACTTAGTCTACTTGATACTTAACCCACATGTTTAAACACTTATAAACATCATACTTATACTTCTTTCAAGAAAGAAGTAACTCTCCACCAAACTTAGAATATTTATATCTCACTCACCGGAAATCGGTTTTGAGCATATAAATACACCTCGTTCATCTACTCCGCGAGTAGAACAATAATATAATATTTAATTTAATTAATAAATTAAATATTAATTATTATTTATTTGGTCAAAAGCCAAATTTCCAACACCAACTCCTCTACGACATCTTCACCAAAGACACGAGTAACATGCCACCGTATGTTCTTCAAAATCACATTTGGATTGTGGAATACTTGAAGAAGAAACACAACAAGTGACAGATTAGCCGGCTTATGTATTTATGGCATTTTTTTTCTTCTAATATTTTGATATTCTAGTTTTTAAAATTAATGTAATTTTTATTTTATTTCGATTTAATAAAATTTGCGTTTTCAAAATAATTATTATTCAAAAATAATTTTATTACAAATTTAAAAATTAAATTAGCAAAAAAAAAAAGTATTGTGCTTACGAGAACTTCATATGCGCCAATGCTCGCCAATTTAGGCGCCTAGCACTTTTGATCATGTTGAGCCGTGCCCACCAATTTGGTGGGCTATGCTGTGGATTCTCCAATAAGGGTCTTGGAGCTGTATGTGACATATTTGTGTACGAAAAAAGTTACTCCTTGTGTCTTTTATTATGAATCCTTGATCTCCTACTTGATATAAAAAGGGGGGAAATTGTGAAAAAAAAAAAGGTTGTTTGTGTCTTTTATTTGGAATTTTGGTCTCGCACCTAATATAAAAAGAATAAAAAGAAAAGAAACCATTCTTGATATAATTGTGTGATGAAATTTTTGTTATGCCAACTAAGCATTCAATTTGTAATGCTAGTAAAAATAGAACGACGATAAATCAACCAATCTAGCATGAAATAGCATCAATCTGTCTGCTAGTTTACTTGTGGTAGATGTGATGTGTACTGTGTACATATACTAATAAACATGAATATTTTAATGTTGGAGAAAAGAAAATCTTTTAGTTAAAAAAAAAATCTCTTAAGGATTCATGGACGTGCTCTATCTTACTCGGTTCTCGATTTTCAGCGAATCGATTTTTGCTTCTGAACTAAATATCCAAGATTATGTCTTTGAAGTTTGAACAGCTCCGGACCAAGGCCTGATACAAACATTATACTACGTAGTTTCTAGACAAAAAAATAAAAAAATAAAAGATAAAAAAATAAATTAAAAAATGGAAAACTTGAAGGTGAGATTGATGGTATATATCTAAAGAAATACTCGCTTTAAGTGAAATAATAATATTAGTAAATAAAATAAAATGTCAACGAAGCGCAGTTCAGTTGGTAAAACGTTTTCCCTCCAACTAAGAGGTCGGGGGTTCGAGACACCTCAGGTGCGTATGTGTGTGTGAGTGTGTGTTGTTTGCCTAATAAAAAAAAATAATAATAAAATAAAATAACATGATATACGAATTTTTTATTTTTTATTTTTTGAAAGGAAGAGAACTAATGCATTAATTTAAATCTCGAGATACAAGATCAATAAGCCAAGTTGGCCAATTATCACGCCAAACAAAGCTATCATTAAGGTTTTTACCAAACTCGGCTAAAGCATGTGCTGTAGTATTTGCTTCTCTTCTCATGTGTTTGATGGAAGTGACGCAGTTCTTCTTTATTGCTCTTATAGATTCAACGAGCTCATCGCACATCATAGAGTTATTGATTTCCTCGTTCCTGATCAAGCAGACGGCCAACATCGAATCAGTGAAGACTTCGATCGGTGATATCTCAAGGTCATTACACATACATATTCCATAGAGGATGGCTTTTAGTTCCCCTTCGAGCAAATTAACTGGTTTAGCCATTGCAGCGACAATCTCACCATCGGAATTCCTTACAATAACACCAATGCTTCCATCTCCAAAATCAACATCTAGTCTATAGTTTCCCGTCGCCGGCCGTCTCCATGTTGATTCCCCCTCATTTGGTAGCAGCCGATTGCGCCATGCTAATTTGATTTTAGCTTCCTTGAAATTTAAGATTTGAGCCTCGCAAACTCTCCACAGATCAGTATATTTGAAAGGCCTTCTCTCATGTTTGGCTTTGCATAAGTCCCTCCAAACATTCCACATGCCCATCAGAAAAAACTCAAAATCCTCATGCCGAATCACGGAAAACATTCTCTCGCCAATTTCTCTTATCGATAAACTCTGCCAGTCCTTCAGTAAGTTCCAGAAACCAAACGCTTTCCATCGCTCCCTAATCTTGTCACATTAAAGGAGAGAATGTGCAGTAGTACTCCAATCTTTCTTACACCAGCCACAAATCCCATATACAGGCACGTGATGTACTTTCAGATTCATTTCCATCGGGATGTAATCATTGAACACACGCCAAGAAAAAATCTTAACTTTTGGTGGTAATTCTAAACCCCACAAACATTTCCACCATCTATTAGACTCTTCTACCCTCGAATCTAGTGGGGAGAAAAAGTTTGTGGCAACATGATATCCAGATTTGACGTTGTACTCACCTCTTTGGTCGAACTTCCAATATCTCGTGTCTTCTGTCCCATTTTTAGTCACGTCAATTCTCAGCACCTCCTCCATGTCAACAGGAAGAAGCTTTGCAGCTAGGACATCTCTTCTCCAGTTCATTTTCTTGTCAAGTAAATCAGCAACCAATAACTCTGGATTACCAGTAGTAGGACTTGGGACCCTCCCCGAGGAGTAGTTCGGCATCCAAACATCCCTGTACACTCGGACATGCGAGCTCACTTAACAATTCACGTCCCCATAGCAAAGATCTCCAAATATAAGAAGAGTTACTACTTACCTTCACTTCCATCAAATCTTCATTATAGAAATATTTAGCCTTGAAAATTCTAAACCCCATACCTCCTCTGCTCTTTGGTTTGCATAGTTGGTTCCAGGAGGCCCAATGAATTCTTCTTTTATCAGCTTGATCACCCCACCAGAATTTCGCACATGCTCTCTCAATGTCGTAGCATATAGAGAAAGGTACCCTGAAACAAGACATCGTGTAGGTAGGGATTGCTTGTATAACATATTTGATAAGCACCTCTTTTCCCCCACTTGAGAACAATTTACTTTGCCATCCTTCAAGTTTCTTCAAAGCCCTTTCACGGAGATAATCAAACTGAAGACGTTTTCGTTTCATCATGAAGGTTGGGAGCCCCACATATATTTCATGCCCTTGAACCACCTGAACCCCAAACTCTTCTTTAACTCTATTAATATTCTCTCGACTAACTCCTGGGCTAAAGGTGAGTGCTGATTTTTCATAGTTGATAATCTGTCCAGAAGCTCGTGAGTACAGATTAAGCCCTCGAACAACATTTCTAGCCCCATTCTGGTTTGCTTCAAAGAACAATAAGCTATCATCAGCAAAGAAAAGGTGTGAGATGACCGGCGCCCTTCTTGCTATTTGAATACCTCTAAATAGTCGCTGATCTGCAAAGTTAGAGAGAATTGAGGCTAACCCTTGAGCACATATCATTAACAAGAATGGAGAGAGGGGGTCACCTTGGCGAATGCCTCTTGTTGGTGTTAACTCTCCGTAAACTTTGCCATTAATAATGAAGGAGTAATGCACTGATCTTACACACTGCATAATTAATCTGGAGAAATCATCAAGGAAACCCATCGTTTTCAGCATAGCTTCCAAGAAGATCCACTCAACTCTATCGTAAGCCTTGCTCATATCGAGTTTCGCCGCCACAAAACCAAACTTATGCTTCTTCTGATTTCTCAGCCAGTTCATGCATTAAAAGCCAACAAGAATGTTATCCGAAATAAGCCTTTTTGAAACAAAGGCGCTCTGTGTATCATCAATAACATAAGGCAGGCACCCTCTTAACCTGTTCGCCAACACCTTAGCAATAATTTTGTAAGATGTGTTACATAGGCTGATTGGTCTGAACTCCTGTACCTCGTTGGGGTATGCAGTTTTAGGGATAAGGGCAATGTGCGTTTTATTCCATGATTTAATTTCCCCTCCATTGTTTAGAATGTTAAGGCAGTCCCTTGTTACCTCATCACCATAGTTTCTGATATACGAATTAGCTATAACTATTTACAATAATACATATACTTAAAAAATGAATATTTATAATATAACTTGCTTAAACAATTAAAATAGAGTAAGATATAATAGTAAAATTTTATATATGAAAATATTATTGTTCAATATTCTATACTCTAACCGCAAAATAAAGTACGATTACAATACATCTCGTACTCCAATTTACAGTAGGGTTAGGAATGGTTTGATAGCTCACAAATAACTTAGGGATGCCAATCGGGCAATCGGGTCAACCCACCCAATTTCGGTTTAGCCCTGTTAGGTATTAGGTTATTCGGTCTGGGTTGAATCGGGCTGAATTATTTTGGGACTAGAAATTTCTGAACCTAACCCTAAATCTTCGGGTTCGGGCTAACCCGTCGGCCCAAGAAGTTGACGAAAATATAAAATGTATATGGATTGTTTTGATAACCATGATTTTGTAAAAACAAATAAGTCATGTTATACCATCTAAGACACATCGCTGTATTATTTGACTCCAACTTGTATAATACTTTGTTATGTAATAAGTAACTATTTGAGATGTGAAAATATTTTTCCCTTAATGATTATAATAATTTTTTTTTATCATGTATTGAAGTGTAAAATGGAGAAAATATTATGATGAGTACAACATAATATAGAAAAATATAATATTATTCACGAGTATTTAAATCAAAATATAAACTTTAATATTTGAATCAAAGTAATAAAATTCAACAACCAAAAACTTTCAGGTTATTGGGTCAATTTGCCAACTTTTTGGGTTAGCCCTATCGAGTTGTCGGACTATTCAGTTCAACGTGTTGGATTTCAAATTAAAATTATTCGACCCTAACTCAATTTTAATTCAAATTACACGGGTCAATGTGCGAATTTTGGACTAAAATGACACCACTAGCTATATCTACATTCCACCCCTCTTAAAAGTCCATCATTTGTTGCTAAAGCGCACTTACATTGGATATAGGTAAAGTTGATTTTTTATATCAATAATATATGTACTCATGAAATATTATTAATGTACTGTACCAAATTAATTCGTTAGAATGCATACAAATGGTTTAAGATGGTCATTAGATTATTATTTGCACAACAATTTAGAACTACAAAATAAAACATTCATTATATTGTGCCATATCAAATTCAATATCTAACAATTCGTATGGTTTTTAACTTATAATGGTACATAAATTGATATTGTATTTACCAAAATATAATTATCTAAAAAGAATTTGTTAATCAAATATGAAATTTACGTTTCCCTCCCCGATTGTTGAGCGCCGAGTCAAATTTCGTACTGACCGCCCAAACGGCGACGTTCCGTTTTTGGAAACAGTCTGGACAGTCAGATCTTTCATATCGAACGGCTTAGAATGTCGATCCGCGCCACGCCAAAGCAACCAATCACAGCACACTCGATATTCTATATAACCTCTCGCCCCACCCAACACTCTTCATTCATCATTTCTCGTACTACTTTCTTTCTCTCATCAAATTTCGTTTCAACACAGACCCTCATTTTTTCAAAGAAGCAGCAAACGATGGCCGCCAAGGGAGAGAAGAAGCCCGCCGAGAAGAAGCCGGCAGCTGAGAAATCGCCGGCGGAGAAGAAGCCCAAGGCCGGGAAGAAGCTCCCGAAGGAAGCCGGCGCCGCCGCCGGCGACAAGAAGAAGAAGAGGAACAAGAAGAGCGTTGAGACCTACAAGATCTACATCTTCAAGGTGCTAAAGCAGGTGCACCCCGACATCGGGATCTCGAGCAAGGCGATGGGAATCATGAACAGCTTCATCAACGATATCTTCGAGAAACTGGCGCAGGAATCTTCCAAGCTCGCTCGCTACAACAAGAAGCCGACCATCACATCTCGGGAGATCCAGACCGCCGTGAGATTGGTGCTGCCCGGTGAATTAGCGAAGCACGCCGTGTCGGAGGGGACTAAGGCGGTGACGAAATTCACGAGCTCTTGAGCGAATCCTAGGGTTCCGATGAAATCACAGATCTTCTGGTATTACTTAATTAATTAATTGAGATTCGGCGCTGATTGTTCTTCTAATTTCCGATTGTATAATATTTGGTGCTTGTAATTTTGATTGAATGAAAATGGTACTTCGATGAATTCATCGTTTTCGATACATTTTGCCCCTTTCCAGTATTTACTTGTACCGAATATTTACTTTTCTCTTTCAATTCTCAATATTTTATTTTGATAGAAGTTCGAATTTCAATTTCGCACTTATCTGCTAATACGCTTTAGTTCCAGTTCATATTTGAGCAGTTTTCTTAGTGGTGTTTGAATCGCATGGCCGCCGCCTGTTGATCTTCATGAGTATTTAGGTTCTTGATTTAATGGTATTTTCAGTCATAGCTTTGTTAATCTCTCACCCTTTTTTCTCTGCTTGAAAGATGTATGCAGTGTGCTTTCAGCCTCAGTAAGAATTATCATTCCAAAAGTTAAATATTTGTGGTGTTGTCTGATCTTTTTTGTACCAATCATTCGTTGAACATAATTTGAATTCAGTGTTAAAACATTTGCAGGTGAATGATTAATTTGAGAATGGAATTAGTTGCATATGAAATAGCTATATGATATTCATTGATGGCTGTCTTTGTTTCCTGCCTTTTTCCCTTTGTATATGTGGTTTTCTCTGTTACGATACTTGGTCTTGCCTATGTTAAATTTATCCTTTGATGAAAGGAAAATTGAGGGATAAGAAAAAGACGAAAATTTTCATCCTTACCATACCCAGAAAAATTATTCATTGGTGCAAAATGGTGGAAAGAAAATTTTCTCCAATTTTTTATGTCAAACATAAAACAGCCATAGTGCCTTAGGTTGGTGTTTTGTATCAACAAATGATATGGGCATGAAATGTAAAGCTTACATATTCTGTACTAAGAATGAAAATCGACTGATATTTGGATTTGCATGTGATAGTTAACAGACTAGTAAATTTGAAGACAGCAAATATCAATGAATACTCTTAAATCCAAAGACGTACTTTAAATACTACCATAAGGATTAAGTAATTCAATACTCCATGTGAGTACTAATTTTCAACATAAGACATACGTCAAGGAAAAATCATTAAAAACGGAAAGGAAAAAAAAAAAAAACTGGAATGCTGCCATATCTATAACTATATATAATCTATTACAAGAGAAATGATATGCTACTCACCTCCCGGTGGGCACCTTCGTGGGCACCTCGTCGTTTTATCACGTTTGCATTGCTTTTTTTTAATTTTTATTTTTATTCTATATTCTAGTATCTTAGAAATTAATTTACAAATCATAAAATCTAAAAAATCAATGTTCAATTTATTTTTTTTTATTTTTAACTTCAAAAAATGAGTAATAAAATAATTCGAGCTTCGATTTTTATGTATTTTTTAGATTTTATGATTTGTAAATTAATTTCTAAGATACTAGAATATAGAATAAAAATAAAAATTAAAAAAAAGCAATGCAAACGTGATAAAACGACGAGGTGCCCACGAAGGTGCCCACCGGGAGGTGAGTAGCATATCATTTCTCTCTATTACAATATATAAAAACAGAATTGTTGGAAAGAATTACTTAAATGTCATTTTCCCTCCAATTGAGTCATCTGAATATCTAATGGATTTTATAGAAAAAAATTCATGTGTTAAACTTAAAACCAGTGGTTATTACTATCATTTAATACTATTAAATATGTCTAGCATTATTTGCCTAGAAAACCACAATTTGGGCTCCAAAACTTGGAGCCAAAATGAATTAGCAGGATTTATCTCCATCTCTAACAAAAACTAGATCATTTCCCCCGTTAATTTCATGTGTATTAACAACTCTCTCTATTTCTGCTTATCAGACATCATTTTTTTTTCGATTGATTTATTTTTTTTCTTTATTTCTTTGATTTTTTAATTTTTTGTGTTCTTTTTTTCAATCTTATTTTGTCGAGCTCTAACTTTTAATTAAACTGATTTGCTGCAAGCTCACTATACATATAAAATGAAACCGCTTCCTCATTTCTAAGATCTAGCCATCTCGCAATTCCTATCAACCAAGTCGTTGAGAATAAACGAACCGGATCGTGTAACTTGATTCAAAAACGAAACTCTTTTTGAATTATTATTTTGAATTCCATTTTTATGGAATACTATATTTTCAAATAAAGCCTCTTCTTGTAGCTAGATCCAAATTTGGATTGAGATCCAAGCCAACAATTCATTACAACTATTGATTCCAATTTTTTTTTTCTTCACTTTCACTTTCTTTCATCGAATCATACTTGTTACTGGACAATTAAAAAATTCCTTAAAATAAAAGGGGGGATTCGAACAAAAACTGCCTCTACAACCATGAAAAAGAAATTTATAGATCTCGCATCCACTTATTTTGCACCACTAACAATATTTAAGGTTTATTTGGTATATAAGAAATCTTTTATTTTTACTAATATTGTTCTAAAAAAAAATAAGAATAGCAAAAGAGACACGAAGCAAAATTTAAATTTTATAATCTATACTATCATGTATTTATATGAAAAAAAATCGTTAATTTCTACCATTGCATGATTTAAAGCATATGAATAATCAAGAATTTGCCGCGTTCGTCGAGAAATTCAGCCTTATTTTATAAATAAATTTGCCTTAAAGGTAGTGAAATTTCCAGCATAATCAATAGATTTTACTTTCTAACATGATACTACATTTGTTTTTTTTACTTTTATCTAATTGGTGAAATAACGAGTATTTAATATTACGGTAACATCAAAATTATAACGAGTAACCTATGAGCTATGCCAATCAAACATATATCATGTCAATGAAATTCTTCCCGTGCAACAGCACGGGGGACATACTAGTACATATTAAAACAAAATCACTTCAATGCAATCATTTCCCGCCTAAACAATGCATTTTTACCGCTCATTTTGCATGTCCCTACTCACAATCCCAACTTTAGTGTAAGGTTGCTTTTAATGCTGCATCAGATCATATTTTACTTTTATTATGTTACACTTCCCAAAGCACAGCTTAATCATTTCTGCAAGAATTTTGAAATTTCAATTTTGAATTTTCCGATGAGTATTGGTCATATTTCTTCTTCGCTTCGTATTTAATTCTATCGTTACATAAATAAAAGTTGTTTAGATGCACTGTAATATTTAATTCAATTAATTTGCAACTACAATTAATGGGCACTAATACCTACACTATATTTTGTACTATACAAATTAAAGTTAATAAATTTGTCACTTTTAATTGAAATTGTAATATAGCAGTCTTACATACCTAACAATTTTGAAAAGTCAGATTTATTTATTTCTTTTAATGTAACAACCAAATGTTGGCAAAAGTTAATCTTTTGAAAAATCAAAATAACCAAAAACATCATGAAGAAATTGGTGAATATGAAATTTTTAATGCTTAACTATGAATGCCATTATTGTCCACTATATTTACAAAATTTGTAATCCGTAACGCTGTGAAATTGAATCTAACAATGCCAATTAAATTTAGAATCGTATTGTATATTAGTAAGGCATGATTTATGTAAGTAAAACGAAGCAAAAACCAACCGGAAAATTCGTTGGATCTTTTCTTTGGTATCTCTAGATTCAATTATCATTTTTAGTTGTTCGTAGAGCAATCGGTATAATTTAATTATTTTGATTTATTGTTGATCATGTATGTGTTGTGCAATTATTGGGTGTGAGTCGTGACCTCCTCTTAAAAATTTGAGGATTTTCTATTTTTGAAGATAGTTAAAAATGACCGCAATATATAAAATATCATGGAAAAATTGTATAAATTTAAAAGTGTGTAATAACATTATTACATACTTCTAAATTTAACCAAAACATAAATGAACAAAATTACATGTTTTTAGTATATATATATAATTATATAGTTATAGATGATAGTATTATTTATCCACAATAATAGTCATATTGCGCCGCGTAAAGCGTGGGTGTCAATCTAGTTGAGCTATAAATAAGCACAACAGTATATGTTGTGTTTCTATACAACGCATCCCTTCCCCGTTGAAATAGGAATGTTCATCATTATGTACATCACTATATATATTAAAAATAGTATAATTTTTGTTATATTTCACTATTTATATCATACTTATTATTATTATTGTAAGTTTTATGATATAGCACGTAAGAAACAATAGATTCTTGAGGAGATGAATAATGTTCTTGAAAAATTGAGAAAGCGGAGAAGTAGAATTGTAGTTGAAATAAGAGAAGTTTATATAAGTTTAATTCAATAATACAGTTACATTCAAAATTACTTCGTTACCCTTAAAATATATTTAGAATATGGGGTAGATTAAGCAAAACAAAAGTTGTAAGAATTGACTTTTTTTTATAATAGTAGTAATAAATTTAATGTGTATTTAAAGTATTATTTTTATATCTTATAAAATAAATTCTAAAAAAAAAAAACTAAAGTCTAAATAAAAACTTAGTCCACCATCATCAATTCAATTTTTTACGGTCAATTCCAAAACTAATCGTCGGTTCATATTCAGATCGATGTGAATATAAATGGAGATATGCCATTTCAATACCGTATCAATCTCTAGCCGTCATATTATTGCATGTGAAATTCTAAATTTTAAGCAAACTCGTACGTAGCTTTCCTTCATTTTCCTTTTCTTGGTGGTAAGTTTATTTCCAATACTATTCATTAATAAATTAGGAATTGTACTAAATAAATCTTAAGTAAATACGAGATTTAATTAAATAGTGTAACATTAGTCAATCCAATTTTTTCGGCTAAATAAGCCATCAAAGTGGATCAAAGTGGATTGTGATCCTCTATCGCCTTAATCTAACGGTGTGACATCTTATATTGCATCGTTAGATTATTGATACCTATCTACAATATTTTCAAAATTATCAATAATTAAACAAATTCATAATGACAAATGAGTGGTTTTGAAAATATTATCAACATATTACAATTATCTAATGATGCAATAGGAGATGTCACACCCTTATCTAATTGGATGGATGAGGGATATGATAAACTATCTAATTGGATGGATGAGGGATATGATAAAAATTGGACGTGGAAGGCTGGACTTTATTCTTCTTTAAATTCTACTATATATATATTGTTTGGGTTAATTAAATTGCCAAATCACTTCAATTTAGGTAAAATTAAAATTTATCGGGAATTCCAAAAATAAACTAAAGTTGATCTATTTCTACCACAATTTTATTTTATAGATGATGGAAAAAACCAAAAGCCATGCAAAACCAAATTTAAAAAAAAAAAACATGATGCATGAGATATTAACACTGCAAGTGTTCATTTGATCACGAGTTTGATCATGACTCATGAGCAACAAACCTTGGTCGCTCAGACCCGACCCGCTTTCGCCTGCGACGTGGCGAGCAATCCCGGGCTGAAGAACTTGACCTTCTGCGACCCGACAATGTCGGTGCAGGCCCGAGTGAGCGACTTGGTGAGCAGGCTGACTCTGCAGGAGAAAATCGGGTGGCTGGTGAACAAAGCGAGGGGAGTAAGCCGGGTCGGGATCCCGAACTACGAGTGGTGGTCGGAGGCTTTACACGGAGTCTCCGATGTGGGTCCGGGCACCAACTTCAACAACAGCTTGGTCCCCGGAGCCACTAGCTTCCCTCAGGTGATCCTCACCGCGGCCACATTCAATGTGTCTCTCTTCGAGACTATCGGGAAGGTAGTCTCCACAGAGGCAAGGGCCATGTACAACGTTGGGCGAGCAGGACTAACGTACTGGTCGCCCAACGTCAACATCTTCCTCGACCCCAGGTGGGGACGGGGACAGGAGACTCCCGGAGAAGACCCCGTCCTCACCAGCAAGTACGGCGCTGCCTACGTCAGAGGGCTTCAGGAGAGAGACGACGGCGACAAGGAGAGGCTAAAGGTCGCTGCCTGCTGCAAGCATTACACGGATTACGACGTCGATAACTGGAAAGGAATAGTGAGATACACTTTCAATGCTGTGGTACAAACTTTTACTACTTTTTTTTTTTTTTTTTTATCAAAACTTGATATCTTTTATATACTAGTATAATTATTTTCAAAAAAAAAATGAAATAGGTGAACCAACAAGATATGGAGGACACGTTCCAGCCTCCATTCAAGAGCTGTGTAGTGGATGGAAATGTTGCTAGTGTAATGTGCTCTTACAATAAAGTCAACGGGAAGCCGACTTGTGGTGATCCTGATCTCTTGGCCGCTGTCATTCGAGGCCACTGGAAGTTGAATGGGTAATTAATTAAACACCACTACTACTACTAATTCTTTTGTTTATTTATTTATCATTATTATTATTATTATTATTATTATTATTATTATTATTATTTCTTGGGAAAAAAAATAAAAATAAATAAATTCTGAGATTTTGAAGCCCCGTGCGTGCACGTGCAGGTTGTTGGAAATGTAGAACTTGTCGGACATACAATTACAATAGAATAATCGAAGATTACAAGTGAAATGAGTAAAACTACAAACAAAAATGAAATTTGAAGTCGAGTCGAGGAAACCCTCTTTCCGCAAGCGAATTACGCCCCGGGTAGTGCTCACGGATTTGGCGCTTCGTCCCCAAAGATAAAACGACTTCTCGTTTTCTTAGTAGCAGCACCGCAAACTAAGAAGCTCCGGCGAACTGGAAATAAAAGGCGAAGGAACTGAGCTCAAAAAACTGAATGATGTAGAAGAGATGATGCAAAATGCTTTGAGTTGTGTGTCCTAGAATGGCCTGCAGAGCCTTCTATTTATAGGCTGCTCATTCAGGAGGGACATCAATGCCATAAAGGCATTAACAGCCACTAAGGTAGTGGGTTAGTGGTGGAGTGGAAGAGGCTGACTGTTCAGCTGAAGAGACACTTTCCAGAGTCTTCTTCTGGATGGGCCACGAATTGGGCTGGACGGGTAGGCCTCATTAGAATTGGGCTGGGCAATTGGGCTTCCACATGGCCCAAAATACTATATATTTTGTGGTCCAAAAAATATAGTACACAAGACCCCAAGCCCAAGCCCAAGCCAAAGGCCCAAAGGACCACCCAAAGGACCAATTGCCAAGATCCAAGTCCACGGCCACGAAACCCGAACCCGAACCCGAGCCGGAGCCGGAGCCGTCCGGCACGGACGGCGGGGCCGGATCGAGTGTGTGCTCACGCGAGAGCCCAACCACACACTTATCCACTTACTTGGCCCACTTGTTATTAAGCCCACATGTTTAAACACTTTTAAACAGCACACCACATTAATATTTAATCAATGTGGTATAACTTACACTTCATTAACTAATGAAGTAACTCTCCACCAAACTTTGAACATTTATATCTCACTCACCGGAAATCGGTTTTGAGCCTATAAATATACCACGCTCATCTACTCCGCGAGTAGAACAATAATCTAATATTTAATTTATGTAATAAATTAAATATTTGTTATTATTTATTTGGTCAAAAACCAAATTTCCAACACAGGTACATAGTTTCAGATTGTGATTCGCTAAAAGTGATGTATTATTCCCAGAACTATACTAAAACGCCAGAAGAAACGGCAGCTTTGTCTGTCAATTCAGGTTCCTCCTATCGTATATTCTCATTAACTTGAGAGTGGGTTAATTTCAGAGAGAATAATCAAGTAGCATATTATTAGCCATGCATGGAATCACTTTATAATTAATTAATTAATTAATGCAGGATTAGATTTAGACTGGGGAATTCCTTATCGATCATGCACAAAAAGGCAGTGGACAGCGGCCTACTCAACGAGACAGCAATCGACAGAGCCATCTCAAACAATTTCGCAACCATGATGAGATTAGGATTCTTCGACGGCAATCCCAAAAACCAACTGTACGGAAACCTCGGACCTAACGATGGACGTGAGGGGATCGTCTTGCTCAAGAACTCCCCAGCCTCGCTGCCTCTCTCCACTTCAGCCATGGCCCCAATGCTAATGCCTCCTTCACTATGATTGGCAACTATCAAGGTACGTATACTATCTATCTATATATAGGTTGCCTTTTAAAAATAAAAAATAAAAAGTTAAAAATAAAATTGTGAAATGTTTTTCAGGCATCCCGTGCAAATACACGACCCCGTTGCAGGGGCTGACGGCCTCAGTAGGCACGACGTATGAGCCGGGCTGTGCTAATACGTCGTGTGCAACCGCTCAAGTAGACGCGGCCAAGAAAGTGGCGGCGGCTGCTGATGCTGTGGTTCTTGTCATGGGTTCTGATCAAACGATCGAGGCAGACAGCCTGGACAGAGTGAATATTACTCTCCCCGGACAGCAACATATGTTGGTGTCCGACGTGGCGAGCGTAGCCAAGGGGCCTGTGATCCTTGTGATAATGTCCGGAGGAGGGATGGATGTGCAGTTTGCCAAAGACGACCCAAAGATCACCAGCATCCTCTGGGTCGGCTTCCCCGGAGAAGCCGGTGGGGCCGCCATTGCTGACGTCGTATTCGGCCACTACAACCCTAGTAAGTTGCATTGCATTGTATCCTCTATACTTTCTATATATGTTACTCCATCCATCCTTCCATGCATGATGTTTAATTTTGAGCTAAAAGAGTTAATTTTTTTTAATAAAAAATCTAAATTTAATTTAATGAATGCAGGTGGGAGATTGCCTATGACGTGGTATCCTCAGACATATGTCGACAAGGTTGATATGACGGACATGAACATGAGGCCAAATCCTACGACGGGCTTCCCCGGTCGGACTTATCGATTTTACAAGGGCCCGACGGTGTTTTCATTCGGAGACGGGATGAGTTACACAACCTTCACTCACGAGTTGGTTGCTGCAGCGCCGCCTAAGGTTGTGTCTGTCCCTCTGGAAGAAAAGCATGCCTGTCGTCGATCGTCGTCGGAGTGCAAGTCGATCGATGCTGATGCTGTGGAGGAAAGCTGCAAGAACTTAGGATTCAATGTCAATCTGAGAGTGAAGAATGAGGGGAAAATGAGGAACGGTGTTCCTGTTTTCCAGCCCTCCAAATCTACACAATGCACCTCACAAACAGCTGATTGGATTCCAGAAGCTGCATTTAGAGGCAGAGGGAGAAGGGGTGGTTCGATTCGACGTCGATGTTTGTAAGCATTTGAGCGTTGTTGATGAGAATGGGAAGAGGAAGCTTGCATTGGGAGACCATCTTCTTCATGTGGGAGACTTGAAGCATTCATTGACTGTCAGAATTTGAAGAAATATATTCTCCTTTACTGGTAGTTGGCAGTGGTGGTATATATATATAATATCTTTCTCTTTTTCAAATAGAAGAAAGAATTTTAGTTAATATATTCATGTTATTTTCTTTTTCTTTCTTTTTTTCGGAATGATAATAAAAGGAAGGAAATTGGATGGTGGATATATAGGAATGGGTAAGAATGGTGGAGTATATTGTGTTAGGATCACACGTTGTTACCAAGTTTCTTCTTCCTTTGATTCTATAAATGGAAATGCTATCGTTTCATCTCTAGCTGTTTTGTTATTGCATGTAAATAAATGCACTTGGGCCGGTTGTTTTAAATAGCCCATTTTCTTCGGGCTTTACTCTTAAATATTACTACTGCATAATTTTTATATTGGGCTTACTACCCCTTTGCCTTGGGTTCCTTCCGTCGATTAACTTAAATTTTAATTTGATAATTTAAAGGGACACACTTGGGTCAGCCGGAGGCACCGTGCGGTCGGGCTAAAACAATGACACTTTTATTCATATAGATTGACATTTTTCTGTATAAAGATTGACACTTTTAAAAATTGTCATTTTATTCGTAAAATAATTATGTTAAAGATTGACACTTTTATTCATATAGATTGACACTTTTCTGTATAAAGATTGACACTTTGGGCCCGGCCGCACGGTGCCTCCGACTGACACAAGTTTTTGTCTAATTTAAAAGCTTCTAATAGCAATTAAAATATATGTTTGTTTGAAAAATAAATAGTAATACATTAATATCTCGTATCTCTTAATTATAAAATTGTTGTTACTATCCACGCACTATTTTAATTTTTGAATGAAAATAGTTATTAAAATTACTTCAACCCTAAAAATATTATCAAGTGTCTTATATTAAAATAAAATTTGTTACATAAATTTGACAATCATAATTATCGGTATATATTAATAGAATTTTAAAAACTTTTTGGTCAATGGATCACCTCAAAAAATCGAAGTAATGTGATTGGAAATAATGTAATGTATGTTACAATTTATATGAAGCAAGATAAAAATAAAATACTAATACAATACATTACTAAAATTACATTGAAATGATAGTCTCATGATAATTTATTAAAAAAAAGGAGTCATATGGCCCATTAAATAATATTAAAAAAATAAGATAATTATTAGAAACTTAAATCAATAAGTGGAAACATTTACCAGGTAATAATATATATTTTTTTGCCTTTTTTATTTATTTATATGAAGTCACTTATTATTGGGGTTGTGTAATAGAAAAAATAAGTTAATGAAGGGCAATATTTTTGGGGTAATTGTGCGACCTATTGTTTACTAAACTAAAAAGAAATAGGTCAAAAGAGTGGCGGAGCCTGCCACTACTTGTGTGTTGGGAACCCTACTCAGTTTGAGTTTTGATGATGTTTATCGAAACAACACTTAGATAGATTTTTAGTCTTTTTTTACAGTTAGGTTGATAGGACTAAACTGATCTTGTATAGCCAGTTTAGCATTCTTATTCTTTTAGTCGAAACAGTTCAGTGTTTCGCAGTTTATAGTCAACCAGATTGAAGGAGTTCAACACTTGTTTTTAAGAGTTCAAGATTGCTCGAAGTTTGAAGGAAGTTCTCTGAAGACTCCAGTTTGAAGAGGCATAATCAACCTGCCTACATAGGTTGATTTGATCTGGTCACTGCATCTCCGAAAGCAAACTGGATTGCCTCAACGGGAAGAAAGTACATGTGTCAGTGTACGGATTTGACACATTGCAACGGCTAGATTTTAAATTCAAGCCTATAAATACCTCTCCTCACACCAGAATTGGGCACGGGAAATTCACATATTCAAGCCAAAACTCTGTAGAATTCTCAAGCACTCAAAGTCTCCGCTCAACACACGAAACTAAGATTATTTCCCAAGTGTTGAACACCTTCGAGAGTTCATATTCTGGTGTCTATATCCTTGAAGCGTTTGTTGCTGCTTAAGGATACTTAGAATTTCTTTCTACCGAAACTCAAGTTGTATCTTTACGTAGAAGTTATTCGGTTGTAATTTTCATTATCAGATTTAGGATATATTTTTTGTTTGAAGAGTCTAGCAGTTATAGTTTGGGTAAGTTTGTAAGGAAATGTTGTAAGAGTCACAACTCTAATTCATGCTTGTATTTTCTTCAAGTTAGAAGAAAACTTTATGGCTGGTCCTTAGTCAGTATAAAGAAGAGAGAAGGAAAATCTAAAGTAAGGGATTTCAGATCGGGATGGATCTAACGTGGACGTAAGAGGGTTATCTCCGAACCACTATAAACTCTTGTGTGTCCATCTCTTTCTTTCTCTTTCTCAAACTCCCTTTCATACTTGCATTTACTATCTGTTATAAGCATACTGCACAAGCATTCATAAGCCAAACTGGTTATTCAAGCTTAAAAGAATTTTCAAGAGTTTACCAACCTCAGACCACCAACTTCCACACCTCAGTTCAGTTTAGCAAGCTCAATTATTCACAGTTTGAGCTGGATAAACTGAGCTCACTCTGACCCAGTATACTTCACCAGTTTACTGGTCATTGTTTGTTTTAAAAAATCAAAAACGGTTGGACATTGGTGTATTCCCCCCCCCCCATACACTAATGAACTCTTTTCAGGACCAACAAGTGGTATCAGAGCGGTGGTTCTTTTGACCATCGCATCTGCATACTAAAAGTTTTTCAAAGCTTTTGGTCAAATTGGACTAGATCCAAGATTTTTTTTTTCTTTCACTTCATTTCTAAACTGTCATCATGGAAGCATCACTTGTTCGTGGTTGCGAGGATTTTTCCATACAGGGCTATGAAGACTTGAGCTTCAGGATTCGCAGGTGTCTGCAGGCTCATCACTATCTCATATGGGACGTCATCGAGAATAGTATGTCTCCTATCTTGGGTGAGAAGCTCGAGATCACTGGAGAGACTCCAGGCCGAGCCACCTATGCTCAAGATCCAAAGGTGTTGGGGTTGTTGTGTATATCTAAAGCAAAACCGTTGTTTTAGTATATGCAACATGTATTCCACTGTTTACAATCACCTATCTAAAGTAATATAATTAATAAGAATAAGTTCAATATCTCATGTTTTAGAATACATGGACGGCTCGGGTGTCAGGGAGATCACGCAGCGTTCGACGATAATTATGAGATATAAATGATGTCACAGTCGAGATAGCTCGGGAAAGCTATAATTATAGACTGCAACATGACGGTAGTGATGGGTCTTAGCCGCTAGTTATGTTGGTACGGTGGAATGTATTGACAGGATCATGTGAGATAA
Organism: Mentha longifolia; assembly: GCA_001642375.2. Classification (NCBI taxonomy): domain Eukaryota; kingdom Viridiplantae; phylum Streptophyta; class Magnoliopsida; order Lamiales; family Lamiaceae; genus Mentha; species Mentha longifolia. The sequence goes on along the minus strand of CM038117.1, from coordinate 31,511,207 downwards.
CGCTCTTTTGGAATGGATCCTAGAAATAGGTGAAGAGCTAGAGATCTCGAGTTTTAGTAGCACGATCTTAATCTCGATAGGCTATTAGATGTGTATGTGTTGTTCATTGTTACTTTGATTTACGAGATAAAGGTCTAGCACATAATTCCTAATTTCTCGTATCTTGGGTAACATGAGGGCACATATTATGTCTAATTGGTTGTATTGAGATACCATGTCCGTTATGGGTTGAGATATCCTCTCAGGGAGTTCACAATGTTTATTATACCAAGTCATGCATGCTGATTAAGTTCAGGTATAATAATAAGGAGTAAACGGGTACTACTTGAGGATAAGAAGAGATTAATTAATTAGGAGCAGTCAGAGGAGCTCTAATTAATTAATGGATATCAGGAGTATTAAACACGGGGATTGCTCTAAACAAAGTATCGGCCTAATCTACAATTTGGGACGGAGTAGTAAATCAATTGTGACTCTTTAGTGGAATGTGTCATAGCTCTAATAAAATAAATATTCTGGGTTGATCATGAGATTATTTCATTAGGTAATGTCAAGCTCTGTCTGGTACTTGGATCCCTGGGATGGGCCGAAGAGTTCTTCTGGAAAAGATCACAAGGTATTATTGAGCATTTTATCAGTGTTGGACTGAAAAGAAGCATTATGGGCCTTGGCCCATAATGTGGCTCCTACTGTGTAGTAGGCGGCGCCTGTTTCAGCTTCTTTTGTCTATCTGGGCTCAATAATTGCACTCTGACCCAATATGTAATATGAAATAAATTAATATCTAATTAATTAAGATTTATTTTTAATTATGGAATAGATAATTAATTTAATATTTACATATAATATTTCCTATTATAATTAGGATTAATTCTAAATATTAAATTATAATTTATTCTGGTAATTATATCCATTAACTGAACCGGGCTTAATTAATTAAAGCCCGTGTGTTAGTGAGATAGGAGGATGGGGCGTTTATTCTCTCATAAATAAGAAGAGAAAGCTCAGAAAACCCTAAGACTTTAGTCATAGGTGCCGTTTTCAAGGAGCAGAAGTGCAGAGGGTGATTTCAAGTTCCAGAGTTCCGAGACACCCACAAAGTCAGAGAACTCAGAGGAAAGTGAACATCTCAGTAATCTAGACCGGTAGATTACTCCATCTATGCATCAAAGGTATAATCTCTAAACTCTTTGCATGATGTAATTGCATATGAATTATCACACCCAATTCAAACATCAAGTGGGAAGAGGAATGCTTTCAAGCAGCGTATCCAGCAAAAGGATCCTCGTGATTACACATCAGAGGACAGGAGGATTGCTAGCCTTGATAACTTTGCTGAAGCCTCATATCGAACACTGTCAAGGGAGTTCATCTCGGAAAGATCTGGAATTTGAACACAACAAAAGAGATGTGGGATACCCTCAAAGCCATAAGCCAAGGCTCGGAGGAGATGCTGGAGAATAAACTGTCCATGGCATGCAACAAACTTAAAGATTTCAAAATGCTGCCAAAGGAGACCATCGAGCATATGAAGAATCGCTTCATTGAGATCACGTTGGAGATCAATGCAATCCAATCTAACAAATATACCCAGCGTGAATTGAATCAGAAGGTGATATGTGCCCTGCCTGCAAACTGGTACGTTTATGCTGCCCTGCATCCTAACCAACCTGACTTCAACAAGCTCACAACCGAAGAATTGTTCGATATGCTTATTGGGAATGAATACGAGATGATACGTATTTATGGGTCTTCTCACACCTCTACAAACAGTTCAAAGCTTGAACCTGAGAAGAAGGAGAAATAAGCAGCCTTCAAAACTGAGGTTGTTGTTGAACCTCAAACTGCTATATCAGACCAACCCACAGGGATGGAGAAGCTGATTCAAGACTTTGTCATGTTGGCACGTCGAAATGAGCAGTTGGAATCTAGGATGAACAAATATTGCAAATATTATAAAGATTCCAAGAGAAATCACAGCAACAATCGTTCTCCTACTCTACCTGACAAGAGAACTGATGGTAACCCTAAACCCTCTAAGTTCAATACTTCTAACACACCCTCGGGTGATTGCTTTCAGTGTGGTGAACCAGGTCACTACAAGTCAGATTGCCCTGATTTGACTCAAGAAGAACGTGATGTTCTACGAGCAAAATGTGATCGCAAACTGATAGAGCGACGTGATGCCATGATAGTTGAGGAAGCATCCAAAAAAGAAGCTCACTTCTCGGATACATCTTCTGAGGAAGATTTTCTAGCTGATGACGATGATGATGAAGAGAAAGAAGACTATTATGAGGAAAATTGCCTCGCAGATGAGGTAGATGATGAAGAGTGCTGCATGGGCCTCGATGACAACAAGATTGAGGAAGCCAAGGTAGTTACCGAACTCGTCTCTTCCATACTTTCTAATGATGATTCTACAGATGAAATTCCACCCGAGATGGTTCCTTGGGAGGAATTCAACTAGCAGATGAAGGATTACAAGAAACTTGCTACAATATTCGAGGAACTGGTTGTCGTAGGCAAGGTTTGGAGGAAGAGAATGAAAAGTACAAACTGGCACTCAAAGAACAGTTCACTTCTATGACAATGCTCAGGAAAAGGAAATCAAAACCCTCAAAGTTCAGTTTAAGGAATCAGTCTTAAGAGAAGAGCATTTGAAGGAGATGCTCAAAGAAAAAGATGGTGAAATCGCTTCCCTCACGGAATGATTGACTGATATTGCAACTCGACATGAAGCATTGGTTGAGAAGGAAGCCACACTGCAACAGAAAGTTGATCAAAGCTGTAGGAAAATCTAATCAGTTCAAAGAAACCCTATCATTAAGACTGATTAGAGTTTACAGGTCAAAAGAAGGACCATAATCAAACTGTTGACTGCCTGATCCAGTTTGTCAAAATAAAAGGCAAACTAGGAGTAAGAGTTACGATAGAAATAAACTACGAATCTGTAGGTCCCGATAAGTATTCATTGTTGTATGGGGGGGAATACACGAATTCGCCAACAGTTTTGACTTTAAAAACAAAATCGATCTTACTGAGTTGTCAGCTCAGCTTATCAGTGCAGCTCAGTTTATCCAGCTCAGTCAGTAAACTGGTGAGCTTGCTAAACCGAACTGTGTGCGGAAGTTTGGTGGACAAGTTGGCTACTTCTTAGAAAATTCTTTCTTTGATCTGGATCTTTGTGCAGGTTGATTATATCAATGAAGTGCAATGTAATGAAGGTTAGTTGAACATTATACGGTCGACTGTAAATAAAAGATAGAGAGAGAGAGAGAGATCGAGATAGTCGATTTAGCGTGGTTCGGGAAACATCCCTACATCCACGTCAGATACCGTCGTATCTGAAATTCCTTACTTCTCTCTTATTTATACTGACTGAGTACCAGCCTCAACCTTCGTCAATCTTTAGACTTGAGCCGAGCACGAGTTCTAGGTCGTGACCCTTACAACCTTTCATACATTCTTACATACAACCTTGCAGCTAAACTAACATATTCTTCTTTACTTGGACGAATATGTAGTAAGCTTGTGGAGAGTATTCTGTGAGGTTCCAGAATCTGAAATCTTGAAGGTCTCAACACTTGGGAAATGGCTTGGATTCGAGTGTTGAGTTTGGCTTTGAAGCGTAAAGATTTCTGGATAGATTTGGCTTTGAAACTCTGGTTTCCTCTCTATATTTTTCTCTCTTCCCCGTCTATTTTTTCCCTCCTACCGATTATGGGATGGCTTGAAGTATTTATATGACTCCAATTTGAATTAGAGCCGTTGGAGTTGCAGAGGTGTCAGAACCGTACTGCTGACTGGACTTCTAGCCGTTGAGGTCTTCTGTACAGCTTGAACCATCGAGGTTGGTAAGGCACAGCTTAGGCCTATGCAGGTTGTACCTCAAGCTGTCTTTGTTTTCTGTGGTCTTCAAGCTTGATCTTTGTATTAGAATCTTCATCTTGAGAAGCTGTTGACTAATAGCAGCTTGACTTACAGCAGCTTGACTTGGGTTCAACAGGTTGGCCTATGCAGGTTGGCCTTAGTAGGTTGGCCTCAACATGCAGGTTAGCCTCATGCAGGTTGGCCTCAGCATGCAGGTTGGCCTCATGCAGGTTGGCCTCAGCAGGTTGGCCTCAACATGCAGGTTGGCTAAGGAACAGGTTGACAGATTGATCTAACTAGGTACAAGGTTGCACGACCAACCTTGATCTTTACATGGAGCAACCTATCCGAGTTAAGCTTGACTGATCCAAACACAGAGATCAGTCTGTTCCTATCAATCCTATAACTAAGTCCTATAACTAAATGTGGTTTCTAATAACATCATCAAAACTAAACTAAACAGGGTTCCCAACAATTTCTCCCTTTTTGATGATGTCGAAACCAACACTTTACAAATAGTTCCTAAAGATAAGAATATAAGATCAATGAACTAAAATTTCAGCAATTTAAACTTGCTTTATGTGCTTTATGCTCTTCCTGCATCTTGATACCACTAGTGCGTCTATCCTGCATCTTTTCCCCTTTTTCTACATTTTTCCATGCTCTTTCTACATCTTTCCCCCTTTTCAACATTATCAATAAGGGTCTGGACGATCTGGCGAAAAGAAGAGTTCATTTCCTTGAGCTTGACTTGCTTGGAAAGATCATTGCATTCTCTGTTTCCCCCTTAAAGGTTGGCCAGTAATTTTGACTTTCAACGCAGTTTGTGTCCTCAAGCTGCGTGTCGCCGAACTACTTCTATTGAGCTGCAGTTTCCAAGCCAGTCTTCTCTTGGCTTGAAGTATGATCATTCCCCCTTAATTGTTGATCTGGTGTTTTACGGATATATCGGCTGGGCTGGCAAGTCAGTGATCATTCCCCCTTAAAATGTGGCAAGGTTGATCAGCTTGACTAGGAGGCTAGCTTGGTTGCGAGATCAGCTTGATTGAGAGGTTAGCTTGATTATGAGATCAGCTTGATTGACTGAGCAGACTGATCAGGTCAACTCTAGAAATAAGCTTAGCTGATATGTTACTCTCGATCTGCATCTTGAGACAGCCTTTCCATTATCTTGTTCACCACGATCATCGATTCGATGCACCATTCTTTGGGTTCCCAACAATGAGCTCCTCCGGAAGATCATGTTCTATCTTCCTTGAGTGATCTTTTCTTCATATTATTTAAGTTCAGGCTTGATCTTGGGATCCACAAATTTAGAATGAGCTTGAGGGATGAGGGATGGAGCTGATAGACTGATCTGTGAGTAGGGAGTTAATCTGTTATGATTGAGCTGGTGAGGCAGCTCGATGTCCTTGCATCAGTTCCCCCTTGATATGTGATATGGTTTTGATCAGTTTGCTCTTTTGTACCACTTGTATTGTGATCTGCTTGGTGATCAATTGAGAGTTTCCTGTACAGACACGCAGACTTATTAAAATAACAACAGGTGTTACCTCCACAGTCATGTTCATCTTATTAAGGACTTTAATTGTGCAGCTCATCTTAAAGTACCCTGGAAATACTCCAGAATTTGCTTCTCAATTGAAAGTCTTTAATTTAGATTTTCCATTGTCGTGAGTGTAACACTAGCAGCAACAGAAATTGGAAGTATTAAAGTAGGCTTAGCATTTTGTTGAGATCGGATGCTAAGTGGGAGATCGAGCTCCCTTGAAGAGGTTGAGGAGCAGGTTGATGGCAATCTGCATGATAAGATGGCTCCTCAGCAGCTTGGATTCTCTGATACTTTTGACCTTGATGAGCAGCTTGGAAGAAGTCTCGAAAGAGAGACTGCTCATATGAATCACACTGGTACCACCGATCTTAGTAGCCAGCTTGGGTGACTAGAGCTGGTGTTTCCAGCTTGACAATAAGCTTGTTTCAGTCGGCTTTGATCAGATCTGGTCTGTTTGACTTGTAGTGACCTGACCTACTATAACCACAACAAGTACCCCAAAAGTTAGTAGAATTGAAATTCGAGGGATTTACCAGTGCTCTGCTAATCAGAGCGGTCGAAGTTATGTTTGCCGACTCTGTGCTTGTTCCCGCGATAGAACTACTTATACTTGAGCATTCGAGATTCCAACCTCTCCTGCTTTCTTGTCATCATCACGAGATCTTGCAGCAGTTCGTCCTTCCTAGTGAACTCTTTAGATAAGTTGGGAGGAACATCTTTGGCCAGATCAGCTCGAAATGCAGCATCTTTTTCTTCCCCTTGATACCATTTCATTTTAGCTTTACTTCCTTTGTTAGAGCAAGCTGGAGCTGATCCATGAATACGAATGATCTCGTACTCATTCCCCATCAAAATGTCAAAAAGCTCTTCGGTTGTGAGCTTATTGAAGTCAGGTTGGTTGGGATGGAGGGCAACATACACATGCCAACTTGCTGGGAGGGCACGAATGACCTTGAGATTCAACTCTCGTTGAGTGAATTTGTCCTTTTTGATAGCAACGATCTTGATAGTGATCTTCATGAAGCGATCTCTCATCTGCTCCACAGTCTCTCCAGGTAACATCTTGAATTCATTGAAATTGTTGCAGGCCATGGAGAGTTTGTTCTCTTGCGACTCTTCAGATCCTATGCTGAGAGACTTTACAGTATCCCACATTTCTTTTGTAGTTTGCAGATTTCTGATCTTGGCAAGGTGAACTCCTTTGACTGTGCTTGAGATGAGCGCTTTCGCATAATTGTCCAGGCTGGCTTCTAATCTTTCCTTGGTAGTGTACTTACGAGGACTCTTGACCACTTGTTTGAACGTGGCCTCGCCTGGAGATTCTCCTTCAATCTGAACCTTTTCTCCGTAGATAAGAGAGGGTCCATTTTCGATGATATCCCACATGCGAATGTGACGAGCTTGCAGGCACATGCGAATCCTAAAGCTCCAATCTTCATATCCCTATATAGAAAAATCTTCGCAATTGCGAACAAGTGCAGTTTTCATGATGACAGGTAGATATGAAGGTTACGAAAAGAATTTTCCTAGATCAGCTCAATTCGACCAAAAGTTTTGAAAAGAACTTTTAGTAAACAGATACGATGGTCAAAAGAACCACCGCTCTGATACCACTTGTAGGTCCCGATAAGTATTCATTAGTGTATGGGGGGAATACACCAATTCGCCAACAGTTTTGACTTTAAAAACAAAATCGATCTTACTGAGTTGTCAGCTCAGCTTATTAGTGCAGCTCGGTTTATCCAGCTCAGTCAGTAAACTGGTGAGCTTGCTAAACCGAACTGTGTGCGGAAGTTTGGTGGACAGGTTGGCTACTTCTTAGAAAATTCTTTCTTTGATCTGGATCTTTGTGCAGGTTGATTATATCAATGAAGTGCAATGTAATGAAGGTTAGTTGAACATTGTACGGTCGACTGTAAATAAAAGATAGAGAGAGAGAGATCGAGACAGTTGATTTAGCATGGTTCGGGAAACGTCCCTACATCCACGTCAGATACTGTCGTATCTGAAATTTCTTACTTCTCTCTTATTTATACTAGCTGAGTACCAGCCTCAACCTTCGTCAATCTTTAAGCTTGAGCCGAGCATGAGTTCTGGGTCGTGACCCTTACAACCTTTCATACATTCTTACATACAACCTTGCAGCTAAACTAACAGATTCTTCTTTACTTGGACGAATATGTAGTAAGCTTGTGGAGAGTATTCTGTGAGGTTCCAGAATCTGAAATCTTGAAGGTCTCAACACTTGGGAAATGGCTTGGATTCGAGTGTTGAGTTTGGCTTTGAAGCGTAAAGATTTCTGGATAGATTTGGCTTTAAAACTCTGGTTTCCTCTCTCTATTTTTCTCTCTTCCCCGTCTATTTTTTCCCTCCTACCGATTCTGGGATGGCTTGAAGTATTTATATGACTCCAATTTGAATTAGAGCCGTTGGAGTTGCAGAGGTGTCAGAACCGTACTGCTGACTGGACTTCTAGCCGTTGAGGTCTTCTGTACAGCTTGAACCATCGAGGTTGGCAAGGCACAACTTAGGCCTATGCAGGTTGTACCTCAAGCTGTCTTTGTTTTCTGTGGTCTTCAAGCTTGATCTTTGTATTAGAATCTTCATCTTGAGAAGCTGTTGACTAATAGCAGCTTGACTCACAGCAGCTTAACTTGGGTTCAACAGGTTGGCCTATGCAGGTTGGCCTCAGCATGTTGCCCTCAACATGCAGGTTGGCCTCAGCATGCAGGTTGGCCTATGCAGGTTGGCCTCAGCATGCAGGTTGGCCTATGCAGGTTGGCCTCAGCAGGTTGGCCTCAGCAGGCAGGTTGGCCTCAGCATGCAGGTTGGCTAAGGAACAGGTTGACAGATTGATCTAACTAGGTACAAGGTTGCACTACCAACCTTGATCTTTACATGGAGCAACCTGTTCGAGTTAAGCTTGGTTGATCCAAACACAGAGATCAGTCTGTTCCTATCAATCCTATAACTAAGTCCTATAACTAAGTGTGGTTTCTAATAACATCATCAAAACTAAACTAAACAGGATTCCCAACAGAATTAATGTTTTAAAAACCGGACCGACCGCCCGGTCCGACCGGTTCGACCGCGAACCGGCTATGAGAGCGGTCTGGTCCATACCTAAAAACCGGAGGTCAGGTCGGACCGTTTGAACCGGAAAGAACCGGCCGAAACCGGAAGAACCGGCGAACCGGGGGCGGTTTTGTTGAACCGACCGGTTCAAAATTTTGAACAAAATTATAATTTGAGGCTGAAAGGATTCGAACCCCTACTACTGTTTGAAGATAGTCTACTCTAGAGTCTTTGCCATCTCAACTACCATTATTACTTATATTTATTACTAACTTTTATTGCTCTTATATGTTTAATGTAATACAAGCACAATATAACTCTCTCTTTCCGATTACCAATAATCAATTAATTTACATTACACATCTATTAATATATGTTAATTTTTATTATTGTACAATAATATAAATCATATTATAATTTTTGTATTTATCTATTGAAAAATATAAATATATAATATAGAAATAAATATAATTAAAAATTTATCATTGCAAAAATTAAAGTTAGGATATGATATTTCAATTTATGTAATGAAGAATATTGTTGATTATGATTTCAATGTATTGTTTTACTTAATAAGCTGAATTTATTACTATTTTTATATATATCATGTATTTATTATTATTTTATTATTAATATAATTAAAGAACGGTCCAACCCCGATTCAAGCGGTTCAACCAATTGAACCATGACCCGAAGGCCTCGCCGGGTCGACCTCTGGTCCGGGTTTTAAAACATTGCTACGAATATAATTATAATTTTAAGTGAATATTCATTTTATAATAAATATAATATTAAGCTACACTAATATATCCTTGTATCCTTAAAATAGAATTATATTAGGGACATAATAGGCAAATTCAAATTATTAAAACAAGACACTTTTATAATAGGGTATAGATTAGAATGAGGTAAAAAAGATATACTCCGAAGTAAATATATTATAAAATAAGTTTTTTTTAAAAATTACTTACTAAAGTTTTTATTACGTGCGATATTAGTACAAGTTAATTATATATTGTAGTACATACAAGATAATTATATATTGTAGTACATGTAATCTAAATAGTATAACATACATATTGATATTATCTTTGAATTTGGATAATAAACATATAATGAGTGTCTATTAGTTGAAATACATTAGATCTAAAAATTTGAGTAGCATAAGAATCTAAATAATAAAGTATAATTGAAAAATGTATATTTAATTACCATTATAGTTGAATTGCAAAAAATAAATACATTGTATTATAAGGAACATGGAGTATATTTTACTACGTCAACAAATAAGTGAATCAATCATTTAACTTTATTGTGTTTGAAGTTTTAACACACATTAAATATTTGTTCAAATTATAATACGTTAATTAAAATTATTAGGTCTACGTGTGAATGCACGTTATATTTACTAATATTCAAAATGAATGGTATAATGCCAAATAAAGTGGGACGAAGATAGTGTACTGAACTACTCCCTTCATTATTTTTGACTTGGTTCGTTCTTTTTGGGCACACAAATTAAGAAATATAATAAAAAAATTAATATGTGGTACCCACATATTATAATGAATGTGGATGAATTAGAGATAAATGTAATGTTAGATAAATGTGGTATTTATTGGGCTAAAAAAGAAAATGGGACAAGTAAAAAAAACAACAAAAAATAGAAAGTGAACCAAATCAAAAATAATGGAGGGAGTAGTATGTTGGAGGAGAGAGTCTTCAGTGCAGGAGCCATACACAGCATACCCCAATCCTAGCCCTCCATCCGGTCAAAGGGGCCGTGGTCAATAATGAAGTGGTTTTGTTTTGTGTTAGTGGTTTTGCAGCAATGTGGGCCCATTTTGCATACCCAGCACCTCCCTACCCCTATACCCCCTTGTGTGGGGCCATTACACTGTAGGACGTAGGTGTAGTGTATTTCCTACTAATATTTCTACATTAATATTAATAACTTCAACATTAATGTTGTTCTTTAATTAATTTTTATTATGGGATAAGACATAACGCTTCTTACCTAACAATGAGAATGGTAGTCGAGTATTGGTGACGACTAGGCAATCACAATTGAGCTCTCAACTGAATGAAAATTATAGCCATCACATGAATTTTTAGATGAGTCTAGTAGTTGAGATCTATTCTCGAAAACTATGTTTGGAGAGGACACTTGCCCTAGAGAATTAGAGGAAACTGGGAAGAAGATTGTAGAAAATTGTAGGGGACTTCCTTTATCGATTGTTGTGGTGGGAGGTATTTTGAAAAAAATGGAATATACTCGAGGGTGTTGGGAGTCAATTGGGAAGAACTTAACTTCATTAGTGAACTTAGAGAATGATAAACACTGCTTGAGGTTGCTGAGAATGAGCTATAGTCATTTGCCTGCCTATTTAAAACCTTGTTTTCTATACATGGGAGTGTTTGAGGAAGACAGTGAAATCAATGTCTCAACGCTCATTAAGCAATGGGTTGGTGAAGAATTTCTAAAACCCATAAATGATGAAACTTTAGAAGGAATTAGAAAGGAGTTCTTAAATGACTTAGTTGATAGAAATCTAATTCTAGTGCATGAATTGGGGTCTACAGGAAACGTAAAGCATTGCAAAATTCATGATCAATTGAGAGATTTTTGTTTGAGTGAAGGTAAGAAGAATGGATTCTACCATGTGATAGGACACGATTGTCCTCAAGGCATAAGTAGGCAACGTCACATTGTTATACCTAGAAAAACTTCAAAGAGGAAAGTCCTTAATGAGTTGAGATCCATGTCACATGTTTGTTCTGTCATTTCTGAAAAGGAAAAAGTCCCACCGTGCAAGAATTTCAGATTGGTGAGGGCATTACATGCAAAAGGATATGGTTCCTTTATGGGCAAAAACTACGTGAGTTCCCGTACATTTCAATACGCGAACCTCCGGCACCTTGCCGTTGCAGTTCGTAGCATGTCCTTATTCTTTTCTACAATCACTTTCCACTGGAACTTGCACACCTTGATTATTTCGTGCGAACAAAATTCTACAGAGCCAGTTGAAGTTTGGAAAATGCCTCAGTGCAAGGTGATCGACCGCACAGGACCCCAAAATAATTGGGGCCCCCAAATTATTCTGGTTCATATAATGTAGTATATGTATAAATTATTTGCTCACATATTTATTATTGTTTTCGTTATGTAGTCCAACACTTTATCAATGTGACAGACAAAAAGGAAAATGACTCTTTATAAATGAGACGGAGCGAGTAGTAAATTTATATTTTTTTAGTTACGGATAAAGGCCCGATTTATAAATTCACACAAGGCCTCCGATATGCTAGCCCCGCCTCTGAGTACTACCATTTATTAAGGTTAATTTTGACAAAAAATTTATTTATTAAAATGAGTGCACATTGTTTAAATGTCAATTAAAAAAATAAGGAGGATAACCAGTGTGGGATAAATTTTTATTACATCATCAATTTAATAAATCTCACACATTTCCATTCCTTAGTCACCGTAACATGATTTTGAGATAATAAATATATCATGATCATCTACTCGGAACGTAGATCGATCTCACGACATTTAATTCCTACAAAATGAAATACTTGGTTACAAAAATTACACGAAAATAAGATGATTTTATTTTCTACAAACCTTGTTTCCAACAATTATTAAACTGAGTCTAAATTATTTCACACTAAAAGAGTTTTTCAATGGTATGTTGTTCATCCTCATCCTAGTATCAATGTGACCGGAATATGCATTTTCAATATTATTGATAGTTAAAATTCGACCATTTTCACATTTTTTTAAAAAGATTATGCAACTTTTGCAAGAAGAAAATTTAATTTCGAGAAAAATAAAATAAAATTTGAGCATTTTGCAAATAAAATCAAAAGTAACATTGTGTACCAGCCATACTAAGCACCCCGACTCAAACCAATGGGCTACACAAATTGAATCCGAGTATAACGTAAATGCAATCTTTTAGAAAAGTAAAATCCATATTTTTAAGTACGTATAAACATATTTACATAGACTTCAAAGTATATCTTCAGAAATAATGTTGATAATGTATTCCTACATGAACGCTCTAATGCCTACCGTTGACATATTTAATGTGTCATCGATGATGTGACAATGCCATGCTGGTAATCTTTTACGTTAGGGTTTAGTTTTTAGGTAGAGTTTAGTATTTTAAAGCAGGTTTAATTAATGAGACAATTTTTTTTATACTCGTCTAAGTTGAGGAATGCCAAATGACTCAAATTATAGTGATAATGGTCCAAAATAGCCACTTAAGTTAACAAAAAATAAATACTAGCCACCAACTTAAATACATATAAATTTTAGTCACTTTCAATATATTGAGACAAAACTAACCTTAATAAAAAAAATAATAATAATAGAAAAACAAAATAAAAAAAATAAAATAAAAAACCTAGAAACTACCCACCACCACCACCCGTCCCCACCCTCTCTTTTCTCTCCCCCTTCTCTCTCTTCCCCATCTTTCTTCCCGCAGCACGCCGCCGCCGCTGCTTCAATTCTTTCTTTTTTATGCTTTCATTTTGATTCTCTCGCCCATCCACCCCATCCCCATCCCCACGCCTCTCTTCTCCCTTTCTCTTTTTCCTCTTCTGCGCAGCCGCTGCCCGCTGCTTCTTTCCTTTCTCTGTCCTTTTTTTTTTTTTTTTTTTTTTTTAATACAGTTTTTTCCAATCTCGATTGGAGAAGATAAATACGTTCCAACCCATAGCTACTCGATCGATTCCCCAACAACTCGATCGAGCCCTAATCGTGTTAAGTTTGAATAACAGTCTCGACTGATCTTTGTGGGCTCGGTCAAACCTGTTGCTGCTTGATCAAGCCAAACAAAGCTTCAAGTCGTTGATGCTCGATCGAGATCACATCTGCTCGATCGAGCCAAACGAAGCTTCAATTTCAATTCATCCGGCTCGGGCTCGAACGAGCCAACGATGCTCGATCGACTTGTTACGACTTGATCGCACCCGAAGTGACTCGATCGAGACTAATCGAGCCATGTAGATCTGTTCGAGCCCGATGCTTTTTCAGAATCTGCATACCTTTTCTTCGCTGAAATCTCAATCTCTTCTCTGCCGGAATCTGAAGAATCCTCCGACATTATGTGGCTCGACAGTCAACAACGAGAATAAGACGGATCGATTGCTTTCTCCTTCGATTGGACAGTCAACAACGAGAATAAGACATTATGTGGTCGTTGCTTGTGAGAACGGCGGATCGATTGCTTTCTCCTTCGATTGGGCACGACCGATCGCTAAATCGGGCAAAACGACAGCCGGAGAAGGTGGCTCCTTCAGCACGTACGATGAACGCTGGCGACTTGATTTACGGTCAAACGGCGGCGAATGTGGGGTGCGAATTGGGTGAGCGAGGGTTGAAATTTGGGAGGGTTTTTGCAATTCTGATTTCTCATTTTACGATTTGTATATTTTGTAATTTTAGTTAAAAATGGTAATTTTGTCTCAATACATTGAAAGTGGCTAAAATTTATATATTTTTAAGTTAGTGGCTATAATTTAATTTTTACTATGATAAGTGGCTATTTGATATGCCGCCCCCAAATTATATCCACTTATACCCATTTGGACCAAAATACCTTTAAGAAGTTGACTTTGATTCATTTTTTTGACTTTTTTATATTTTTTTTAAAAAAAAATTTATGTTTTTTTTTAATTTCTGAACTTTTTTGGATTAATAGTCCCAATAGTTGAATTTTTTTATGTTTTTTTTTAATTTCTGACTTTTTTTTACTGGAACTAAACCCTGAATCAAAACTGAAACTATTGAGACTATTAACACCAAATTATCCCAATACGCCCAAATAAAGATGAAAAAAACTTAAATCAGAAATAGGACTATTGAGACTATTAACACCAAATAGTTCTAATAGTCCCAATATTAGAATAAACTCTGAATCGGAACTGGGATTGTTAGCACCAAATAGTTCATAATCATGATTTCAATCTAAAAAATACATGATGTTAAACAAGATAAATAAACCCCTAAATGAGAAATGAGACTATTAAGACTATTTATATCAAGTAGTCTCAATAGGCCCAACTGCAACTTTTCAATCCGGTTCACGTAATCGAAATAAAATCGAACAGATAGGGACTATAGGGTTGTAATCTGTTCGTCGTCGATTATAGAGTTTTGTATCTGAAATTCAAATTTAGAATGGTAAAAAAACATAAAAGAAAAAAATTTAAAAGAAAAACCCAAAAAATATTCAATTAAAAAAAACGTAAAAAAAATTCAAAAACAAGAACGTAAAAAAAAAATCAAAAAAATAAAAAAAAAATTAAAAAATCAGTCAAAGTCATAAGGGTATTTTGGTCCAATTAAATTAAGGGAGAGAGGTTAATTAAATAAAGATAAAAACTTGTGTCAGTCGGAGGCACCGTGCGGCCGGACCCAAAGTGTCAATCTTTATACAAAAAAGTGTCAATCTATATGAATAAAAGTGTCATTATTTTAGCCCGGCCGCACGGTGCCTCCGGCTGACCCAAGTGTGTCCCTTAAATAAATACAGCGCCAAACGAAAACGAAAATTTTGAAAAGCGCAAAATCTCGTAACTTGACCCTACGTCATCAAATCTGAACGGCCCATTCGAAGCAAATCAACGGTCCAAATAAACGATCCGCGCGATTCCAACTCATCCAATCACGTCTCACCACTAACCTCAATATAAACACCACCGCCTCACCGCCTCCCTCATAATCACATTTTTTATTCTAGTCTCCAACACCTAGAATTCTCTTGCTCACCTCTCTCTCTGTCAACTTTCTCTCACTATCGCTATGGCACCAAAGGCGGAGAAAAAGCCAGCGGAGAAGAAGCCGGCCGCGGAGAAGTCCCCGGCGGCGGAGAAGAAGCCCAAGGCCGGGAAGAAACTGCCGAAGGAGGGCGGCGCCGCCGATAAGAAGAAGAGGCGCGCGAAGAGCATCGAGACCTACAAGATCTACATCTTCAAGGTGCTGAAGCAGGTGCACCCTGACATCGGGATTTCGAGCAAGGCGATGGGGATCATGAACAGCTTCATCAACGACATCTTCGAGAAACTGGCGCAGGAGGCGGCGCGGCTCGCTCGCTACAACAAGAAGCCGACCATCACCTCTCGCGAGATCCAGACCGCCGTGAGATTGGTGCTGCCTGGAGAATTGGCGAAGCACGCCGTTTCAGAAGGGACGAAGGCGGTGACGAAATTTACCAGCTCTTGAATTAGTGCCTTATTTTTTTCTTTCTTAAAGCGTTAATGGTGATAGTAAGAATATAATCTTTCGTATTGATGTAAAAACGGTGGTACTTTGATTTCTGAATCGAAATCGTTGCGATTTTCCTAAATTTTGGTTTGGAATAATTGATTTGCCCTCTTCTAATATATGTGCGTTTTAGCTTTGGATTCGGATTGATTTGGTGTAGAAATTTATCGCTGAAACACTGAAACATCATCCGTTCAAGGTTATTAATATATTTTTCTAAAAATTAATTTTTATGAAAATATTATTATAAATAATATGTTTGCTTATTTTCGGTTTGCAAGACACTGCATGGTAGTTCTGTCATTTTATTTATTGTAATTTTGTAAGCTCAAATTATTTTAGCATCAAAGGCGCATCACAAAGGTAATTAATGGAAAATGACTTTCTCGTATTAAAAAATAAATTTGTAATGTGGTAGAATTTAGAAGTATAGTTGAATGCAGTCAAAATAAATAAAAGTGGCACACACGTGTACATTTAATAGACAATGCTTTAATAGGAAGCTGAAACAATTCGTCTTAGATCGACCAATATCTCAATTTTATGATAGCACCCAATAGGTAAAAATCAGAAAAGGTTACAAAAACGTTTAACTTGTGACTTGTGAGGATGTACATTCATAATTTGCAATTTAATTAATATTTTAATTGAATCTAAAATTCAGATCCAAAACTTTTATTGACGAATCATGACCCTAACTCCATATACTTTTTGTGTTTAAGAGAAGTAAATCGAAATGTGGGCGAAGATACCATATTTCAGTTATTATTTAAATTATATTTCAAAAATGAGATAAGATAAATGCATTTCGTAATGGAATTACAGAGGGGATTAATTAATTAATTCCCAATAAATAAAAAATAAAATAAAAAATTGAAAGAGGAAAAAACCCAAATAAACCCGTACAGTTCGCACACACAAAAACCCCTTCTCCAAGACTGAATATTTCGACTTAAAACCCTTCTCCCCCTGCTATTCGTCCCCATCTTCTTCCTCAGCAAGCATTCCTTCGATTCTTAAATTTCTAAAGGTATGTAGATCGAATTATCTTCAAATTTTCCACCAAGATATGAACATCCGCACGTAATAACACTGTTATATCGAGCTGAATCGGGCAGCGCCATTGTTTTTATTTTTATTTTTTTTTGTGCGGAAAGAAATGGAGTCGTAATCGAGTATTTCTTTGTTTCTCGTCAAGCTTTTCTGATACTGCAATATGTTTGTATTGTCATCGGTTGCTTACTTCATTCTTGATCTGAAAACCAGGATTCAGTACTCGCACCGTGTACACTCGAGGGTTTTTTTCGTTTCAAGGGTTTTTCTTATATTTGTTTATTTTATTTTAAATTCTCATGTGATATTTGACCTCTGTGTTTGATAATCTCGTTAAAAGTCAGAGTACATGTTTCATTTTCATGGTTTTCCGGGCATGGGTTCTTTTTTTTGTTTTTTTGTTTTTTTAATGCAATAATCGAGACCAGTGCGAATTCTGTTGCAAATGGGGTTGTGTCAGCTTGATTCACAGAATTTCGGACGGATTATCTTTCACATTTTGCTTTGTAATCTGCTCATTTTCAGTGATTCAGTGAACGATAATGGCGGGCAATGTTCCGATTCCTCCTGGGAGTGCTAAGCTAATCAGTGCGGGACTTCTTGCTGGGCTTGGCATCTATGCACTCAACCAAGGTCTCTACAATGTCGAGGGAGGGCACCGCGCAATTGTTTTCAGTCGAATCAGTGGGGTCAAGGACCAGGTATTGTATGTGCTTGATCAATTAGACTGGATTTAGTGTACGAGGTTATTTTTTTCGTGCTTGATAAGTTTCTTATGCTGGTGTATTTCCTTATTCTGTATTCATGCTGATCTTGTTCTTGGTTATGAGAGCATAGGGGGGGGAAATGAGGTGATTGTTAAATTGAGTCTGGTTTTATTGCATTTTGTAATGAATGTGCAATTGTGTCTTCTGAGGGAAGTAGTTTCTGACTGATAATTCATGCTGTTCTGCTTGAGCTTTTGTACTCAGTTATGCTTAGTGTTTGTAGGGTCTGTTCTAGTGTTCGTCATCAGGTGTGATATCAATAGTTGATTATTTGTAAATACTTCATCAATTGTGTTCTTCTTTGTAAAAACTTGTAATCTTTTCTTGAGAAATGCCATAATAATCTTACGTTTTGGCAATTGATGCTTGGAAACTGTATCTCATTTTACCTATTCTGAGCCTGGTGTGTCTTACTTATTTGCTCAATGTACAGGTTTATCCTGAAGGAACACATTTTCGGATCCCTTGGTTTGACAGGCCAGTCATTTACGATGTCCGAGCACGACCCCATCTGGTGGAGAGCACCTCTGGCAGTCGTGACCTTCAGATGGTGAACTTCACTGACTCACTCTCTCTTTCTATTTGTATGTGTGTGTGCTTGTGTGAAACACGCACATGACTAATCTTGTAGGAATTTGGAAACTTAGAACAGTTAGATATGTGCCTGTCATTTTTATGAAATATCTCATCGGATGGCAATGTTATGAAAGACAACTTGTATTAGCATCCCCACGAGTTGAAGCAGAAAAGCGCTGCTGGTACAGTTTATCATAACTTATAGAATAGAGATCTAGTTATCTCTATTCTTGAAAGGGTTTAGGGAAGGATATTGGGTGTAGTGTGCTGGTGCTTTTTAGTAATCTGAGAAAGGTATGCTGTTTTAGAGAAAAAATCATTTGAGAATATTTGCATGTTTAGTTTTGTTCCTAAGAAATAAAATGGAAGTATTGAAAATTTAGATGATCTGACATTATTCATACACCTAAATCTCTCTGCTTTCAAAGATTGGGGAAGGGTGTTTTTGCCTCTTGCATAATTAATGTTTTACTTTCAGGTAAGAATTGGCCTTCGTGTTCTCACCCGTCCAGTTCCAGATCAGTTGCCTACTGTTTACAGAACTCTTGGTGAGAACTACAATGAGAGAGTCCTGCCTTCAATTATCCACGAGACTTTGAAAGCTGTGGTTGCTCAGTACAACGCTAGCCAACTTATCACTCAAAGAGAGGTAAGTGATGATTCTTGTGGGTTATTGCAATTTCCTTTTCTGAAGCAATCGAATTCTTACCTTTGTTTGAGAAAATCATACTAGTTCCCACCAAATCTAGCACGAATGGCATTCTATGATTTGTGATTCCTTGGACAAATGATTTTATGACAGGCCTGCGTATCGGAGAAAAGCATGTGCAATTTAGTATCAAGATAGTCATACTGAACTTCTACTGCATGAACACATAGTAGCAAATGCAGAATCAAGATCTTGTAGATGATTTCACAAAGTAAACGAATCAAGTATGTTAAAGGAAAATTTAGTAGAAAATAGTCCACTAGGACATCATGACAAAAATATGTAGTCCTTATCCACTGCCTATATAATCTGATATTATGTGAATAGTCAAACAGTTGATGTTCATAATTTGGAATTCCATGACATGTGAAATGGGACTGATTCTAATTTTCATTAATGTAGAATGTCAGTAGGGAAATTCGACAAATACTGACACGGAGAGCTGCCAACTTCAACATTGCACTGGATGATGTTTCTATCACCGCCCTGACTTTCGGCAAGGAATTTACTGCTGCCATCGAAGCTAAACAGATCGCTGCACAAGAAGCTGAGAGGGCCAAGTTCGTGGTCGAAAAAGCTGAGCAAGACAAGCAAAGTGCTATTATTAGAGCACAGGTAAACTCTCTAGTTCTTCACCTTATGATCCTACCACATTTGTTGTCTTACGGTTGTATTTATCGAGCTTAAGCTATCTTTCACTAAATCGAGAAAAAAATCCCATTCTGACAACAGGGAGAGGCGAAGAGTGCCCAACTGATTGGCCAAGCTATATCCAACAATCCTGCATTCATTACGCTTAGGAGAATCGAAGCATCGAAGGATATTTCACACACTGTTTCGGCTTCAACCAACAAGGTGTACCTGAACTCGGACGAGCTGCTGCTAAATCTGCACGATCAAAAGGCTGCGAGTTAAACCTCCGAGGCGGCTATGACATTCTTTTGACATCAAATTTAAGCTTCTTTTCCTGCAGATTTATTAGAGTTGTGGGATTATGATTTTAGCCATTTAGTATCCATCTATCATAAATATGGCGGAATTTTCATTAGATTTGCTTATTTGATGTTGTCTTTTTTACTCTAGGATATATGGGAATCGGATTCTGAACTCCTCAATGAAAAATTATCTTTTAATATTTTCCGGTGCCGTCTTTGTATTTATGTTTCCTTGATTTTTTATTGCACAAATTACGATTATTAGTGTGTGCATAGCTATTTCTTTGTGGCATAATATTATAAAAAAAGTATATATATTTTTGTGTAAGACAATATATATACACAAAATCAACACTAATGAAATTACAAATTAGCCACATTAATATTTTATGAAAACTTTTGTGAATAAGGCTAATTTTGCAAATGAATTGGTAGGGTTCCAAATAAGTTTCAAGAGTTTGTACTAAAATTTGGCATCACCCCGTCATATTTTAATTGAATCGCATGTTAGATGGATACAAATATATATATATATATATATACTCCTATAATTTACTATTGTCACCAATTAAAAAGTCATGATTTTGGTTTTTTGAGGATGTTTATAGGGTAGGAGAATCATGCGGAATTGTGCTCATTAATCACACAATGGGCGACAAGAGTTGCTTTTTCAATTATTTTCTAATTCTAATTTGTGTATACCAATGATAACGTGATAGTGGTACGTAAATGACTTTTTCATTTAGTGTTTAATTTTTTTTACAAGGTATATTAATAATAATTATATACATTAAGTCATTAAGTATATTAAAAATCGTGCCACAAATGACAAATATAGCGAATTCTTTGTGGATAGAGGCACAATACTAGTATTATTTTGACATAATGATTATAGAAAGTAGAAATATTATCTTCATAAATCTAATTACCAATTGTACTAACGCTTGACCATGTTCAAGCAGTCCATGGAGATTGGAGACTCGTTTATTATTTGTTTTCATATGTATATATTTTTCTAATTAAAACATCCTGAATATATATTATTTCTTTTTCTAAATCGATTTTAATTCTAGATAACATCATAGCTAGAGGCATGTCTTATTAAATATAGATTCAAGATAATTTCTTGGTATTAATATATACTCCATCATCTTTCTTAAAATCTATTCTAATTTCTTGGAGTATTTTTTTTGTTAAGGTATTTTTTATTTGGAAACGAGAATTTAATCTAAAAAAGGGGAAAAACCACTAAAAAAAGGTAGAAAACGAACCCCTTGGACAAGAAACAACTCCTACTTAAAACCTTTTCCTCTCCTCTTCTTCTCTCTCATCAATCTCTCCTCTGCTCTGCTCTCTCTCTGGTATCTCTCTCTCCATTGTTTTTGTTATTAATTACGTATGCATGATGCTTGTTTGATTAAAGCAACATATTATGTTTAACGATCACAAATTTTATTAGATATGTTTTGCTATATAGTTAAGAATTTTGCATGATTTTGGCCTCATGTACGATCAGTAATGTATGTCTATTGTTTGATCAATTAAGTAATTAATTCACAATTAATATATTTAGGTAGATTAATATTAGTGACATGGAGGATCTTCAAAATTGGTTTAAAAGGCTTCCACCGAAGAAATTACTGAGAATTAAAAGGGGAGGTGCGGTAGTACTTGGCTTATATCTGTACGGCGCCACCATCTACAACGTCAACGCCGGCCACCGCGCCCTCATTTTTGACCGCCGCTCCGGCATCCAAGATAGGGTACATTATTATTATTATTATTATTATTATTATTATTATTATTATTATTATTATTATTATTATTATTATTATTATTATTATGAACGAATATTCATAGTTATTTTATAAATTAATGTCTTCAATTTGAGTTATATTAGCTAATTTTGATGTGAAATACAATATCTTGAATATAACATGGTTAAATTTGGTGCTTTAACTCAAATTCCGTTGAAAAATGCACAGATATTTCCAGAAGGAACACATCTGAAAATGCCGATTATGCAAAGGAAAATCATTTATGATATTAGGGCGCAACCCTACGAGGTCAAAACTAATTCAGGCAGCCGTGACCTTCAAATGGTAATCGAATTTATTTATTTAAAAAAAAAAATCCATTAATTATGTAAAATCCTTCATTAGATTTTCCTACTATTATGTTTTGGGATGAATTGGCCCTTCTTGCATTTTCTTAGAAAGATGTGTCATGTTTCTTTTTAAGTTTAATGTAGAGAGATGACTTGAACCTCCGACCTGATAGTTTTACTGTATCTTTTACACGCAGATAGATATAGATGTTAGGGTTCTTTGCCGGCCAGTCGCGGACGAGTTACCTACTATTTATCGGAGGCTAGGCGAAAACTACAAGGACAGAATCCTGCCTTCCATTGTTGATGAGACTGTCAAAGTTGTGGTGGCGCAATACAATGCTAGCCAACTTCTCTCCCAAAGAGAGGTAACAAATTTATTCAAAGAGCTTTCCTAGTAGTTGTTTGTTCTACTTGCTTGCTCATATATTGTACTAATCTCACACCTTTAACTCATTTAAGTAGTCAAGGGGAAAGGACATAATGTGTTGATTGAGAGAAAAAGATGAACTTACTCAAACTTAAATGAATCATTTATAGTAAAGAACTTAAATATTTTGTACATAATGAACTATTAGGATTTGTTACATGAGCAATAGGTGGACTTAATTACAAGTGACATGAAATACACAATGACAAACATACTAGGATTTGTCGTTATGAAATGTTTATAACATGGGACGGTATCTTTGTCGATTTATATGTAGAAAGTGAGCAGTGAAATACGAGATATATTGAAAGAGAGAGCTGCAACCTTCCACATTGTGTTGGACGATGTGTCCATCACTTCCCTCACCTTCGGAAGGGAGTTTGCAGCCGCCATTGAAGCCAAACAGATCGCTGCACAAGAAGCCGAGAGGACAAGGTTTGTTGTCGAAAAGGCCGAGCAAGAGAAACGAACTGCAGTAATTCAAGCACAGGTACAACAACAACAAAATCCAACTCTTCTATCCTCACACCATCATCCGTACATTATCAAATACTCTATTATATGTTGATGTCCCCATTTTTTTCACAATTTAGGGAGAGGCGAAGAGCGCAGATTTGATCGGAAAAGCCATCGCGAAAAATCCGGCATTTATCGCTCTGAGGAGGATTGAAGCGTCGAAGGAAATCTCACAAACCATTGCGCATTCAGTTAACAAGGTCTACTTGGACTCTGATGAACTGCTGCTCAATCTCAAAAGTGTCATTTCTACTAAATGAACACTTCTTTTCTTTTTCTTTTTTCTCACATTAGATAAATTTATTCGAGCGGATTCAAGCAATCAAATCAAACTTCAGTAAATCCAACTTATTTATTCAAGTCTTTCTTAATTCTTTTTGAAGTAATTTAATTTTTTTCTAATTTATCAGAAACTGAGCAATGTTTTTCTAATATTATCAGTCGTATATAAATAAAAGGGGTGAAAACTATGCCCTCAATATTAAATTTAATTTTCTCCCACTCTATAAGCCTAAGATCATACAGAATTCCAAATCATCACGAAAAATACTGTATCGAATTTTATTTCAAGCTAAAATCCAATTATAGTAGGCAAAAATAAATAAATAAATAAATAAATAAAGAGAGGAAGCCGTTGGAAAAAAAAGTAAGGGAAATGGTGACTTTATTACCCCAACTTTTATTGCTTGGTTATTTTATAGCCCCAACTTTTTAATATTCTAAATCTAGCCCAAATTTCACTCCGTTTTTCCATTTATAGCACGGGAGGACAAAAACTAGCGTTGACATGTATTTTCAGCGCTGACGTATATTTTTGGTGCTGACGTGTATTTCCATAAAAAAAAATATATTTCTATAGTTATTCCACATTCAATTATTTCTAGGAGAAGAACACCGGAATTGTCGATATATTTTGTGCTGACGTGTACAGTCTTGGCCGCCGAGACGGTCGACGGCATGGACGATGCAGTGGTGGAGGTCGGGAGTCCAGCGGAGGGGGGGGGGGGACCTTGGACCTAACATACTGCCTAACGCCGTTAATGTTACTATTATTTCTCCCATAGCTGCTGCTGCCGCCCCCCATTTTCTCCATCTATTTAATTTCTTGTTTGAATTAAACTGAGGAAGAAGAAGAAGCAGAGAGAGAATGATAATTAATTAATTAATGTTAGTTAGGGTGAAACTGAAAGGAATATAAGGAAGGGAAGGCGTGTAAAATATAGGGCAACTACAACTGCATATATATTCCTGCTGTTGCTGCTGCTCTAAGTACCGTGGAGTATATGTATATATACGTATATGTATATGTATATAGGCATAGCAGTGAAGAAGAAATAAAAAGAAAAGAAAGAAATGATCACGAGGTATCTGATGGTGATCTTCTTCTCCGCACGAAATGATTACCAAAATACAAATACCCTACTGTCGAAAGCTAATTCCGGTGTTCTTCTCTGTATAGAGTTAAGAAATACAGTAGTAATGGAATAACTATAGAAATATATTATTTTTTTCATGGAAATACACGCCAGCACCGAAAATACACGTTAGCGCTAGTTTTTGTCCTCCCGTGCCATAAGTAAAAAAACGGAGTGAAATTTGAGCTAGGTCTGGAATATTAAAAAATTGGGGCCATAAAATAACCAAATAATAAAAATTGAGACTATAAAATCACCATTTCCCAAAAAGTAATGTTTTCATATTCACGATTTAGGGGCAAGCAACCGACACATATCCAACCATACAATCAAAATACCCTAATTCCAAACCCTAATTAAACCAAAACTAACATAGAAATCTCAACAGAAAAAGCCCTAATTTAAGAACTAGTGAATTTCGTCACCGCTTTAGTACCCTCCGACACGGCGTGCTTCGCCAATTCACCGGGAAGCACCAGCCTCACAGCGGTCTGGATTTCCCGAGATGTGATGGTCGGCTTCTTGTTGTAGCGAGCGAGCTTGGAAGATTCCTGCGCCAATTTCTCGAAGATGTCGTTGATGAAGCTGTTCATGATTCCCATGGCCTTGCTCGAGATCCCGATGTCGGGGTGCACCTGCTTCAGAACCTTGAAGATGTAGATCTTGTAGGTCTCGACGTTCTTCTTATTCCTCTTCTTCTTCTTGTCGCCGGCGGCGGCGGCGCCGTCCTTCGGCAGCTTCTTCCCGGCCTTCGGCTTCTTCTCAGCCGGCGCTTTCTCCGCAGCTGGAGCCTTCTCGGCGGCCGGCTTCTTCTCTGCTGGCTTCTTCTCTGCCTTTGGTGCCATTGCGTGCGCTTAGATTTTCTTTTTCGTACTGTGAAATAATGAATGGAATTGCTTCTGTGTTACAGAAGGTGAATGGTAGGGTTCTTATATAGTTGGTAGATGGTGAGATCTGATTGGCTGATTAATTTGGGCGCGGATTGCAATATCAGCCGTTTGATAGGTTGAGTATTTGGACGGTGTGGATTATTCCTTATAGCGGCATATTGGAATAAAGTTCCGCTTCAGTATCATTGGTCGATACCAAGAACGCGGATTGTGCTGAAGAGCCGTTGATTAAGCGATTCATCGACGGTTGATATTTAGAGTGGTCCCATATGCGGTTGAAAAAAATTTGCTTTCAATCAATTAACTACAGTACTATGCTAAAATTAGCTGAGCTTATTGTTTAAATTCTTTCGACTCCATGCATTTCGGTGCAATTTAACAATTTTGCTAAGTTCGGCTGCTCAACTTTTATATTCGATTCATTCAGTTTAGATCTAAAATATATATAGACATCAATTTTAAAATATAACTAAATTAAACCGAAGTCTCGATTTTAGGCTCAAATAGATTAGTATTTCTCCCATTACTTTTGGTATTAGTTATTCTGATTATCAAAATTAAGTTTATTTCTATTATTAAAAAATATATTATTATGTACTCATTATGTTCACTATGATTGATCAATTTTCCTTTTTGGGTCGTCTCACTATGATTGACCATTTCCTTTTTGAGAAACAATTAACACATAAATGGTACAATTAGTAAATCACTTATTATTTAACTTTCTCTAATTAAATCTAATCATCCACCCATCTTTCAGCATACATCCCAATATAATTTAAATTTTAAAACTTTAAATTATCATATCTTGTTCGTTTGTTCTCGCATTTTTATAATTTTTACACAAAATTAAAGGTTTTGATACGATCTTTCATTTAAGATCAGACATCAATATGTTTTTATGCATCTATGATGCTTTAGTTTTAAAATATGGCTAAATACATAAACTGTTGGAATCTAGACCTCGATTCCAACTCTTGTTTTTGTCTTTCTTTACATATGTTTACATGGATTTATTTCATATGTCTTGCTATAATAAGGGGGAGTGATGACGTGGTTGATGTGTCCGCTGATGAGGTGGCTGATGTGCAAGCTGATGTGGCTGCTGAAGTGTGCTACTCAATTGCTGATGTTTTATGCTATAAACTTTTGGGTGTTTGGTTTTAGCATTTGGTTTGCAGAACTCTAGATGGTGTCTACCAATTATTGAGTTTATGTGGTTTTGTGAAGAAAGACAAAAAGGGGGAGTTTGTTGGAATCTATGTTCTAACAAAATTCCATAGTTTTGTTGTTTTGTCTGTCTTCTATTTTTCTCTCTTGTTTAAGAGAGGTGATGGACTAAGGGGGAGTAATGTAGTGGACTATACTGGAGATATTCATGGTGGGCTTGTGTCTGATGGGCTTGGGCGAGACCCTTGGATGTTGAAGGTGGATTGGGCTTATCTAATTGCAGCCCAATACGTAACAATCCAATACCTTATCTCCTATCTTCAAGGAACTGATCTACTTGGAGATTACAAGAGCAGTTGGGAGTCTCGGTCAAAAGAAGATTACATGGGATGAAGAATTAAGTGAAAGCAACCACTCTCACCATCAACTATCGAACGTGTGAAGCAAGAACGTGGGAAGAGCATGAAGATTATTGATCTATATACTTCAAGGCTCTACAGATGTTCTTAACGCTTTTGGGGAGAATAAAAAATACAGAGTTTAGGGAGAGAAAAGAAAATAATTCTAAGAGAGATCCAAATTGAGTTTGTAGTTGAGTAATACTAGCTTTAGGTTAATAATTTTTCATAGGTCTTTTCCTCAACTCTAGTTTGTAAATCTTTGTGAATTATAGTGTTTGTTTCGCCTTGAGGCATCTGCACGATATTATTCATATATCTTGCAGAAAAATCATCTTCTTCGTCTCTGTTTTCTTCTTTCTATTTTCATTTTTTTTCCGTTGCGCGTTCCAATAGAGGTGCTCGCAGAGCTAGCCTCTGTGGGTACCTCCGTGCTCACCCCCGTCCTGTGTTGGTTTCTAGTTTTTCCGCTACGTTTTGAATTCAAAGAGGATGTCATAATGCAGACCTCTGCGAACGCCTTTGTTTATACCACCGGTTGATGCCAATATAAACAACACTACATCTCTAAACACAATACACTTTACACACTAATCACTTCCGTCTTAAATCTTGTGCCAAAAAGAAAGGGGTCGATCATAGTGAGACGGAGGGAGTATGATTTATATATGACTTATTAAACTTTGTCGAGAACTTTGTGTGGGCTAGATTATGTCAGTTTGGGTCGGGCGCTTTAGGCCCATTGGGCCAAATGAAGAAATCCGACCTAAATGATTTTCGAGTAGTTTTTTTCTTCGCACTGCTAGTGAATAAATGTGGACATGCTTTTGGTCAAATAGGCCCGAACTATTTTTGACAGTCTTACCAACGGATAAGCTTAGAATTATTAAGTGGTCTGGACCGGTTCAGCTCTCCACGGGACCGTTACATGCCAACAGAAGCTCGGTCCAATTGATCAGAAGGGCTAGGCTGGCGGGCTATCTCTTGAAATAGTTTCTATTAGATCATATTTTCAAGTCCCAACTCGGGCATGGTCCAAGCCTACAAAAAAACCTTAAATAGTCCATTATTGGGTCTTTTTCTTAAAAAAATCTGGTAAGTCCGGCCTGCCACAACAATGGGCTCTAGTTAGACATATAAACTCAATGAGTTTGGCTTGGTCTGGTATTTTGTATTATAATAATATAATTTGATTAAAAAATAATAATTCTATCTTTTTGGATACAATCGAAATTGAATCACTTGATTCATTTCTTTCTCATGATCATTCTATTACTAAATTCATTCCATTCTAGCTAAATTTCAATTATGTATATTAGCTATCACCTTAGAGCATTCCCGATGGAAAGTTGGCTATCTCTTAAAATTGGTAGGGCCCATGTAGAGAGAGCTCAGCTCCAAAATCACTATCAATGGTAGGGGCTCTCTCTCAATTTTTTAATTAATTTATTTTGTATTTCAATAAAATAAATAAGATATAAAAATTAAATTTAAATAAACATCATAAAAGTTAAAAATAACGTGCAGTATAGCCGAAAGGAAAATATGAAAATCTCTCGATACGTGGGTGCATCTGTAGGCACCGAAATTTTGAGAAAAAAAGAAAAAGAAAATAAATATCTTTATTTGATTATATGTTTATTTGATTTACAATCTTATGAAATCTAAATTAAAATAATATATTTAATAATAAAGATATTCAAGATGGAGATCTATTTCTTTAGCAACAAGTTAAATCTTTTATTGATATATATATTAATATTTGAGAGCCAATAGAATTGTGACACCTTAGCCTAAAAGCCCATCTTGAGAGCCCAAAAGTCCACCAAGCCTACTCCTTCTACACCTATAAATAAGGCCCTCCATTTACTTCAAAAATTACACCATAAAATATATTAGAGAGCTCAAAAGAGAAGAATACAAATTCTCTATGAATTCTCTATTATTTTCGAACATATTGGAGAACTCAAAAGAGAAGAATACAAATTCTCCACAATATTCAAGGTGTCCTTCGTGCGTTCTCCCTGGAAAGCATCACGTTCTTCGCCGGAGTCGTCTCAAATCTGCATTCAATTCGGAAGTCTTCCAAATTAGCGCGTTTCTCACCGAAGTCTTCTTATATCGACGTTTGATCTGGAAACAAGGCCAAAGCCCTTCGGATTAACATTACGAAATCCAAATATCAAATCCAAAGAGATTAAGGAATACCAAATTCTCCTCAAATCTCGGAATTTGCTCAAAGCCGCTCAAGAAACAAATTGGAGAGAGAATTAGATGAACCTTAGAGATCGCAACCCGCATCTACTCAAGTCCACTCAAGTTCTCAAATAGTTTATTTGTACACATTTTTGTATTTATTTATTAAATACATCAATAAAATCTGTGTTTACAAATTTTGGCACGCCTAGTGGGACAATCTCTACCTCTCATCTCTACTCTTCACCAAATCGATTAAGCATCAAGATGTCTGCTACATTGGAAGAGCAAATAGCAAATTTGACAAAGCTTGTCGAAGGGCTCGCCAAACAAGTTCACGAGCGAGACATCCAAATTGCAAAGTTAGAGAAAGAAATGATCGTTGATGCAAATAGCGAGCAACTTGAGGAAGACCATGAAGTCAAAAACCCCCAAACGAAAGAAAATGAAAAACCTCTAGCCACAAAGCTTGAAGTTCATTCCGATGGTTCAATCCATGTTGATAAACTCAAAGAATTTATCGCAGAATCAATAAAGATAAATTCGAAGATAGCTCCAAATCATCATGGACATATAGCAAGCCATATACTCCAAGGATTGATCGCTTGAAGATGCCAGTCGGCTACCAACCACCAAAATTTCTACAATTTGATGGTCAAGGCAATTCAAAGCAACACGTGGCTCACTTTATTGAAACTTGCAATGATGCGGGGACATATGGAGATCACATGGTGAAGCAGTTTGTGCGCTCCTTGAAAGACAATGCATTTGACTGGTATGCTAACTTGGAGCCGAATTCAATTGATAGTTGGGGGCAATTAGAGAAAGAATTCCTTAATCGCTTCTACAACACTCGAAGAATAGTGAGCATGGTCGAACTTACAAAAACAAGTCAATTCAAAGAAGAACATGTCATCGACTATATCAATCGATGGAGGAACTTAAGTTTAAATTGTAAATATCGACTATCTGAAACCTCTGCAATCGAGATGTGCACCCAAGGCATGAATTGGAGTTTGCAATACATCTTGAAAGGAATCCAACCAAAAACCTTCGAGGAAATGGCCACTTGAGCTTACGACATGGAGTTGAGCATGATTTTAAATGAAGTTGAAGAAATATCGACATGAAAGCCCCACGAACTTCAAGAAAGTCGAGAAATAGAACATGGGGGCAAATCTTTTGAAGAAACTCCAAGTGAAGATGAATAAGAGACTACAAATCTAGCCATGGTCTAATCTTCCGATATATGTCACAATTCACAACAAAAAAAAAAATCTCCTAGACACGAGCATAAACTATCAATAAAGCTCCTAGATATGAGCCAAAACTAACTTTGAAGAAGAAATCAAGTGAATACTCGTTGACACGAGTATAAAATGTCTTCAAATCCAAATGAAGACTCTTTGACATGAGTATAAAAGGTTTACAAATCAAAGCTCCTTGATACGAGCATAAACTATCTAACTCCAAATCAAAGTCCAACAAAGCTCCTTGATACGAGCATAAACTATCTAACTCCAAATCCAAGTCCAACAAAGCTCCTTGATACGAGCACAAACTTTCTAACAAATTGAAGAACTCCTAAATACGAGTATAAACTATTTATAAATCAAAATAAAGTTCAAGAACTCCTAAATACGAGTATAAACTATTTACAAATTCAAATCCAACTTCAAATTGAAGAACTCCTTGAAATGAGTATAAACTTTCTAACAAATTGAAGAACTCCTTGAAATGAGTAAAAATTTTCTAACAAATTGAAGAACTCTTTGGAATGAGTATAAACTTTCTAGCAAATCAAAGAAACTCTTGAATATGAGTATAAATTATTCACAAATTAAAAAATCAAAAACTCCTTGATAAGAGTATAAACTATCTAACAATTTTAAAGATTCGAGACTCGTCCATTTCCACGACAAATCGTTCATGAATAAGTCTCGAGAGGGCATTTGTAGGCACCAAAATTTTAAGAAAAAAAAGAAAAGAAAATAAATATCTTTATTTGATTATATGTTTATTTGATTTAGAATCTTATGAAATCTAAATTAAAATAATATATTTAATAATAAAGATATTCAAGATGGAGATCTATTTCTTTGGCAACAAGTTAAATCTTTTATTGATAAATATATTAATATTTGAGAGCCAATAGAATTGTGACACTTCAACCTAAAAGCCATCTTGAGAGCCCAAAAGCCCACCAAGCCTACTCCTTCTACACTTATAAATAAGGCTCTCTATTCACTTCAAAAATCACACCATAAAATATATTAGAGAGCTCAAAAGAGAATAATACAATTTCTCTACGAATTCTCTATTATTTTCGAATATATTGGAGAACTCAAAAGAGAATAATACAAATTCTCTACAAATTCTCCACAATATTCAAGGTGTCCTTCGTGCGTTCTCCCTGGAAAGCATCACGTTCTTCGCCGGAGTCGTCTCAAATCTGCATTCAATTCGGAAGTCTTCCAAATTAGCGCGTTTCTCGCCGAAGTCTTCTCATATCGACGTTTGATCCGGAAACAAGGCCAAAGCCCTTCGGATTAACATTATGAAATCCAAATATCAAATCCAGAGAGATTAAGGAGTACCAAATTCTCCTCAAATCTCAGAATCTGCTCAAAGCCGCTCAAGAAATAAATTGGAGAGAGAATCAGAGGAACCTTAGAGATCGCAACCCTCATCTACACAAGTCCACTCAAGTTCGCAAATAGATTATTTGTACACATTTTTGTATTTATTTATTAAATACATTAATAAAATTTATGTTTATAGCATCTATCCAGAAAAAGAATGTAAATACATGATCGGCAGATACGAATTAAAGTTATTCAGAACTCTCTATTCAAAACAATTTTACTTTAAAAACATATGGTAAAAGAGTATATATAAATTGAACAGAAAAAACGAAGAATTATGTGAAAAATAAAAATGGAGAAAGTGGAATTAAGTAAAAAAAAAAAAAAAAATCAAAACCACATTGGCAAAACACAAGCTAGGTAGACGCGCCACCGACTCCCGAGCCTCGAGCTCTCTAGCACCAAGCGAGCCTTAGGTGGAGGCTCGCCTCTCTTCCGAGCCGGGAGAGCAAGCCCTCGCTGGGAATCCTCTTACAAAAAGAAAGGTTATTTATAGACATTGTTGCATTGTAATAATATTAATATTAATACTATTCAGTTGCAATTATATACTTGAAGAATCATTATTAAGGAACAAAGAAAAAAAATAGATAATTTTCATAGAAAATATAAAATTCGGCCACTTCATATGTAAATGAACTAATTTATTAATCTTAATCAAATTGCGCGTCGATATAAATATACGAATAACCTAGTTGTAGTTACAATAGCATGCTCAGCTCGTCCGATGTTAAACAACCAACATCACACAAGTCACGGTTGTAGAATAAACTCTAAAAAAATATTAAAATATTGTTAATTTGTGCACTTAGTACCATAAAAATCCCTACCGCCAAATAAATAATATAAATATTTTTTTTATCAAACTCAAAATTTAGAAAATATAGTTCATATTCCCTCCGTCTCATGGTATTAGTCCCATTTGGATGGGCACAATAACTAAGGGGAGGGGGATATGTGACTATAATTAATTCTAATGAGAGAAAGTTAATTATAGTCACAATTTTTTTGCCATTTTAGAAATGAGACTAATAAGTGGGATGGACGAAAATAAAAATAGGACTAACATAATGAAACGGATGGAGTACTAAATATTTTTCTGCACCCGCCTCTGCACACAAGTCATGGTTATGTAATACTACCTCCATCTCATTTATTTAGACCTCTTTGCTTTTTGACTTTTTGGGCACACATTTCTATCGAAACCTAATATGAGTTTTAAAACATAATTTTGAGGTAGTATATACATGCATACATGCTATTTGATCATGTAATATACTACTACATCAGACACAAGCTCATATAGTCATGTAATTATCGCGATATCTGTCATAAGAATTCTCTACGAAGATTAATTTGTTGTTTAACTAAAAACTAGCTATATTTTATTTAATTAAAGTCGCTATTTTTCACCTATATTTTTATGATATTGATTATTTTAAGATTTACCTATTTCTATTCATAGTTTACATTAACTAAAATTGAGATTGCGATTAACCACTTTGTTAAAATATGAATATAAAACGTTACCTAACTAATTAATGAACCTCCATTTTTTTGAGAATATTAATGAACCTCCATTATTCTATATTAGGCGACTCTTATGCCAAACATCTATATGCGAACTCGCGTAAACAAAAACATGTCCTTAAAAATGTGATAGAATAATAATATGTGTACATTGACCCATTGGATTATTTTTAGGAGGGTTTGTATTTATAGTTAGTTCAAATATTCAATTTTTTTTACCCCGATAAGGAAATGTCAATTTCATGGTTTTCACCTCGATAAATACTTAGCGTCGATTTTTTTCTCATAGAAAGAAAATTTCGTTTCAATTTTATAATGAATTCACATACCAACACCAAATGTGATAATATAAATTATAATTCACGTTTTTCTAATACTACCTAATAGTATCCCGTAAAAAAAACGATACTACAAAATTATGTTTTAAAACTCGTACTAGGTTTCGGTGGAAATACGTGCCAAATAGTAAATAGTCTAAATAAATGGGATGGAGGTAGTAGTATAATTTACTTTAAGCCACATAATATGACATCGTTTTTGCCATGTAAGATATCACGCAGATGCAACATGTAATTTTTGACGCCAAGATGTCAATTTATTATGATAAATTGATTTGCGATATATGGATTTCTTTTATATTTTACGATCTTTAATTTTTTGAACACTTTTGATTTAGATTAATTACGTGAAGATACACTTAACTTTGATCGAAATTTCATTTTTTCCATGAACTTTTAAAAGTTTGTGTAAATACGCAAATTTTGACTGAAATTCCATTTTTTCCATGAACTTTCAAAAGTTCGTGTAAATACACGAACTTTGACAATTGATCAAATTTTCCATGACTTCAATCTCCGGCAACACTTCTATTGACGTGGATTCTACGTGTAATATATTTTAAATTACGAGTGATGACATGTCCAACATACGACGTCGTTTAGTCTGTGACAATGTCATTCTATTAGCGTCATTTCATGAGCGTACATCCTAGGTGTTTTTGGAAATCGTGGAAAAATTGATCAATTGCCAAAGTTCGTGTATTTACACGAACTTTTGAAAGTTCATGGATAAAATGAAATTTCAGTCAAAGTTCGTGTATTTTCACGTAATTAATGCTTTGATTTATGATATTAAATTTTAATTTATTTTTTTAAAATTATAATTAAGTGTTGATGTATGGGGGTGTGACTGCAAATAGTCCTAATTTTGTTGGGAGGTTTTGTAATAACTTGGAGTAAGTTATTATTGGGCTGCAATGAAAGGACTTGGATAGATTCTGTAGTAGATTGTTTCCAACTAGGATTGGGGCTTATTTGGGGAGCAGTATATATACATGACAATTCATGCAACAACCGCAAGGGAGCAGAGAGAATTCTGTGGGAGAGCACACAGAGAGAGAGAGAGATTAGGATAGAGTTTACGGGGTGAGAGAATTTTTTGGGGTTCTATTCTTTGCTAGGGCATATAGCTTAGATAGGTTGAAATATTCTCATGTAAACTGTAATCTTCTCTTGTTTCTGATAGTGGAATCAATCTCCGGTTGACCCCCCCGTGGACGTAGGCTTTACAACCGAACCACGTAAATTCTGGAGTGTTGTGTTTACTTTTACATTCTGTATTCTTGAGCGTGTTCTTGTTTATGTTCTTGATTCTAGAACATTAATTACTATTTCTGAGATTTATGTTTTCGTGATCGTTTCTTGTTATGAATCCTAACAAGTGGTGCCGTCTGTGGGAAGAGGAGATCACGAATGGGTTCTACAAAGTTCGATGTGGAGAAGTTCGATGGCAAGAACGATTTCAGTCTTTGGAGAATCAAGATGAGGGCAATGCTCGTCTAGCATGGATTAGCAGACGCAATCAAATCTGAAGCAGAGATGAAGAAGGCAGTAGTACCAGAGAAGATTGACGAGATCAAGAACAAGGCGCATAGTGTTGTGGTCTTATGTTTGGCGGACAAGGTTTTGAGAGAAGTTTCTAAGGAGACGACTGCAGCTGGTGTATGGACCAAGTTAGAGAGTCTTTACATGACAAAGACTTTCGCGAATCAGTTGTACATGAAGCGGAGGCTGTATTCCTACAAGATTACGAAAGAGAATGGTATCTTGGACCAGTTAGACGAATTCAACAAGGTTCTTGATGATCTAGAGAATATAGATGTCAAGATCGATGATGAGGATAAGGCGATTATCCTGTTGAACTCTTTGCCCAAGTCTTATGATCACTTGAAAGATGTTATGTTGTATGGTAGGGATGGTACCATCACCTTGGAGGAGGTGGAGTCTGCTTTGAGGGCAAAGGAGTTGCAGAAGTTGAACGATGGGAAGACGGAGCCTCTAGGTGAAGGCTTGAATGTGAAGCGGAAGTTCACGAAGTCATGAAAGTCGAATAAATTCTCTTAAGACTGGAAGAAGTCTGGTTAGTCAAAAGGAAAAGAAGAAGATAACAAGGAAACAAGAAATTGTTTTCATTGTAAGAAGCCGGTGCATCTCAAGAAGGACTGTCCCATGTGGAAGAAGAAGATAGCAGCCTTGAAGAATCAAAAGCTGGATTATGCAGACGTTACGGAGCAATGTGAAACTGCAAAGATGTTGAACGTGGTGAATACTCATATTGGCGATGAGTGGATTCTAGATTCAGGGTGTTCGTTCCATATGTGTCCATATGAGAGTTGGTTTCTTGACCTAAAGTATGAGAGTTTGGGGTCTGTACTTTTGGGAAATAATGAAGTTTGTAGCGTCAAAGGCATTGGCAGTGTGAAGCTTAAAGTACATGATGGATCCTTCAAGATTCTGATAGAAGTCAGGTATATCCCTTAGCTCAAAAGGAATTTGATTTCTCTTGGAACGTTATAGTCTAAGGGATATAGTTTTAAGTCTACTAGAGGTTACATCGATGTTATGAAGGGCTCGAAGACGGTTATGAGAGGAGTTAGAAATAATAGTTTATACTATCTCATAGCTAAAATAGTGACTGGAGAAGTACAAGTCAATATGAAGGATGAGTCGAATCTGTGGCATGCAAGGCTTGGCCATGTTAGTGAGACGTGTTTGAATGAGTTGTTGAAACATAATCTGCTCAAGAATCCTACTAAGTCTAAGATTGACTCGTGTGAGCCGTGCATCATGGGTAAGAGTAAGAAGCAGCCATATGGTGAAGGAAAGCACACTTCATCTGCACCGCTTGAGTATGTTCACTCGGACCTTCATGGGCCTACAAGGACAGAAACTCTTGGAGGT
The DNA here is from genome assembly GCA_001642375.2 of Mentha longifolia. Taxonomy (NCBI): domain Eukaryota; kingdom Viridiplantae; phylum Streptophyta; class Magnoliopsida; order Lamiales; family Lamiaceae; genus Mentha; species Mentha longifolia. The sequence goes on along the minus strand of CM038117.1, from coordinate 31,474,849 downwards.
TGCAAGTATTTCATCTTATTCATAGATGATTTCTCAAGGAATGTTTGGATTTATATTCTTAAATCCAAGGATGAGGTATTTTCGAAGTTCAAGGAATGGTGCAATGAAGTGGAGCTGGAGAAAGGTGTTAAGCTGAAGTGTTTAAGGACGGACAATGGATTGAAATTTCTATCGGAACAGTTTAAAGAACATTGCAGGAACAAGGGGATCAAGAGGCATAGGACTGTACCTGGTAATCCACAGCATAATGGATTGGTTGAAAGGATGAACAAGGTTATTCTAGAGAGAGTTAGATGCATGTTGTCGAGTTGGGGTTTGCCGAGAAAATTCTGGGGAGAAGCTGCATCCACAACTTGTTATCTTATTAACAAATTTTCAGCTTCATGCATAGATTTCAAAGTTCCATATGAGGATTGGAATGGAAGAGTTGTCGATTATTCTTATCTGAGGAGTTTTGGGTGTTTAGCTTATGCACATATAAAGCGGGACAAGCTGGAGTCAAGGGCTCTGAAGTGTATAATGCCCGGGTATCCCAAAGGTGTAAAAGGTTACAAGTTATGGTGCATGGAGCCCGGTAACAAGAAGGTGTTAATTAGCAGAGATGTGGTTTTCAATGAAAGGATGATGCCGGTTCATGAAGAAGCACGAGAGCCTCAAGTAGTGAGCAATGTTTTGAGGTGGAGCTCGAGGGGGACAAGGATGATGAAGTAGATGATCATGTTACTGAAGAAGGTGCAGATTCAGGAACAGATACAGGAACAAACCAGGAACATGGTATGGATCTCAGAAACTACAGCTTGGCTCGTGATAGGCATAGGATAACCATACATCCGCCTCAGAGGTATGGTCATGCAGACATGGTATACTATGCTCTAAGTGCTACTAAAGAGATCAGTTACCAAGAGCTAAAGAACTTTATTGAGGCAGTAGAGTGTGATGAAAGAGACCAGTGGATGCTTGCTATGAAGGAATAGCTCGATTCCTTGGAGAGAAACCAGACCTGGATTCTTGTGGATATGCCAAAGTCATAGAAGGCTACAAATGGATTTTCAAGAAGAAGGTGGAGGTTTCGGGTGATGAACATGTGAGATTCAAGGCAAGGCTGGTTGCAAGAGGTTTTACACAAAAAGAAGTGATAGACTTCAGTGAAGTTTTCTCACCCGTGGTAAAGCATACATCTATAAGGATTATGTTAGCAATTGTGGCTCAAGAAGATTTAGAGTTGCACCAACTAGATGTAAAAATGGCATTTTTGCATGGTGATTTGAAGGAAACCATCTACATGAATCAACCCGAAGATTTTGTTTTGCCGGAGAACAAGAACAAGGTGTGTCTCTTGAAAAAATCTCTTTATGGTTTAAAGTAAAGTTCGAGGCAGTGTTATTTGAAGTTTGATGAGCACATGTTGAGGATTGGTTATTCAAGATCAAGGTATGGCAGTTGTGTGTACATGAAGAGAGGCGAGAATTCAACTATGACATATCTTCTGATGTACGTGGATGATATGTTGATTGCTAGCAGGGATATTGCTGAAATCAATCAGTTGAAGCTTGAGTTGATGTCTGGATTTGACATGAAGGATTTGGGTAATGCCAAATGGATTTTGGGGATTGATATTCTGAGAGACAGGGAAGCGGGAAAGTTGTGGTTGTTTCAACATGATTATATGCAAACGTTATTGAAGAAAATCAATATACATGAGGCAAGGGAAGTTTCAGTTCGGCTTGCGCATCACTTCAAGCTCTCGGAAGATAAAAAACCGAAGATAGGAAAGGAGAAGAATGATATGGTTAAGATACCATATGCTAATGCGGTCAGAAGCATTATGTACACAATGGTGTGTACGAGGCCAAATCTAGCACACTCGATAAGTGTGGTGAGCAGATACATGGCAGATCCGGGAAGATATCACTGGGAGGCACTGAAGTACATCTTGAGGTACATGAAATGAACATCAAAGATTGGTGTGTTGTACCAAAGAAGTGAAGAATCAGAAACTATCAAGGAGCCTTTGGTATGGTATGTTGATTCGGATTTTGTTGCAAATGTGGACACAATGAGATCATAGCCAGGATATATATTCTGTTTGTATTGATCAGCTATAAGCTGGAGGTCGGCTTTACAATATGTGGTTGCTCTCTCAACTACGGAGGCAGAGTATATGGCAATAATAGAGGCTGTGAAAGAAGCAATGTGGCTGAAGGGGAATCATTGGTGGGTTTGGGTTTTTTTAGAAGTGTGTTACTGTGAAGTGTGACAGTCAAAGCGCACTTTATCTGGCCAAACACGAGGTGTTTTATAAGAGATCGAAACACATCGATGTAAGACTCCATTTCATAAGAGACATTGTGCACAAGGGCATTGCGAAGGTGGTTAAGGTGTCTACGGAAGATAATGCAGCGGATATGCTAAGTAAGTCGTTGCCTACTGCGAAGTTTAGGTACTGTCTTAAGTTAGTGAGTTTGCTTTCTCAGTGAGGAGGATGGTAGCCCTGTGATGGGGCTGGTTGGAGGGGAAATCGGTTATGGAGATTGAGCTATTTCCAGTTAAGGTGGAGATTGTTGATGTATGGGGGTGTGACTGCAAATAGTCCTAAGTTGTTGGGAGGTTTTGTAATAACTTGGAGTAAGTTATTCTTGGATTGCAAGGAAAGGATCATGATAGATTCTGTAACAGATTGTTTCCAACTAGGATTATGGCTTATTTGGGGAGCAGTATATATACACGGTAATACATGCAACAGCCGCAAGGGAGCAGAGAGAATTCTGTGGGAGAGCGTAGAGAGACAGAAAGAGATAGAGATTGGGGTGGAGTTTACAGGGTGAGAGAATTTTCTGGGGTTCTATTCTTTGCTAGGACATATAGATAGGTTGAAATATTCTCGTGTAAACTGTAATCTTCTCTTGTTTCTAATAGTGGAATCAATCTCCGGTTGACTCTCCCGTGGACGTAAGCTTTACAGCCGAACCACGTAAATTCTAGTGTGTTGTGTTTACTTTTACGTTATGTGTTCTTGAGCTTGTTCTTATTTATGTTCTTGATTCGAGAACATTAATTACTGTTTCTGAGATTTGTGTTTTCGTGATCGTTTCTTGTTACGAATCCTAACAATAAGCTTTGTAATATTTTCAATTTATGCAATGAATTTAAAATTTCAGTACCAAAAAGTGGCTCAGCTCGCCATTGTCGCTTCCTACAAACTTCAATTCAACGTATTTTTCACAACAATGCGAACTAAATAACTTTTCCGACACTAGAATCTCAGACATTGAGTTATATAGATAAAAAAAGTTACAAAATTTAAAATTATAAAAATATTAAAAATTCAGATTATAAATCGAAAAGTGTTTAAAGTTAAAACCATAAACCATAAATACCTTTGATAAGTATAATTGTATAAATTGTAGTGTAGGGAGATAAAAATACATGGGGTGAATAAATACAGTATCACTTATACAACTAACGTCTGTCAAACTGGATACACTTGAGGAACGTTAAGGCAGATATTAGTGAAGCCCTCCTTCCTTCCCCAACAACTAACAGAACAGCTCAGCACATTCTTCAAAACCCGCACCTCCATTTCCACAGTTTACGCGGCTCTTTCAACACCTATAAACGCCTTCTTCTCCCTACTCCTCACTTTCTCTTTCTCTTTCTCTTTCTATACGTGCGCTCGACTGGTCTTAATATATTCTACTATACACATCAAAAGTCAACTTCGGTTCCCCTAGATTTACAATTTCTCTTCTCTCTACATAATACACTGCACTCTGCATTCTGCAACCACAACTGAGCATGTCAATGGAAGGAGATCAGCCTGAGCTCGATGCCCCTTCTTCTGAGGTTCAGCAGTCTCCGCCTCCAGGTAGAAATGTACTCTTGAATGCTGTGATTGCTTTTGAAGATCTATGATTCTGGATTGGTTTAATTTCAAAATTGTTTAGTGTTTTATGATTATTGATGTGTTGTTTGCATGTGGCTTCGGATTCTGGAGCTGATTTGACTACGGTTTGTCGAAACTGAGCTTGTTTTGTTACCCTCTTATAGAGACTTTATGAAAATTTGAAGTAAATTATAGGCACACAATCGTGGTAGGATGGATTGTAGATTTGTAGTGCAGCGTTGCCTTTTCTGTTGATCGATTTCAGCTCGTTGCCTGATTTTCTAAGTACAGATGATGATTAGTTAGAAATTCCTTTCCGTGTTAATAATGAGAGCCTTGAATGCCGATATCAATTTGATTTTTTTGAATTGCGAACATCTTGTGCGTGGGATTGAGAAATCCACGGCTGATTTATCTTTTATGCTGTAAGCCGCGGCATGGTTATACTCACTGTATTTCATTCCTATATAGCTAACTGAAGTTCTCTTCTAGGATATGAGTATTATTCTTGGACTGTTGGATTAGAATTTGGTATTGTTGGAAATTTGATAGCAAATATTAATTGGTTCTAGATGAGAATGATATAAAAACATTTTCAGTTGGTATGTATACAGATCTTAGATCTCTATTTCTTTTGTAAAATGTCTATAGAGCTAGAATGAATTATAGAGCAGTATCTCTGTTCTTGTTGAATCCCTGGTCTGCATTGTACCCGCCGTTTTATCTGATTAACAGAGGCGGCGACCTTTTTATTGAAACTGAAAATCTTGTGTAAAACTTGTTACGGTTAACTTATGTTCGGCAGATCATCCAATTCTTTGACCTTGTGCTGTGAATACAGTTTTTATTTTGCACATAAATACGGTGTGTCAAACTTGCTATAGTCACAATTGTAACCAGTTTCTTGGTTGTTATATGATCAATTTTCTATATATTATTATATCATGTCTGTGCATAGCATATCATGTTGTATATGCTGTTAATCTATATATCACTGTTGCAGCAATGTGCTTTGGTAATTTGTTAATCAGTTAACTAAGAGTTTCTGATTTAGTCTCACCCAATAAACTTATTACTTTATTTATTTATCAATTTGTTTTATGATCTTTGAAACTCTTGTCTCTGTTACAATGAAAACATTTCCGGCATTCCTGCATGTGAAAGCAAAAGTTGTGTATATTTTACCGTGTTCTAAAAGAAGGCCGACTTGGCCGCCTAGAAGGCGTCTAGGCGCTAGAAGGTGTCAAGTCGTCCCGATTAATGGCAAGACGGTTTTCTCTAGGCGGCGGCGAATTAATCGGCATCTAGGTAGGTGCCTAGGTGGTCCTAGGCATGTCTGGGCAGCCTTAGGAGGGTTTAGACAGACTAGTCAGGGCTTGAAGGGCTTTAAGATTAAATTATAGTTGAAAAATCATAGATTTTATGCTTTAATTTATGGATATCATGTTTAAATATATGAAAAATTTAACGTAGACTTTGACTTTATACTAATCCGTCTAGGCCGTCTAGGCACCGCCTAGACTCCCGCCTAGGCCGCCTAGACGTTAATCGCCCCTTCATTGCCCAACTAGCGTTTAACGACTTTTAGAACACTGATATTTTATGTATTTAAAGTTTCTGAATATTATTTGATACAGTATATTAGAGGAAGTAATAATGCTTATATGCTTGACAAGTACATCTCAATTCTTTAGTGTCTGGAATTCTGGTTAGGAATGCTTGAGGGACGGATGATGAAATTTCTTGCTCATACATGATTAACCTTCCACAGTGTCATGATTCTTAACATATTTAGTTTACTTCTTGAAAGCTTTAGACAAATCTTCTAGTTTTGGTATGAGTCTGATCCCTGGTGAAAGCTTTAGACAGATCTTTCAGGGTTGGTCTGAGTTTGATCTGGGGTTGGTCTGAGTGTGACCCTTGTACATCTATTGATGACTTACATTATGGACTAGAGCCTATTATACTACCCCCTTCTTTATGATCATAAAATAATGATCTTAGATGCAGAAGCAGAAGTCAAAGAATGCAGTGTTGCTCTAAATAAATCTTCTAGCGTTGTTCTGATTCTCAAATCTTCTCTCACTATCTTTTTGATAAATATTGTACAGGAAATGAAGAGAAGGGCATTCATTTAAGGCTCCTTTTATCAAATGCGGAAGCTGGTGCTATAATAGGAAAAGGTGGCGCAACAATTAATCAAATTAAGTCACAATCTGGAGCACGTGTACAGTTGTCACGCAACAATGAGTATTTTCCTGGTACAACTGATAGGATTATCATGGTCTCTGGAGCAGTAGATGACATATTAAAGGCAGCTGATCTTATCCTATCTAGATTACTGGATGAGGTTAGTGATATGACTTCAAGAAATAACCAAAAGAGCACTAAAAGCTGTTAATAAGTAAATCTCTTTTCCTTTGAGTTAGTTTTATGCTGAGGATGGAGCTGAAATTGATCCAGAATCTAAAGTTAGACTGGTGGTACCCAATAGCTCCTGTGGTGGAATAATTGGGAAGGCTGGTGTAATCATAAGGTATTAAAAACTCCTGCTATGTGATGCTGAATAATTGCTCAATCAATGAAGATGTCAGCATAACTAAATCTAGTGGAATTGGTTTGATTTTATAACTAAAGTGTCCATTGGCTATTTCGCTTATTTCCTTCCAAGGTCATATTGTCCTCAACTGTTCCAACAGCTTTGCTAAACTTTATGCTTGATAGTTTTACTCATTTTCTTATAGAATTTTCTTGATATACATAATGTTAACATGAATCTATTCAACCACAAAGATTTTTAAAATGAGTCAGTGGAGGCAACTACACTTTGTCCATGCAGTCTCTGATTCTTTTTGGAGGGTGACAGAGTTGCCCATTTCCGTTTTTATTTTTTTACTATACCATGCCTGAAAGCGATTTCATCCAGCCAGTCACAAGTGCTATCTTTGTTGATCATGTTTCCTTGTCATTTTTAGGGGCAAGTAACTCAGTGGCTTTTAGTATCCTAAAATGAACACACTGTTGTTTAATTAGAATCAATAACAAGGTTGCTTCTTGCTATGTTCATCTGATTGTTGATTCGGAATTCTAAAACTGATGTTACTTGAGCTTGTCATCTTGGTCATATTGTAATACTTGGACAAATAGATTGTTTCATGATGTTTGTTAAATTTCATGTTTCTTATCTTTAAAATCAACCTTTTCGAAACAGGTCATTGATTGAAGACTCTGGAGCTGACATTAAGATATCTCCCCAAGATATGTATTACCCTGGCTTGCAGGATCGGTTAGTAATTATAACCGGCACTTTAGCAGTGCAAATGCGAGCTATTGAGTTAGTCACACAGATATTGATGAAGGACCCCCATTATCAGCATTCCCCAAATACTCCATTTCCTTATGCAGGTTTGAATTTTTATTGTAACTTCTGTATTCTCTTTCCACTTCTTATGGCACTTGTTTAGATACTAGCTTTCTCTGTGACTAAGTGTATCTCATTTCTTTTGCTTTTGCATTTTCGAATGCCTCTTTGGTTCGTTTATTTCTTGAGGTGAGTGAAAATATTTTGTAAGGAAATAAAATCAATGTAGAGTATATAAATTCTTGAGTTTTTCTGGGTGTCTCTAGGAAAATTAGGAGGAAGCACATGGGGAGAAGGAACTCCATATATTTCACTGTTAATTTGGAACAAGAAATGGTGATCCACTTTCTCTTACATGCTCGAATTCTGATGTCCTGGCTACAACATTTCTTGTACCTTGGAAGATATTCTCCCGCAATTCTAAGAGATCTCTTTCTCCGTCTGCAGATCTAGCTTATGATAGAAATAGTCTCAAAAATGCTTTGTTGTTAAATTTTGAAGTTGCTTCATTTTTGGATGATGGGATTTATCTAGAATAACCACTTGTTTTTAGTTGCATGTCAAAGTGCTTCTTTTGTAAGCAACTTCATTATATTAAGCTCATCAGGACTATGCAAGTTGCTAGCTGGCAAATAATAACACATAATTATCTGGAAATAATTTCTTGTAGGAAATACATATATCTTGCTTCGTTTCCTTTTCGTTTTTGGGGGGAACAGGGTGCTAATTTTTGTATCATTTTATCTGTTTCCCATAGTTCATGTTGTATAATTCACTCTGTCCCACTTATCCAGCACTGATGTACAATGGGATGAACTATGGACCAAATGGGGCCGGAGGGAACTATCAGAACAACAGACAATCAAACAAGGTATGCTCTCAGCTTTGACTAATTTGATGAAAATTTCTATTATGTTGCCTTGCTATTTGTCTGTCACTGCTGAATAGATTTCTAGTAACACGCTTGCGCGCGCACACAGACATAACCCTTGCTACCTTTTTCTCATTGACACAGCGATTTTTATCATGCATACTGTTATTGCTTACTTTCTGTGGTGATTTAGAAGTACACTGAAAAGTGGTTGCACTGTTTAGTTCCTTTCTTGTCTGAGGGTATACACGTGGCTATAACCGTGCCCTTCTGCACTAGCACTGGGCTTTGAGGACATGCACCTTTTCCTGTTGGTTTACAGAAAGTTCCTTTTTTCTATGAATAATAAATATTAACCTTAATCTAGTAGGAATGTTGTACTGTTTCAATCTGTACATCCTAACTGAAACCATATCTCTGTTATGTGCCTTATATTGGTCAAACCTCTTTTTTTTAGAGGATTGCTCGAACATTTATTATGGTTCAGTTTTCATTTTTATGTCTTTTATGTTCTTTGTTGTTGGAATTGAGTCTTGAGCTTTCATATATGATACTCTTTCCAAGCTTCTCATGGTTCAGTTTACGTGACTTGATCAGTGATTGCAATTTGCTACTGTAGGAAGACAGAAGTACTTCAGTGACTATTGGAGTTGCAGATGAACATATTGGGCTGGTTGTGGGACGTGGAGGAAGGAATCTTATGGAGATTAGTCAGGTAAATATGTTGGTCCTCTAAATTCTTTATTCCTCTAGTAGGTGCTGACTGTTTCCTTCGCACTACGCAGCAAAGTGGAGCTCGGATCAAAATCTCTGATAGGGGTGATTTCATGTCTGGAACATCAGATAGGTATGTGTAGATCACCTGCTTTCTGTCTTTTCATGAATGTTTGTTAGTGAGTATCTACTAAGGAGTCACATCTGTTTCATTTTTATATTTTTTTATAATAAGAAATTATCTGCATCTTATTGCAGGAAAGTCACCATCACGGGATCCGAAGGTGCAATTCATGCAGCTGAGAACATGATTATGGCCAAAATCGATACGGCTGGTGAGAGATGATGTAGTAGTTCTGAACTTTACCTATTCTTTAAGATACTAGGTGTTGAAAGAATGACCTATCCAGTTCATCATTTGATAACTCCTTATATTTGTTTATAATGTCTGTTATAATGAAACTATGTGGATTTGATTCGAGCTAGAGGAGGAATACGGTGTTTGATCGATGTGATTGCATTACATATTATTAATCAGAGGGCATGTCCGTGTAGCCGGCTAGATTAAGAATGAGGAATGATTCCACTGACTAAATGTAAGAATTTAGCTCTTCCCCCTGTTTGTCTAGTGCTGTAAAAACCTTATTCTTTTGAAGTTTTTGTTTTATGAATATGGTGGTATTTTTAATGCTTAAATTTTTACTATTCTCTGCATTTTACTTCAAGGTAACTTCTTGTACATAAGGATTCAAGATACCTGACTTTTCTCATTGGATTACATGTTTATTGGTATCATTTTTCCCCTGGCAATTGGTTTGGGTTTAAAGTGTTATTTTGTCAACATCTTGATTTTGTCCTATTATATCGTGGCTTAGTGCACACTCTCAGTGAGATTTTTATTAGGTCCTATTAAATCGTGCCTTATGTGCACTATTATATGGTGGAATTTCAAATTTTCAATATTTCTATATTTCTACTAGGTGCTTTTGGGGAGTCTAACACTTCGTTAATTTCCTTTATTCTTTTCACCACAAATAATACTCCGTATATACTATGAGGCTGAAGGTCAAAATTTACTCATTTCATCTCAACTTACTAATTCACTTTCTTGAATATTCATGAAATAGAAAATAATAAAATTTACTAATCCATTTTTTAGTGTACATTAAGTATAATAAAAGCGGACTTTGCTAAAAAAAAAGAAAAAAGAAAAAAAAATGGACTAGTAAGTTAGGACGAATGGAGTATTTATTATGTTCATGTACACCCAGCCCTAATCTGTTGAGTGTATATAACGGCAGATGAGATCTTCGTACCTATTTTCGTGTTCCAATCATGTGTTAAATCTTAATTTTAATTAGTTTATATTTCCTTAAAAAAAGGTTTTATATTGATTTTTATAAAAATAAAAAAATTATTATGATATAATAAATCATAATAAAATTTATAAATAAAATATTAGAAATTTTAATAGTTATATTTCTAATTTGGAATTTATCAACCCTAATATAACTAATAAAATTTAAATTAAATGCTAAAAAATAATTATAAACCCAAATTGAATGGATGAACCCTAAAAAAAATAATTATAAAATTAAACTAAATTATTATAAATTAAAATTATTGAATAAAAAATGTATAAAATTAGTAGAAATTAAGATTTGGTACACGATTGGAACACGAAAATGAGAACATAATATCATAATTGATATACTGGTAAAAGTGATAATAAGGTAAGGGTTAATTGTAAAAAAGTGTCAATGCTTATACTAAATTGCAAACATGACATTATTGTAATTTTTTTAAAGTATAATTTATTGGATCTGCTGAAATTAATTTGAGTGACCCGTGGCAGAATTTGATAATAACAAGATCTTACGTAAAAATACAAAAATCAACTCAGTACATGTCGAAAAATAAATATCATTTTATTTCATAACAGCAGGTACAATAATGATAACAATAGCAAAGTACATAATATGAGGAAAATGATGTATGTAAAGTATCTATCATATGCAGAGATGACACCACTTTTTCAACATAACAAAATGGTAAAACCATGCAATTTTTTATTTGCTAGAAAACTACTAAAATCATGAGGCCGAATTATGTGCATTGAAAATAACGTTTCTTCCCCACCCCCACTAACTCATGGGTTTCCACCCCCACCGTGCCCATACCCTGACCCGGATCCGGATCCACTTCCGTACCCGGACCCACCGCCTGAAGATCCTCCACCGCCACCACCGCCGCCGCCTCCACCACCACCTCCTCCTCCTCCACCTCCGCCACCACTCTTTCCACCTCCACTACCATATCCAGACCCACTGCCACTCCCATAACCCGAACCACTTCCAGACCCATTGGCTGAGCCACCGCCGCCGCCGCCACCTCCTCCTTTACCTCCTCCTCCACCACCGCCGCCTCCGTTAGCTCCTCCTCCACCCGAGCCGTATCCCGACCCATACCCTGAACCGTATCCTGACCCATAACCACTAGCACCTCCTCCACCACTACCGCCTCCGCCGCCTCCGCCACTGCCACCGCCTCCTCCACCGGCATTTCCATAATATTCATCCCCGTCAGCTCCTCCTCCATATCCCGAGCCACTCCCAGAACCATACCCCGAGCCATAACCGGAACCCGAACCAAGCGCCGACCCTCCTCCGCCGCCACCTCCTCCTCCTTTACCACCGCCGCCGCCACCCCCGGCCTTAATGCTCTTCCCCAGCCTAGCCCCCAAGGTAATGTCCACAAACAGCATTACAAACAATACTGCAGCCAAAACCTTGGAGTTACGTGCCATTTTTTGAAAATCTTGAAAAGACAAATCACAATTATAAATGTATTATACTCTAATAAATAAAACACTATTTTTCTTTTGTAAGTACTCTTAGAAGACTGTATTGTTTATTATGATCATGATCAATAACGTTAAAACATGACCCCTATTTATAGGAGTGGAAACTCTAACTTTCCAAAAGTTGCATGGCTTTCTAGTATCTTCGAAGATTTAACGAATTTAATATTATTTTGTAATAAATTAAGATTTTGCCGAAATTTATTAACGTGTGTTATGGGATAGAAGAGATAGTGGCGTAGGTGGTATAGTATAGGGTATTATTGGTCGGAGTGGTGGTGGTGGTAGACCGACTCTTGACAAAATTCTATATTAATTCATTTTATACAATTTATAAATTAAAAAAATTGATTCCTAATGTTTCAGATTTTCACAATATGTTCTCCACAAAGAACGCGATATAACGACATAGTACACCACTTTTATTGTGGTGAAGATACTGTATCTGAAATATCGGAGTATAATGTTTAGTGAGCACAAATATAGTAGTTCGTCCAAAAAAGACAATATATAATGTGAGATTTAGCATCATAAATAATATCGTATTACTATATATAACATAATTGTAAAATTGTTGAATTTAATTAATTTATGGAATATTATTTAGAGAATATAATGAACTAAGTTACCTAAATTTTCATGCAAAATTGTAGTGCTCTTTAATTTCTATTACTCCCACTTTTGACTTGAGGCTGCATGTAAGCAAAATAGTAAATTGAACATTTGAACCAAACAATGCTTCAAACTTAAGCCTCCCACTTAGTTTCTTTTCACATTTGACTTTTGACTAAAGCACTTCAAAGCTACGCCCATTTCTTTTCTTTTTATTTTATTTTACCATACTCCTGTATCGTATACCGTATACATTAATAAAATAAAAATTATTTCGGAAAAGTTTTCTAGAAGCTTTATTTATTAAATAATGTCAACTTGGCCAATTTGGATCACTTGTGAGAAGTACTAAATGTAAAGAATATTTCTATCTCATGTATTATTTTATTGCATTTCATCTAAAAAAAATGTACATATAATCCGAGCCATACAATGGCAAAAAGAATTGCTAAATATGTTGAAAAGTTTGAACCACAAAAATGAAGTCTATAGACAATTTGTTATGGCCTCTATTCATATATTATGAGTTTGTGTTGTCACTTTGTGGCATTACCCGATAGGACCAGTACTAAATTAAATTCATATATGTAATCATTGTATATTCCCCACTTTATTTTCTCACATAAATCAATCACCTCACTCTGATTCTGATAACATTTATATAAAAAAAGTCAAATTTTAATCCTCTATTATATTATCGTGCAATGTTCTCGATGTCCAGACAAATAATTTTTGAATATACAAAAATATTCGATCCTAAAAGAACAAATTTAATTTGACGATTTTGTAATTTTCCGTGAGCAAAACTTGGTTGCATTTTTAAATATAATAGAAGATATTGCACAATAATGTAAGGTCTTTTATCTACACAAAAGATTATTATTTAATTTTGCAATTATCTATAGATATCTTCAATGTATAGTGATCTATACGTTACTTTTGCAAATTCCTATTTTCATGCTTATCAAAATCAACCCACATTTTATCATCCACCAATACTAATTTTATAATCTAATATTGGCGTTGTAGCTAGCAAAAACGAACAAGCATGTTTATCTCATCATGTAAGAATATTAAATACTAACTAAACTAATCAAACATGTTCTTATTATTTTTCTCACCCAAATAATTAACACTTTTTTTTCCCTTTTCTTGTAGAGGCATATAAATAATTATACTAGCAAGTTGTCTTATAATCTTTTCAATAAAAAAATATAACTTCATCCTCTCTCTCTCTCATTCATCAAGTCTCTCTCTCCACTAACTCAACAACCCAAAATTCATTGTCTGTGAGTAGGTTAGTGGGGTTTTGTTTTCTTTCATAAGCATGCCTCCGAACATATGTAAAAAGCTAGTCGTATAACCTTCTACGAATGACAAATGTCTTCTCTAAATTGAAGTTTTTCTTTTGTGGCCATAAGCATTTCCTTACTTTCACTTTACAGTTAATCCATCTATCATGGAATGATATGCATATGCATGCTATTCATTTTGTATTTTAAAATCTCAAGAATTGAAAGTTGCGTCGAAATTGCAAAAGTGGTGTGAATTCAAATCTTTTTGTTTTTAAAATTTATTATTAACCCTTTAAACAACATACAAATGTTATAAAGAAAAAAATAAATGTTAGAAATTAAAATATGTACAAATAGATCTTCTTAAAAATCAATAGTTTATTGATTTAGTGGGATTTTTTATTTAAATTTATGGCATTAAGTTTTGTGTTTAATTATTTTTGTTAATAATTTCTTGGTCAATAATAGAAGTGTCTATATTTGCTTCTAAAAATCAAATATATTTAGAGGAATATCCATTTACCCACCGTGTGCATACTTAATGTGCTCATCGCTGACACGACGAGAACAGGGGCGAAGCCACCTTATGAGGTGGTGGGTCAAATGCTCCACCTCAAATTTTCTGTATTAGTACTAATTACATATAATTTTATAAAGATTATGTATAAATTTTAAAAATTACACATAATTTGCGCCACCACAAATTAAAAAAAAATAAGGGCAAAAGATATATTTTTTTTTTGCCCCCTCTTACTCTCGGGGCCTGGCTCCGCCACTGGGCGAGAATATATCTAAGGAAAATTATTGTTAATAACTTTACAAAAATAACTCTATCAAGAAAAATTAAGTCCTATTAAAAAAATTAAACACTATATGCCATATTAGTTGTGAGCACGGTATGCCCAAAATGGGTAGAATAGCATTCATGTACGCTTGCAATAGTTGTGTTTTGCACTTTGAGAATACTCTAAGTTCTAATTCAACTCTATGCCTGACTTGAATAAAGTCCACAAGTATGGAAGGCCTACACAAGCATCACAATTTTTTTATTCAGTATCTTTTACTTTTTATCTAACATGTACAATACACATGCATGTATATGTAATTATAAATTCCCAAATTCCCAATCATAATAAGCTAAGGTCTAAAAGAGTGACACATGCATGTTTATCATTCACACCATTTTCATATTGAAGTTGAAATCAAAATAGTGGAATTCTTCATCACACCATTATCAACTATTAGCACTTAGGTGTTAGTATTTATCACAATTGGTAGTACGCGTATTCGATTAGTACTTTGTTTGGACAAATCAATTAAGGTCAAAATTAACAATCATTTGATTCATATAAAACTTTACTATCTGTGTAATGACATGTCTCAATCATCTCTTGTTGCGTGTGAGATTGTTAAAAAATTTCTTTTGTATTCTTCATGGATGAATACACAATTCATTCGTGACATTTGTTTTTATTCTAAATGATATGCAAATTAACTAGTCGGCCAATATTTCATAGTGATAACTAGGATGTGTTGATCGGATAATCCACTGGTTTTCAGGACAATTTTATCGGGTTCGGACTATGTTTGATCTGGGTTATTCGGGTTTAAGTTTTTCAGCCCTAACCCTAAACTTTAGCCCGTCGGGCCATGATGGTTTTGGAAAAAAAAAATAGCATGTATAAATTTTGGTGATTGTCAAATTCTTGCAACAAAAAATTGTAATTTTTTTTAATTCAATATATTTGACTTCGTATAAGATATAGAATTGAGCATCGTTTCAATGCATATTTATATAAAACCCAATTAATAACTTCAACAAATATTGAGAAGTATTCGACAAGCGGTTTCCTATATCTTCCTGTCACAAAATAATAAACTCTACCTACTAAGAGAGTGATTGGCTAAAGATTATCTTAAAGCTCATAAGCATTCGTATCTTATACGTAAGATGTTTTAAAACTTATACGATAATATATATATATATATATATATATATAATATATATATATATAATATATATATATATATATAGTATATATATAATATAGATAATTATATAATAAGGTCGATCAACCATGATTTTTCTGATTATTTTACTAATCTCATAATTTTGGCTAATTAACAATATAGTAATATGATTAATATTAATATATATATCTTCATAGAACTTTCAATTTGAACAGAAGTCTCATAATTTAAATCAGCTATATATACTACTCAATTATTTATACTCAATCATTTATTATTATTATTATATATATATATTCTAAATTTTATTTATTTAAATTGGTGTGAACGGTTTACAATAGGAATATATATATATATATGGTATATTATATATGTGTGTTTATACGCATATATATATACATATAGATAATATTATTTGCATATATTTATACGTATAACTAAATTCTTATGGCAATAATTTTTTAGTTATAGATAAAGCCTATTGAACTAATTGAAAAAATTTTGCCCATATTTATTTATTTTCTTCCTTTATAGATAAAATAATACTATTATGGGAGTAAACATGCACAGAGTATTAATTTATTTTAGAAATATTTAAATTTTTGAAAAGTTTCATTTTATGATTTTTTTTCTTATTAATAAATTAATTTTTGTTTAATTTATGATCTCAAATCGATTTTTGAGAGAGATAACTTCATCAATAGGAAAACTCAAACATGATGGATTGGAGTCATCTGAAAATAAAATTTTACTAAGTTTATATACATGAAGAGAAGATGACTTCATTCACAGGAAAAGTTATATGTCATGGAGTAATCCTTAATCAACATTTAAAAGAATTAATAGACGACTTAAATTGAAAACAAGTAAAGATATTTGAGAAATGTCAACATTTCTTAACAATTACTCCCTCCGTCTCGTTGACTTCGTCCTGTTTCTTGAATATATGTGAAGTATAAAATAATAAAACATGACGAAGTCAACGAGACCGAGGGAGTATCTAATTGACTGGTGGCTTGACGTACATTCTATCAATAAATATTTATATCAAACGACGGGCGGCTTTACGTTAAAATGAATATAACTACGTAAAAAAATCATACCTCTAATTGAGCTTTTTTTTTTTTTTCTTTTTTTTTCCCTAATCACATCTCTCATAATCTATTTTTCTATGACAATAATCAACGGACTGATTGACATTCAAAGTGAGTAAAACTAACCTGAGTAATGCTAGACCTCATTTATCTATTCTTTCAAATTCAGTTTGATGCTATTTTTTTTAGAATGGATCCTAACCAGCCTATCTATAATCTTAAAATAAAAAATTATATTCGTCCTGACATTTAAATTCATTACAACTTAAAAAAATAAGTTATACTTCTTTGCAATTAAATTAAACTACTCGAGAAATTACATATTTTTCTGAACTAATTTTTTTGTTAATGTAAATAACGAGTGACTTCAGAAATATTATCTATCTTGAACTATTCTTGTATTTTCTATTTCTATATTTTTGTATTTCGATTGTTTGGACTTAGAACTTTTTCAATTGATTTATAAGTATTTTATGCAAGTTAATCATATTGGTTTTTTTAGAGAATCGAGAGGATAAACCATGCATAAAAGAGTTTAAAAAAATAAATAACTTGACATTCAAAATGAACAACTACCTAAGAAATGTTACACCTAATTGACAAATTTTTCTAATAATTAGAGTAATGTTACACCTCTTTATCCGATTTTTGAATTACATAGAACAATGAATGACTTGATATTAAAAAAAGAATATAGCTACATGAGAAAATATTATCTCTTCTTTTAACCTATTTTTTTAAATAAATGCTCACATTTTTTCCCCTTAAAAATTTGCCGCAATACTATCACGTAAAAATCATTATATACTCTCAGTCCACCAAAAGTTGATCATTTTCTTTTTTGACACGCGTTTCCAAGCGTCTTGATGATGGGGTTTAAAATGATTTTTTGAAAAAAAAAATCTTTAACGGGATACTACAACTTTTGGTGGACGGGCATTATATTTCTTATATATTTTCAAACGAGATCAAATGACTTAAAATCTAAAAAAATCAGAAAATAAAAAATCTGAAATATATTGTCTAATAAAAGTAAAATAGGGAGCTAGAAATATGAAAATATGATGTATATAGGATGAAAAAAAAAAATGAATAACAAGTTAGGATGGATGATCCTATTTTTCAAATAGTTTATAAATTGTTGAAGATAATTTTGATATTTTTATAATTGTTGAAAAACTTATTTTCACAAAAGTAGAGTTGGCAATTTTTCACACGACACGATAATTGCACGACACAAACATGCATGAAATTAATAGGTCATCAGTGTTAAAGGCTTATTATGTTCGTGTCCTTATCGTGTCGACACGATAAGGACACAAAATTATCATGTCATGTTCTTGTTGGATACTAGTCGGGTTCATATAACCTGATAATATTTATTTATTTATTATTATTATTATTTTAATTTTTACTTGATTATTTTTAAATTTATTTATGTTCATGTTCGTGTCTGATAAATACATTAATTGTGTTTATGTACTATTTTATATAGATTATCGTGTCGCTTCCTGTTCTTCAACTTGACTTGGAAGTTGGAAACAAAATTTCAGTTCTTCAACTTCAACCAGGACAAAAAAAATTAGGTTTTAATTTAATTGAAAAATTGAGAAAAATTTATGGGTATTGAAATTACTACAAATTAAAAGAAACTAGTTTAGTGCCCGTCGAAATTCGACGGGTCTAATTTTTCATTAAAAGTTAAAAAATATATTTAATCATTTGTTTTAAAATGATAGTACTTTAAACATTCATTTAAAAAAATATTTTCTAGTGCAGCGCCCGTCGTAATTCGAGGGAATCACTTATAATTTTTAAATAAAATATATAAGAAATATACTCCCCTCCGTCTACCAAAAGTTGTAGTATCCTATAAAAGTTTTTTTTTTTCCAAAAATCATTTTAAAACTTATCATCAAGATGCGTGAAAACGAGTGCAAAAAAAAAGGATCAACTTTTGGTGGACAAAGAGAGTATATAATGATTTTTACGTGATTGTATTGCGGCAATTTATAAGGGGGAAAAATGTGAGCATTTATTTAAAAAAAATAGGATGTTAAAAAAAATAGGTTAAAAAGAGAGATAATATTTTCTCATATAGCTATATTCTTTTTTTAATATCAAGTCATTCATTGTTCTATGTAATTCAAAAATTGGATAAAGAGGTGTAACATTTCTCGAATTATTCGAAAGTTAAAAAATATATTTAATTATTTATTTCAAAATGATAGTACTTTAAAAATTCATTTAAAAAAATACTTTCTAGTGTAAAATTTTTAAGTAAAATATATAAGAAATATATTCCCCGTCCACCAAAAGTTGTAGTATCCCGTTATTTTTTTTTTCTTTCAAAAAATCATTTTAAAATCCATCATCAAGACGCGTGGAAATGATTGTAAAAAAAAATGATCAAGTTTTGAAGGACAGAGAGAGTATATAATTATTTTTACGTGATAGTATTGCGGCAAATTTATTAGGGCGAAAAATTTGAGCATTTATTTAAAAAAATAGGTTAAAAGAAGAGATAATATTTTCTCATGTAGCTATATTCTTTTTTTAATATCAAGTCATTCATTGTTATATGTAATTCAAAAATCGGATAAAGAGGTGTAACATATATGAAAAATATATGTCAATAAGGTGTAACATTTCTTAGGTAGCTGTTCATTTTGAATGTCAAGTTATTTATTTTTTTAAACTCTTTTATGCATGGGTTATCCTATCGATTCTCTAAAAAAAACCAATATGATTAACTTGCATAAAATACCTATAAATCAATTGAAAAAGTTCTAAGTCCAAACAATCGAAATACAAAAATATAAAAATAGAAAATACAAGAATAGTTCAAGATAGATAATATTTCTGAGCTCGTTGTTTACATTAACAAAAAAATTAGTTCAGAAAAATATGTAATTTCTCGAGTAGTTTAATTTAATTGCAAAGAAGAATAACTTAATTTTTTTTTAAAGTTGTAATGAATTTAAATATCAGGACGAATATAATTTTTTATTTTAAGATTATAGATAGACTGGTTAGGATCCATTCTAAAAAAAAAATAGCATCAAACTGAATTTGAAAGAATAGATAAATGAGGTCTAGCATTACTCGGTTAGTTTTACTCACTTTAAATGTTAATCGCCCCGTTGATTATTGTCATAGAAAAATAGATTAGGAGAAATGTGATTAGGAAAAAAATAAAAGCTCAATTAGAGGTATAATTTTTTTCCGTGGTTGTATTCATTTTAACGTAAAGCCGCCCGTCGTTTGATATAAATATTGATTGATAGAATGTTAAGCCACTACTCAATTAGATGATTGTTAAGGAAAGTTGACATTTCTCGGATATGTTTACTTGTTTTCAATTCAAATCATCTACTAACTCTTTTAAATGTCGATTAAAGATTACTCCATGACATATAACTTTTCATGTGAATGAAGTCATCTTCTCTTCCTGTATATAAACTTAGTAAAATTTTATTTGAGATGACTCCATCATGTTTGAGTTTTCCTATTGATGAGGTTCTCAAAAATCGATCTGAGATCATAAATTAAACAAAAATCAATTTATTAATAAGACAAAATCATAAAATTAAACTTTTCAAAAATTCTAAAATAAATTAATACTCTATATATATTTACTCCCATAATAGTATTATTTTATCTATAAAGGAAATAAAAAATATGGGCGGTTTTTTTCAATTAGTTCAATAGGCTTTATCTATAACTAATCAATTATTGCCATAAGAATTTAATTATACGTATAAATATATGCAAATAATATTATCTATATGTATTATATATATGCATATAAACACACATATGCCATATATATATATATATATATATATATATATATTATAATATTTGTAAACTATTTCACATAAATTTAAATAAATAAAAAATTAGAATATATATATATATATATATTGATAATAATAATAATAATCTTATATGTAATTTCGCAGCGGATTGAGAACACCACGTTAATTCATATGCTTACGTGGCATCACTTGCAGCCTCCATTCTTATTGATCTAAAATTTATATATTTATATACATTAATTATTATTTATATATTTTATATTATATATATATATATTTGCACTTCAAATTTAAAAATTTAATTATGAGGATGGGAGGATTCGAACTCATGATCTCCAACACAATAGCATATATCTTATGCCACTACACCACGTCACTAATTAATGTTATTTAAGGCATACAATATATTATATGTTCCGTTCCGGATTCGAAACACCACAACCACGTGTCTACGTGGCGTCTCCTACATTCTCCATTAATTATGTATCTAAAATCTATATATTTATACAAATTAATTCTTATAAACTATTATTTTATTTCCATATTTATCTTATATTTAATTCTTTTTTTTTCTTTTTTCTTTATCAGGCAAACACCACACTCACACACCCACACACGCACCCGGGGTGATTCGAACCCTTGACCTCTTGGTCGGAGACCAACTGAGTTGCGCTTCGTTGTTTCTTATATTTAATTATATATTCTATATATTAATAGAATTTCAAATATATAGAATTACGATAAGAATATGTATATTGATATTTTATTTGTAAGTTATAAGATAATCATTAAGCTATTTATGAATTCGTAGTGTTAGTGCGCACAAATCAATTCATAGTTGTTAAGGTAACAATGAATAAAATTTTAAACTATTGATTTAATTGTGTTTATGGGTAAATATAGATGTATTTTAGATAAATAAGAATGAAGGATGAGAAATATCATTTTATATTGTATTTCTATTTATTTAAAATATCTCATCCCACATCGAAATCTCAAAGCTAATCACATACATATAGTTGCATATAAAAAGAGAATTTAGATAATATAATTATGCGAAATTATTTTGGTATTTCTCATAAAAGTAAAATAATAGTATATATTTTCATTCTTTAAATTGACCATTTGACACTCAAAATAAGTAGAACTACACAAGAAATAATTGAGTCTCTAATTAAATGAGTTAGGCATGAGTTTGGTCAATTCGTGCTTTTTACCCATATTTATCGGGGTATTCGGGTTGGCTCGCCCAAATCGAGCTAAGCTAACTTTCAGAATATATTTTTAACACAAAATTTAAGCATCGTTTCAAAATTTTCGATTAATCCAAACCTTTCATGCTATTTTTGAGTTTGTTAATATATTTTGGTCTTAGCAAAACTTTAATTTTGAGGTGGCCCGTTGACCAAAAAATTTATAAAATTCTTTTAATATGTATCGATAGATAACTACGTTTGTCAAATTCTTAAACACACACACACACACACACACACACACACATATATATATATATACTATTAGACATAAAATTAATTTTGAGGTGGCCTGTTGGCCAATAAATTTTTGAAATTTTTGATTTGAATCAATCAGACTAAATTATTTTTGAGTTAAAATGTGACATCCCACATCGAATAAGTATGGAATGTGAAGACAGTATAAGTATAAGCTCAATGGACTCTTTAGCAACTTGAGTTAACCATTTTAACAGAGCGAGGACGAACGCCAAGTAGTTGCTAGCGGGCCCATTGTGCCACCGTAACCTAGGGCTTCCACCCCGTGGAACCGGAGCATTACAAATGTTATCAGAGCCGACCCCGGACGAGCTCCATGGGTCCGGGGGCGGCCCTGCATGTAAGTCATGATGAAGACGTCGTATATTCAACGGGGGGATATTGTGACATCTCACATTGAATAAGTAGGGGATGCTATTTTTGAGTTTGTTAATATATTTTGGCCTTAGCACAACTTTAATTTTGAGGTTGTCCGCTGGCCAAGAAATTTGTAAAATTCTTTTAATATGTATATATATATATACACTATTAGACATAAAATCAATTTTGAGGTGGCCCGTTGGCCGAAATTTTTGATTTGAATCGATCAGACTAAATTATTTTTGAGCTAAAATATAACATCTCACATCGAATAAGTATGAGATGTCAAGACAGTTTAAGGTATGAGCTCAATGGACTCTCTAGCAACTTGAGTTAACCATTTTAGCAAAACAAGTACGAACGTCAAGTAGTTGCTAGCGGGCCCATTGCGCTACTGTAGTGCAACGGGCTTCCACCCTGTGGTACCAGGGCGTTAAAAAATGGTATCAGAGCCGACCCCGGGCGAGCTCCATGGGTCCAGGGACGGTCCTGCATGTAAGTTACGATGAAGACGTCGTATATTCAACGGGGGAGATTGTGACATCCCATGTCGAATAAGTATGAGATGTCAAGACAGTATAAGTATGGGCTCAATGGACTCTCTAGCAACTTGTGTTAATCATATTGGCAAAGCAAGTACGAACGCCAAATAGTTGCAAGCGGGCCTATTGTGCCATCGTAGCGTAACAGCTCCCACCCGGTAGGCCCGGGGCGTTACATAGAATATTTTGGCTTTAGACTAAGAAATTTTTGAAAATTTATTAAACGGTTCAACCATAGTTTGACTGGTTCAACAGCTCGAACCATGTAGAGGTGACCAAATTTGAGTTCGGGTACGTAACCGTACCCGTACCCAGCGGGTATGATTTCACATAATTGTTCCCGTACCCTAACCGCCGTATAGGCGGGTGCAGGTACGAGTATAACCTGATGGTTCCAGTGGATTTTACAATTATTATTTTAATATTAAAAATTCATTTTAAATTCGATTAGTTGTACCTCGAATTATTTGAAATAAAAAATATTATTTTATTACAAAGAATCCAACAATGTAAACCAAAATTAGGCCTCTAAATAATGAATTAGAGGATGCCAAGTTATTTAAAAATTTATTCTCGAAGGACTGAGCACCGTTAAAATAAATTTGGTTAAAATTTAATGGAAAAAACGCTAAAGTTGGCTAAAGTGTGCATTCTAATTAAAACAAATTACTAAAACATATATTTTTAGATGAAATACATATCAAAATGGGGGGTCAGCTGGTATAGGAACCAGCGGGTCGGAGGTTCAACTTTCAGTACCCGTACCCGAACTGCCGCCTTTGGCGGGTACAGTTCCGAACCCGAACCGACAAGTACGGGTACGAGTACAAACCCTCCGGGTACGTGTACGAATGCGTGTACGGGTCGACGTGTACGATTATTTTGGCCATCTCTAGAACCATGTCCCGAAAAACGTTCCGTGAGGGGTATTTTTGCTTCGAAGTACCAACGTTACTTTTTTAAAATAAAAAAAAAAGAGAGAAAAGAAAAGAAAGTAAAATATTTGAGCTAAGACTATTTTCGATTCCAGTTGATCAAGCTAAACTGTTTTTGATTTATAATATTTTTTAAATTAAAGACACTTGACAATATATTATACACAAATTAGCATCGTTTCAACGATTTTCGGGCCATCCTTATCGGGCTGGGGCTATTTTTTAGTTTGGGTTGATTAGGCTAAACCGTTTTTTTAGTATATATTGGCCCTAACACTATTTAGGTATGATGTGGCCCGTTGGTCAATAAGTTTTGTATTTTTTTGCCTTAGCACTATTTTGATTTTGAGGTGGCCCATTGACCAAATTTTTTTTGGAATGCTATTAGTATGTATCCATAAACATGTTTTTTTTTAATTTTTAATTTTTAATTTTTAATTTTTAATTTTTATAATTATTAGACTCAAGTTCAATTTTGATATTTTTTAAATTCTTTTAGTATGTATCGATAGCTATAATTGTCAATTTTTTATAACAAAAAATATATTTTTAATTTCAAACACTTGACAATATATTAGGCACAAAATTGATTTTGAGGTGCCCCATTAGCCAATAAATTTTTAGAATTCTTTAGTATGTTTCGATAAGTATAATTGTCAAATTTTTATAACAAAATTGAATATTTTCAATTTAAGACACTTCACAATAAATTAGACATAATATGAGAATCGTTTCAAAATTTTCCGTTGATCGGGCAGACCTTCATACTATTTTCTAAGCAGATTCAACATATTAAAATATTTTTCTAATAATATTCGACGGGATACAAACTAGTAATAATAATAAATGATTGAGTATAAATAATTTAGTACATATAGATGATTTAAATTATGAGACTTCTATTCAAATTGAAATATAGTAGTTATATTGGCTTTACATTTTATATTTTCCTTTTCGAGCTTTATTCATATAGCGATACGTCGTCGGTTCATCACTGTCGAATTCCAAAACCAAAACCCTAAACCCCCGACGCTGCGAGAATTTACCCGTCCAAGGAATTCTCTCATCTCCCTGTAACCGCTGCCATGGCTGTAAGTTCCCTTCCTTAACTTATACTCTATGGAATTCTATAGTTTGTGTGTTTTGTGTATGTATATATTCAAGTTCTAATGGTACTCGGACAAAAAGAAAGGCGAATAGACACGACCGGAACTGAATGTATAGGGTTGGATTCGAGATCTTTGGGGCTTTCTCGATTTTTTCAATTGTCCGTTTTGGTTTTCTATTCTTTAATGCTTTCTCTTTTCAGTTTTTTCGATGAATAAGGGAATTGTTATACGTTTGCTTTGAATTTGGTTGCTGTTGTGGTCTTGAGATTGGGGGGGGGGGGGGGGGGTTAATTTTAGGGTATTGAAAATACGGTATGAACTGCATTGCTCACTTGTTTTACCTGGATTACGAGTTGATCGAGTTTGTGTTTTTCTCGTTCGAAATGATTTTGTATATTTGAATATGTCTCGCTCTTGTTTTTTTTGTTCCCTGTCTACTCTAGAACGAATAATTTGGTGTAGTGTTTGGCATTGAGAAGGCTGAGTCTCAAAATTGAAACCTTAGTTTAAAAAGCCAAAATTCGTGATGACGTCACGTTCTTGAGTTGTATGCCATAATTCAACTTTAAGGCCTCTGAGTGAAGATGAGCTTACATGTTGTTAGCACAAACCTTTTTACTGTAAGATTTGGCAACTATTGTTTGATGTATCATAAAAACCTTAAGCTGTGCTGATGTACCTGAATTTTTTTCTGCTTTTGTGAAGAGCTCTTTTAAGTTAGGAATACCCTAAAGTCACTATTTCTTTCTACTTATGTTTTCAACTGAATATTCGTTTAGTTTGTAGAAGTGAAAGACTGCCAATTCTCTTTTCGGTTTTGTTTGTATTTTAGTTGGCTTCACACTGTCTCTAGTTGGAGGTCCTTTACAGGTGTAAACCTTAGTAAGAGTTCCTGTGCTGCAATGACTTGGTTTTTTGTATCAACTGGATATAATGTGCATGGATTTAGTTATTAGACTTGGGCATGATAATCAATTTTTGTGTTCCCAACTTGGTTCTTAAACATCTTTATTTATTGCTTGCAGACTGTACCAGTCAACCCGAAGCCCTTTTTGAATAATTTGACTGGGAAGACTGTCATGGTCAAGCTCAAATGGGGAATGGAATACAAAGGTTACTTCAATTTTTTAGACTGAAATCTATTTTCATTAATCTCACTCTATTTCCTGGATTTATGTATGTTTGACATTTAGATATCACTGATTAGATTAATTTTTCTTATTTTCTCTTGTTTCAGGCTTCCTTGTCTCTGTGGATTCATACATGAACTTGCAGGTTAGTTCATAACTAATATTTGTGTAATTTTGATGCATTATTATCTTCATATATCGATCGACATGTAGAAATCATGCAACGATGCTTGATTTGGATTTTGGATGTGAAATATGACCAATCGACAACCTAACTTGTGGGTTATATGTTAACATGAGAATGTATGTGTTTTATGTCAATACTATCTGTAAGCTCTTGCATAAGAATTCTAATTCATAAAAATGTTGATTGAATTATGTATCGTTCCTGTGGCTTGTAATGTGTTTTGCATCTATTATTAGTTTATTACTACCATTTGCACTAGGGTAGTCCTGCCCAAATGATAGGTTGAAATGGCAAATGGGAAGTAGCTAAAAGTGTTACTTGCCACTACTTTTAATTTTTAAATGGTAATTAGTAGTAGTATATATAATGTTGAAACTACAAGGGGTGGAATTTGTAATTTTAGCTTGATTAGGATATGATTGGATTGGGTGATGTATCTTAGACTGCCGAAATTGTTTGACAAATTGCCATTTAATGTTGTTAATTACTTACTTTTGTAGCTTGCAAGTGCTGAGGAATACATTGATGGACAGTGCACTGGAAGCCTTGGAGAAATATTGATCAGGTTCCATTCATCTTCTCTCCAATCATCTATCTTAAGATACATTATCGTTTGATTAAATGGACTTCAATTATTAAAGTTTGATGCATCTTTTGAGTACATATGATTTTCCTTTGACCGACCTTTTGTTACTTACATCTACATGAATTTGTTAATGCTTCTCGTGGAATAAAGTATACTGACCTTTAATTACTAGTACGGGGATTGTTTCTGAAAAGATATTCTTTGGTTATTTCCTGCAGATGCAATAATGTTCTGTATCTTCGTGGTGTCCCCGAGGATGAAGAAATCGAAGATGCTGATCGCGATTAGGCTGCCATCGTGCAGCCATTGAATCGCCGTGTGGTAACTGAACTTCAGTGAGATCTTGCATCTGCCCTTCAACCCTTCTATTATTTCTGTAGTAGTTGTACTTGACCAGCATTTTATCTTTGTTTCTGTAAAATTTGTGCACGAATTGCGTGGAAGGGATATTTTTAAAATTGTTTCAGATCTGATCAAGAAATTACGAAAAATGCCTCAAAACTCGTTCATTTCATTACTATTCAGCTGAATAGAAAATTATTTAGCCACATAACAGGTCGATAATTTGTTTTAACTAAGTATGAATAACAAAAAAGAAAATAAAATAAAAGGTCGATAGTTTCTTTTCGGAGGAATTGGAACAGAAGCAGCCATTCAACGGTTTCGGTTCGGAATTGATGGTTCCAGTAATACGGTTGGTTCGGCGGTTCGGAATGGTCCACTTTTATTAATATATATATATATATATATATATTTTTTTTTTTTGAATTGTTTGTTCATTCATTATCTCACATAATTATTTCAAATATGGTTTGATTCTAAAGTTAACAAAGAAGATGCATCAAAGTTATCCAAATCATATTGATTTTATCGATAAATCCTAAAACTTAGAGATCACATTTCAATCAAGTCCTTGTTTGATTTTACATGATATCAAAGAACCAATTATCTTCAAAATCATTTCAAAGTCCAAAATCATCTTCAAATTCTGATGCTGAAATAGCTCCCCTTCTTTGATATCTTTGTCTAATCTAATTTTTATTTTTTTTGAACTATATTAACTAGAAATTTAAAAGATGCGTCACGGAAAACTCGAACCCAGAATCTTTGGTCCTAGGTATTAACCCTCTAGCACTAGGCCAACACACGCACACGTATCTTACACACGTATGATCAAATCTTATGCATATGTAACCAATTACTATTAATCAATATTTTAAAAACCGAACCGAAGGTTGAACCAACGAGATCTTTGGTTCCCGATTTTTTTAGAATGAACCGTGGTTGGACTGGCAAAACTGAAACACCGCCGAATCGAAACCATGATCGGTTGGTGGTTCAACGGACCGATCCGGAACCAGAATTGGAACCGGAACCAGAACCGAGATTGAACTGCCAGAGTACCAATTCCAATTCCGGTTCGTGCCAGTTCAGTTTCGATTCAGTTCCCGGTTCCGGTTCTTTTGGCTAGCTATATTTTGAAAGTTGATTTTCTCCGCGAAAGTCATCCTTAAAGTTTGTATTTATGAAAATGTATTTATTTTAAAGAAAAACAATAACATTTGAAATTTGAATGTAAATTTCACCACGCACATACATAGAGTTTAGAAAGCTCAATTTTTTATTATTATTATTATTATTATTATTATTATTATTATTATTATTATTATTATTATTATTATTATTATTATTTATTATTTATTATTTATTTTTTTATTCTCTTAAAATTATGTCATGGTATCACGTATTTTGTCTATGGAGATTATAGCCTACTTAATAATTGAAAACACTTATTATTGTATTTTACCAATTGATGTGGATTACGACCCTTTATGAACACAAATTATACATGTCTTATTGTCTCTCACACACACTATGTGAATATAATTTTTTTTTTGCTATTTTAGTGATTATATACTCTCTCCATCCCCTATTTAGTGAATCAAAAATTTGGGCACATAATTTTATACAATTTGATGATATATTAATAAATTAATGTGTTAAAGTGTTAAAGTGGAATAATAGTGAGTCCATCTAATTTTTTTAATGGTATTAAAGTATTAAAATGTTAAAAAGTAGAGTGATAAAGTATTAAAGTGATTGTAAGATCTAGGGGGACATATGGAATATTATATAGTACTATAGTATCCCGTAAAAGAAACGATACTTCAAAATTATATTTTAAAACTCGTACTACCTCCATCCCCCCTCATTAGTCCCATTTACCTTTTTGACTTTTTCGGCACGCATTTTCACCGAAACCTAGTACGGGTTTTAAAATATAATTTTGAAGTATCGTTTTTTTTACGGGATACTATGAGTGTCATAGTATCCCGTAAAAAAATAATATTTCAAAATTATATTTTAAAACACGTACTAGGTTTCGGTAGAAATGCGTGCCGAAAAAGTTAATAAAGTAAATGAGACTAATGAGGGGGGATGGAGGTAGTACTAGTTTTCGGTGGAAACGCGTGCCGAAAAAAGTCAAAAAGTGAATTGAGACAATTAAGTGGGATAGAGGTAGTACATTACTACCTCCATCCCATATAGTTAGACTCTTTTGCTTTATTTCATAGTATCCCGTAAAAAAAAATTTACTTCAAAATTATGTTTTAAAACCCGTACTAGGTTTCGGTGGAAACGCGTGCCGGAAAAGTCAATAAAGCAAAAGAGTCTAACTATATGGGATGGATGTAGTATTATGTATTAGACATTGATACTTGATACAAATATATGAGCTGTTATCAAAATTTTACGGAAAAAATTATGAAAATGTAGGACGAAAATTGTTATCTACTACTAATAGACAATTTTACCCTTCTGACTTATATCAATTCTCAACAAGACTACTGTTAAATCCCTCATCCACTAAACTAGAGTGCAGCAACGGCTTTGTGAATTTCGGTTTCTGTTTGTCGGTGCCCCGATCTGCTCCAATTTGCCCCGGCAAGAGATCGGGCGTCCTCAGCCGTCCGATCTCCCTCTACTGCGCTGATCCGTTTTCCCCACGTCTCTTGGAAGGTTTTTGCGCTTTGAATTTCTTAATTGCTGATCAATTCTGTTGTTTTTGTGGCATTTCATGCGATTTTATCTTTTTTGTTTTCTCGTTTTGAAAATCTCGTATTCATGAGTTATGTTGTGCATTTCGAAATCTGAAGACCGAATAATTGAGTGTAGATCATGAGAATTTTGAGATTATAATACTTGATTTAGATTAAAATTTCGTGGTTGAATGTAATTAATCACATTTTCATTTGTGATGAGCATAATGTACCGAGATAAACCTTCTGAATGCATTAGGTTGAATTGGTATTAGCTGCGTCAGAATATGGATGAGTGAGAGTATCCTGATTGTGCACTAGATTTTTTTTATCAACATTGGGGTTTGGGGGAAACATATTATGAAAATTTTGAGTAATCAGACTTCACTCTGCTTTTGCAATGTGTATAGAGTGAAATTTGTTGATTCTTGATTGAAGAAAATTCTTCTTATACTCTCTATGGAGCTATAGATATGAGAGGTTGCATTTGAACCTCTCAGTAATAAGCTACTGATTAGCTATACTTACGCCCTTTTCGATTCCTAGTCTTGTATTGTGGAAAGAAATGATTAGGCAAATTTGAACTAGCTTAAGTTATATTACCAAGTCATTGGAATTTCCAGTTTTCTAGTACATATGTGCATTTGTTTTTTCATTGAACAAATATATTTTCGGGCATAACAGGATACCTCCAGTGGGAATGGGCAGTCAAAGCTGGCATTTGGATTTAAACCATGAACAATGGGTGGCACTCCCAGTAGATGGCCAGCGCCCTGCTGCTCGATACAAGGTGAAGTTACCTAGAAAATGAAATTCTGTGGACTCTCAACTCTTATCTTTTATTGTGAAATTTTCTTGTACTTTCTTTTCAGGATAAAAGTTGTTTCTTATACTTTTGTTCTTGTTTTACAGCATGCTGCAACAGTATTTGGAGACAAGTTATATATTATGGGTGGAAGCCGCAATGGTAGATACCTATCAGATTTACAGGTATTGCTAGCTCTTCATTACCTATCATTCATGAGTTTTTTCTTCGTGGTTTATATTTTATTAGTATTTTTTTGCATGATTTTAGGTGTTTGATCTAAACAATTTGACATGGTCAAGTAACAAGCTGAACATGGAAAGCACTGATGCTAAAAGTGAAGATGGTGCCAAGATGGAAGTTTTCCCGGCAACCTCGGGTCACAGTATGGTAAAACAGTTTTGACCTTTCATTTTCTATGATATTTATTCTCTCTTCCTGAATCAACTCATCATATTTTCTCATTGTAGGCTGCAATAGCAACGATAAGCTTTTGACATTTAAATGCATGTAATTTGTATATTAAATCTTAAATTTGTTATCTTCAGATCAAGTGGGATGGGAAACTTCTTCTTCTTGCTGGCCTCACAAAGGAGAGTGGTGACTGGGTTGTAGGTTTGTTTTTAGGTTCTAATATGCTGAAGCTCCTTTTGTCTTCATTTTATCTGTTTTTTTTGGTTTTTTTGGCCCAATATGACTTACGTTTTTTCTGTGTACTTTGTAGTGCGGTTCATTGATCCTGAATCACACAATTGCGGTGCTGTTGAGACCTTTGGAAATATTCCGGTATAAACTGATTCTTTCACTTCTCTTTAGAAGTTTCTTTTGTCTTATACAAGTTGCCCCTTCATTAGTTGAACACGTCCCTTGTTTGTAACTTCATCAGCCGTATGAATAGAACTTGGGTACGTAGTTTCTACAAGATGTTTTCATGGTGCCTATTTGTGCCTCAAAGATGTAGTTATTAAGTATTCTTACTGTATTTCAATTGACAGCTCAGAACGGACAGTGTACATATGCTTAATTATTTCATTTATTTTTTTACCCTCAATGCTCAATGATGTCAATATTATAAATTCTTATGGTATTTCATTAGGTAGCTCGGAGTGGGCAGTCTGTTACACAGTTTGGTTCCAAAATTATCATGTTTGGTGGAGAAGACCGCCAAAGACGATTATTAAATGATGTTCACGTTCTTGATTTGGAGACAATGACATGGAGTGCTGTTGAGACTACGTATGTTATCTACTCAAACTACTGAGTATCAGATACATTTTCATCGAAGAATTTATAATTATCTGTTTCTTTTTGAACAGGCAGACATCTCCATCCCCTAGATTTGATCATGCAGCTATCTTACATGCTGAACGATATCTTTTCATATTTGGCGGATGCTCCCATTCAGTCTTTTACAACGACCTTCATGTGCTTGACTTAGAAACAGTGAGCATACCCTCTTCCATCTGTATATCAAATGGTTCAAGAATAACTTTCATAGTATTTCCGTCCATGTAATCCAGCCGTATTAAAATGACATGCGACAACAGAGAAGCTATCTCTGTGTTTCCCCATTTTCTTAAAAACAAAATTGCCATATGCTAATGCAAGTGATCCTTTAGTATATCTGGTTTCTTGGT
This sequence comes from Mentha longifolia, assembly GCA_001642375.2. Taxonomy (NCBI): domain Eukaryota; kingdom Viridiplantae; phylum Streptophyta; class Magnoliopsida; order Lamiales; family Lamiaceae; genus Mentha; species Mentha longifolia. The sequence goes on along the minus strand of CM038117.1, from coordinate 31,442,524 downwards.
TGATTTTAATCTTTTCCTCCCTACTGAATCCTTTTACTAAATGGGAAGTCATGATCTAAATCAGATTATGGCCACCTGTTTATCTGGTTTATTTTCAGAATATCTCTATTTTCATCATAAACATTGATATGCCTGTTTCTTTTCACATAAAAAATCTGTAATTTCTTGTTATATGTTTGCTTTAGTTCTTTAGGTTTACTGCAGATTGTTGACCAAAAAACTATGATAATTGGAGAATTTGTTGAAACTCATCAAGACTAAATGAAATGATTGGGTTAATTGCTTATGTTTTCTAAAACCATGGGGGATCATGTAATTCTTATCTTTCCCCATGGAAATATAGATATAACTGTTAGGTCATAGTGGATGAGGAAACTTCAACTTATCCACGATATTTGCTTTTAAAAATAAGATATTCAAGAAGCTCCCTGCCAATTTTTTGAATCCTTCTGAAGTAAATTGAGGGCATTCAATTTGCAGAGGGAGAGATATCCTTAGGATTTCTTGGGATCAAACTATGGGATCAACTTATCCTTCTTGTGATTTGTTAATATGATGAACATTAATTGAGTGCAATTATTTTTATTGTAGATGGAGTGGTCCCGACCACAATTGCAGGGTGATTTGGTCTCTCCTAGGGCTGGTCATGCTGGTGTTGCAGTTGATGGAAATTGGTATATAGTTGGTGGTGGAGATAACAAAAGTGGTGAGTAAAATCAAATATATCAGTTTTCCTGTAACATTTCTATTTCCTTCTAACATTAGTTCATGCCATTTTTTTTTTCCCCTGTGTTGTGAACACACCATTTACCTTGCAGGTGCCCTGGAGACCATTGTTATAAATATGTCTAAGCTTGTTGTATCCGTTGTGACTACCGTAAAAGGAAGAGATCCACTAGCTAGTGAGGTACCATATCATTGCTATTTAAGTTGTATCTATAGATTTTTTTAAACTTGTATTCCGTGTATTTTATGTTTGCGCAAGATTTTGATCTAAAATATTAAAACAGGGAATCAGCATTTCATCCGCTTCACTCGGTAGTGAGGATTTCTTGATTACATTTGGTGGCTACAATGGAAAATATTACAACGAGGTATTTCTGTGCTTGTAGAAGTGTATCTACCTTATATTACAAGTGATAATTTTGGGATATTTGCTCATGCTTAAGATATTAGTATAGGTGTCGTTTGTCGTACAATTAAGAGAATTTGCATCCTTATATGATAGAAAAATCTACCCCGGGGATACAAAAATGGGTGAAGATTAATCATATTTTAAGCGGAAATGTTCTATTTGTGTAGGAGGAAATCTTTATCTTTGTGATGAGCGGGTGTTCTGGAAAAACATTATAGCAATTACACTTTTAGCTTAATTTCAGCACGAAAGAATTCTGTAGAATGCAACTTTTTTCTGAGCAGTACCTTTATATTTCTAAGTAGAATCTTACAAATGTTACTATAGTTCCATGTTTGCTATTTTGCAAGCACTTTTCCTTTGGGCCTGTTATATTTGTTGCATTGATTCTAATTTCAGTTTTAATCATTTATTTGCTTAGTATTCCATATTTTAGTGTAAATGACCCTTCTTTGGTTTTTTAATACTCTCACTTTCATGTTTGCCTAGTGTTTTACAGTTTTACGCATCTCATTAATAGGTTTGGTGTATCCCTTGTATAGGTTTTTGCTATGAGGGTCAAACCAAGGGATTCGTTGCATCCTAAGATTTTGCAATCACCAGCAGCAGCTGCAGCTGCAGCTTCTGTTACTGCTGCATATGCCTTGGCAAAACCTGAATTATTGAATTTCGCTGAAAAAGAAGATTTGAATTCTAAGATAATCCCGGTGGATACCTCCCGGAAGGATCTTTCGGCTGAAATTAACTCAATCAAAGAAGAAAAGAAGGCCTTGGAATCATCACTTGCTGAGATCACAGCTAATAACTCTGCTCTCAAGTTGAAGATTGAAGAGATTAATGGAAATCATGCCGAGTTGTCCAAGGTTAGGTGCCAGAATATAGTTTGAACATTCCGCACTTTGGTCAAAATTATTTATACTTTTTTATACAGGAATTGCATTCAGTGCAAGGACAACTTGTTCAGGAGAGGTCAAGATGCGCCAACCTGGAGGTGTGACAACTATCAGTTGTTTTTGGTTTTTTTTGTTTTGTTTTTGTTTTTTTTTTTTCTTTTTTCCTTCCTTTCTTTTTGTTGGTTATTTCGACTTTTGAAGCTCCTCCTTAATTAAGGATTGCTTTAAGAAGTTGGGATGACCAACTAAATTTTATGATCTCTTAGAGTTAGTGATATGCTAATTGTTGTGACTGATTTTTGGTATATGCCAATCCATTATGTCCTTTTTAGGCTCAAATATCAGAGCTAAGGAAGGTGCTAGAATCACTCCCATCTTTAGAAGTAGAGGTTCAAGCACTTAGGAGTGAAAAATCTGCACTTGAACATGATATGGAGCATGCAGAAGTCCAGAAGCAGCGATCTGGTGGTATTTGGAAGTGGGTTGCTGGATAAGCTAGTTGCTCGGAACAGATGCAGTTGCCAAAGGCAGTCACTGTGCTTGCAGGAGTAAAATTTGAAGCACTTTTTGTAGAATGTCATGTCTTATAAAATGCTATACATGTAACGAATTTTCTTCACCCCATCCACAAAGTTTGTTTTCTCGAATTACTTTGTGTTTTTTACGTGTAATATAGGCTACTTTAAACATTTAGATTCATTCATTTTTCTTTATCTGTAATTGAATACTTCCAATTAGGAAGAATACAATGTTATGCAATTTTATCTCACTATTTTCAGTGCCAGCTTGAGAATTTATTTGTTGGACTCTTCTTAGGTAAAGCATACTATATTGAAAGATCGTTTCACAGGGTTGACAACGTCTTTTCGACATATTTCGGGCATTCCAATCTAGTTTTATTTTAGAGACAGTCCATTTAACATCTGTTACATGATATTTATAGAGATAACAATATGGTTCCTTATGAATCTTCAGGTGAAGATTCCTCCAGCTGCTGGTTCAAAATGCTTCTTAGCTACTCCATAATTTGAAGGTCTACTTCATAATCTGGAGAACATTTTCTGTTTACTCTCTGATATCATTTGCCTCCTCAGAATTTTGCCAGCAGCAGACCTTGGTATCGCACTGGTGAAACTTACTTTCCTAATCTTTTTGTATGGTGCTACCTGTGAAGTTTTAATATAGTGTCTGAGAATTATAATCTTGTTTTTGCAGAAAAAGGCAGCAGAAGGGCTCGTCTCGGGAATACCTGTCTATTTACAAATTGGATGACTTGATCTTCTGTTATCTCAGCACCGTTTGCTCTGACCACATATGCTACAGGTATTTGTCCTGCTTCTTTGTCTTCAAGTCTGCACAATTTTTTTCATGCCAAGTTAGAATACTACAGTAAATAGTACTTCATCCGTCTCAGTTCAATTGTCTCATATTTTGAATATATATGAGGTATAAAATAATAAAGTGAGACAATTGAACTGAGACGGAGGGAGTACATGTTTACGTAGTCTCGGCATTCTTCCAGATCTTGCAATTGTGTCTATTCTGTGTGTGTGTGTGTGTGTGTGTGTGTTTTTCCGGGGGAGGAGGGGCGGGGGGAGCAACATACGGTATGACTGCTGTATCAGTTATTTCTGGATGGCCTATCAGTATTGCTTCTAACTCTGCTGGAGCCACCTGCATTATATGCCAGCAGTTAAACTATCTATACTATAGTTTAAACAAAACACTCCTTAAATACAAGAAGTCAAGAACATACCTGATAACCATTGTGCTTGATCAATTCCTTGATCCGGTCGACTATGTAAATATAACCTTCATCATCAAAGTAACATAAATCGCCCGTTTTGAGCCACCCTTCTGAATCAAATGTTTCCGCAGTTGCCACCTCATTTCCCAAGTACTCTTTCATCACACTTGGGCTCTTCAACCAGAGTTCTCCTTCCCTAAAAGGCGGAAGCGCCGCTCCACTCTCATAATCCACCACCTTTGCTCTAAAATATGGAAGCAGTCTTGCTGATGAGGCGGGACGAGTCTTAGCTTCCATATCAGTAGCAAAATAAGTGGTAGCTCCACAGCTCTCGGTCAATCCATAGCCTGGTCTAAGCTCAACCCATGGAAATTTCTTTCTAAACGCATCAACCACTTCGTTGCTGAGTGGGGCTGCCCCTGATCCGATTCGTCTCAGGGTTGATAAGTCGTGTCCTCTTCCATCATTCTTAACGAGACCAAGTATCACTGGAGGAACTGCCGGTATGTTATTCACCTTGTATTTCTCAATAGCTACGAGCATTTCTTGGAAATCGTACTTTTTCATTAGAACGATGGTGTTGCCTGTTGCGAACAATCCTAGAGCAAAAAATGCTAGGCCATAAATGTGGAACATAGGTATGAAACATAAGATCACATCATCATTGGCTTTAGATACTTGGACAGACCATTTCATCATTGTCACAACTGAGATGAAGTTGGAATGAGTTAATACTACTCCTTTGCTAGTTCCAGTAGTCCCTGAAGAGTACAAAATTGCTGCCGTTTCTGTCTGGTTCGGCTTTGCCTCTGTAATCTCTAAAGATTCAGAGTTCTCGATCAGCTCTTCAACAGAAAGAGGATCGCCTTCTCCACCACGCGAAGTGAGGAGAACGGGTACTTTAGTCGAAGAAAACTTCAAAATCTCCGAAGGTGCAGAAATGGCCAGTATCGCACCTGAATCACGTACTTGCTTGATAATCTCTGCTTCGGTATTCACTGGATTAGCAGTGGTGATCACTGCTCCGATGTAGAGCACAGCTAGGCATATCGTCGGATACAGCAACGAGTTGGGTGATAAAACAAACACCACATCACCTTTCTTCACCCCGAGCCCATGGTGCAAACCAGCACCGAGCCGGGTTATGGAGCGGTGGAGCTCAGCATAGGTGACTTGGTGCCCACTAACCGAGTCAACCAGGGCAACTCGGTTTTCGGCCACCTCCGGCGGAGGGAAATGAGATAGGACATAAGTGGCTATGTCTAGATTAGGCTGAGTTGGGATCTTTTGATTTTCGTTGAGGTTGACTAAGGAATGGTAGATCCCAGTCTGAGAATCGAAGCCGCTCTTTTTGTCGAAGACTAGAGAGTTATTTAGTGATTCTTCTTCCATGGTGGCTCTTACCAGTTTACTATCAGCCTCTTCTCATCACTGATGTTTATACCAAAAATTTTCAAGAATCTTTCGACATTTTAGATGACGTTCGATTGTCGAATGTTGTTTGAACAAGTCGCATTCTGCCAGTTTGTCATTACAGTTGATTGCCTTGAGGTAAAGGGCTGTCGTTTAGAGTTGTTTAATTCGCTTAGTTGCCGGCTGTAACGAGGTGATGAAAGCATCCTGCTTTGCTAAATTCGAGTTTTATTCCTCTGGAATTTTGTCTTATTTGAGAAAATGATATTTAAAACATCGTTCTGTGTTTGGATTAGGGATGGACCGGTACAACATATTGAAAAATTTCCGCCCTACCGATACCGTACCGTAAATTTTCGGTATGCACTTTTTCATATCGTTACCGTACCGTACATTTCGGTATACCGAAAATTCGGTATGGAACAAAGTCCATACCAATACCGTACCGATTTTTCGGTATACCGTATCGAAGTTCAGTATTTCGGTATACTGAAAAATTGAATCTTATACCCGAAAAAATTTATATTCGATTTTTTTCATACAATAATGACAACATAAAAATAATATCATACCACCAAACAAATAAAGTCAAACACGAACAAATAAATATTATACGCATTTCATCAAACTCCAAAACAACAATGAATAAAAAAAAAAATTATAACATGTCTCAATATCGATAATAAAATTTAATAAAAGTCACAATGTCTATAAAACCAACCAAAAATAAAATAAAATTAGAGTAGTATTAATATTAAAAGAATGTAATTTTTCGGTATATACCGAAATTCGATATGTAATGAACATTCAGTATCTCGGTATAATCGGTATGTACCGAATATTCGGTATACCGAATGTTCGGTATATACCCAATTTTTTCGGTATACCGAATCTTCGGTATTGACCAGTATATCGCGGTATAGAAAAACTCGTACCGTTACCGTACTAAAAATCTTCGGTACGGTATTATACCGTACCGAAAATCTCGATATATCGCTAATTACGGTATTCTCAACATTTTTCGGTACGGTATGTTTGGTATACCTTCGTTTCGGCAAATTTGTCCATTCCTAGTTTGGATATTCTCCAGAATTTTTCAATAATTTTTGCCGCCCAAAATAGTCTAAATTTGTACCTAAACCCCACGGCCGGAAAACGAAACATCTGTTGGTAACCCTTAAACCAAGGGAGTAGGTAGGGAAATAATCGTTTACAGATTCTTTGATGTGGAATGATATTTTAATAATCCTAAAAAAAAAAAAAAAGAAATGAGATTTTAATGCGTGTATAATTATTACATTGATGAAGTCAATGTAACTTGCTACTTCCATTAAGAGTGTCATTCCAAGAGTGGTATATTGTTGGTAGCACTAGTTTGGTAAATATTTTTTCCGTTCACAATGTGTCAAATTTCATGTGGCACCGAGCTTAAAAAGGAACTGTTAAAATATTCCTTCCGTCCCACTTCACTAGTTCAGTATATTTTATTCGGCCGTTCCATATTAGTAGTCTTGTTTTTATAAAAAGAAATAATTTGGCCAATCAGAAAGCATAAAACTCTAGGGAACCCTTGTTCTCTTTAACTTTACATACTCTTCTAAAAAATCATGCCGAAAAGAAACAAGACTAGTGAATTGGGACGGATAGAGTAGTTGGTAATGAATGATAAAGTTGTTAGGAGAAGTATAAAATGGTGGACCCTAGTATGTAATTTGATAAATATAGTGTAAAGTAAGAATTTTGAATTAAAATGGTGTAAATGATTTTTTTTGTTTTTGAAAAATAACACAGTGGAGGGAACAGTACAAACACTGTTAATCTTCGTGGATGGAGGGGTATACGTGCTATATAAATTATTAGCCAAATGAATTTTATTCTTCATTTGACGATCGTTTCGAACCTGAAAAGTAGCCCATTCTGCTTTTTCACAAACAGTGGGCTTTGTTTATATACATGGGCTTTTCTTGTTGGATTGTTGTTATTTTTTTGAGGTTACTTTTAATTTCTGGGCTAGACGAAATTTGCAGAGAAGGATTTAAGTTAAATTAACAAGGCTAATGGGAAACATCATTTACGTTCGAACCCTCAAATCTTCCTAAATTTCAACACAATATTTTCAAGGAAAGCATTAATAAAATTAAACTTTGTTATTCATCCTTATAGCTCTTATAATTTCGAGGGCAACGTACTCCAATATTGTACTAGTTTTTTTCGGCGTGATAATTTAAGAGTTTTAGTTAGATAATATGTACTAGCAGTATTTAATAGTAGTATGTTAATGAAGATTTTAATTTTCTAATTTTATAACAAGAGCATCATAGATCTATCAATACTTATATGAAAAATCGTATCGAGATCTATAATTTAGTATAAAAATTGTAAAAGTTAGTGAACAAATAAAAAAGTTATGATAATTTAAGATTTTACGATTCAAATTATATTCAGATGCGTACATAGATATAAGTAGATAAAGAGTTGGTATACTAGATTAATAAGATTATTTAATTAATATAATAATCCTGTAATTTGTTCAATTTTGAGAAATGACCCAAGATGAATCCAAAATAGAATATGGTTCAAGCGCACTGAATCATGTACGATTGTGTTAAATTAAGGGGGCGTTTAGCTGAACTTATAAGCTTTTTAAAATAACTTATAAGCTGTTTGAAGGAACTTATAAGCTCAAGAAAATTGTTTGGCAGAGTAAACTCTCCAATATCTTATAAGATCAAAAAATAAGCTATAAGAGCTTATTTTAATACAATGAAATTATCTCCAACATTGAAAGCAATATCATGAGAATTTTAATCTCTTTCAGATAATAATTTATAAAATGTTACTATAAGATTAAAAATAATAAGTTTAGTTAGTTAAAGATAATATTAGACCTGTACACCTTTCTGTGTTTATGGTTTGAATTTGAATAAATACAAAAAAAATGTGTTTCTCGTGGGCATCTACAAGCTTTCTGGGAAATGTAATCCTCTAGCATCTTCTTTTCAATTAGAACATGAAAAAATCTTACTGTTTCGCTTTTGCTTGATTAGATCCAATAACATTACTTTATTGAATCCAAAATTGTTTAGTCCCTACAAATTCCAATCATTCTCCAAAGCCTTACGAAAAGAAGATAAAGAAAACATTGATCTGTGACTTAAAAAGACTTCCACTTATAATTAAAGAGATGGAGCATCAAAACTGTGTTTATGAGCACATCTTTCAAGAACAATAAAAGAGAAATTCCCTCTAAAAAAGATTAATATATTCATAGGTCGTCAACGTGGAGTCAAGCTTTCTTTTTTTCTTTGTTTTTTTTCTTTTTTTCTTTTATAAAGAAAAGTCTTGATCAATTTATTTAATAAGGTTACTATAAATAGAAGCAGATTTTGATTGCATCATTTGCATGCAAACACACACCCCCACTTCAGATTAGCAATGGCACTATTTTCATCTTCACTTCCCCTCGTTTTCTTCCTCTCCATATTTTTGATGATTACCACTGCAAAACACTCGGCTCCATGCCTCCATGATCAAGAGGCTCTGTTACTTGAGCTGAAGAACCAGTTAAAATTCCAACCTTCAAATTCTAAGAAATTAGTTCACTGGAATAACCATACCGACGACTGCTGCCATTGGGACGGCGTCGAGTGTGACGACGTTGTGTAGGGGAGAAATTAGATAAAACGAACAAAATAAAACGGATTCTCTGAAAGGCGTGAAAACACTTTCAGATCGAATCAATTCGACGGTTCTATCGAATTATTCAATCGGATACAATTCAGAGATTCGAACTTTAGTATGTGATATTTGAGAATTCAGAACCGAAAAGAAAAGCGAGAAGAAGAAGATGATCAGCCCTTTAACAAAAACTGATTCGTTAATCAGTTTTATGCGGTTTTGCTATCAGTTTTATAATTGCAAAATAGTCCCTCAAAATTCCGGAAATTAAATTTTCGATGAATTTTCTACACAGCTCGACCCCAGCCAGGGGCTCTGCCCCTTGGACCCCGCCAGGGGCTGCCGGGCTTGGACCCCGCTATCGGGGGCGCTGCCCCCGAACCCCCGTCCTTTAGGGGCTTCGCCCCTAAAATCATAATAAATTCATATAAGCGTGCACTCCGCACCACCAAACTTACATGATGTATTATTATGACAATACTGATCAAACAAGTCAATCCAATTACACTAAAATATCCAACACGTTGGCCGCGCCGTCGGTCTCCAGCTCGACGACGAGGCCATCTCAGGCAGACTTGAGGACGAGCCGTCCTCGAGTCTTTTCCGCCTGAGATACCTCGAGGAGCTAAACTTAGCCCACAATAACATCAACGATACTCAGATTCCGACCGGAATCCATCGCCTAACCAATCTACGACGCTTGAATCTGACCTACTCCGGTTTTGGCGGACAAATTCCGGTCGAAATCTCAGAATTGAGGGGGCTTGAAGTTCTTGCCATCTCCTACCTAATGGGAGACAATCCTCTAAAACTCGAGAATCCGAATTTCAAGAAGTTGATTCAGAATCTAACAATGCTGAGAGAATTACACCTTCAAGGTGTGGATTTTTAAGCAGGAGGGAGTGAGTGGGGCCAAGCTCTATCTTCTTCAACGCCTCATCTGAAGATCTTAATCCTTCGTGGTTGTAATCTTTCGGGCTCGTTCCATCCATCTATATCAAAACTCCATTCCCTCTCTGTTCTTCACCTTGATGGGAACAACTTCTCCACTTCAATCCCGGATTTCTTTTCAAATTTCACGAGGCTGACAGCCTTGACTGCACCCGTTGAACCCTACGAGGCTCCTTACCGAGGGCGATCTTCGAATTGCCAGCTCTAAGAGAGCTAGATCTATCATTCAATGAGTTGCTCAATGGAACCATACATGAGTTTCCTCTGAGTAGGGCAATCAGGTCTATAATTATGATTTATTGCAGCATTGGAGGGCCAATTCCATCCACCATTGCTAATCTAACAGAGCTTAACGATCTTCAGGTATCGAACAACTTCCTCACCGGTTCAATCCCTTCGTTTCGTATGTCCAAGAAAGTTAAGATCATAGACCTAAGTGAGAATAATCTTAAAGGTTCTTTTTCCAACTCAACCTTTGAAGGTCTCTTCAATCTTGTTTATTTGAATTTAGGTTACAATTCATTGAGTGGTAGCATTCCCCTCTCTCTCTTTGCTCTGCCTTCAATGAAGTCAATTGTTCTTGACCATAACAAGTTCAGTGGGCAAATCAATGATTTCTCCATTGTAAACATCTCTAGTATTGAAGTTATATTTTTATCAGAAAATTTATTGAATGGTAGCATTCCCCAGTTCTTGTTCAATTTTCCTTCATTAGATGTGCTTGTTTGATCGCTCTACTTTTTAAGGGTAGAGAGAGAGCAATGATAATCGATTTGTATAATCGAGTCGAATCCACAGGGAATGCAATGGCGAATGAGATTCAAGTAGTAATCTAGTTACCTAACTACTATCCAAGCTACCAACTAACATGTTTTTATGTTTTTGATTGATTAATGAAAAATGAAAAGTAATTAACAAATTTTAGAACTTAACTAAATAAGTAACAAGTAGCAAATGATATAAAATCAATAGGAAATGAAAGTGACTCTAATTATACTTCAACTAGGTCTAAGTGATAGGGATGTGACACTCTAACTAGAATTAGTCATTTTAATTCAATTTCATGTGGAAAACCTCCTAAGTATGATTCACTCAACTCTCATTGTAATAAAATCAAGTAGATTAATGAAAGGCCTAACTCCTACTAAGATATTAAGCAATTCATTAACTCCCAAGAGCTTATAGAGTTCCTTAACCCTACTATACTCTAGCATGCAAATCTCTTGATCCGAGCATCTAATCTAAGCCTCTTAAGCATTAGATCAAACACTTGGTATGCAACTATGGTGATCAATCACAATTACATAATAAAACATAGCCCCAAGAGAAATGAACATGAAATTAGAAGGTAAATTCACAATTAGAGCCTAATCCCATCACTTATCCCTAATCTATATATAATTGGAATCACAAAGAGATCTAGCTAGACATGATTAAGAAAATTAAACCATAAAAAGTAATGAAATCGTGCTTAAAAGATAGAAAATTCAATAAGGAAGAAGAAAATGGTCTTAAATCTTGAATCCACAAAGTAATGCTCTTCAAATCTTGAAAATACTAAAGTAGAAAGAGTGAAATATTTCTAGGGTTCTAAAAATATTAAAATATGCAAAAGATACACAAATGAGGTGAATTTTAGGATTAAATACATAGAAAATCGAGTTTGAGTCGAGTTGGGGCGAACCGGGACGAGTTTGGGCGAGCCAAACTCGCCCCTTAAGTGAGGAAAAATCGGCCAACCGGCGGTCTGGCAGACCACCGGTCCAGACCGCTGTCTTCTCTGTCACCGGTGGCGACCTAGCAGCTTGGCCGGCGGTCTGGCAGACTGCCGGTCAGCCGCCAGTCTTCCTTGTTTGACCGGTCCAAGCCCCTCTTCGTCTCTTGCGCGACTTCTTCATTTTCGCTCGTTCTCTCTCGTACGAACTCCAATTCTCGATCCGCTTTTTGCTATGGCTTCCTAACGAGCTCCTCTTCCTCATGGAATGATTAATTTGGCCAAGTAAATTCTCCATTATTCCTGCAAAAAGCATAAAGAAACTCGAGAGAACGAGAAAAATATAAACGAAATCAAACTAGTAAACCCTAACTTTATAACTTTGAAATTCTACATTTTTAAACACAAGTTTCACTCTAATTAAGCTCGATTCTTCCTCATTTCCGGACTTCGATCCTTAACCACATAAATGCTCTTTCCAAATCTTACAAAAATAGATCGAAAACCGAAAGAAAACGAGAAAAGTAAAAAGCATGCTACAAGTTAAGAAACCCTAGCATTTCTAACATTTAAGCACATAAATCGAGACTCAAACACATGCAAAACACACTCGACATGCATATAAAATACGTGTTAATCACTCCCCCAAACTTAAGCCATTGTTCGTCCCGAATAATGAAACGAACAATCAAAACACTTAACACGTATGAGATGTGCATTTTGAGTTCCTCGATGCCTCATTTCACTTAAAAAAAAACATTTTAATTCAAAGAAATTCTCAAGTCAAGCCAAACATTCATAAGATCAATCACTATCCTAACTTAGAACTCAATCACTCAAGCACATTCAACTCTAGACCTCACAAGAAGTGTGTATCACTCAAGCACTCATTATTAGGGGTGAGCATAGAAAACCGAAAAACCGAACCACCCGCCCAACCGAACCGAAAATACGGTTAACCGAACCGATGGTTAAGGTTTAATTTTCAAAATTTTAAAAACCGAGTTAATGGTTCGGGTTTGGTTTTTATGTCAAAAAACCGATGGTTAACCAGACCGAACCGGTAATAATTAAAATTATATTTATTAGATATATATCGTATAAGTTTTATTTAGTTATTTTCTTCTCTTTTATTATTCTTAAACTTTTTTTTTGATTAAAATATATTTTTTCTTCTAAAATATACATTAGTCTCATTTTCATTCCACAACAAACATGTCACTTTATTAATTTTAAAAAAATCATAAACTCTATTCTTTGAACTAAAATTTTATTTTCTTAACCACTTGATTTATACCTTTCTAAATTGTATGTTATACATATTCATCTTTTAGAATTTAGAATTTTTTCATAACATGAATTTTAAATATATATTTTAATTATGGTTAACCGTTGAATAATTGGTTAACCGAACCACTTTTTAGGTTAACCGTATGAACGGTTTTTAATTTTTATTTATCATTTTTTGACGGTTAACCGAACCGTCTAAAAACCGCACGGTCAGTTTTTTTATGTGTTAAACGGGCGGTTAACCGACCCGTGTTCACCCCTACTCATTATATAAGAAAGGTAAGCACTCATCGAAATCATGCAATACATCACTTTAACCATAAGCTTGCCTATCAACTCAAGTTTCCATACCACAATGCATGCACAAATTAGGATCAAAAAGGTCTTTCTTAAGCTTGTAATGTAGGGACATTGGTTAAGGTAGGGAATTTTAGGCTAAGTGACTTAAATTTTCATCCAAGCACCCTTGCCCCCTTTTTTCACCTTTCTAAAGTATGAATTTCTTCATCTTCCACCTTATCGAACCCCTTTTTAGCTAATGAATCTCAAGCTTCTACCAAATATCTAAAGAAACACTCATTTATGCTCTTATTCTTTTCTTTTTCTTGTAAGAACTTTGTTCTTACTACTCCTTTTTTTTTTTTTTCAATAAGAACTTTGTTCTTATTCTTTTCTTTTTTTAACATTGAGCTTATAGGAGTGTTCTTTCAACTCAAAATCAATCTCTAGACCCTTCACCATCACCCACCATTTTTCATGAATTTTCAACTTCACCAAGGTTCCCTTAACCATCCTTCACCCCCTATCATCCGGTTCAAGAAGAAAATGCTCTATTCAAGGCTCAAAATGGGACGACAATGGTAATGAAAGATAAGTTAGTGTTTAGGGAAAATGGGCTATGCAATGATGGCCTAAGATCATTTCCTAATTATGCAAACATGTAACATTTCTAACAAGAGTATCAAGGCAAGTTCTAGTAAAGAGAATGCAATACAAGATCAAGCTCTCAAGAAAGGATATTACTATGTAAAATGCATAGTTCTTAGGCTTAAAATCCTCACAAGCTTTTTGCCTAGAGTCTAAGTACTTAAGATCAATCATTCCAAACTATTCAAGTGAAATAACCCTAATCATGCTTGACTTAGACTTGAAAAATTTCAAGAAAAATGTCACCATTTTAGCATCAATCATCGGCATCTCACCTAAAAGCACTTGAGAGATTAAACACGTTCTTTCACATTCAAGCATGCATTCATCCTTTCATTCTCAAACTTAAAACTTTTCCTTTTCAAAAATTTCGCACATCAACACCACCAACTCGTCACAAACCACTTAATTCAATAAATTCCTCATTCACTCCCTATTCATCCCCTAAATGCAACAAATCCACTAAAAGCAACAAAACAAAGCACCACACTTACAACAAATTCACACACCACAAAACAACTCATCAAATGACCATAAAACTTCCAAATAAATCGACCATTTAAACTCATCTCAAAACAATTTTCTCTCCAACAACCAACAATTTTCATCCACAATCAAAGCAAACCCAACATTCAAACAAATTTCTTTCACATCTTGAATCAAATGCACACCAATCAAACCTTCACAATCAATCCACAAATATAGCACCAAGTAACTCTTTCAAACCAAGTAACCCAAGTAATAGAAACAAAGGCAAGGAAAACTAAGAACAAGAGCATAATGAAAAGTAGCATGACATGAAATCAAAGTAATTTAAATTCATTATCATACCCTCTCCCCCAAACTTATTTTAGAAAATAAATTCTAAAATAATTTTGGAGGGAAAGATAAATAATGAATTTAAATTACACTTACAAACATTCCAAGCTAGGATGATGATGGCGGTCGGGGCCAAGTCGCCCCTTGAGCAATTTGATAATCCCGGAAGCTTTCCAATAGCTCCATCATCGATGTTGCTTGCTTCTCCATCCTCTCACTCCTTTCCAATTCTTCAAGTTGTGTGACTCTCATCGAAGTCACCTCCCTCTACTTGGGCATCTAAAGCCTTGAAGCTATCCTCCATGCCTTCCATTCTACTCTCGAGAGCCTCAAACCTCTCATCATAGCAAGCATCACTCGGACCTTGATCATCCCTTCTAGACTCATCATCATTATCTTCCATTCCTTCCTCTTCATCCTCCTGTTGGAGTAGGTTACCAATGCTTTAGAGGGTGCCTTAGAAGGCCCTTTTCCTTTAGCTCCTTTATCCCTACACCAAGTGAAAAATCCAAAATAAGATTCAAGAAATTAATCAAAGGATTTTTACTTAAACAATCACATTTCTTCTAGCCATTACCCCCCATAGTGCATTCATGCATTCAAGAAGTGCATTTTCAAATCAAATCAAACACTACATCATTAAAGCCCCATAGTTCCAAGAAAAATTCATCTCAATTCATTCATGCATATCCAAGTGAAAATAAATTCAAATGCATATTGAAATTCAACTCAAGAGACTTAAACCATGAATCCTCATATTTCAAACTCAAGAATATATGAAATCATAACCTCTTCAAGCAATGAAACATTCAAGAAATGAATTTCATATCTAAGAATCGAGCATATGCATTCATTCATTCATCACGAAATCAAAAATATTCCAAATTCATTCCAAGTATGCTCAAGAGCAAAAGAGACATGGTTCATCAAAGAATGCAAATTTCAAGACTTGATGTAGCATAAATCCTAAAGAGAAGAATTAATGCTATCCAATTCATGACCAAATCCACATTCTTCATTCAAGAATTTCCAAGATTCAAGCAAAACCCTAGCATGAATTTCTACCCATTTTTATGAATTTGATAAGCAAAAACATACATACCAATTCATATAAATAAAGTAGAAACACATAAAAGCAAGGATATAGAACTCATTACCTCATTATCTTGAAGAAACTTGAAGAAATTCACCTCTTTCAAAATAAAAATAAATTTTCGTTTTTTTGTGAAAAAGTGGTGAAAAAATTGATTTTTTTGGTTCAAAATGCAAGTTTTGGGATGGGTAATAGACCTATGGAAGGATTAAACTTGATTCAAAGTGATTTGGGAGTAATTGGGGGATGAAAATTTAAGTTTTTGGAGAGAAAAAGGGTTATGTTCTTGAAGGGTGAAGTTGAAAAGTGGGAAAATTTAAGAATTAGATGTTCAAGCAAATAAAATAGAAATAGGGGGAAGAGGGAAACCGGCAGTCTGGGAGGTCGCCGGCGGTCTGCCAGACCGCCGAACATGCTGAAAGTGGCGGCGACCTGTGCTCACTCCCGGCGGTCTGGCAGACCGCCGGCCAGGCCGCCGGTTTATTCCGGCTCGATTTTGGGCCGTTTTTTGGTCCTTCCAACGAGAGGGGCCGACTTCCGACCCTCTATCGACACCCAAGCATGTTTTAATTTTTTTTCTATATATTTATGGGTTTTTTCAAAATAAAACGAAAAACAAAACGAACGACACAAAAATCGAAAATGAAATAAAACTAAAGAAAACGAAAAAGAAAAGGATACATGTTGAGGTGCCTCTCAACTAGCGCTTTGTTTAACGTCGTTAGCTCGACATTGCTTCTAACATCAAACATCATGAAGAAGAATGGCCGACTCCTACTTAACCTTGTTGGAATTGAAATAGAGCTTGAGTCGATGACCATTTACAACAAAAGTAGAACCATCATTCTTGATAAGTTCGAATGTGTCATTCTTGAAACTCTTAATCACAATATAAGGACCGGTCCACCTTGATTGGAGTTTTCCGGGGAAAAGACAAAGACGAGAGTTAAAGAGAAGAACCTCGTCTCCCGGAATGATAACCTTGCTTCGAATCTCCAAATCATGAAACTTCTTGGCTCTTTCCTTGTAAATCCGAGAATTTTTATAGGCCTCGTTTCTCCATTCCTCTAACTCCACAAGATGGTTCTTCCTACTAAACCCGGCCTCCTTAAACTCAAAATTTATCGTCTTTATAGCCCAAAATGCCTTATGCTCAATCTCTAAAGGCAAGTGACAAGACTTTCCAAAGACAAGTTGATACGGGGACATACCAATGAGGGTTTTGTAAGCGGTTCGATAAGCCCACAAAGCATCATCAAGCTTCTTTGCCCAATCTTTCCGAGTGGTGATTGTTTTCTCCAAGATTTGTTTGATTTCCCGGTTTGCGAGCTCGGTTTGACCGTTTGCTTGAGGATGATAAGGTGTAGTAACCTTATGTTTCACTCCATACTTAGCAAGTATGCTCCCCAACCATTTATTATTGAAGTGAGATCCTCCATCACTAAGCAATGCTCTTGGAGTCCTGAACCGAGTCAATATGTTCTTCTTGAGAAATTTAATCACCATCTTGGAATCATTGGTTGAAGTAGGGATGGCTTCAACCCATCGTGATACATACTCAATAGCAAGAAGAATATATGAACCACAAGATTTGGGAAATGGTCCCATGAAATCTATCCCCCAAACATCAAATAGTTCAACTTCAATCATGATGTGTTGAGGCATCTCATCCCTCCTTGTGATATTCTCCATCCTTTGACACCTATCACAATTCTTCACAAAGGTTTGACAATCCCAAAAAATAGAAGGCCAATAAAATCCACTTTGAAATACCTTCCAAGCCGTACAATTAGCCCCATTAGGCCCCTCATGACAATCTCCAATAATCTTGAGTCATTCACCTTCCATCACACATATTCTAATGAGGCCATCGGCACATCTCCTCCACAAATAAAGATCTTGCCAATAATAGAACTTCACCTCTCGAAGAAACTTAGCCTTTTGATAGTCGAGAGATTTGGTGGCAACTCTTGAAGTACAAGGTAGTTGGCAAAGTCCGCAAACTAAGAATCTTTGCATTTTAATACCATAATCTTATCATCCGGAAAACAATCATTGATGCTCAATCTCAAGTCTTCACCTTCAACTGGCTTCTCAAGCCTTGACATGTGATCGGCTAACACATTATCACAACCTCTTCTATCACGAATCTCCATGTCGAATTCTTGGAGGAGAAGAATCCAATGAATCAAACGAGGCTTTGCATCCTTCTTTGCCATGAGATGTCGGATAGCCGTATGATCCGAATAGACAATGGTATGATTTCCAACAAGGTGTGATCGAAATTTGTCAAAGGCAAAAATAATGGCCAAGAATTCCCTCTCCGTTATTGTGTAGTTCCTTTGAGCTTCATCTAATGTTCTACTAGCATAATGAATAACTCGGAACATATTATCTCTCATTTGCCCCAAGACAACTCCCAAAGCATAATCACTTGCATCACACTTTAAAATGAAAGACTCACTCCAATTAGGCTTGATTAGAATAGGAGTAGAGATGAGGGCTTTCTTCAATGCCTCAAACGCTTTCAAGCATTCTTCATAAAAAACAAACTTCACATCTTTTTGCAAGAGATTGCAAAGTGGCTTTGTAATCTTCGAAAAACCTTCAGTGAATCTTCTATAGAACCCCGCGTGACCAAGGAAGCTTCGGATTGATTTCACATTTGTTGGGGGTGGAAGCTTTTCTATGGCAACAATCTTGGCTCTATCAACTTCCAAACCATCTCTAGAAACTTTGTGCCCAAGCACAATTCCATCTCTAACCATGAAGTGACACTTCTCCCAATTTAAGACAAGAGAAGTGTCCTTACACCTTTGCAACACCTTCGTGAGGTTATTAAAACAAGAATCAAAGCTCTTCCCAAAAACCGAGAAGTCATCCATGAATACTTCCATAATGTTTTCAATCAAACCACCAAAAATAAACATCATGCACCTTTGAAAAGTGGCCGGAGCATTACACAACCCAAAAGGCATCATCTTATGAGCAAAAACTCCATAGGGGCATGTGAAGGCCGTCTTGTGTTGATCCTCCGGGGCTATGACAATTTGGTTGTACCCCGAATACCCATCAAGGAAGCAATAATACTCATAGCCCGCCAAACGATCCAACATTTGATCTATAAAGGGTAGAGGGAAGTGATCTTTCCTTGTAGCCGAATTCAAAGCCCTATAATCAATGCAAACTCGGTGGCAACCCTTGTAGCTATAACCTCATCATTCTCATTCTTGACCACGGTCATCCCCCCTTTCTTCGGAACTACTTGAGTAGGACTCATCCACTCACTATCCGAGATGACATAGATCATTCCCGCATCTAGCAACTTTAACACCTCTTTTCTCACAACCTCTTGCTAGACCGGGTTCAACCTCCTTTGAGGTTAAACCTTAGGACGACAATCCTCTTCCAATAAAATACGATGCATGCAAATAGATGGACAAATACCCTTGATATCATCAATAGACCAACCAATAACATCTTTAAACTCCCTAAGAACTCTCAACAACTTGTCCAATTCGGACTCTGACAAGTGTTGTGACACAATTACGGGTAAAGAGTCATTATCACCAAGGAAGGCGTATCTTAGGTGATCGGGGAGAGGTATCATCAAGGAAGGTGTACCTTACGTATGTCTCATTTTATTATTTTATACCTTATATATATTCAAATTACATAACAAATAAAATAAAATAGGGATGATCAAGGGAGTATATAATTATATAATATGCCTACGCTATTACCATTAAAACTATATATATAAAAAATAACAAATCAAATTTTGTAAACATGACTCCTTTTAAATAGTATGTATAGATGGTGATTATTATTTTCAATCTTATTAATATTACTTGTGATATGTTAGTGGAACGATGCATGTATATACTGTCTAAATTAGCATAAATAATGTAACTTAAAATTAGGCTAATTCGGATTTTGCGTAAAATTACTTGTCGGGCTTTCATCCTTCAAAATATGACAAAGACTTGTATCAGTCCGGCCACACAGTACGGCTAAGTCTTTTGAAAGCAAAATAAATTATTTGGCCCAATTAATTCACTTGGCCCACAACCCAAAAAGAATGCTTTATAAAAACATTCAATAAACCTCAATATGAGTCCAGACTGATGCAAGTGTTTCCTTCAAAAGATTGTGAGTATTAATCCACAATTTAAACAATTCTTAGGATACAATACAAATAATATTGAGATAATTAGAGAAAAATAAATGAGAATCTTAACGTATTCAAATATTCATAAAAAATAATATATCTTGTGATACATGATAATTAGAATTTTTTATTTTTTTTGTTATAAATGTAAAATATGAATTAGATAGGGTCTTGGATATGACGGCCATCACTAATAGTTTTTCGGCTGTAGAAATAGGATGTAGTTTTATACAGTAGCGGAGGATATCTTTTTTATTGTTACAAAAGTAATACGTATTAATTAGATAGGTATTGGATATGTATATTATATTGTTTAATGCATATCCACTAGTATTAGAACTTTATTTTTTAATTATAGTATTATACTAATATTCTAACGATTCATTCTAATGATATTATTAAGGGTATAATAGACAAAATAAATTTTGTAAATAAGACACTTTTTATAATATATATATATATAAGTATAGATATAGATAGATATAGATATAAGATTACAGTTCAAAGCAAATAAGAGATAAATAAATATTATATGTGAGATTAGAATATCTATTTCTATAATTTTATTAAAAAATATCTAAAAAATTA
Organism: Mentha longifolia; assembly: GCA_001642375.2. Lineage (NCBI taxonomy): Eukaryota > Viridiplantae > Streptophyta > Magnoliopsida > Lamiales > Lamiaceae > Mentha > Mentha longifolia. The sequence continues at coordinate 31,422,105 of CM038117.1, read as the reverse complement.
TAAATTAAAAAAATAAATTAGGTTTCGCAGTCTTATAAACTCAATAATTCTTTTTTATTGTCAATCACAAATAAGTATTTTGCCCCTTTTGATTAAGTAAAAATAAGAATAACCTGTCCAGTAATTTAATTATTTAAACTTAAAATTAAAACATGACAAAACTAGCTAAATTTTATTTTACTTTTAGCAACCGCATTTCCTTAACTTATGCCATATCCCAAATTTTACACAATTTAATTTCTTTTTCTCACAAACTATTGAAATACAATCTAATTTCATTAATTTTAATTTTAATATCTAACCACTTTCTTGTAAGATGCATTTAAATATTTTTAAATAAACTTTAATATCTTAATTTTGCCGAGAAGATAGAGACTTTGATAATAAGTATCTCACCAATGTTCTAATATGTTAAATTAGTTAATCATAATACTGTTCTTTACTTAATTCTAACTGTAGTTATTCAATCATTAGATAATACTACTCATTAATTAGAATAGGATATAGTTACACTATCATGAAACTATGTACTAATATAATAGTATTTATCAAAATATACTCTCCCCATCCCATAGATTTAGTCATGATTGTCATATTTTGTTGTTTCATACAATTAGTCACTTGTCTAAAATAAAAACAATACACATAATAATAGAACAATAACAATGGCATCCTTAATTTAATTACTTTAGAGGTATATAGGCATGTGAAATTATATATGAAAATACATTTTTATATCATATATATATAGTGCATATATATGTCATTATATATACAATATGCTTAAATATTTATACATTTTAAACAAACTATAAGAAAAGAAAGGCAAAACTAATGGTCTATATATTCAGTATTAACAATGTTTTATTTTTGAGAGCAGATATCTTGTTGACTAACCATGCATATTTATTTTAATAATATGATATGATATTATTCGTATGCTTCTATTTCTAGTTAACTTAGGTTAAGCTACCTTCTTTTTCTTTATATAAATTCACTTTAATATTTAAATTAAATTAAATATATGGACTAATTGGAGGTCCAATTTCTTTCATGTGCCTATCGTATCTATATTATTAATACAAAAATAAAGATAAAAGATAAGTTATTCACGAATTAAGGAAAGGAATCTTGTCTCTCATAAGGAAATCAATAGTAAATTAAATAATCTTATTATGTACTTATATTATTTTGTTACTTTTAATGTAAATAAATAAAAAAGGTATAATAGGCAATCTACATTTGTACACAAGCCTCTTTTTATATAAGTATAGATAGATAGATAGATAGATAGATAGATAGATATATAAGTATAGATATAGATAGATATAGATATAAGATTACAGTTCAAAACAAATAAGAGATAAATAAATATTATATGTGAGATTAGAATATCTAACCTCATCATCATCAAACAAATCTTCAATTGTCTTAAGTTTAGTCATTGTTTCAGAAATATCATCACCCATAGGAGCATGTAATTTCAAAATGTATACTCCATCCGTCCTGTTTATAAGAGTATCTGCAACGGTCCCAAAAACCACCATTTTCTATAGCAATTCTGCAGCAGTGCTTATGAAAAATCGTAGGCACCGTTCGATTTTGTTTTTTTTTTTGTTTTTGTTTTGTTTTTTTAATATTCTCTATCAATAAACTTGAGTTAAACAAATGTAAGCTAATCGAATAGTTTTGAGTATGAATTATTTCTGGAGCAAAAAAAAAATACAATTATTTGAATATTCATGATTATGCTTCTTTAAAGAAAATATCAAAACTCTATGCAAAATTACATTAATTATCTTATTTGAGATTCTACCTTCGTGCTTACGAAAATTATTTCAATTATTTTGTAAAAATGAAAATTTGAAAAAAAAATATCTAAAGTTATATACAGTACATACCTTAGACAAAAACAAAATACACAACACAGTTATAATAACAAGTGATAGATTGAGTTATTTATCCATCAACAAATTAGGAGAATTGTTACTAGAATACATATGAGGAAGCATTTAACCAGAATGAAAATTGATATTTCTTTAATGTCTTCATGATGCTACCTTGAAAAAGCCTTTATGATCTCCAACTCAACACTGTAATCCTGCAAAACAGAACCGGAGGAGTGGGGAGGGTTCCTCTGGGAAGACACTCCGACGCTCAAGTCAGTACCCGTTCGAGAGAGAAAAAGTGAAGATCCGCTTCAGCAAAGCTTGCAGTGGAGAGCGTACCTTTCCTTGGTGAAGAAGGTTAAGTATTTATAATAAGGTAGAAGGTGAGGGTAAAAGAGTAATTGCCCCTTATTTACGAGGTTAAACTAGTCTTTTAGGGGAGACAAGTCAGTTAGAAGGAGTATTTTAGTTATGATTAATGGTCCCCAAAGTAGACCCCACAGTCACGTTTTTTCTGCACTTCATAGGAGGATCTGGGTTAAAGAGATGAGGGCGACGGAGGATGATCTGCACCTGATATGATCAGATCACTGATAGACCGACTTGCGTGTTCAGCTCATTGAGGGATCTGGCGAAATTATCACATCTGTCTGGTCATCACTTCTGCGTTCCGAATGTCTAACGGGAGATGACAGATCACTCCCTATCAACAAGTTTGCTTAATTTTCATATCCATGCAGTTAATACAAATTTGTGAATTCCCAAAAAATCAAATTAATAGATTAATTGAAAAGTTGTTCATATTCTAAGAAAGTTGTTTATTTCAATTCATTTTATTCTAAAAAAAGAATTCAAATAAATAAAATACAAATTAATAGATATATTGGGAATTACCATCCCAAATAATTTATGACAAACTATATCTCTTTAAATTAAAATGTTAAATATTTGATAAATATCTCTAATGTAACGAAATTAGTGAAATTACAATAAACAAACCGCAAAAAGAAAGCTGGAATACATAAATAAAGTACTATGTACTGTAACATCAGTAAGCAAAAAAAAAAGTGCAATATACGTGATCTTGAGAAAAATAGTTCAAATAGTTATAATTCAAATCCTAATATTTATAAGAAAAACTAAAATAGTTAATTGCCTATTTGGTCTTGTGAGAATAATTGAAAGGCCCATATGAAATGAAATACTGACTCCCTCCCCAATTTGTTGAACTTGTTGATTTTTTAACTGATTTTGGAGCTTTATAATGATAGATTTTAAATTAAATTTTTGGAATTTGATTTTTTTTAAATCTAAACTCCAAAAATTCATAGTACCATGTAAAAAACTAAACTTCATAAATTCAATTTAAAATTAGCATTATAAATTAAAGTTATAAATTTGTGCCCTTGGGGCATCTACAATGGAGAGCCCAAAATTGGGCTCTATAAATTGCCACCTAGATAAGAACTCCAAAATGAAATTTTTCACAATGATGGACTCTAATTTTGGGCTCTAATAATATTTATTGGGTCCCACTTCATCAAAATCAATTACTTTATCATTATTAAATGTATAGTTTATCTATTATATTTTGTGATTAATATCAATATTGTTAAATTAAATTGTTATTTTTTAAATGACTTATTTTTAATATATATTATTAAATAATTTTAATAGCATGTTTATTTATTATATTCAAAATATAATTTACTTGAGGAAAAAAAATAGCTAATATTCTTAAACTTGAAATAATCATACAAAGTACAATAATACATCAAATAGCACACAACTTATTCATTTCACAAAGCACTTCTACACCGAATAAAAACTAAAAATAAAAATCTGCTCCCCATAACTTCAAAATATAAAAATAAGCACTTTGCATTAACATAACTTCAAAATATAAAAATACAATCATAAAAGCTTCTCCACATTGATCAAAATATGAAATTCCAATACAAGACAAATAAATATAAAAATATATTGTAATGGAAAGATAAATAAATATAAAAGAAAAAAGAAAAAAAGAAGAAAATTGAATGAAAACAAAACAAAATATCAACAAAAAAAATTAAAAGAATGTACAACAAAAAAGAAAAACAATAAAATAATGAAAAAAATTGAAGTGGGACCCAAAAAAGCTTAAGAGCCCAAGCTCTTAACTAAGAGCCAAGGCTCTTATATTTGGGCTCCTCAATGGTAAAGAAATTTAAGAGTTGACTCTTAACTTTGCCACATAGATTAGAATCTCCCCATTGTACATGCCCTTATACAGCCTCCAATAGTTAATTCTTAATAAAATATAATTAAAGTTATATAGCCTCCATTTGTGCATTACTTAAATCAGAAATGTAAATGCAATGAGTAATGATGTGTTCCTGTTTGTTGTTTTTCTTTAACTGCTGCAAAACTCCAACCACTCCGTCTCCATCGCCAGATTATGAATTTCCTAGATGCGACCATCTTTAGATTTTTATGGTTTCTTTGCTCCTACTGTCCCATGTATCAAGGTTATGATGCATTTTTCTCATACATCTAATTCCGCAGCCAAGCTATTTGTCGTAAATACTCAACGAAAAATTCGATGTGTTTTTCAATTGAGTTCATTAATATTGGAGCTAATCAGGAACACCCCTCAGAATTAATACTCATTACACCTCGTGAGTGCTTGCGCCTCAGCAACGACGCCGGCATGAAATTCCCATTTCCTCCAGCTATATATCTAAAAAATAATTAATACTTAGTGGAAATTAATTTCACAACTAAATATATGCAATACATTAATTAGAAATATGAACCTTGCTCATAGCTAGGCCTACTGTGATGCAACTGAAGAGAACATGACCAATGCCAAGATCAAACAAGAAACGGTGATGCGCCCCTAAATATTAACAACATCAAAACATTATATACCGGAATATTAATTAATATAAAAAAATAGATTTCTTGAAATGATGGTGTGTATAGTGTAACCCTTCGGTGGGGGGGATGAGGGATTTGTTCGAAGAGACGGAGACGGACATTTTCGTCTTCTCGCCGAACATATGAAGAACTTGTTGTTGAAGAGAGATGAGATGAGCATGATCGTTCTTCTTCAAAATTTTGTTCTTCAAAATTTTGTTATGCTTCCATCTCTTTCAAACATGGTGTTCTTCGCAGGAGGCTATACCGATATGCGTATATGTTTCTTCAAGGTTTCAGTATGCACAATTGGAGGCTATATAACCTGAATTATAGTATTATTTTGTTAAGAATTAATTATTGAAGGTTATATAACGGTAGAATCGTAGATTCGTAATTAATTTTAATGTTATTTTTATTTGGGGGCTATAATAAGAGAAGAAAGTGGGGCTATGTTTAAAATCCCCATGAATCAAATGAAATGAGACATGAAAAATGGAGTAATTTGTAAATAATGGGTCTAAGTTAGGCTTGGATTGAGTTTGAGGCCGGCATGGGATTGGACCGGACCTGGTTCTAATAAAAGTTCCGGACCGAAATAGCAAGTTCGGTCTCGGTTAGCCCATTTGTTATCGTGGGCTGAGCCACAACCAGACTGGGATTGGGCTACGCCAGTGGTGCAACTAAATTGAGTATCAAAATTGTCTAAAAAATGTTCATCACAATCCCACTTACAGTAGTACTTATTTCTAAGAGCACAAAATTAACATTTATTTTTGTCGGCCAGCCTGAATGAAGATAAACAAGTTTATTATTATGTCGGCCAACTTTGTGGAATTTATAAAGAATAATGCTCTTTCAGTCTTTCTCCATTCTGAATTTAGAACTCCTCAATTTTAAAATAATAGACTCAACTTGAATAAAAATAGTCTTATTTTAATAGGGCGGAGGGAGTATTTGAAACCAGTTAAACTTAGAATTATAAAATACTACGTACTTCCGTAGCCCAAATCTGTATGTGTTGTTATTATTTGTTAATGTGAACTACTACCTTCATCCCACTAATTGTCCCATTTACTTTTTGACATTTCGGCACGCTTTTCCACCGAAACCTAGTACGAGTTTTAAAATATAATTTTGAAGTATAGTTTCTTTTACGGGATACTATGACACTCATAGTATCCCGTAAAAGAAACGATACTTCAAAATTATATTTTAAAACTAGTACTAGGTTTCGGTGGAAAAACGTGCCGAAATGTCAAAAAGTAAATGAGACAATTAGGTGGGATGGAGGTAGTATGTGCGTGGTAAAATAAGTAAATAGATAGTATAGTAAGAATAATAAAGATATTATTCATTCCTTAAAATGGAATATACACATAATAGACTGAAATAAAATTACGTGCATAGATTTGAAGATGAAGAGAATATAATATGACATGCGTCGGACATCTTGCCGTCCGCGATAAGTATGTCCACTATAATTATTTTTTAGCATTTATTTTCACTTTTATTAGTTATTATTATGGTTGATAAATTCAAAATTAGGGTATATAATTTTAAATTTTTTTAATTTTTACTTATAAATATCTATTACTATGATTTATTATGTTATAATGTATTTTATTTTTATAAAAATAATTTAATTAATAAAAAATTAAATTTTGAAATAGGGTTGGAACACTGAATATAGAATGGGGGATCTCATCCACATAAATACATGTATTTCATGTTTCGTAAATTTTTACATGCTAAACGCGGAACCGTTTCATCACTACAATATCCACTTTATTCAGTATTTTATCTTTGATGGCAATATTTTCTTCAATTCTTCAAATCTTTTCCTTTTCCATATTTCTAACGATTACTATTGCGAAAACTCTATGCCTCGACCACCAAAAAGCTCTTTTGCTCGAGCTGAAGATGCAGTTGGTACTCTATCCTTCCGACTCACCAAAGTTGGCGCGCTGGAATCAAACCCGCGACTGCTGCGAGTGGGGTGGCGTCGAGTGCGACTCCATTGGCCGCGTTGTCGGTCTGCATCTCGACAATGCGGCCATTTCAGGCGGAATAGAGGCCTCATCGTCGGCTCTATTCCGCCTGCGGCACCTCCGGGAGCTGAATTTGGCATCCAACATGTTTGAAACTCCGATTCCGAGAGGGATCGGCCGTCTCGACTCTTTAACTCGCTTGAATCTATCGGACGCCGGTTTTGTCGGGCAGATTCCTCACGAGGTCTCGTTCTTAACGAGATTGGTCGTTCTCGATCTCTCCACCTTCATGTTCTATGATCCACTTGGTCTGAAACTCGAGCATCCGAATCTGAAGATGCTCGTTCAGAATATGCACAGGCTGAGAGAATTATGCCTCGACGGTGTTAATATCTCAGCCGGAGCCAGAGACGGAGGGAGTGAGTGGGACCAAGCTCTATCTTCATTACCTCACTTAAGAATTCTAAGCTTGAGCTACTGCGGAATCTCAGGTCCTTTCCATCCATCTCTCTCAAAACTCCATTCTCTTTCCATTCTTCGACTCGATGGAAACGATTTATTCATCAAAATTCCTGACTTCTTCGCGAATTTCACCAAGTTGACTTCCTTGAGCTGCGTCGCTTGCTCTCTACGAGACCCTTACCAAAGTTGATATTCGAAATGCCGAGTCTAAGAGAGCTGGATTTATCCTCAAATGAGTTGCTTGAAGGAACCATACCCGAGTTCAATCTGAGTAGAGGTACAAGGGTTAATTCTATAAGCATGAGGGATTGTGGATTTGGAGGAGTGATTCCATCGATGATTAGTAACCTCACAGAGCTTGTTAATCTAGACCTGTCATTGAATTTCCTCACCGGTTCGATCCCTTCATTCCATATGTTAGAGAAAGTTAAGAGCATAGACCTAGGTTATAATGCTCTAAATGGTTCACTTTCTTACTCCACCTTTCCAGGTCTCACCAGCCTTGTTTATTTAGCTTTACACTACAATTCTTTGAGTGGTAGCATTCCTCATTCTCTCTTTGCCCTGCCTTCTTTAGAGAAACTTTTCCTTGAATATAACAATTTTAGTGGGGAATTAGTCAATGATTTTCCCATTGTGAACTTCACTAGTGTGGACTCCATAGATTTGTCAAACAATTTCTTGAGTGGTAGCATTCCCCAATCTCTCTTCACTCTGCCTGCACTGGAGTTTCTCATGCTATCCAACAACCAGTTTAATGGGAAAATCATCCCATCTTTCCATCAACAGTTCAACCATGGGCTGGCTAGACTTGAGCAGTAACCTTCTCCAAGGGCCCATTCCCGACTCTTTCTTTCACCTTCGCAACCTCACTAATCTCATTCTTTCTAACAACCTTTTCACCACCCTTCCTACTTCAAATTTTTCACTCGAAGCGACCTTGTTGTATACTCTGGACCTCTCCAGCAACAGTATTTCAGGAGAAATTCCGAGTTGGATTTGGGAAATGGGAGTTCAGTATATGAACCTTTCTTGTAATCTGTTTAAGGATTTACAGAGGCCTTGCCCTGTCTCTACACAGCTTTACATTTTGGACCTGCATTCGAACCAGCTCCGGGGCGAGTTGCCCCTGCTAACGAAAACGGCTTATCATGTCGATTATTCTAATAATAACTTTGACAGCCCTATTCCACAATCATTCTTTGATAATAATACTTCCTCTTACATACTTGTTGCAAATAATAGCTTAAGTGGATCTATTCCAACCTCTCTTTGCAATGCTACCTCCCTTGAAGTAGTAGACTTGTCCTTCAATAGGTTGAGTGATAGTATACCTTCATGTTTTGTGTTTGAACAAATTAAAGTGATTAGTTTAAAGGGAAACAACCTTAATGGTTTAATCCCTGATCGGTTTACTGTCAATTGTAGCCTGCAAACCTTTGATCTTAGTAGCAATAATTTAGGTGGGAAGATTCCAAACTCACTCTCAAACTGCAAAGAGTTGGCAGTTTTAAATGTTGGAGGGAACAACTTTGATGACAGTTTCCCATGCATGCTATCTTCGAGTTTGCAAGTTCTTGTGCTGCGCTCCAACAGATTCCATGGTGAGTTGAGGTGTCACAAGAGCTGGCCAAAGCTTCAGATCATCGACATATCTTCGAATAACTTCAGTGGGAGTTTGCTTTTTATAAACTTGTTGAGAGGAATGATGAGACGAAGTGATGGTTCGAATTTGAGGCCTAATTATTCAAGCTTCGATTTTTTGAGTGCGGACGGTTCCTATCGGGATGAGGTGACATTGACTGTGAAAGGGCAAGTAGAGGTGAAGATTGTCAAGATTTGGCCCGACTTCACTTGCATTGATTTCTCTCGCAACAATTTCGATGGAAAAATACCGGTGTCAATTGGTAATCTTAGCGCACTTTATCTTCTCAACTTATCCCACAATGCTCTCAGTGGCACAATCCCGAGATCATTGGGGAACTTGACGGAGCTCGGATCACTCGATTTTTCCTTCAACAAGCTTAGGGGAAGTATACCAGACGAGATAGGACGCCTCACATTCCTGTCAGTGTTGAATCTTTCCTACAACCATCTTGTAGGAAAGATTCCAAATGGGAATCAGTTGCAAACATTTGCAGCTGATTCCTTCATAGGGAATGAAGGGCTGCGTGGTTTCCCTCTCGACAAAAGTTGCAGCAACGTTACTAGAAATGGTTCAAAGCCACAAAAAGTACTGACATATGAGGAGATAGAATGGGAATACGTTTCTGTTGCGGTGGGATATGTTGTGGGATTTGGAAGCATAGTGTGGATGCTTTTATTCTGGAGAAGATTCAGAAAGAGATACTTTGAGAAGATTGAACAAGTGGCTGAAACTATATTGAAGGGAAGAGAGGGGAGAAGAAGAGTACTTGTGAGGAGGTATGAGGTTAGAAGACATATTAATTAGTGAGGTTGAGATTATTTATGCAATTTGGTTTGTGTGTAGTGTTTTGGTGCGATTTAAATCATATTGATGTTGCATTTCCAAACTCAACATTTTTGTTTATGACATTCTATAATTGTTGTGTGATCTTGTAAAATATTTTTTTAATACATGTCGAGCATCAGACAATGCAATAGAAGATACAACACTAAAATACAATAGAGAATCTGAATGGATTTGAACACGAAAATGCAATAGAGAATCTCAATTGATTTGCATTTCTTGAGATGTTTTGTATTTCTTGGGATGTTATTTTGGCGGATTTGTGAAGAATGTAGAGGTGGAGGGAGTGCTTATTATGTTTTGTTCTGTTTTGAACTGTTTTAGGAGAAAATTTGCTCCAATAGTCTAACATCAAGTTTCTCTTTTAAATTTTTTTCCCCACAAATCAAATACTGTACATGAGAAATCAAGGTTTATTGGAAAGCGGTAGCATTTCTGCATTTTCGTAGCCATTTAGATATTGCTCGCTATAATCGATTCATATTTTTTATTTTTATTCTTTTTTTTTAAGTCATCATTTGGGTAAAAAACCACTTTTCCCATTTTACTTTTTTATATTTTTGTAATGATTTGAGATGTTAGGCTCGCATTTTTTTATGGATTTCCTACTGGGCTGGGCCTCAAGTTTTTTATGTCTTGAGATGTGTATTTTTGATAATTTGGTGGATTTGATTGTCAATATGTGAATGTAAATTGTAATTGCATGGGGTTGGTGTTCGGTACACCGTACAAGGCAGTAGTGAAAAGTTATGTTTAGACATTTACTTTCTTTCCTTTATTTAGCTTGTCTTATACTACTACCTTCGTCACTTCATCTCATATACTTAGTCTCTTTTATTTTATTGACTTTTCCGATACGTGTTTCCACCGAAACCTAATACGGATTTTAAAATATAATTTTGAAGTTTTTTTTTTTTACGGGATACTATGACACTCATAATATCCCGTAAAAAAAATACTTCAAAATTATATTTTAAAACTCGTATTAGGTTTCGGTGGAAACGCGTGCTGGAAAAGTCAATAAAGCAAAAGAGACTAACTATGGGATGAAGGTAGTAGGATTGAGATTTCTTCTTCGTTCTATATATGTTTTGTTCTATTTAAAATTTAAAAAGGTATCTTCCTTTGTTTTAGTTAGAGAAAATTAAAAATTCGCTACAACAGTCTAATCATGAAATTTCTCTTTAATTTTTTTCTATGCAATCAACTAGACAAATTCGCCGCCAAAGTTTCTATTCGCCGGAATATGAAATCATGTGCAGGTTGCAAAGGAAGTTAAGTATATAGTCAAATACAAAAATTTAATATTATTTGGTTTATTATTTGAATTTTTTTTTTAGTTTGAATTAAAAAAATATTAGTTATGTCCGCAATAAATGTGCATCATTTGTTACTATAATATAAGACACTTATAATAAAAAATAGTGTACACTTATTGCAAACGGAGAGAGTATACTTTAGAAAGTATTTCGGTATATATATTCTTTTTATTTGTGTAACTTAATTGCACTCAAACTAAGCAAGTGGTATTCATTTTCAATATTTATACTTCTTATTTTGAAAATAATGTTCAGAGCATAATGTGAATTTAACTGATTATTAGTTTGACAAAAACTTGTGTCAGCCGGAAGCACCGTGCGGCCGGGCCCAAAGTGTCAATCTTTATACAGAAAAATGTCAATATATATGAATAAAAGTGTCAATCTTTAACATAATTATTTTACGAATAAAATGATAATTTTTAAAAGTGTCAATCTTTATACAGAAAAGTGTCAATCTATATGAATAAAAGTGTCATTGTTTTAGCCCGGCCGCACGGTACCTCCAGCTGACCCAAGTGTGTCTCTATTAGTTTTGATCCATTATACTTTACATAAGAGCCCGTGGGTAGTGTGACAATATTAAGTTATTAATTTTTTTATAAAGGTTTTTTTTAATAGATTTAGTTTTTTTTGGTGCGATTTATTTTGAGAGTATATATTTATAATAATATTTATTAAATATACGACTAATATGTGGCTGTATAAACTCAATAATATTTCACTTATTAGGGTAATTTTTTTAGTAGGTTTAGTATTTTTTGGTAAGATTTATTTTTAAAGTATATATTTTAAATAACTTTTTTTAATATATCATCGTCGCGTTAACCACGTACATATTAAGTATGCTCACGAAAATATTTTTCCGTATTACATATTAAGAAAAATGAAAATGCATTCCCCTGTGCCTGTATTACATATCGGAACAATATTACATAAAATATTTTGAGTGTATTTGATTGACCCTATACGATTGACCACTTTGAGGATTACTTTTGTACCCGTGAGTCAAATTTGTTCATTCATACAATCGTACTATACTAACCACTTTTACTCAATCCATTCAAATAATTTTATTAATAGAATTAGAGTCATTTACTTTTCCGATAAAAAAAAATATATAATTAGAGTCATATTTAGTGTATATTTGTGTGGTTTTCATAGTTTTGTGTGAGTTTATTTACATATATGTTATTTGTTTTTATGTATTTGTTTCGTATGTTTTAGTTAAAGCTGGATTAGTGAGGAATTTTGGAAGAGAATGAAAAAAAGGAACAAAAGAATGAAGAAATTAGCAAAAAATAGAGATCAAATTGGAGAAATAAAAGCATAATATCCAGTCTTTAACTATCAAGTGGAGATCTTTGTTTGTGTTCCTTAGATGTATTTAATTTTTTTATTCCTTTGACTATCAAAATTTAAATTATTTTAGTATGTAATATTATTTTTATGCATTTTTATTTTTCTTTTTACACAAACACATACATAATTGAATGATTATAATAATTTTGAGTGCACTCGAGTAACTCAATTGATAGTGTTAGAAATCTTATTGAATTATGATAACACAATTTCTCCATATTTTAAAATTTAATAAAGATTCATGAAAATAAGCTAGGAATCCACTAATATTTTTTATTTTGTTGGTTTATGAAACAAAATAAAAAGTATTAATTGAAATAAAAATTATGTGTCTTTTCATTAAATATTCGTCACGCAATTGGTTACAATTGTAAACACGTGTAATATAATACACTAAAAATATTGTCGATATGATACAAAATAAATTAATATTTACAAATTAAGTATGACATGTGAGCAATTCATATTACCATATTTTGAGTGTGTGTAGTCCTATATACTAGGCTAAATAAATATTTTTATTTAGTTACAAATTGGAAAATTTTCAAACGTAAGTTCAATTTGAATACGAGAAAATTAATTTCAAAATTTTCTTTGGCTTTGTGTGATTTTTATTCAATTTTTGTAGAATATTTAGAAATGTCGATAAATGTTAAATGGCTAACACGTTCTTATAAACATGTCACTCTATATTATAATTATTTTTACTTAAAAATAAATATTATTTTTCGTGCATCGCATGGTTGCAATATTAATTTGAATGAAACTTCGAATTCCATAGGTCCTGATTACACTTGAAGAATACTCCCTCCATTTTACTTAACTTGGCTCATTTGAATAGTGACTTTTCTGGCACGCTTTTCCACGCTTCTTGATGATGGGTTTTAAAATGGATTTTTGAAGAATTATTTTTTTTACGGGATAGTACGAAGTATCCCGTAAAAAAAAATAATTCTTCAAAAATTCATTTTAAAACTCATCATCAAGAAGCGTGGAAAAACGTGCCAGCAAAAGCCAAAAAGTTTTGAGTCAAGATAAATGAAATTGAGGGAGTATAATTTTATATTTATATAAGAAAAGTAAACATATTCCTAATATATACTCACTTCGTCTCACTGATATAGACATAATTTCATTACTGGGCCGTCTCACTAATATAGACATATTTCTTTTTTGGAAAATAGTTAGGCATAATCAGTAAATCTCTTATTACACTTAACATTCTCTAGTTAAATCTCATCATTCACTCACCTCTCGGCACGTATCTCAATATAATTTAAATTCTAAAAGTTTAAATTATCATAACTTGTTCGTTTGTTTCCCGATTTTTATAATTTTTATACCAAATTAAAGGTCATGATACAATCTTTCATTTAAGATCAAACATCAATATGTTTTTATGCATCTACGATGCTCCAGTTTTAAAAGTATGCCCAAATACATAAACCACACTACATCCTTAAACACAATACACTTTACACACTAAACACTCTCATCTTAAATTATGTGCCGAAAAGAAACGTGTCTATTTTACTGAGACAAAAGTATGACAATATTTCATAATAAAAACAAAAGTATGAGCTAATTTCATAATAATGATAATATCTAAAAGCATCAACTATAAATTACTACGGAGTAGTACACTTGAAAGTAATGCTTGTTGATAAAATTAAAAAATAAAAAACTTGATTCGCATATAAAATAAGAAAATGAAAATATAAAGTTATATCACCCCTTTTTTAAGGAATCTTTTTCCTGATTTTTTTTAAATGAAAATTGATGTGCAAATACTGTATCAAAATAATTAAAGCAACCAAAGATTTATAGAGAAATCGCATAATGTAAACCTCATTTTCGTAATGTACATTTTACACTTCAAATAGTGATTAATATATTCTTGAAATATATTCATGATATTTTTGTTACAATTTACCGAAATTAATGGGATACATTTATAAATGGTGATGATTATTAGTATTAGCTAGAGATCATTATTAATTACTATTGTTTGTTTTTGTGCTGACTCAATTTGTCACATCGTGATGTGAAATCAACGGTGTATATATATAATGGGTGAGATGAGTTATGGCCTAATAATACCCTTTCAAAAATAGATTATGTTATACTCCCTCCGTCTCAATTATTCTGACATTTTTTTTTTCGGCACGGAACTTAAAACGGGAGTATGTTAGTGTGTAAAGTGTAATGTGTGTAGGGATGTGATGTGGTTTATGTATTTAGACATATTTTAAAACTAGAACATCATGAATACATAAAAACATATCCATGTTTGATCTTAAATGAAAGATCGTATCAAGACCTTTAATTTGGTATAAAAATCATAAAAATCGAATAATAAACGAGAAAATTATGATAGTTTAAACTTTTAAGATTTAAATTATATTGGGATACGTGCTGTGAGGTGAGTGGATGATGAGATTTAATTAGATAATGTTAATTGTAATAAGAGATTTACTAATTGTACTGTTAATTAGCTAATTATTTCTCAAAAAGGAATGTGTCAGAATACTTGAGACGACCCAATAAGAAAAGGGTATCGGAATACTTGAGACGGAGGGAGTAATAAATTAATACGAGTAATTGTTAAATTTGTGGTTAATTGTGATACAATTAATGATGGACGGCAGAGAAAAGTAGGGCTGAGGTTTCTTAACGGATTGGCAATTAATTGCTTTACTTGCACTCATAACTTTTATCGCGCAAAAAAACATACTGTTCTTCCTCTACCCTAAAAGGGTGTTTAATTTTTTGCGAAAGAAATCGTTTTTAAATATTTTTTTATTATACCTGGCACGTTGACTCACATGTATTAGTCTCTTTCATATGCTTCTTTCTTCCCCCAACATAATCTTCGATCTATATTCTTTGAGAGTATATGCTCTGTCGGTGTTATATTTAAAAAAAATATTATTAATATACCTTTTAAAAATAAATTATACTCCGTATTAATAAAATTAAATCTTAAAAAGAAAAATTATTGACGTATTACTGTCACGTTAACTGTGAGCATATTAAGTGTGTTCAGGTGGGTATGAATCATTTCTCTATTCTTTCATATACAAGATTTCTTTTACTATCTTCGTTCACAATCTTTAGACACGATTAACTTTTTAGTTGATTTTGAGTCTTTGTAACGATGGATTTTAAAATTGATTTTTGAAAATTAGTTTTTTTCATATGGTACTTCGACTTTGAGTGTTGTAAAATCTAGTAAAAAACTAAACTCCGAAAGTTCATTTTAAAATCGTTCGTTACAAAACCTCAAAATCAACTAAAAAGTCAATTGTAACTAAAGATTGTGAACGGAGGGAGTAGTAATTTACGAGATACCATTTTTATATAACATTTATAAAACGTTATTCACGCTAGACTTTATATAGGTGAATTACCGCTTTAAATTTGGACATATCATACACAAACATACAAACGCAAATAAGATCCCGTTATAAAAAATAAAAATTTATCGTAAAAAATTGATTAAAAAACAATGATGCATTTTTAATTATGCACATGTTATTCTTTTCTAGATTTTGAGGAGGAGGATGTTTATATATGTTTATTTTATATATAAAGCTTTGTATCAAATTATCTCTAAACTTAATCAAACTATAATTAAACCTACCCTTACTAGACTAAGAAACAAACTTAATTAAATGCAAAATTACTGTTTAGGTTATATTTGTTTGGTTTTATGTTAGGATTTCTAGTTTATTTCTATTAAGTTTTAGTTGGTTTTTATCGTTCTTTTTCTTGTTTTACGTCGAGGTTGGTGTTTTTGTGATTGGTATAGGGATATGGAGAAAGATTCGAGAATTAGAGAGAAAATGTCAATAATTGAAGTGAATTGAAGGAGGAAAGGAATTGATGATGGAGTTAAGGGAAAGAAATGAAGAAGTGAGGAAATGAATGAAGAAATCAAAGAAAATATGAAGAATTGCTTAAGCGGACTCGCCGCAATTGCTGTAGTCGCCGCGATTGCGGGGGCCCCGAATTGAAGAATGGTTGAAGCACAGACGCAGCCGCGATCGCTGCAGGCGGAAGTTTTATTATTTTTATAATTCCGTGTTAATCTAGGAAGTTAGGGAAGAAAACTAAATATATTAGCGTGAGGGCACCTTTGAAAACCACTTTTTCCTTCTACAAAAACTCTAGAGAAAAACTGCTATGGAGAATTCGGGGAAATTTGAGACTTGAAGTTAGGGATTTGGTACTCAAATTTGTTGACAATTCAACGTAAGTTTTCTTTTGATAAGATTCTTGTCTTTGGTTGTTTGAATGATGATGAGTAGTTAAATTTTCTTCTAGGATTCAGATTTCAGAAATTAATAATCGAGATTCATGGATTAATACATGCTTGTTGATTAGATTTTGCTTGTTTAATTTAGATGCTTGATCACCGTTTGAATTTCTTAAATACTAGTTGAGATCGAGAGATAATTCTAGTATTGGATCACGGTTTAATCAACATCGGTTTTGAATCGAAAATATATGAATCGATTGCTTGTTTGTTATTTATTGAATTCTTATTGTGTAACTTGAATACGAGAGTTATGGTTACGGCTTAATTATGAATACGAAAGTTATTAATTAGGCAACTCTTAAGAATCTTTGATGAATGAATAAGTGCATATATTGATCTTGAGATTAGATTATTGACGGAAGAGATTCTGAATCCTAGCCCTTTAATTCTTGGTTTTCTCTACGTTTATTTCTGTTAATTTCTTTATTATAATTCTTAGTTAAAATACCAAATTCCTTAATTAGAATGTTTAGGATGATTTTAATTCTTGTTTTGTGTTAATATTTTTAATTGAAAAGCCCTGCTAAGTTTTCCACGAGATTCGACTTGGGTTAGCTTATTCGTCTACGATAGATCTCGTACAATTACGAGAACCTAGAGTACACATTTAGATGGAGCGATTACTATCTTATTATATCCACCAAACTCTTCTTAATGAACATTGCTTATGATCTAATAACAAATATTTGCATGGAAAAATGTATATGCGAATATTGATTATATTTATTGACTCAACCTTAATTCTGCAATTAAATTCAATAAATTAATTTGAGTTTGGGTAATTTTATTCATAGCCCACGTTTTTCTCTTCATAGCCCCCATTTCATTAAATAAATAAAAAATATTAGTAAAATCACTTTATTCCCCTATTTAGCCCACTTCAGAAACAATATACGCAGAAAGGAAAATGCGCACATAGCCCCTTTCAAAAAAAACAAAGAGAAACAAACAATTATAGCCCCTGCAATCTGTTTTGTCTCTCTCTCTCCAAGATATCCTCAAATTAACAATATCATGAGAGATTTGTGATTCGCATTATTGCAGTAGTATTTCGACAAAGCCTTACTCCTTGATAGCACACTCTTCTTCTTCCTACCATGAAAGTGGAAACCCATCACCACATCCCACCAATCAACCATGATTTTTTTGCTCAATATTTTTTTTAATTGTTAACTTTTATGTGGGGTTGTGAATAAACAATCGAATTCGAATATTACTTTTTTCAAAATGTTGAATTAAAATTGCAATATGTTATCGCCTGTCTACGGAGGCTGTATAAGGGTAATTTGGTGATTTCACTAATATTTAAATTTATTTAATAAATAGGGGGTTATGAGGAGAAAAACAAGGGCTATGAATAAAATCACCCTTTGAGTTTTTCCTAATACTTGGAGCCCAAAATACCTACACACATAGCAGCCCAACTTCGTCTTTTTTTTTTTTTTTTTGAGAGAACCAACTTAATTTATATTCTTGCCTAACAAAACGTATAGACTTATAAGTTTCAAAACACACTAAATGCCAATCAAGCTCGTACCCCTACTTATTTACAACCATTCCTTTTCGATTCGGATCACCTATTGCGTTTCCGAATTGCACCTTCTATTGCACAGTCGGATGCTCGTTACGTGTTAAAATTATTTTCAAAATTAACATTTTTTGTCTGTTAAATTTTTTAATTATTGCTAATTTTGAAATATTTCAACACGTGATAATCATCCGACAATATAATCAGAGATCTTATATGAAAATGCAATAGAGGAACCAAATCAATCCCCTTCAACATTTAAATGAAGATCGTTTGACGCATTAAAAGAAACTAGTAGTTCAATATTATTCACAAATTACCCGTGTTGCAAAAAAATAAAAATAAATAATAATAATAATAATAATAATAATAAAGAAATTATAAATTCAACCAATAATTATTAAGAGATCTACCTATGATTAGGGAACTTTATATCTACAAATCTATGCATGGTAGCGCACAACATTAACATCGTGCATGTTGAAAGGAAGTGCCCTAGACCTTAATTCAAGATTTATTGATTTTCTAGTGGGTCCCATCTAACATCGTTTTTTTTTTTTGGTTGTGTGGTTGACTCGTAATATTTAAAAATCATTTTAAAAATAAATTGACTCGAATTAAGTTGATCGATCGCTTACGTGCGTAAAAAGTAACTAACCTATCACTCATTTATTTGTTTAGATTTATCAGCTTTGTCAAATTTGATTTAACACCGATATTTAATCATAGTAAACCTAATCTTCTTCTTCTTTTTATATTTTTATTTTTTTTACGATAACCTAATACTATATCTTTTGGTTTCAATTTTATGCATGGTATTCTCTCCCTCTCAACACCACAGTGACTAAAAAAGAACTTACCTCGACTATAATATGAGAAGATTAAAAAAAAAAATCCAACATAATGTTACATAATCTCGTAATCACAAGTACAACGTACGGCCTAAGATTAATATGGAGTATAAATTACTAGCCTATTTGAACCATATTCCAACCAAAGAAACATAACATAAAATTAAGAACAAGAAACGAAATATATACCTCCGTCCTTATAAGCTTGTCTTACTTTTTTAAATATATATGAGCAACAATAAAGTAATAAAATGAGATATGCTTAGTGAAACGGAGGAAGTAATTAAATTGAAATATTATAATAAAAAAATTGATAAAATTTGAAGTCAATTCAATAATAACTAAATATACATGTAAATAATTAAATTAAATTTATTCTGCTAGCACTTTAAATAAAGAATAACCGCGAGTTCTTCTGGAAAAAGAATATTACGAGGAGATAAATAAATAAATCAACAATTATAAAATTTTGGCAGTCGTTATCCTCGAGGGGGTGGAGATTGTTCCAAAAGCAAGGGAAAATACAGAAAAATGTAATTTATGGTAAACACTCCAAAATTTTGTTACCAAAACAACAAAAACAATGAGTAACAGCTCAGCCGCACACACAATTTACACACACACACTCCCTTTTTCTTTTTTTATCTTTTGCTTTGATTTTCGATTTCCGTGTCAAGCAAGTATCCTTACCACACACCACACTCTCCCATTTCTTGACCCTTTGGCAATATCCACACCCCCAATTTAGGAAAAAAATCCCCCAAAATATATCTGAAATCGGATTCTGCATTTCATTTCTCTGCGTAATCCTTCAAAACTTTTGCAAATCCTATTTAATTTCTATTAAAACCCATCTTTTTTTTCCTTCTGGGTGTGTGCCTTTTGTTTTTCCAGTGCACTTTTTCATCTGGGCTTTTCTAAATTCATGTAATAAAAGGGTTTGCCACCACCAGGGCTCTCCTGATTTTTTGTTTTTTTTTTTTAATTTGTGGTTTTGTTGTAATTAGAAAGAAAAAAAAAAATCTGGGTATGGAGATGGGTCAGGAGGTTGTGGTGGCGGCGGTGGGGTCGGCGGCGCGGCGCCGCCGCCGAGGATGGGGGCTCCTCCGCCGACATCTTTGGCACCTGGGTTTAGGTTTCACCCTACAGATGAGGAGTTGGTGAGGTATTATTTGAGGAGGAAAGTTTGTAAGAAGCCATTCAAGTTTAACGCAGTTACTGAAATTGATGTGTACAAATCTGAGCCCTGGGAGCTTGCTGGTATATAAAGATATAATTTTTATATATATATATGAATGATTGGCATAGATTTGTGTTTTGTTGGTATAAAGTTGTAATCTTGAAGATTTCTGTTTTCTAGGTTTTTTTCTTGTTTTGTTTTGAAAATTTGTTTTCTGGACCCTGTGATTTTTGGTTGTGGTGTGGTTGTGTGATTTATATGGTTTTTCCTGAGCATTGATGAAGAAGTGTACTTCTAAATGAGTGTTATGGTATTGATCTTGTATATTTCTTGGATGTGTTTATGAATGGTGTTGCTGTTTGAGGCCCTTTTGAACATGATTTTAGTTCCATTTGATGCAATTATGTGAATTGTAAGTATAAGTGTGTGTGATTTGTGTGTTTGTATAGGAAAAAAATTGAATTTTTGATGATATTATTGTGTCTAGTGTTTGTTAAGTTAAGATGACAGTTTTTAGCACAAACTCAGGAAGGAATTGTGTGATGAATTTAGATGTAAACGCAATTCATGCCGTCTTAGACTGCTTTAATCTACATGTTGTTAAAACTGAATGCAGATGTTTTTATTTATGAAAATGGCTTAAGATGAGATTTTGATGGCCCGGATATGGTGATGGTGAAATACAAATGACTATGTTAATCGACTGATGAGATGTAGTCATGGACGTGTGTTTTGTATGCGTGCATGGTGTGTTTTCAAGTTGGTTATACGGGATTTACGTGGTGTGTGTATTTCACGTTGCTTTGCATTTAATGCTGGTGTGACGATTTCTCCACGTGTCGTTACGCCTCACTTTAAAGTGGGATTCTCTATTGATTTCTTACTAGTATCCATGTTTTGAAAACCTAATTGAGTTTTTGTCATGACAATCTCATTGTGTGTTTTATGTTGTTGCCTAAAAAGAGTATTCATCTTTGAAGACGAGAGATCTAGAGTGGTACTTTTTTAGCCCTGTGGATAGAAAATATGGTAACGGATCCCGACTGAATCGTGCCACTGGCAAGGGCTATTGGAAAGCAACTGGAAAGGACCGGTCTGTGAGGCATAAAAATGAGACAATCGGAATGAAGAAAACGCTCGTATTCCATAGTGGACGTGCTCCTGATGGAAAGAGAACAAATTGGGTAATGCATGAGTATAGGCTCTGCGATTCCGAATTGGAAAGTGCTGGCATTTTACAGGTGTCTATTGATTCCCAGGATGTAACGTTCTTTGTCGAATTTGCATTTAAAAGCAATGAATCTTGAATGAAGTTCCTCTCTTGTTTTTGTGGATTAGGATGCCTTTGTGCTCTGTAGAATCTTCCAGAAGAGTGGTTTGGGCCCACCGAATGGGGACCGTTATGCTCCCTTTATTGAAGAGGAATGGGATGAAGATGCACCGCTTTTGATCCCCGGAGGAGATGTGGAAGATGATGTGGCCAATGGTGATATGGACCTTGATCAGGTCTTACTCTTCACTTCCTTATCAAGATATATCGAGTTCTACTCATGCATGGTTTAATTTACAATTTGCACTAGACTTCCATGCTTGTGTGATTTATAAATGACATATAGTCCTTGAAATTTAATCATGACATTTTCTACAAAACCCTTAAAAAATAGGTCTTATAATCTCATGCGCGCTATTGGTTTAGTGCGGTCTGATGATCTTATAATGGCGTAAATTTTGCCACTATATAAGATCATCACCTTTATTTTCAATAACATGGAAAAACTATTCGTTTGAGTTGTTTTGCACTAAATTTTATCATGGAGTAACCTGCTTTTCCGATTCGATACTTTGATTAAGTTCAAGACCTTGCTTAAGCATGATATGGAAAGAGTTGCTTCATGTTTGTAGATGCCTGTTTTAGTTTCGTCTGCCTGGAGAATTCTAGTGACCATTTGCTTTATGAGTCAAAACTTCTTAAATTACATGGTGCTCGGTAATGGGACCTTACTATAAGATTCTTAGTTACCATATCCAAAACTACAAAAGTCGAGAGTTTACACCAGATTCTTTACAGTAATGGAACCTTACTCGTAAGCATTTTTCTTTCGAGAGTCATGTCCTTGACAGATTTTTATCAATGTGTTTATTATGACTTGGCTATGTTTGGTCAACAAGATCACAACCCTAGAAATTTGTGATATTTGGAAAAAAATGGACATCCTAGGTCATTGTTATTTCATAGCTTATGTATCTAAAGTATGCAGAAAATAACTTTTTTGATACTAATATTTTCTTCCTTTTTATGAAGCACGTTGATCATCTGCCATCATAGTTACGCACTTTTTGTATATGCAATCAAGAGTTAAGATCGGATCTTTATTGTGCTAAATCGGTATCTTGAATCTTTACTGCATGTTAAAGAAGCTCGAAACTATTTTCTGTCGCCTTCTATAGCTGTATACCGCACTTTTGACTGTTCTTGAAGTACTATAAGATTGTCGCTGCAGGGCGTATTCCTCATAAATATTTTATAACCCATGTACATATAATCATAATCATATATTCATTCATGCTGTATGTGAACTGGAAACTTTTACGGAGTATCATATATCATGTGACGATGATTTATTTTTACTAATAAGAAAAAAGGGTTATTCTGCATCATGAGATTTTTCAATCATTGCAGGATACTCAGCCTCTCAGCATTGCTCCCCCTCTGATCAAGTATCAAGCTGAGTCGCCTTGCATCCCTTTCCTCTGCAAGAGGGAACGGCCCGCAGTTGACCCCGAACCCCTCTCCTCATTTGACCAGAGTAAAAGATCAAAGACCGATGATCCAAACTCTAGCAATGCTAACGGATCCGAAGACTCGACCACAACGAGTCAGGATCCTTCTTCGATGATGATAATGACGAAAATCGACTCCCCACCTCTAGAATTCCCATTGTTAGAAACCCTAGGCTCCAAAGACAACCCTCTGCCCAAAACGCCTACCTTTGACTCTGCCTGCTTGGAAAAATCCGTCCCTCCCGGTTACCTGAAGTTTATCAGCAATCTAGAGAACGAGATCTTGAATATCTCGATGGAGAAGGAGACCTTGAAGATTGAGATGATGAGAGCACAAGCCATAATCAACGATCTTCAATCTCGCGTTGAAAGCTTGACCAAAGAAAACGAGGACTTTAGAAGGCGAGGGTGATTTTAGACGTCGCCCTCCTTGTGTTCTAGTGTTATAGTTGCAGTGCTTTTCGTCTCCGACGGACCACAATTTTTTTTTGTCTGCTGCTGCTTTGATTAGAACAGTTAAGGTAAGGTAAGTATCTGGAGTTTATAGAGATTTAGCTCTCTCTCTCTCTCTCTCTCTCTCTCTCTCTCTCTCTCTCTCTCTAGTTTAACAGACTGAAACGATGATGAATCTGTCGACTATGCTATTTTATTTTAAATAAAGCTGGTATCTGGATATTAATTGGGTCCCCTAATTAAATTTTACTTGTTTATCTTAGGTTTACAGTAGTTGGGATGTGGTAGAGATGGGTTTTTTTCTCTCAAATTTTGATTATTTTAGCAACATGAGTGAGATCATGGTTGATGGCTGCAGATTGCAGTTTCTTTATAACATTTATAAGGGAAAATTGTTCTTAAATACATAGTATTTCGTCAAATTTTGGTTTTACACACGAGTTTTAAAATCTATTTATAAATACATATTTTTTTAATTGTGTTTGATTTTGCATACCGGATCGATTTTTTCCCAATTTCGTCATCTTTCGAGCTGATATGGAAGTTGGAAATTGTATATGTTGAAAATCATGTCATTCGTATATCTGAGGAAATTTAAATCTCACTAATCATTCGTCAAATTCGACTTCTATATCCGTACGAAATATGATGAAAAGGAAAAAAAATAAAAATAAATTAATATCATGTGCAAAATCGAACACAAGAATTTAGAGGTTGTGCATTTGGGGACAATTATTACAATTTATAATTTTACTATCCAAGTTCAAAAGTTATTGCTACTTTTTTTTGACAAAAATGATTTGTGTTTTGGATAGATGTGATTGATTTTAGACAAAAACTTGGGTGAGGTCGGCCACATAGTGTGGCCGGGTTAAAGTATCAATTTTTATACAGAAAAGTGCTAATATATACGAATAAAAGTGTCAATCTTTAACATAATTATTTTACGAATAAAATGTCAATTTTTAAAAGTGTCAATCTTTATATAGAAAAATGTTAATCTACACGAATAAAAGTGTCAGTGTTTTAGCCATCTGCACGGTATCTCTGGCAGACTCAAGTGTGTCCCTTGATTTTATATACATACAGTATATTTTAATTGCAAGGTTTATAGTATAGGATTGGCTAGAGAGTATTGGATTTAAAGATAATTATAATAGTCATATTTCATAAATGAAATTGATGAATTCCTGAAATCATCAATTTCAGATTAGGGCATGATACGTTGAATGGCCTAATTAGATTTATTAAATTATTCCCCATATTTTTTAAAAAGTGCCAAAAATATTGACATTACAAAAATGCAAGTTACCTTATTAAATAAACGTAATGCGAAAATTAAATACAACGCTTCTGGTAATAATAATAATTAATACTACTAATATTGCCATTCTGGATATGCTATAAATAAATGACGATAATTTAGCAGTGGCAGTGGCGATCTGAATTGGGATAATTTTTAATTACTATATTTATTATTTAATGGCGAAAAAGTATGTATTTGAGGAAAAGAATATTAAAGTGGAAGAATCCAAGATGCAAGTATGGATAATGACATGTATGATTGGAAAGTGGGGCCCTTACTTGAGGCCTAAGCTATTTGCTTGCCGTTTACACTTCTAACGTGGCTTACTTCATCATTATTTATTCCTTTTTGACATTTTGTTTCAAATAAAGTTGAAAAGTAAACAGGCTTTTATTCAAAAATAGGCACTTCAACGGTTACGGCCCAAATAGTTTAGTCCGAAAATTAAAACTAGTAGGACTAATTAAAAAGAAAGAAAAATTAATATTCTTTGTATTTGCATAAAGTAAGAAAAACTTTAATAAATCATAACATGTCCTTTCTTCTGCTCCCAAAAATAAAACGTACTAAAAGTGATTACTCCCTCCGACCCCCAATAAGTGTCTCAATTCACCAAAGTAATAAAATTAAAAAAATAATTATTTTTACAATTTTGCCTTTAAAATCCTAATTTTTAATATTAATTCATTATCTCTCTTCTATTTTTTCTCTCTCATCTTCAATGATTGAAAAATGGTAGAATATAGTAGTTTAAGGGAATTTTTGCATATAAATTTATTGTAGGACACTTATTAGAGGACAACAAAAATTAGAAGGTGAAGACACTTATTGGGGGACGAAAGAGTATTAATTATGTGATTTCATTTCAACATGTTTTTCTATATATATATATATATATATATATATATATATATTCCTTCTATCTAGATGCTAAAATGAAGAAAAAAAATACAGAGAACTTGCTATAAATCATTCACAAATCAAAATAAAACAGAGCATCTTATAACAAACCATTGCGAAAGGAAAAAAATTGTAATATACATTCAAGTCATGATGCGAAAACAATGAAGTGTAGCTGAATTAGTTAGGCAATTTCCTTCCAATTAAAGATCCGGGTAAGGCTGTCAAACGGGAATCCGGTATTCCGGGATTCCCGGTACCGAACCGGAATCGTATTGGAACTGGTACCGGATAACCTGATTCCGGTCCGGTAATCGGTTCTAACCTCAAGCAAAATTCCAGTACCCGGGTAACCGGTACCGAACCGGGTACCGGTTAATATTTAATTTTTTAATATATTTTTATAAATAAATTATATATTATATTAATATTAACAATTACTAAAAATTTTAAATACCCTAAATCCTTAATTATATATTATTATTTTTATAAATAAATTATATATTATTATTTTTCTATGTTTAATCATTGTTTAATTTGTTTTAGACTTTAAAAAATAGAAAAAAATACATTTTGATTTTTTATAATAATTTTCCGGTATCTTAACCGGTAATCCGGTATAACCGGTACCGGAATCAGGAACCGGCTAGCTTATCCGGTTCCGGTACCAGTTCCTAAAAAATATGAATAACCGGTTCTAGTTAACCGGAACCGGACCGATAGTCAGCCCTAGATCCGGGATTCAAATCACATGAAACGAAAAGTAAAAAACCATTACCGATCCTCCTTAAAGTATAAAAAAAGTAAAAAAAAAAAATCATGATATGAACAAATTATACAAGTCACAAAAGATAATAATATATCACATTTAACTCGTAGTCTGAAGTTTTTTCCGTCGATTCGGATGATTTTGTCCATAGTCATCGTTTTTCTTGTTTTGTCTCTCCACATCTCCTTCGTTACGCATCGGTTTCGAACGATTCTTGTGTCGTTGTAACACTTATGTGTTGGGTAACAATAGAAGGATGAAGTACCATATGGAGAGACTAGAGAGTTGATAGGGAGGAAAAAAAAGAAGGGTACGTGTTTCCTCAATAACAGGCACGTGTAGCTCATAGATTAAATTAGGCAGAAAATCCTACTACTAGCTAGAGTCGGTCAAAGTCAAACCGTGCTGTGACGGATGCGCTTGCGCCACCAAATTACATTACACTATACTTCACCTTCTGTCGTTTTCAAAAGTGTCCCATTCTTTCAAAAATTTTGTTCTATTTTTCATAATCAATACAAATTTCTTACTTTAATAATTTTTTACTTCCTCCATTTTTTTTCCGACTTGTATTGATTCTTTTGGACACACAAATTAAAAAATATAATAAAAAGTTCAATATGTGGTACGCATATATCAAAATGAGTATGGACTAATTAGAGATAAAAATAGTATTAGAGATAAATGTGATATTTGTTGGGCCAAAAAAAGAAACATGACAAGTAAAAAAAAACACCTCAAAATGGAAAATAAGACAAATAATAAAAAAAAATAGAGGGAGTATATAATAATTAAATGTTAATTAAGTAAATTCATTTAGTTTTTTGATTTGTTTGTATTAGTGGTTTGAGATTCTTATAAGAGGACAGGTGGAGTGCTATACTATATTCTATTCCAATCAAAATCTACATGTATTCACAAAAAACGACCGATCGACATTCATATAATTTCTTTGTTAACTCTTTTGTTAGTGTTTGGTTATATTTTATTTGGAATATAATATGATTATTGTGAAGCAATAGCGGAGCCTAGTGCAAAAAAAAAAAACTTCAACAAATTATTACCCTCAGTTCCATTTATAAATTGATAATCACCAAAAAAAAAGAAAGTAATTTGAGCAAATTGTTAATATTATTAATATTATTTTTATTAATATTATTATTGAAACAGTCAATTTATGTAATTTTGTGTGAATCTAAAAATAATAAAAAACAATATTTCGAAATCTCAAATATGAAATTTTGCTTCTCTACAAAAAACAGAAAGAGAGAAATTTTGCGAACCTCTTAGCAAAATCCCTCAGCACGATATCAAAAATTAATACTCCTTCCGCCATTGTTTATATCTAATATGCGAGTTTATCATCTATTCACTTCTCTGCACATATTCCAATATAAATAAAATTTTAAATTATCATAACTTACTAGTTTGTTCTCTAATTTTTATAATTTTTATACCAAATTAAATGTCTTAATACGATCTTTTATTTAAATTCAAACATTAACATGTTTTTATATATCCAATATGCTTTAGTTTTAAAATAATAAAATTTGCATTAAATTATTAAACACTACACTTTATATCTAATTAATACTCATTCCGTCTCATTCTAATTGAGCAGTTTTATTTCGGCATGGAATTAAGGAACGTGTTAAGTGTATGTAATTAGTAATATTTATAATGATTTATATTTTATTTTTGAAATAAAAATAATTTTAACATATCTATTCTTTCTTTTTATAATTTTTTTTTTTTTTTGAATCACTAATTATATATCAAAGAGAAAACTGGTCAAGTATAGTAGTGATCAAACATAAATACTGTTCAACTAGGATGAGATGGAGAGATTACTTTATAAACACTAGTGCCAAAAAAAAAAGACCATTTGCAAACATGACAGGTTGAATACTTAAAAATTGCCAACTTGAAATCTCGAACTCTTCGAATGTTAAGACGGATTGAATACTAAAAAGTTGACAACTTGAAATCTCAAACTCTTCAAATATTAGAAGTGATGACATCCCATGATTGTGAACAATTAAATTAATGTAGTTGTGTTGTTGAATAATATATACATCTAAAACAAACTCTATTATATAAATTGAGTCAATCAAGCTATGCCTCGTTGGGATAATCGGAAAGTCCCCTTCGATTTGATGAGTATAATTTTATATGGTAAAGTGATATATATATATATATATATGTAACAAGCGTGGCTTAACAGCCAAGTATATAATTTTCTAAAAAGAAAACACCTTAGTATATCAACGATTCAATTCTAAGGATATTAAAAATAAATAAATCACCAGAAAATTTTGATAACACTCGTATATTGGCAAAATATCTTATCTGAAATCTTAACTAGAAATAGAATCTCATATGCATCCTATAGATTCGGTTCATCTTTTTAGATAAATACGTTATTATTTTAATTTGGAGTCAAAATTGAAAAAGATAACGTCGTTGAATATCTAACGGCAGTAGCTTGACCTAACCTAACTTACCTCACACTTCACAGTTCCGTCACCGTCAATCATCCGTACCAAAACCTCCCCTTAATAAGGCAAAAAGCTTGCTATTTTTCTTCCAAGAGCTTCGCTTCTAATGGCAGCGGCGACCCCCTCCTCTCACCCCCACTAACCACCCCTCGCCTCACAAAACCTTCCTTTTCGATCCTGATTAAGATTTCCAAGTATTTGAATCGTCGATCTTTTTTTTATGATTTGCAATGCAGTTGAAAACGTGCGGGAAAAAGCCATCAAGAATGTCGAGTATGCTCGGGCCGGGCTTCCGATTTCACCCGACCGATGAGGAATTGGTGCAGTATTATCTGCGGCGGAAATCCAGCGGCAAAGCTTGCCGATTCGACGCTATTACTGATGTCGATGTCTACAAGGCCGAGCCATGGGATCTTCCATGTATGTCTCTCTCACTCTATGTTTGCGTGTGTGTGTTTGGCGATGCGTGTGTTCGTGGATTGAGAGGTAGGGTTTTGTTTGGAGATCGAATTGTTGATCATGATCTTGATGCGTGCTGCGCATCTCTTTCTTTTTTTTGTTGATGAGATGCTATATATATTATGTATTTTAATATCGTTGCAACTCATGACTGATTGATGCTAAGTTTGGCTTCATCTGTAGTTTTTTGAAATCTTTTAGATATGTGGTTTGTACTGTACAAGTTTGTGCGTTTTCTTTATAGATACCTGAAAATTTTCAGCTGTAGTATTGATTTTGTTACCGAGTTATGTAATCATTGGAAATAAATAATCTCGCTCAATTTGCGTCTGTTCCATCTATAATCAAGATTAATAAGGGGAAACAAGTCAAAGTCCCTTTAAATTTTCGATTTAGTAGTATTACTTTTGTTGAATTTTCTTCGTTATAAGATGATGGGTTGAAAGCTTCTGTTACTGGACATCATTGCAGAGCTCTATGCTTTATGTGTTTATAGGCTCAATATAACTATTGGTACATTTTTGGGTCCAACTAGCTAACTTGGTGTATCATGTGATTTTTGGTGTTGTAGACATGTCAAAGCTGAAGACCAGAGATCTGGAGTGGTATTTCTTCAGTTTTCTGGACAAGAAGTATGGTAATGGAGCGAGAACAAATCGGGCAACTGAAAAAGGGTATTGGAAGACAACAGGAAAGGACAGACCTGTGTATCATAGAAGGCAGATTGTTGGGATGAAGAAAACTCTGGTTTATCATTGTGGACGAGCCCCCAAGGGCCAGAGGAGTAACTGGGTGATGCACGAGTACAGGCTTGCTGCCTTAGAATCGGAGACTGCTGCTCAGGTGGGTTGTATTGGTTGCATGGTCATGTCTCATCATGCGTTTTAAAACTACTCCTCCACCACCCCAGAGACACGCTAATCGGAAGCATAAGCGAAGACGATGAATTCCTGGAAATTTATGCATTGCCTCGGGGTAGGATGCTGGAGTAAGTTGGGATTCTTTGATTGGCAAGGGCAATAACTCATTAGTTTTGGACCTTACTTTATACTGATATTGACCTCCTATCTGAATAATCTGAATACTACTAAAGTAATCTTTTTGTGCCATACAAGCAGTTTTTCCCTTCCATATTTCATCACCCGATCGATCTTATTTGCATCTTCGGCAACCTCCTTAGCTATTACCTCATTCTCTGATATGAGTTTTGTATAAGAAATAAAATCCACTTCCCATGAAGTAGTGATGTGATGCTATTGATTATTGGCAAGATATCCCAGTTTCTAATATTTCTAATATCACCTGAAATTCCCCATGGAAATTGAGATGTAGGAGTTTCACGGTAATCACCATCATCTTCATAATCATCATTCATGAATAATTTTGAAGAGTGCACTATTTTATTATGGATCTATCCTTTATTGGCATGACTTTTGTGGAGTAGGATGCATTTGTTCTCTGCCGAATCTTTCAAAAGAGTGGTTCGGGGCCAAAGAATGGTGAGCAGTACGGAGCACCATTTGTGGAAGAGGAATGGGATGACAATGAGCTGGAATTGGTTCCACAATATGATGCTAGACAGGAAGTTGACTTTGGTGATGGTGCGTGTCTTGAAAGCTATGATCTTCAAAAGGTTTGCACTTTTGACAGTATCCATCCTTCTGCATTTTCTTTGTTTCATATTTCATGATAATAAATGCACTATATACTTTTGTTTTTTTGTTTTTGTCAGATCCTTGGGTCAGATGTTCCTGTGAACTTAAGTCCTGTCAGCTCACAATCCACTGATGGCAGCCATGATGATGAAGCCACTAATTCTTTTGGTGGTATTCAAAATTCTTTGGTGTCTGGAATCGATGGCAATTGTGAATCCAAGATGTGTTATGACCAGAAAGTACAAAATTTGCCTGCTTCATATGACATGGTTGCTATTCCAGTCAAAGACAAGGGCATCATTGGAAGCAGCAAATCTGGGAGCTCTGAATCTGCTGATGATCTTAATTTCTTACTCAATGAACCATTCCTCGACTCGTTTGCTAATTTTCCAAATGTTGATGATGGATTCATCGAAGCTAATGATCTTTCAAATCCCTTTGAAACTGATGCCGGTGCTTTTGAAATGCTTGCCGAATATCTTGATGTTGGTGATGATAGCTCACTCTACTTTGCTTCTGATCCTACCACAATTTTTGGAAATGAGGATCTTGCATTGAATCAGACATTGCTACCTCAGATGGTAAGAATACTCCTGAAGTTTCCTTGCGGTTACTGCACTTATTTCAAAATACAGTTCTTTAGCTGGATTTCTGTTTTGCTAGAATATGGGCAAAGGAACTGAGCAAGCGATCATCCCGAGTGGACAACTTATTGACAATAGTAATTCAATGCTGCATTATCAGCTGATAAGCACGGGCATACTGAATATCAATCAGGTAATAGTCTTCTAGTTTTTATCATTTATTTATCACGTAATGGATTTAGTACGTGCTATATACAAACAATTCTTGGTCTATTTCATGGTTGCCTAATGCCTTACTGGGTTTTTCCATATGCTGCAGATTTTCAGTACCCGTTCATCAAACAGGCAAGTCGAATGCTGGGCAACATCCATGCCCCACCAGCGTATGCTGCAGAGTTTCCTTCAAAGGATGCGATTCGTCGTCTCAATTCTATTGCTCGATCTCCCAGTTCAGTGCATGTTAGTGCCAGCACAGTTCAGATACGAAAGCCAAACAATGGTGGCAACGGGACAGACCATGAAAATTTTAACGTTGTCCTTTCTTTTGGCTTTTCACATGGTGATGATGGTTCTTCGAGTTTGGAGTCGAGTGTTCGTATTGTTCCAGGAAAGACCGTTTCTTCAATCTCTCGTGGTTGGCTCTGCGTCTTATTTATCTGTATCCTGATCTTCTCAATGAGCTTCAGAATCGGAAACTACATAGCTATTTAGGAGTCGAGTGAAGGCAGTCTTCTACGGCTTGGTACAATATATATGGATGAAAAAGTTTATCTGAACTTGCTAGATGTTTTTCTAGTGTTCCAACTTATCTGAAGCTACATAAAGCGAATTTTGGTCATTTTTTTTAGTTTATGCAGTGATTAGGATTTATTGTAGGACTGGAGTAGATAGTAGAATGTGCTCGACTGAGGATGTTAATATCGATGAATAAATTTATTTGAAATGCATGATATGTCACTCTCTCTCCTTTGTGTGTGTGTAAACAGGTGCTAGTTGTGACTTGTGCGTATTCATGATAATAAAAATGGTGTTCTACAAGAGATAAAAGCATGAATAATACAGCGCTGCAAGAATGAGTTTGTGGTATGTATGATTGAATAGGGCTCCAAATGCACCTATTATTTAATAGAAATGTGTAGGTATATTTGATGCTATTTCTACATACAATCACTGCGAAGACGAGACCCGTTGTTGCCTGATGAACTTTGAAACGAATCACATTTCTCCCGGAAGCATCGTGTCTCCAGGAAGATCACAGACAGCAATACCCTGCGACAGATTACAACCACAGCTTGAGAAAAATGTTGCATATTTCATTATAAACCCAACTATTATAATTATAGAGTTTCAAAATTGTTACCTCTCCTGTGAGATGAGCTACACATTTCTTCTCTGCCAGTAACTCAGCTTCAGTCTGTAAAACCGAAGAAGTATCCACAATATTAAGTCAGAAATTCGTTAAGTGACTAGATGAAAAAAAACAACCAGAAAAGATGGAGAGTACCTTCTTGATTCGATTCCAGAGGTAGTCGTCGAATTCTACGTCCTTTACAAGTTCGTAATCTCCGTCTCCCTATGAATAGGGGAATCAGATGTAAGAAGTCATGACAAGTTCTTGCTGAGAAGCTAAATGCAACTCTAGTGGAGCAGAACTTACTTTAGATCTGCATGGCATACTGAAGACAATGTCATCTGCTATACCGTAAGGGTTCCCAGCAGTATATACCTAAAGTTTCATTGCAAGTTCAAATAGAAACGATGGACCATCAACCAATAGCGTTATATTTGATGAGACGAGCGTAGAAAACACAGAATTTTTACGAATGGATTGAGGAGTTACAAGAACTTAACAAATGTAAATTGAGTCCATATAGTTTTCATCCACAAAAAAGAAAAGAAAATAAATGATAATCTCACTTACTCCGGATGAAAACCAATCCCCCTCGGGCGTAGGAGTGACGAGAGATCTCATCGCATCAACAATGGACACAGCAGTTGATGCTGCTGAAGATCTTCCCCATTTCTTAATAAGAACACCACCTCTCTGAAAATCATCTTTTTGAATAAGCTACTCATCATTAGAATCATCAGTTTTCACATAATCGAACATAATCCCATCTTTAACTCACCGTCTGGACCTTCTGTGTGAACTCTTCTTCCAACCATTTAGTATCATCGATAACCTCTTTGACAGGTAGGCCATTGATTTTAGCATTCAGGAAGTCGGGAACCTGCAAAAGAATCGAAGCATACAATCAAATACAAGAAACATTTACTATTTTCTAAATCTGGAGCTTCACCACTGTCTGAAGAATGACCTGAGTAGTAGAGTGGTTTCCCCAAATGGTCATATTCGAAACTTGTCGTAAAACACTCCTGCCTTTAGGGCGAGCTGCGAAGGATACCAACAACACGAGATAATCGTTCTCATTATCTCAGTCGGAAAATATATTATGGTTACATAAGGATGAAATAGTGTATACAAGAGCTATTACCTGACATTTTGCTCTATTTTCATCTAACCTAGTCAAAGCGTGGAAATTTTTGGCGGGAATATCTGGAGCATTTTTCAAACAGATCAATGCACTTCAAAGGAAAGAGAGTGCTACATTAGTAAGACATCATTGGAAAGTGAAGAACTAAGAACGAAGCAGAGATGGGCATCGATTTACTTGGTGTTGCAAGGGTTGCCTACGACGATCACTTTCACATTACGGGAAGCAACAGCATTGAGGGCTTTCCCCTGCATCAGTTACATATGCACACACACATATATTAGTGAAGATAAATTATTCTTGCCTTAAGCATAAAAATATTATGAAAGAAGAAGAATTAGATACCTGTTCGACAAAAATCTGTCCATTTATGTCTAGTAACTCAGCACGTTCCATCCCGGGTCCACGGGGC
This sequence comes from Mentha longifolia, assembly GCA_001642375.2. Lineage (NCBI taxonomy): Eukaryota > Viridiplantae > Streptophyta > Magnoliopsida > Lamiales > Lamiaceae > Mentha > Mentha longifolia. The sequence continues at coordinate 31,387,498 of CM038117.1, read as the reverse complement.
TTAGCTCCGATCAGAAGCGCCCAGTCAGCATCTTGGAACACCTCGTAAGGATCAACGCCAATGCTCACTTCCCTTAACAAAGGAAATAGAGAGTCCTCGAGTTCCATTGCCACCCCTGCGAATAAATAAGGCGATGCTTTATTCGTATTCGGATAAACAAGATTCAGACAACTGCTTTTCTGTACTATGAATTGCAGCCTTAGGTAAACAAGAATTAGCCATGATCGTAGTACCTTCAAGGGCTTGAAGTGATCGCTCGGATCCTAATAATTTCAACGCAATCGGCTGATCAGGTCCAAGAACCTCACCAGAAGCAAGCTGAAAGATAGGATAAATCATTAACCGAAACTTGTAAACAAATCTTGAAGCCTTATTGGAGCTTAAATTTCAAAATGAACCTAACTTTGAAATATTATTCCAGTAAAGTTCTTACTTTAAAGAGAAGATGATTGGATATCATCCCTGCAGCACCGGAGACAGCAACGTTAACCATCTTCTTCCACGACTTCGTCTCCTCTTCCTGTCAACGACAACAAATACAAGAATCACGAACACATCACGACATCTGCTCTGATCTGTGCAGATAAGCAAATGAAGCAATGTAGCAATTCATGTCTCAAGAAATTTCTATGATAAAACATCAATCTTCACTAATTACACCATTGATCTATGCCGTATATTAGTATTTATATAAATATCTTAGCTCCAACACTAGTTAAACCTTACAAGCACGATGCTATCCGATTTGAACTAAGTACTTTGGAAGAACTCAAAATTCAACTGATTATTACAGCAGTTAAAACCTCGTACACACAATTAAGTCCAACAAAAGAACATAGAAATCACATGTGAATTACGTCGAACGCAATATGTGCACTAAAACACTCACAGCTACGAGATCATAAGTGAGGCAGAAAACACCATAACAATCGGCTTTCTTCTTAAGCTCCTCTGTCTTCACCGCCGCCGCGCCGCGCGCCGACGCCTTAACTTCACTGCAGGAGAAAACAACATAAATTCCACATACTCAACAGTCAACTCAATCAAGAAAACCTTAAAACATAAAAAAATTCACAAGCTACACATTTCTGCACATGCTATAAGCAAAAGGGGCTTACTTGGAAGTGACAGAGCACCGAATTCTTAAATTCTGGATTGGCAGGAGACAGACGCGGCGGCGGCCGAAACTCTGGTTGATGCATAAGAAAACTCCGAGGAAAAATGAAGGGCGGTCTTTGAGTATGGGGTTAGCTCTGCCACCGCCGCCATTTGAAGCTGCAGAGGCCGCAGCAGAGACAGTGCGGGAGTGTGTGTGTGTGTGTGAAGTGAAGTAAAGAAGTGTCAGTGCGTGTAATGTGTGAAAAAGAGGGAGGTGCAGTGGAGCAGATGAAGTAGGATTATGGGTTATGGATATATGAAGTAGGGAGTTATGAGGCTAAGCAGATGACACGTGTCGGCACAATATGTGCGAAGAGAATCTCTATCATCTCATCTCTAAAAAGAAAGAAGTCTAATGTTTGGACCGTCTCCCAACAATTTTGATTCATCAAGACATTGACGATTCTTTTCACTAAGTAGCTTTCAATTTCATTTGTGAATCAACAGCAATCAAGCTAGCTGCATCAAAACAAATTTCGGCAACTTTCGTTGAAGTTGAGGTCTTCAATCAGGGCCGTCTATTAAGGGCTCAAGAATCTTCAGAACAGGGCCCCACAAAATAATGGGGCCCAAAATCGATTCTGATCCTCTATTATCATTTCGTATTGTATTTTCTATTGCAATGACGGATAATCCTCATGTTCATAAACAAGCAATAATTAAAGGTTTCTATAAACAAAAATTGTTTATTTCAAAAATATTCATGACATGTGGCGACTATCCGTCATTGCAATAGGAGAATGAAATAAGAATTGCAATAAATGATCCAAATCGCCTCAAATCATAAATTAAAGTCCTATAAAAAAATTGATAATGTTATGAGTACTGCAGGAATAAAATTGTAAATAGGAATCATATAACCAATTCTTTTTATTTTGTTTTTATCTCATTTTATTCTTTGATAATTTATTTTTCTCTCCTCTTTTATTATTTTAGAAGTGATATTTAAAAAAAAAATAGTGGCCCGATTTTTATAATAAGTACAGGGCCTCAATATTAATTGAGAAGGGGCATGCCTTCAATATGTTTGGAGCTGTCAAAAGTAGTGCTTTCGAATGCCAATCCTGAGCCCGAGCCTGAGCAACATTAGGCTCGAGACAAAGTTATGTTGGGCCGAAATTATCTCAGGCCAAGAAAATGGCAGTCCAACCATGGGCCAAAAGAAAGTTATAAACAAAAACGATCGGATTGATCGGGCCGTCCTGGCTATCGGACTTTAGAGTGTTTCGGCTAAGGCGAGCCTCGTTTGAAATTCTAGCCCGTAGTTAGCCGAGCCTATTGGGCTGGCGTTCACATATGGATGTTGGGCGAGTTTTGACACCTTTAAGATTTAGACGTACGGATTAGGCCTGAAGGAAAAATTTGAGCCTGGCCCAAAAGCATAATTTTTGGAGTCCTCTCTTTTTCTTTAAATACCATATCAATTTGTTTGATATGTTATTTTATCTTTTTAATGGATCTCAATGATAATTTTTTTCAATTTTCTAAAATTTCTTCCCCTCTCAAGGTTATTACTAACCTTGACAATATCCAAAATTCTTAAGACTTTCTAAATTTTGAATTTGGTTTGAATCCACAGTTTTTACAAAATTTCACTCAATTTCATATCCTTGGTTTGAAAATATCTCTCAAAATTTCTTTTAAAATGCTCAGCAAACTGAACAAACACTTCAAAAGGTCAAAAAAGTTGGATAGCTAGCTCAAGAAGATAGAGTGGTTATGTCTTCATATTGTATCACCGGTGAGAATCCAATTATTGGAACCAATAAAAAAGATGTCGCGTTTTGAAATGCATTTGAGAGCTGTACAAAAGGAGTAAAACAGAAAATTCAAGAATGATGTTTGATGATAGAATTGCAGTCGCTAAGAAATCATTGTAAGAGACTTAATTCTAATGTAAACATGCGGATTTGTGCATACAAGGAGGCTTATGGACAACAAAAGAGCAGTTAGTTCAATACAGATATTGATGATGCAACCTAAACAATTTATGGGAGGACCAAATTTATGTACAAATTTGTTTTTGAACAAGTGATGCGTCACCATCCCAAGTGGGAGCTAGATTTGATGGAAAATCGAACACATTCTTGTCGGTGAAGATAGTGTTGAAGAAGATCGTAACTGCTCAAAAAAATAAAGAACCGATGTTCCAACTGATTCCACTCCAAAAACAGAAACTCCTATCAGTGATGCAACAATAATCCATCATCCAGTTGGTAGAGATAAGTCCAAAACTAATGCTAAAAAGGAAATGGAAAGATATGATTTGTAATTTCAAATAATGTAATTTCACTTGCGAAAGTATATATTGTTCACCAATATTACTCTATTATGTACTGCAAAAATGTGTGCCTTGTTTTGTTTTGTTGAAGAGCCAATAATTCTCGTTGCTTTTAAACAACACATGCAAAAAGAAAATAAATTATTCACATGCATTTGACAATCAACTTGATATTCAGTACAATATTTTTGACCATACTTTTTCTTACATGCATTTGACAAATTGTTTACATGCATCTGACAATTAATTTGATAAGCTATCATAATTTTTGACCATATATTCTCTCACATACATCCAACAAATTATTCACATGCATCACGAGGATGCCAAATTAAAGATAAAAGTAGTCAATAGTCAATAATAAAAATAAGTCGGCCACCGAAGAAGGCTACTATCCTAGCTCAATCAGAGGTTTGTGCTAGTACTCTAGAGATTGGGGAATGTTCGACAGGTGGTGTGAATTTGGAAGCTGCTAAGCCGGAGGAGATGCGGACGGCGGAAATTATTACTCCGGTGGAATCGCAGCCTACAATAGTTCTGGAAACGGAGAGGGTAGATCCATCGCCGAAGCTGCCTGCCGATAAAGTACTTCCAATGTGCAGTAAATGCATGAAGCTGGGTTATGTGGCTCCGACCATCAAGCAAGGTAAACCTACTGCATGCCTTGATAAATCTGAGCAATCACCAACTATAACATTTTTGAATGTGTATCTACGAAAATAGTGTCTGATTGGGGGGAATTTTGACATATACTACCATACTGATGATTACTTTGTCATTCGATTTGATGAAATGGAAGATAGGGATAGAATGATTTATGATGGTCCATATACTATGGGTAGTAAACCAGTGATTGTGAAGGAATGGGCAATGAATTTCAATCTTGAGAAGGAAATTCTCAAAGAAATTCCACTATGGATACAGCTACCTAATTTGCCACTGAACTGCTGGAGTGAGGATTCTTTGAGCATGATAGGTAGTGTAATTGGTGTTCCAGTGTGTGCCGATGAGTGTACATCTTTGCAGAAGCGTATTTCCTATGCTATGTTGCTAGTTGAAGTGGATGTCACTCAGCCTTTGAAATATGAGGTGAAGATTGAAGGGGAAAATGGGGAGGTGGTTGAGCAGAATGTGTATTATGAGTGGGTTCCTCCTTATTGCCAGAAATGCTTGAAGGTTGGGCATATTTGCAGAGCCCAGGATGAGAAGAAACTAAAGCAGCTGCCACAAAAGCAATGGGTAAGGAAGGAGCAGGAGACAAAAGGAAAACAACAAGTGATTGAGAAAGATAAGGAAGTAGTACATCCAACGCATGAAGAGTGGCTTCAACCCAAAAAAGTTGCTAGCCCCACCATTCAGGTTGGCAACCTACAGATTCCCACAGCAAATGTTTATCAGGTGATCCAAGAAGTAGCAGTGGTAAGTGAGGAAATACAGGGCGGGGACCTCATCCCCTTCACCCAACAATGAAGGTGGTAATCTGGAATGTGAGGGGCTGTAACAAGCCCTTCAAGCAGAAGGAGATTCGTCTCTTTCTTATGAAAAATCACATAGATGTGGCTGTGTTAGTTGAAACAAGGGTGAAACAAGACAAGAGTGACACAATTAAAGAGAAAATTTGTAAAGGTTGGAAGTACTTGCAGAATTACCAATCAGCAAGAAATGGAAGAGTGTGGGTTTGCTGGAATCATAAGGTGATAGATATTAGTAGTATCAGTGAGCATAAGCAAGCTATTTTATGCAAAGTGATAAGTATCAAATCTGGACAGACTCTGAAATTGTTGGATGTGTATGCTTTTAATAATAGTGAACAGAAGAGGAGTTTGTGGCAGTTTATAACTGATTGCTGCTCACATAGTGGTGATCCTCTGTTAGTTGGTGGTGATTTTAATAATGTGCTGGCTGAGGCTGATAGAGATCAAGGCATACTTGTTACTGAGAGTGAAGTGCATGATTTTGCTGCTTGTCTGCATGATAATGAGCTTCATGAGGTTAGGGCAGTGGGAAATGACTATACCTGGTGTAATAATCAGGAAGGAGGGAATAGAATCCACTCTAACATAGATAGATGCTTTGGCAATACTTTGTGGATGCAGGAATTCTCCCATGTGATTGTAGAAAGATTGGAGAGAGGTGTATCAGATCATAACCCACAACTACTGAATTTTGCATAGCAGGTTCGATCAAGGCAAGTCCCATTTAAATTCTACAATGTCATGGCTGACCACCATGAGTTCGAAAACATTGTCAAGGAGGGATGGAGGTCTGCTCATCACCAAAATAAACTGCTGGATATTTGGTTTAAGTGCAAAGAAATGAAAAGGCAGTTTAAAGAGCTGAATAGTAGAGTTTTCCAGAAAACTACTGAGAAAGTCCAGGAATGTAGAGAGAGACTTAGAGTTATAAAACATACTCTCCTCTCAGATAGGAACAATGCACAACATATTAGTGAAGAAAGAAGGATGATGGGGGAGTTACAGAAATGGAGTGAAATTGAAGAAAGGATATGGCAGCAGAAATCAAGAATAGATTGGTTAAACTTGGAGATTCAAATACCAAGTTTTTCCTCTCTTATGTTAAAGCTTGACAGAGTGCAAATGCTATTAGGTTTTTGGACAGAGGAGATGGCACCAGATGCATTACTCAGGAACAGATTATGGCAGAATTTAGAGGATTCTATATCAGTTTAATGGGGAGTGCAGAGAGTGAACTACCTATGGTGAGTAGAGAGGTTGTGAGGCTAGGACCAGTGTTGCCACCGGATGTGAATCTGGTTCTTTGTCAGGCTTGTTCCAAGGAGGAGGTAAAAGCAACACTTTTTAATATGGACTCTAATAAGGCTCCAGGGGTTGATGGCTATAATGCCTATTTTTATAAGAAGGCTTGGCATATGATTGGAGATGATATCACTGTTGCTGTCCTACAGTTCTTGGAGGTAGGTTTTATGCCTAGAGAGGTTAATAGGGCAGTGCTCACACTGATTCCTAAATGTGAGAATGCAACTACAGCTAAAGAGTATAGACCTATAGCTTGCTGTACAGTTCTGTACAAGATCATATCAAAAGTTTTAGCTAACAGGATGCTTGGGGTGCTGGATACTATTATAAGTACTTCACAATCTGCTTTTGTTAAGGGACGTCTCATATTTGATAATATCATCTTGAGTCATGAACTTATCAAAGGATATCACAGGAAAGTTATATCACCTAGATGTATGTTGAAGATTGATTTACAGAAAGCCTATGACTCCATAGAGTGGCCATTCCTGAAGTATTTAATGCTGGAATTGGGATTTCCATTTAAGTTTGTTGCTTGGATTATGGAGTGTGTTACTACAATTTCTTACACCATTAGTGTAAATGGGGAGTTGACTGATCCGTTTGAGGCTAGAAGAGGGCTGAGACAAGGAGACCCGATATCTCCTTACCTCTTTGTGGTTTGTATGGAGTATTTGTCTAGATGCCTTATTGAGTTGAAGATGAATAAACTGTTTCATTATCATCCTAAGTGCAGGAAGTTCAATTTAGTACATTTATGTTTTGCAAATGACCTACTTCTTTTCACCAGAGGAGATGTTAGATCTGTGCAACAGTTGATAAATGCTTTTCACAAGTTCTCGCAGGCCTCTGGGTTGAAGATGAACCAGATGAAGAGTTGTATATACTTTGGCGGAGTGCAGGATACTGTGATGGATGATATTTTACGAGCTACAGGGATGAGCAAAGGACAACTACCATTTTGGTACCTGGGAGTACCTCTGTCGTCGAAGAAATTAATAGTGATGCAGAGGATTACGAAAATCATGGCTCGAATAGATTGTTGGGCGTCTAAGCTTCTATCATAAGCAGGGAGAGTACAACTCATCAAGTCAGTGTTGTTTGGAGTGCAGGTTTACTGGAGCTAAGTGTTTCTACTCCCTCAAAAGGTCTTAAAAGTGATACAAACTGCTTGTCGGACTTTCCTTTGGACAGGCAAGTCTACAACATCAAGAAAGGCACTTGTGGCATGGGAAAGGATCAGTCTGCCAAAGGTTCCAGGAGGGTTAGGAATTGTGAACTTGAGTTTATGGAACAAGGCTGCTATTTGTAAACATCTTTGGAATCTGGCCAAAAAGAAAGATGTAACATGGATACAGTGGGTCCATGGATACTATATAAAAGGCAAAGATTGGAATCAGATGGAAGTGCCAAGACAATGTTCTTGGGTCTTAAAGAAGGTGTTTGGAGCTAGAGAGTATTTGAGAGGGACTGCTGCAGAGCAGGATTGGTTGAATATGCCTGTACAATCCATAAGCAGATTATACAAGGCTATGGTAGGGGAGTTGCAGAAAGTAGATTGGAGGAAACTGATTTGTCAAAATGTGGCGCCTCCTAAGTTCATCTTCATCAGCTGGTTACTACTGCAGAGAGGGATGGCTACTTGTGAATATTTGCAGAAAGTGGGAGTTGCGGTGGACAATACTTGTTGTTTCTGTGGTCAAAGTGAAGAAAGTTTGAAGCATCTTTTCTTTAACTGCGATGTCACAGGTGCTATATGGGAGCAAGTTACTGGAGGCTGCAAAGTGGGAAGACTCAAGCAGGTATTGAGTAGAGAGAGGCAATTTTTGATCACACAATGCTGATCTAATAGTGCTACCCAGAGTATGTATAGATGTGTGTTTACAGTATCTGTCTATTTGATTTGGAAAGAAAGAAATGCTAGGAGGATGAAAGACGTGAGAACTAAAGTGAACAAGATAGTTCAGGAATGCAAAACCCTTGTGGCTTGGTGTTGTCAGAAGGATCCGGGATTGAGTAGAATGCTAAGTAGCTGATCCTGCTAGTTGTTATAGGAGTGTGAGTTTGGGGGTGTGGTAGTTTTGTTTTGTAATGCTCATTTGGTAAATTAATAAAACTTTCGATTTACCAAAAAAAAAAAAAAAAGTCGGCCTGGCCAGATCATTGATTTAGCAAAAATGGGTTAAATAGAAAATAACAAATCTTGCAAGAATTGGAAAATCAACAATTTAAAGTTGCTTGCAATTTGTGAAAAGTGAAGGACATTTTATATATAATCTCTCAAATGAGGTAGGCCAAGATGGTTATGCTGTCGAAATGAATATACGAGGAATGCTTTTATCAATATAGTCATTCCTTGTACGTAGTGTTCTAAAAGTCGCTAGGTGCTAGTCGAACGGTGAGGTGGGGACTAGCGCCTAAGCGGCTAGGCGGGAGTCTAGGCGGGGATTAGTCGGATTAGAATTATAATGCTTATTTTTATTATTTTTACGCTATCTATATATATATAAAACATGAATTATAATGTTTATTTTTATTATTTTCAATTACATTTCAATATACCATCCCAACTCCGGATCTCTCTCAATTAACGGGCCATTATGCATCATTTTTACAATTAACTGCTCTTTATCTCCCCATTCCATCAGTTCCATCGGTTCATCGTTTCTCATGGCTCCCAATTCATTATCAAAATCTTTTTAATTACTATTGTGAATTTATGCCTTGTGCAAAAATTAGCAAAATAGCGACATATTGATCATGGTGGTAAAACGAGAGTGAAGTAATTAAGCAACAGTCCATCTGCAGTAAATTAGTGTACTAGACCTCTGCATCTTTCGCCGCCCGAAGTCGAGATTTCTGATGGTAATCAAAACCTTAAAATTTCCTCAATCCTTTGGAAAATTAACTCTAGGTGGATGGTTAAGATTGCGAAAAATAATTTCCAATGTTCTTTCTATTTTGATATACGAATCTGCACAAACAAAGAAAGAAGAATTTTTTTTGATTGTTTTGAATGCCTTATGTTAGACGCTCTACAAATTAATTTCTTTTAATTTTATTTTGGAGGAACTTTTGATTTTAGTCCATATATATTGTCATTTCCAGGGATGTCGTCATTAATTGTAGCTAGAAGTAGAGCTGTCGAGATCAAGGCATGGGCTCATGTGTAATCTGGAGTTGCAAGCAGTAATTAGTTGCTTCGGAGGCTGAGATTGCAAAGTTGAGAAAGAAGTTAGAGGCGTCGAAGAGGTCCGTTACTTGATGACTTTTTGATAGTATTATTTAATCTGTAATTTTATCTTGTTAGCATTAAGGAATCAGGCATGTAAATGGTTTGATTTTGTGTTTATATATTTCTCCTGCTGAAGTAGTTCATGAATCATGTGTTTATGCTTGAACAATTTTAGTGTCTTTCCTACTTGGTTCTGATAGAGTGAAGGGGATTGAAAGAAACAAAGAATAAGAGAATTGAAAGAAACTTATTGAAATAAAAAAAAAGGAACAAGGAACAGATAGAAAGTAACCCTCCTCTTGCGAGGCCAAACTCCTCAAATGAGGCTACAGGAAACAATTCCCGCTACAGCAGAAGCCGTCCAAAATACTGCAACAATAATACCTAACCCTAACTCACTAACAACTATTTAAAGACTTAAAGAAACTTGAGGCCCAAGTAAATATCTTGGAGCCCACACTAAAGACTAACCCATTACTTTATTCTAGGACTAAATACTAAATAAATGACATAAATAAAAGATATCAATATCTAAATAATGATCTCTATCAATTCCTCGGCCGTGCAAAACAGCCTTGACCTCAATGCTGTAACTGATTTCAAAAGACATCCCAAATCCGACAGAGCTTGACAACAGAAGGCATCCCAAGACTAAACTTCAAGTAGCCACAATGATGCACCCACAGTCCAATGCTGGCAAGGTTGAGCGCAAGAACAATCACATCCTACGATAGAAAGAAATTTGTCATCACATGCCCACGAAGAGCTAAAGTGACGTTGTAATTGGTGAGAGTCTGAGGTAGTGACTTGTCTTTTATAGCAATTGGTGCAAATGAGGCGATCGTGTCCCAGCCATTAAACAATTTAAATTTCCTGAACTGAAAAGGTTTGGTTGGAGCCGTGGTGTCAAGTGGTGGGGCGGCTATACGCACATGCACATGCTTCAATACTGAAGCAGACGGCTGTAGGTGGGGCAGTGCTGGGATGTTTGGTGGCTGACGTGGCTTCTGTGTTAGCGTGGGAGAACTCTCTGTCTCCACAGTAACAGAAGGTAGAAGCTTCTGCGTCGTCTCAAGAACAGGAGGCAGCGCCTGCGTCATTGCGGAAACAGGATGTAGAGTCGTTAGGGCAACAGGGGGTAGAGGTGGAGGCAGAAGCGGTGTGGCTGCTTTGGTGCTATCTTGGAGATGAAGAACAGGAGAGGTTGTTGTGTTCTTGTAGCCGTCAGGTTTCACTTTTCCCAATCGAATTGCTAGAAACTCATCTAGTCTCTCATTGATTCTATCAAACATTGCCGCGTGCGAGTCGAGTCTCTCCATGATTCTATCAAATATTGTCATGCACGAATCAGCAGACTCAACACCCTTCTCTATCGTCTTCTCCATCGTCTTTTCAGATCCGGCAGGTCGGACCATTTGATAGAGTGAAGGGGATTGAAAGAAACAAAGAACAAGAGAATTGAAAGAAACTTATTGAAATAATGATCTCTATCAGGTTCGATCTGTGTGCTTGTGACATTTTATTTGCATATGAATGTTGTTTTCCTTTTCAGTAATAATATGTTTTGCATATGGATATAGAACAACCATTGTCTTGAAAACACGTAGTTTAATATTCTTCTATTTCAACTTTAATTAATTTTCATGTTGAACTAAATTTCTTATAGATGAAAACTTCTTACCCTGCCTGCTTTGCGTTGCTTGTGTATAGTAGGCTTCCAAGTTCCAATTCAAATACTCGAGCTATTCATTTGTAATACATTTTCTGGATCATCAAATGAATAATGACCCATCCAAATTAAATGAGTAAAGATCTTAAGTTTTATTTTAAAAAGTAAATAAAAAATGGAATTGTCAAGAACTACACTGAAAACAATTATGGTTACAATTTAGCTGAGATTATCTTTTAATAATTTTAATTAAATTGTAATGAATCTCATTAGTGAGAAGTCTCGGGTTCATTTCCGACCGCCGGCATGTGGCGTGTGTAGTAGTTTTTCCACCTTTGTGTGGTGTAGAATTCTCACCTATGTGTAGAGTAGATTTCTCATGTATATGATTAGAATGTGATATAATTGTAGTTAGATTTGATATGTAATTCTCAAAAAATTAAATTGTAATGAAATTGTAATCATATCTATTTAACTATAACGCTTACCGTGCATCGCACGAGTGTAAATACTAGTATGTTCTAAAGTTACAAACTATATAAACATATATTACTCATAATTTCACTTTCTAATTTATGATAAAACATATAATATGCTAATTAATAGTTTAAATTCCATAAACTTAGTAGTCTTCCAAATAAACTTCATAGTATATAATAAATTTTCATAAATTTAAACATGAAATCCATAAATTTGAACATAAATATACTAAATACGGAGTATATGAATTTAAAATTAAAACTCTAAATCCCTAATCAAATATGTCCGGCCGCCTAGAGCCCGCCCAGCCCGCCTAGAGCCCGACTATCCTACCCAGCCGCCCAGCCCGCATGGAGCCGCCTAGCCTGTCTAGGCAGCCAACTAGCCCGCCTAGGCAGCCGACTAGGCTCCGATTAGCGCCCGAGCGCCTAGAGACCACCGACTAGCCAAAAATCGGGTCGGCCGAGATTTGACTAGCGCCTAGGCGCTGCCTAAACGGGTTTTTAGAACACTGCTTGTACGTACATCTTATCAATTTGGGCAGGTAAATTTTAATGTAACATTCAAATCGTTAGTGTGCAAAAGAGAAGATGGAAAAAAAAAAAATCTAAATTTTGGAGATCTGGGCATAGACTGATTACATAATTTATTATGTGCTAATCGTTTTTTCGAATAGATTGTAAATTTTATATTAAGTGAAGGTTTGATGATAATCATAGCATGCCACCCGGCATAGTTGATAGTTCAACTTCCTATTTTGTTTTTAATTAATGGTAGGACTTATTTAATTATTCAACGATTCTTGATTAATTAAGTCGCTGATGCCGACGATAACGTGCCACCTGCTAAACTTCCAAATCTGAATAATCATTGATCGATCGTGGAATTTTAGAGTGATTATACGAAGGAAAATAAGAACACAAGAATTTATGTGGTTCGATCTTTGGTTAGATCTATGTCCACGGAGAAAATAGTTTCTTGTATTAATACTCTTGAGTTACAGAATGTGTGTTTCAATCTATCCTAGCATCACTATTTATAGGCGTCCAGCAGCAGTTACAGCCGAGGTCGTGGGGTGCCACCTCAGCAATCGTGGGTTGAAGATCAACAGCAGTTACAGCCGAGGTCGTGGGGTGCCACCTCAGCAATCGTGGGTTGAAGATCAACAACAGTTACAGCCGAGGTCATGGGGTGCCACCTCAGCAATCATGGGTTGAAGATCAACAGCAGTTACAGCCGAGGTCATGGGGTGCCACCTCAGCAATCGTGGAGATCGTGGGTCGGCTGAGCTTCTGTGCTCTTGGGCTACGTTGCTGGATTGGACCGAAGTGACTCTTGGGCTATGGGCCAAGCTCATCTAGGCCGAGCTTACCGAGGTCCAATTATATTGGGCCTACGCTTGAGCCTAGTAGCTGGGCCGTATCCTATCAATCATTTATAACTAAATACACAAAGGTATGTTTACTTTTGTTAAAAAAATTTAGAGGGATATAGTGTAAATTTATAAAAATAGTGGGATTCATAACTTTTATACTCCATATTGTGTTTATTTCGAATAATACAATAAATTTAGACAACGGTTTATATTATATATTTATTTTATAGAAAATTGATAGATAAAATATAAATATTTAAATTATTTTTATCTTTTTGTTGTTAAATGATCTCATCAATATATTATACATTCCGATGCGCATTCGGAGCACGAGAGCGATTCAAGCGCCTACGTGGCGCCTCCTACGGCCTCCGTTCCCTATTTATCTAAATTCTGAATATTTATACATATTAATTATTATTTATATATATTAATTAATATATTGATATTGATTATTATAATCTATTTATATTATACATAAAATTTAAAAATTTAATTATGAGGATTGGAGGATTTGAACTCATGATCTCCCGCATAGTAGACTATGCTTTATACCACTACACCACATCACTGAATAATACATATTTAAGGCTTACAATATATATATATCCATTATTCAATTAGTTTTGAATTATTATCAACTACATTGTGTTCATTTATAAAATTATAAATATAATTTTTGAGTATAACTATATATAATATGAATATGTATATATTTTTTTATTGATTTTAACACGTGTTTCTTAAATTTTTATGAAACTATACTGTATAAATCATGAATTTTTTTATATTTATATATATAATAGATATTTTTATTTTTCTAATAAAATTTAATCCAACTTTGTTACACATATTCTCAAACAAATTATCATAATACTATTTTTTAGTTCGGGTTGATCGGGCTAAACTGATTTTTAGTAAAAATATTTTTGCCCTAACACTATTTCGGTATTGAGGTGGTCCGTTGGCTAACAAGTTTTTGAATTTTTTTGGCTCTGATATTATTTCGATTTTGAGGTGGCCCGTTGGCCAAAAAGGTTTTAAAATGCTCTTATACATTGCAACTTTGGGCCCAAACTGAGTTGAGGCGCTTATGAGTTGAGGTGGCCCATCCGCGCTAGCCGCTGCCGAAGAGTTGGTGGACTTGAAGGCAGGTAGCTCTTTCGAGCCCGATCGTGGGGATGCGGGACGTGTGCGGCGAGTCATGCTTCGGGGGCCGGAACAAGCTCCGTGGGTGCTTCATATGTGATGGAGACCACCGGATACGTGACTGTCCGAAGTGGGAAGACCAACGTGGGAAAAAATTGAATGTTGTGGTCGCTGAATCCGTGGAGGATGAAGCTCGGGTCAACACGATGCAGTACATTTCGAGTATGCAAATGTTGGATGAGGGTCAGGACGTACCGAAAGTGGCCGTGGGGAGCTTGGGAAGGATATGGTGATGAAACAGCCAAGTGTGGGCCGTGGTGTGCTCACGTATGCAAAAATTTTAGCGGGAGCTGCGTCAAGCAACGACAGTGTTGTGCCAGGAGAATTCACTTGTGGTAAGCGAGTTGTTGCTGAAAATAGATCGAGGACAAGAGGCTTATACCACACGACGAGGACGTCGTCGAGCTTTGGTGGGGGAGGTTTGTTATACCCCTAAATCGGTGATGCAACGCCTAGCCATAGACGATTCATATTCAATTTTGAGGTGGCCCGTTGGACAATATGTTTTTGCCTAAATAGGCTGATGCAGCAGGTGTGCCTAGCCACGAGCGACTCATATTCGATTTTGAGGTGGCCCGTTGGCCAATATATTTTTGAAATTCGTTTAGTATGTATCGATAGCTATAATTGTAAAAAAAAAAAAATTAAAAAAAATAAAAAATATATATATTTTGAATTTAAAACACCAGAGAATATATTAGACACAAAATCGATTTTGAGGTGACCCATTTTCCAATAAATTTTTTGAATTCTTTTAGTACGTATCAATAGCTATAATTGTCAATTTTTTGTAACAAAAATGTATATTTTCAATTTAAGACAATGAATTAAAAATAAAATGAGAATCGTTTCAAAATTTCCCGTTGATCGAGCAAACCCTTCATGCTATTTTCGATTTTGATAGGTATAAGTAGACTACAACTACTCGATAAATATTCGAGTTCAACATATTAAAATATTTTTTCTAATAAAATTTAATCTGACTTTGTAACATTTTTTTTAACAAATTATCATAATATTACTATTTTAATAAATACGGAGTATACAATAAAATGATACTCCGTCGAATTTCAACGGGATACAAACTAGTTTTACAAATATGATTAATATTATGCCATCTTTCTTATATGCAGAATTATTTTATACATCAAAGTACATAAAACGAGACAGAGCAAAAACAGCTCCTCTACTCGAGTGCTTCCACCGACAAATACCGTTACTACCACCACCTCCGCCACCGTCGTCAACTCTGCCAACTCAGCCGTACTGCCGCCGCCGCGATCACCATCACCACCACTTAATAATCTCTTTCAAGATGGCTTATGCTGCAGTGGCTTCTCTGTATCACACATTTCGCCTCCTTCTCAATTCTTCTCGTATTTCCATTGCCGCCTCCACTCAGAAAATCCTAAAAATCGCACTGCAGCGCGCCAAAAAGCTACAAGAAACCCTAGAAAAATACGACGACATCAGGAACAACACCGAAGGTGTGACAACCGTCGAGGTGCGAATTAGAGACGAATCACGGAAATTAGAAGACGCCATTGAATCCCATGCTTTAGCTCAGTTTCAAAGCCATACTACTCATACTACACTCTCCCTCAACCTCGATCACTTGAGAAACGAAATCAATTGCTTCATCAAAACCTCGAAGAAGATGGAGACCGAATATTTGGAGGAATTACACAAGCCAGCCCCTCAAGGAGAAGAAGCTTCTCCTCTTCCATTAACAATGGATGCCGCCGAAAATCAGATCGAAATGGTTGGATTAACCGATGGATTTCTCAAAATCAGAGACTTCATTACAGAAGAAGAAGGGAGCGCTCGTCTCAACAAAATATCCATCACTGGAATGGCGGGTATTGGTAAGACAACACTCGCTAAGAAACTCTTTCACGATTCCTTGCTCAAGGAAAAGTTTCAAATTAGGGCTTTTGTTAGGGTTGGGCAAAATTATGACTTCGAAGAAATTTCGCGAGCAATTATAGCTCAATTAAATGTGAATTCTGTTGATAATAGTAGTGATTATAGAATTATTGTGGAAGGAGGTAAGAAATTTCTCCTTGTGTTGGATGATGTATGGGATGATAGTTTCAAGGAACGCTTCAAAACTTTACTACCAGTCAATTGTGATGGAAGTTGCATCTTGTTAACTAGTAGGATTACGACTAATTTGGAAAACGGTTACCAAATGCGGTTCTTGAATGAAGAAGAAAGTTGGGAACTTTTGAGAAAGAAGGTTTTTGGTGAGGAAGAAGAAGAAGAACAGTGTCCACTTCAACTTGTGAAAGTTGGGAAGAAGATAGCCAAGAATTGTGAAGGTCTTCCTCTTTTAATTGTTACTGTTGCAGAAATCCTATCCACAGCCGAGAAGAATCTTGAATATTGGGAGGAGGTAGCGAGGATGAAGAACTCGGTTTTTGAGGAGGCCATTGATGAAATATACGAGATACTCTTACCGAGCTACCATTACATAGGTCAAGCATCAAGAACATGCTTTCTCTATATGGGTGCTTTTCCTAGAAATTGCGAAGTAAGACGTTCGAGGATCATCAACCTATGGAATGCAGAGGGATTTTCTGCAGCGAAGTTTATATTGATTGATAATGCTCTGTTTAATCTTGAAGATCTTGTTTCTAATAATCTTGTTGTTGTTCGCCAACTAAGCTTGAGTGGGATGGAAACCAAGTCTTTCAACCTCCATATTGTTTATTGGCATGTGATCAAGAGTGAAGGCGAGAGGAACGAATTTCTCCATATATTGAACAGTTATGCTGTAGGAGAAGAAGATGGTTCGAATTCGATTGAGGAAAGTATAAAAGAGAAGCGTCATCTTTCAATCTACCACAACACTTTATTAGCCATGAAAGAGGTGCATAGCTCGATAGAATCATCAGGTTCAACTCTACGTTCTGTTTTGTGTACAGGGCCGTACCATCAGTATCAAGTGCCAATATGTTTGGAGCTGAGACTGTTGAGGGTACTCGATGCAGTTGCAATCTGGTTCTACGAGTTCCCGGTTGAGGTAGTGAATCTGATTCAGCTGAGGTATCTCTCCCTCACTACTAATGCAAATCTCCCTCCATTTATAAACAAGCTCTGGTTCCTTCGATTCTTGATTGTTCATCAACACTTTAGCATTGATCGGAGTAGTTTAGGCGAATCGCTATACATGCCTGTGGAGATATGGGAGTTGAAAGAATTGGAGCATCTTCAAATCATAGGAAGAAACCTACCTCATCCTCCTATAGGTGTCATTTTACCCAACCTTATACACCTTTTAGATGTTGGTGTTCAAAGTTGTGATAAGGAAGTTCTTGAGAGTATCCCCAAACTAGAGAAGTTAAGAATTCAAATCGAGTTGGTGCCTAATCCGAATGCTGATCAAACAATGAGGTGGTGTGGTAAGATTTCCAGCCTGAACCTAACCTCACTTAAAACTGTGATCAAGAACCCTAAACTCTTGCCTAAGCCTAGGGTCCCACCTCGGCTTCTCTCGATTTCTATACATGATCTTCAGAAGTTGAGCTTGAGTGGGTTTGGATATCCGTGGGAAGACATGAGCAAGATTGCTGAACTGCCATGGCTGCAACAGCTCAAGTTGCATAGCTATGCCTTTCGAGGAGAGAAGTGGGAAGGGAAAGGAAAAAGTTGCTGGAGCGTTATGGATCTTTTGATTGAAGATACAGATCTTGTGCAGTGGAGTGCTGTGGATGGAGCTTTTCCTAATCTTTGCCAGTTGACCATGAAAAACTGCTATAAATTGAGAGAGATCCCTTTGTTGGAATCAGTTTTGAAGATTGAATTGGTTGATTGCAATCCCTTAGCTGAGAGTTGTGCAAGGAAGAATGTCGAGTGTGAACAAAATGTTGAATGTGAACTCCAAGTCAGTTATTCATGGAAATAAGGAAAAACTCATTTCATATTTGATATTTCCAGTCAAAAGGTTTCCCATTATTAATTTCTGATGCAAAATCGGTATGTATAATTTATGGCTTGAACTTTGAACATTTTTTGGTTTATGATATCAACTTTGATTTGATTTATTTTTAAAATACTCTTAATTTTGATTTTTTCCCCCCCCCCCCGATTTATGGCCTACACCCCATATTATAGTGCTAGAAAGTGATTTATTTTGTTGATATTTTGAAAAACATATGTTGTTTTAAAGTTTGAAATATATATCGTCACTCGTAGTAGAACTTGGGATGCGATAACAACATTTTCCGACATTAAAATATGGGATGTAGGCCATAAATCAAGATTTTTTAAAAATAAATTAAATTTCAGATCATAAATAAAAAAATATTGAAAGTATACATATGTGTGTGTTAAAATGAAAAGAAAAAGAAAAACATAATGGTTAAATACTTAGAGCATCTCCAGCGCGGGGGTCTCCGGCGGCTCGCGGCGACTTGCGAGTCGATGCTGCGAGTCGCTAGCCCGCTGGCGAGTCGGCTGAGGCTCGCGCCCAGCTCGCATCCCCGACCCCGGCGCGCGCTCCCCCTTTCTGCTGTGCTGACGTCAGCCAGCCAATTTTTTTTTTTTTTTTTTTTATAAATTCCAAAATTCGGCCGAAAATTAAAAAAAAATATATATATATTATATCCGTTGCAATGCAACGGCTTCTCCCCCATTCCTCCCTATAAATACACACCCCCACAAATTATTTTCCCCACCTCAAAATTCATCTACACTTCTTCAAAATCTCATATTTCTCTACAAAATCAAATAATTTTTTCCTTTCTCAACCAAAGCCGTAGATGGATAACGAGTCATTTCTCGAAATGTTGCGCTCCCAAGGCCACGGTGGTTTCCCCTCGCAGCCCAACGATGATACCCCAGGCGACGATGATTCTCCGCCCTCGCCGCCGCGGCCTACCAACCTCGGATTCGCAGCCTACGCGAGTCCTCCTGCCAAGGGAGTGATGGGTTTTTCTCCTGCTGGTTATCAAGACGTCTCCCCACCCGTATTCGATCAATTCAGAACTCCGCCTGTCAGGGAAAGTCAAGGTGCGACGCAAGATCTAGAAGGGCTAAATCTATCGAGCTCGTTCGAGTCAGTTTTGAACGTTCGTCCGGCGGCCAAGAAGAAAGCAAGCGCATCAACGGCTGCTGCCCCAAATCCGGAGTCAATCGAGCGGGCGAAAGCTGTACCGTACAGCCCGGAAGAGTCGGCTCATCTCATCAAGGTGTGGTCTAGCAATTCCGAAGACCCCGGAGTTGGCGATCGACAAAAGGAGCATATTTTCTGGGGCAAGGTCGTAGCAAGGTACAATGATACGATTGAAGCTATCGGTTACAAGCCTAGAAACAAGTCGATGCTGAAGGGGCATTATCAGCGGATGTTGCCGAAATGCAACAAATTCCATGGCTACTACGCTCAAGCTGTGAGGGAGTGGAAGAGCGGAGAAGACTCAAACGACGTCTTCAACAAAGCTTGTGAGATGTATCAAGCTGAGGTGAAACAGGCTTTCCAATATGGGAAGGCCTATCAAGAGCTGCTGAGATTGCCCAAGTATTCTCTTTTTGTTGGTAATAAAAAGCAAAAGGGCATAGACGGGTCGTCCAACTCCAGCAATCCCGACGCAGAAGCTGTGGAAGAGGATGGCTATTTTCCGGAACACCCCCGCCCGATGGGGAACAAAAAAGCAGTCGCCCAAAGAAAAAATAAAGGAAAAGGCAAACAAGCTGAGGAGCCGATTAATTTGGAGGACGTTCCGGAGGGAGGCGAACATGAGTTTTGGCAATCAAGTGCCGAAGTTAATCAGACGTACTTATCAATTGCAAAGAAGAAAGATGACGTCTTGGAGAAGAAGAAGCAAGCCTATACGGGCAAGCTCATGACTGCATACAACAAGTTGCTCGCCACTGATACCTCACAAATGTCACCGGAGGATTTGGAGCAGCATCTTCTTATGAGGACTCGGTTGTGGAGCATGATCGAAAAATAAACTTGTTTTATTGTATTTTTATTTTTTTTAAGTGGTGTATTTCGTTTCAATTTAATAAAAAAAAATCCAAAAATTTCGTTTTTTTTAATTAAAAATAAAATTAATTAAACGAATAAAATCGAACGAAAAACAACACGACAAAACGAATTAAAAAATTATATCAAAAATCGTAAATAAAATGAATTAAAAATAAGAGAGAGTCAGAGGGAGGGGCTTGCGGTTGGAGATGAAATTTGGGGAGAGCCCCTCCCCACCGGAATAGTACCGCAAGCCCGTCTGGAGATGCTCTTAAATCCTCAAGCGCTAAAATTATATAAATAATGCATTTATTTTACCCGTTACATAATCTGTTTTTTTTTTTTTTTGAGGGCAGTTACATAATCTGGATTTGAGTCCATATGTGAAGTCAACGCCAAACTTTCCCTTCTTCGCCATTGAATCGGGGCTCGGTTCGGTACTCCCCTCTCTAGGACAATTTACACACAGAGGTTAGATGGCGGAGAGTGCAGTTCAATTTCTGCTGGAATCGTTGAAAGAGACGCATAAAGAGTTCAAGCATCTCTTATCCGGCGCCGAAAACGAGCTTCAACAGCTCAACGATGATTTGGAATCCATGAAGGCATTCCTCAGAGACGCCGATGACAGACTGAAGAAGCAGACCACCTTCAAGGTGATAGAGAGGAAGATTCGTGAGGTCGTCTACGAAGCTGAGGACGCCATAGACATGTGTTTGACGGCAGCGGTGGCGGCGAAGAGCAAGAGCATCATCCGACGCAAATTCAGTAAGAGTAATCTCAACTTGGCCACAGAGGTTAAGTTCATCAGAGATAAGGTGAAGCCGTTGCTTCGGACAATACAGGCCGTCTTTGGTGTCCTCGGGGAGGCCGCCGCCACCGACGCCAAACAGCCGCCGACGAGACCGCAAAAAGTAAACTTTACGTTAACATTTTCGCCTTAATTTTAATTATTTCAGTTGATTTGATCTCATCGATATATGGGTGAACTACTATTTGATTTCGAATTGTGAATTATTGATGGATCTGATCTTCATTGACGAAGCTTCTTCATTGCTTCTTTCACCGGCTTTTGCTCACTTTTTCCTGGATTATCTTTTGATGCATTGCAGTAAATGGCAATCACAAATTAGAAATATATATGACTTAAATGAGCATTGACCAGAATAATGGAGACTTGGAAATTTTGAAATGGAAGGATCTGATTTTGGATTGGGGTAAACTTCTACTCTGGCTGCAAAATTCAAGTTTGAATTTTTCCTTTTCTTAGAGGCAACTTTTCGGGTGAAAAGGTTTGTTTGATTAAAGAATGTGGAGTTAAAACTTATTTACCATTGCCTGTATCAAAACTTTATTTTGTTTTGAAATTATTGTTTTTCAAATTTGGGTAAGAAACAGCAGTTGATTTCTATAAGCTTGAAGATGGATATTTTGAATTAATTGTAAAAGACTTGACTACAGAGATATTGGTAAAGGGTGATCCTGATATTGCACTGTTCAAAATTTTACGTTATAACCAGAGCAACTCACTTTTAAGATCCAGTCCATCTTCAAGAATATTCTATAATAATATATCCTAATGAATCAAGGTTGCAAAATAATTATACTTATGAATCATTGATGCAAAATAATTTCTTTTAACACTGCATCATTACTGTGTTGTAGATATTTGTCGCTGTAATTGCTTGTGGCTTCTTTTCTATTGCCAATCGTTGTGTTTTCAGCCTTTCTAAGCATTTGATGGATTGTTATTATGAAATTTAGTAGTGTTTCTTTTATGCATATAATTCTCCATTGTTATCTTTCATTTCTTTATACCGTATTTGTTACTTGCCACGTTGCATCACTCTTAAATTCTTAATTTCATCCTATAAGCGAAAATAATTCATACAAAGGTGCTCGGTTTTTGACATAATTGAGGATTTGTATGTTCATTGTTAGTGCGGTTATTGTTATATACAACGTTATAGTAGTTTGTAATATATCAGAATTCGCCTCTTACACAGGATCAATTCATCAGAAGAGACAAATTTGTGGGTTTCAAAGACGAGGAAGAAAAACTATTAGGCTATCTCTTGAAAGAAGAAAAGAAACTCGATGTCATCTCCATAATCGGCATGCCTGGACTAGGGAAGACAAAGCTTGCATGGAAGATATTTGAGAACGGACAAATCTGTTCTGATTTCCCAATCCGCATTTGGGTTTACGTTTCTGAGAGTTTCAACAGTCGAGACTTGTTTCTCAACATTCTGAGAGAATTCACTAGCAACGACATGTCTGGGCTGAGTGACGAGGAGTTGGCCCAGTCAGTTCGTGCATGTCTTGCCAAGGAGAAATTTTTGTTAGTGATGGATGATGTGTGGAGTCCAGAAGTCTGGAAAGTGATGCAGAATGTCCTGCCTAGTAGAAATGGACGGAGTAAAGTCATGATCACCAGTAGGGCACGAGATGTTGGTGTGCATGCTAAAGTTAGCACGGATCCCCACATTCTGCGGTTCCTTAGGTTTGAGGAATGTTGGGAACTGCTCCAACTAGAAGTATTTGGGAGTGAAAGAGAATGCCCTGAGGATCTGAAAGACATTGGAGAAAAACTAGCCCACCAGTGCTCTGGAGTGCCACTTGCAGTTGTGGTGGTCGGAGGAATTCTTGCGGATCTGTTCATGAAAACAGATGGAATAAGTCTTCTTAAGAAAGAATGGGAAAATGTGTTAGAAAATCTCAGCAAGCTCCTACAGGATGATGAAGAAAACCGCATATTTCATTTGGTGGAGTTGAGTTACAACAGATTGCCCGATTACTTGAGAGAGTGTTTTCTCTATATAGCTGTGTTTCCTGAAGACCACGTGATCTCAGCATGGATGCTGACCTGCTTGTGGATAGCAGAAGGATTCATACAACCTAAGAAAGGATTTAGTCCGGAGGAAGTTGCAAAGGAATATTTGGGTGATCTTGTCAGCAGGAAGTTACTCATTCTAGATCAAATAAATTCAGTAGGTGAAATAAAAACATGTCGTGTTCATGACATGATACGTGGATTCTGCAGAGAGAGAGCTATGGAGAAAAACGTATTCCAAGAGATAATAACAAATAGGGATGGAGTGTTTGAACCTTCAATTTCTGAGATGCAACACTTTCGCCGCCTTTGTTTTCATTCCGATCTCACTAAATTCATCTCGGCAAGACCAATACTGAATGGTCCTTCCATTCGTTCCTTTTTATGTTTCTACAAGGAGCCTGTCAACTTGGAACCAAGATACATATCAGCAATCCCGGATGCCTTCCCTTTGCTCCGAGTTTTAGAGTCGATATCGATTAAGTTCCATCAATTTCCTCCAAAAGTGACCAAACTTATTCATTTAAGGTACCTCACTCTGCATATTGATTCTCTCTCTATGCTTCCCGAGCCCTTCTCCCAGCTATGGAATCTACAAACTCTTATAGTCGAGTCAAATTCACGTTCCATTATCATGAAAACAAATATATGGAAAATGTACCGATTGAGGCATCTCAAGATGAAGGCAGCCATAGTGTTGGACCCGAAATGGGATGGCGAAGGCGGTGAGAACCTTCAAACACTGAGTCGATTGGCGCCTGAATCTTGCACACGTAAACTATCCGAAAGGGCATGCAACCTCAAGGAATTGGGTGTTCGCGGGAAACTAGCAACTCTTTTTAGTAACATGTCCATGGAAAGCTTGGGTCGTCTTGAAAAGTTGAAGCTGATGAATGATCTAGGCATGGAGTCTGAAATACTCAGCGGCCTGCCTCGACCTGAGTGTTTCCCTCCAAACCTCAAGAGGCTGACATTATCAAACACATTCCTCAGATGGACGCATATCTCCACATTGGCTAAGATCAAAACCTTGGAAGTTCTCAAGCTAAAAGACAATGCATTTGTTGGAATCGACTGGAATGCCATGGATGTTTGCTTTCCCAATCTCAATCTCCTGCTCATTGTTAACGCGGATTTAGTTCATTGGGAGGTTTCACCTAATTCTTTTCCTAAACTTATGCGTCTTGTTCTTAAGAACTGTGAAAACCTCAACGAAATTCCGACGGGCTTGGCAGAAGCTCTCGAGAAATTGGATATAGAGCGTCTTGGAAAATCAGCAGTTGACTATGCCCTGAGAATTGAGGAAGGAAAAAAACGAGCGCAAGAAGTAGAAAAAATCGAGTCGATGTCCCAACTCAATCTCTACATCGAGGGACGTTGATATCTTTTCAGGTATCTTGCAGATCCACATGTCTCAACATATCGATTCAAACCTCATATATTTTGATAAGACTACATAGTGGAACGACATAAACTATTTTCGTTGGTAACCAAATACTTGATCAATGCAGTGGAGCAACCTGATACAGTTATCGTTACAAAATCATGTCAAAACAATTTATTGCCGGTGCTAGGTTCCAATACTGCACTGATTTTGGCTTCTGCGCCAAACTGCTTCTCTGGCATCTAGTGTGTGGTAACTCAGCAGTATTTGTTGATGCTTAATAGATTATTATGTGTGCTTTTTCGGTTCAATTACATGAACGTAAAGATTGATTCCATGTAAAAACCATCTCAAGTTTATTGATTAAGCATATCTTTTTGCTGAACGATGATTGAAATATTCAAGTGCTATGCATAGATTACAATTGAATATTTTAGACATTCTTTATCTTTATACTAACTAATGAATAAGTAATAAAAAAAATTGTACATTTTGGATATAGATTCTTGTTAGGTTCGGGTCATTGATCTACAACAAATATACAAAGAGTGTTGCGTGGATGAGGTGGAACACCTTCAAGCCTCCGGCTTCAGTTCTGATTCCGTCGATGAAGGAGAAAAGCTTCATTCTCGCCAAGTCAGATCTCGAGCCTCTGCAAAAAAGACCCGGAGGAGGTTTTCCCGAAAAGGGACTCCGACGCTCAAGTCAGACTCGAGCGTATAAAGAAGAGAACCTCTACAAGTATATTATGAGTGAGTGTGTGAACTCGTGCAATTCCTCAAAGAAACTTGCAGAGTTAAGTGCGATAATGGAGATAGTTAGTTCTCAAAATTGCAGACCTTATGAATGAAGGCATGGTTGTATTTATAGGCCCCTTGCAGCAAGGGTATTACCGTATTTTCATGTAATAATAAGGGGGATATTGTCCTTTCGCAGAGGACAATATTCTGAGCAATAGTATAGCTTTCGCAGAAAAAGCAACAGTGTGCAATAGTAGTACAACTTTTTGCAAGAAAAACAATATTTTCCAGCAATTGTACGGCCTTTCGTAGCAATCATGCTTTTAGGCTTTGCATAATATTGGGCTTATGTGCTGGTGACATAAGATACGTTTACATAAGCGACTTGTCATCAGAAGCTTTTAGTTTAGCTTTCGGATGTATACGGAAGCTATTCAATCTTCCATAACCTTCCCCTATTTTGATAACTCATAGGATTTCACTGTCAAGGACATCGATATATATTCTGCTTATGGATAAAATCCATAAGTCCATACTTTTCTTATGATTTCATGACATAAGTTCACCTTTTCATAAGTGATTCATTATCAAAAGCTCTTTAGCTTTTAGGTTTTTCAAAGGGGCTTTTTCCCCGTTTGGTTCTTGCCATTTGTCCTGCCACTTCTAGTTAGTGAGGAATTTGACATTGGATCTGCATAGGAACAGATCCATAAGGAGACATCAAAGATGCTTTTGACGGCTCTTCTACTTTTGGCCCTTCTCAAGAAGCTTACAGATATTTAGCTTTTGGGACAAGCTGTTATTTATCCCTAACTGCAACTCCCCCTGACTCCAAAAATGTATTTTTCAGAGGGAAGTGGAAAAGATATATGTAAAAGAGCTTATGTTCAAACGGCATAAGCTGGGTTCGCGGGGCGAGCTTTTCATTGAAAGCTTCGTAACCTCAGCTAGAAGGCAGAAGTAAATTAAACTCGGCTCTTGCTTTTACATATTGCAAGAGGGAGTTTTGACGATGGTGTCTTGCTTCTGCTTATGGTTCGGGTCTGTAAGCTACGAGCTCAATCATTTATGCACTTTGTTTAATATTTTGACAAGAGCGCAACGGCTTTTGTCCTTTCCTTAGAGTAAAGAACTCTGACGTGGATTTGACCTAGGTCAATTTTCAAGTTTCATTTATATCTCCTTGGGGTATTAAAGACGCACAGTCTTTTTCCCTTTCTTTATTTAGCATTCGAAAAGACGGTTACATCAATCGAGAAAGTAATGAGAACATCACTTCGCTTCCTTTGCCATCTGATTTACGCTACCCAGGAAACGTGGCCTTTCTCCAAGGGCCAATTCATAGAGGGGGAGTATAAGTATACTGCTTACGTCTTTTCCTTTTTAGGCATGTTGGGACATAATTATCTCACTCCCATATATCAAGAGGGCATTTGGAGAATCTCCAAATTTACGTTGTTGAAGTAATGGATAGAGTTATAAACTCTATCGCCGTTATTTAGGGATCGTCATGCTTCATTTATCTGGAACTAATGTTTCCAATTGTTGGATAAGCTTTCGTTTCCAACTCATATTTTTCTTTAATGTATGGTGAGGATTTGATAAAGATCATCATCTTACATTCTTGATTTGACAGTTAATACTGTCTCCATTTTTTTATCTTTCTTTCGCTTGAGAAAAGAGACTTCTCGATTTCCTTCAGCCCATGCAATGGGCAAGTTAACTTCTGCACTACTTCCAGCTTGTGCAACATGAGCAAGTGTAGAAGTTTCCGCATTGTTACGAGGGAATGGTTCTATTATGTGCGACTCTGAGAACTCATGTATATGAGCATCTCCAGTTGATATTGTTACTTTTGCTTCTGTGTGAGAAGCAAAAGCAGAGGATATTACTGATAACCTCTTTGGTTTTTACCGTCTTCCTTTGCTAAGAAGACAAAGGAGTTTGCATAATTTTCTTGATGCATTTCATTTCCATGCAGATATTTTAGAGGCTAGACCCTCACGTGTGTAGGGTCTTCCTCATGGGCATTACAGTTATTGCCCATTCCGCCTTGATTCAGTTTTAGGGGCTAGTTTTGATAAAATACCAAATAATTCCCCAAGGAATTAGCATTGTAGCTAGTACATGACTTCTGTGATTTTTTCTTTATTAAGGAATTACTAAAAACTCTGGCTTTTTGCATGCAGATAGAAGCGGATCCAGTAGTACACACTCGCGAGGAAGAAGCTTCCAAGGAGGATGCCCTCAACGAACCCTCGGAGGGGGCAGTGGATGGGGTGCTGCACTACATAAGTAATGCTTTGTTGACTGGTTCTAAGACCGGTTATGGTGCATTACAAAAGTAATGCTTTGTTGCTATAAGCTTCTGGTAGATAAAGGAAATAACTACTTTTGTAGTTTCTCCATATGACATTTTTCACCCACAATATTTCTTCAAATTGGGTATGTTCCAAGGCAAGGCCTAAGAAGATGTTCTTCATTTTGTGTTCATGAGCCCATAAGCTCATTCTCCAAAAATTATTTTGACCACATATGGGCCTTCCCAATTAGCATCGGGCTTACCATTTGGTTTAAGAGCTTCTGCTATTTTCAAGACCAAGTTTCCTTGGTTGAACTTTCTTACTTGCACACCTTTGTAGTACGAATCACGTACTTGCTGCTTATGCTTCTGCACTTTAGCAAGATGCATCCTTGTTTCTTGACTAGGTCTAGAGTTTTCTTCCTCAATTTCAATATTTGATTTTCATCGTAATTTAGTATATGATGAATTTCAATAGTTACTTCTGTCGGCATCACGACACGACTTCATAGACGAGCTGAAAAGGAGAATCTCCTGTAGCTGTTTAGATTCAATTCTATGCATTCACAAAACTGAACCTAACTCCTTTTACTTTTATCATTCTTCTCATGCCGAGAGGATGAAAAGAAGTCGCGTAATATATCCAACGCATCTTATTTATTAATTTTGCTTTTGGTTTTTGGATATATCCTAGAGTATCAATCTAGGATTTCTCCAAGAATCTAATTATTTCATTTGGAACCTGTTTTCCCATTTCTTTAGAGGCGAGTCCCTCACATATGTAGGATCTTCCTCAAGAATATTATGATTACCCTTCCTTACAACAATATCTTGCTTTTAGGGGATAGTTTTGATTGAGTATCAAATACTTCCCCAAGGATTTAGCATTGCAGCGAACACCTAGCTCCATTATTGCTAAAGCAGATAGGGTCTGAGGCTTCTGCGCCTACTTTTGCCCCCCTATCATTCATTTGAGATTTTTACCAACACATATGCCTAGATCTGCCAGGGCTTTTAAAGTTAGGAGCCCTACTTTCAAATAAGGTCTTATGTTTTTACTTCTGTTTCGGCGCATGATTTGATCAGTCAATTTGACTTGACTGTTAGGTTGCGGTTACGCAACAAATGCAAATCCTTCATCTCTTGGCACCCTTCATGGACGACTAGTCCTGTGAATTGGGTCCCATTGTCGGATGCCAGGATTCGGGGGATGCCGAAGTGGCATCATATGTTCTTCCGTATGCCACTTCGGCATCCCCCGAATCCTGGCATCCAACAATGGGACCCAATTCACAGGACCAATCGTCCATGAAAGGTGCCAAGAGATGAAGGATTTGCATCTGTTGTGTAACCGTTTCTGCTTCTACCCATTGGGCTAAGTAATTGACGGCAGCAATTAAAAAGTATCCTTCATCCCCGGGGAAATTGGGAATTTCCTAACAATATATATTCCATACTTGTCCAAGGGATGTTCTTCAGCAGGAGCAAGTATAAACCTCTCATGCTTCTGAGCATATGATTTTGCCAAAACTTTTGCATCTTTATCAATAGTTGGCCAAAAGTAGTCAGCTCGCAAGACTTTTTGCAATAAGTCTTTGCATCAAGTGTGCGCTTATGCACAACCTTCATGTATCTCTCGGAGAATGTGTTCCCCTTCTTGTTTGGACATGCACCCCAAAAAAAGGGATGCGTGTGTGATCTCCTTTGGAGATAATCTCCAAATAGGAAAAATTTAGCCATAATAGCCTTTTTAGGCACTTCTGCATTTTCAAGGAGAAATTCTCCTTGTAACGTCTTCACAATGGGAATGCACCAATATGGACACCCTTGTACACAAGATACCTCTAACGCGAGAGCTTTTGCTTCTGCATTGAGAAATATAATATTTTCTTGCCATGCACTCTCGACGGAACTAGCCATTCTTGCTAGTTTGTCGGCTTTGATATTTCTTTCTCGTGAACTTTGAACTAGTTCAAAGTTCGAGAATTTCTTCTCTAGATGATCAACTTAGGCAGCATAAGCTACCATCATTTCTTCCTTCTTGACAT
This sequence comes from Mentha longifolia, assembly GCA_001642375.2. Taxonomy (NCBI): domain Eukaryota; kingdom Viridiplantae; phylum Streptophyta; class Magnoliopsida; order Lamiales; family Lamiaceae; genus Mentha; species Mentha longifolia. Next base: position 31,358,039 of record CM038117.1, on the reverse strand, counting down.
AAGTGAATAGCACTTATTGAGCCACCAATTGTGAGTCGCAAAAAATTATGACAGACATGTCTTTCGTAACAGATTCATCAGCATAAGCTTTACATAAGCTTCCATCATCAGGCATAGCCCTAGTTGCACGAAGTTAGCTAATGCTTGCACTTTTATAGCCATTTGTGGTTCTGACTCCATGTCATAATTACTCAAATCAACGGCCCATTCGGCCATCCTTCTAGACAAATCGAGTTTGCCTAGGACTTATTTCAGTGGGGTGTTAGTTATGACTACTATCGAGTGGAATGGAAAATAAGGCCTTAACCTTCCGGCAATGACCATTATGGCCAGAGTAGTTTTCTCGATATCAGGAAATCTGCTCTTGGGCCTTCCCAACACGTTGTTCATACAATATATGAGCAGTTGTGTCGACCCAACTTCTTTCGAGAGTAAGGAGCTAAAGTATTCTTCTCCTACCGCGAAGTAAAGATATAAATCTTATTTGGGTATTATTTTGGTCAACAATGGCAAGTTTGCCAAATGCTTTTTCATATCATCGAATGCTTTTTGGCATTCTTATTCTCTTGGCCAGGAGCAAGAGATATTTACTATAAATGATTTACGGAGTCAAGAGACTCTGCTCTCAAGAGATTCTTCTATGCATCAACACTTTCTATATTTCACTAGTGTGCCTCCCATCAAGAGGCGTCGTCTTTGCCCTTTCAGCTATAACTTTTCGCATGCTTTTCGCATACTCACTTTTTTGCTTTTGTACTGTATGCTTTTGCATATGGCTACTGGCTTGTATGCTTTTGCATACTACCTTTGAGTTGTATGCTTTTGCATACTGCTTCTGGACGATATGCTTTCGCATATTACTTATGGGTTGTATGCTTTTGCATACTACTTATGAATTACACACTCCTGCTGCAATGTTTAACTTCAGACTTTTCAAGTTTTTGCTTTTTTTTTATTCATACAAAATGGTATTTGGGTATATACGGTATATTCCTATACCTCCCTCAAGTAAATTTGTAAGAATCGTTGAATTACAATTTCACTTAATAAACATGGAGAGTGTAATCCATGTATAAAACTTCTTTCTCAAAGAAATTTCATAACTTTTGAGAAGTTAACCGGTCTTGAGACCTCTTCTAATGCATTGCGTAAGCAACACTCGTATTTTTCACTTCTGATGCATTACATAAGCAATGCTTGTACTCTCCACTTCTGATGCTCTAGTGGATTGCATAAGCAAAGCTTATACTTTTCGCTTTAGATGCATTGCATAAGCAATTAATGCAGGGAAATGTCTAATCCATTGATTAAGATTAACAAAATACTGGAAAGGACATCGGTAAAGTGAAATTCCGTTGATTCATAATTGAATACCGAAAGAACACAACACAAGAGAAAACAAACCCTAATTTTATATTTATCAAAATTCAACTCCTTTTACTACATAAAATAAACTATTTATAGGCTACAAGTAAAGACACATTCATAAATAAAAGAGACTCTTGAAATCAACAACAATTAATATTCATAAATAAAATAGACTCTTGAAATCACCAACAATTAAAACTTATTAAAGTGACTCTTCATCTCCATCAGAAGAGCAATGCCTCTTCATCTCCATCATTCTCCCCCGTCGTCGGAACGATTCGCCCTCGAATCGGAACCGGCTTCATCTCCAAAAGAATTATCAAATGCAAAAGACATCAAAAGTCAAATTGCACCTCACGTCGATGTACATCAGCAGTGGCTTTGAATTGAAGATTAATATTTTCTCAAATAATGTCATCTTGGTTGAACAAGAAAACCAATACATGTCGATCCACAGCCACATTATGACTTCTAGGAAGCCAAGTATGATATTCCTCCACGAAAGATAACTTATCCAAAATATCTGTAACAATAATATTTGCACAAAATCTTGAATATTCCACGCCAAAATAAAAAATCATACCACCGATAGTGCGTATGGAGTCGCGCTGCACGACTACAGCTTGTCCAACATCTGGCAAAACTTTCTCATCTAACTGGTCAGATTCTTCTGGATAATCGTCATAAATTGGAGGACCCAGATAGTCGAGAACCATATTCTCCTCCAAAATAGGGGATGAGTCATCATCATAAATTGGAGGACCCAAATAATCCGCTACCAAATCAAACCTAGCATAATCGTTGGCCATAGGTGCAAAAAGATGCTCCATTTTTGAAAAAATAGGGTTTATCCCATTTTCAGTGTTCTTCTGGTATTTTGTATATCAAAATTAATGGATTATACGCTTCTCTGCATCAGCAATGCTTGTACGCTTCTGGTGCACTGCATAAGCAATGCTTGTACTTTCCTGAAAGTTTTTGCACCTTCCAGGTGTATGTATTTTTCCACCCTTGTGACGAATTCATCCAGGGTTTATACTGATTCCTTTATTAGTGAGTCAAAGAATTGACTGCCTTTCTATCTATCGACAAAAGAGTGAATTTTCACTTACGAATTACCTCTCGGTATTTCTAATGCCGTAGCATTAGATCGCATTAAATAATCCTTCAATGATTCAGCGGGCTCTTGCTTGATTGTCATCAAGTACAAAGAGCTTCTGTGTAGCATTTTGACTCTTGTAAATTGATGAAAAAATAGATGCATGATGCAGAGAAGGTGTACTTCTTTTGGGTACTTACGGCATCCCCAAATTTTCTTCCTCAACACGAGGTTGAGACTTTACGCAATTCTTCCCACTACCATGATAAATTTGATATTTATTTTTTGATGCTTATGCATCTGCTTCCGTTGCTTATGCAACTGCTTCCGTTGCTTCCTGATAACAGCTTCCGCCGGATATTCAGGTACATCCTCTTTAATTTCTTTCTCAAGAGTAATGTCTTCTTCGGAATCATAATCTATGAATTGACCATCTACGAATAGATGTTATGTCGCTCTTTTCCCTTTGTCATTAGGGAGGTTCTTCGCTTCTGCTTATTTCAGCATTTGCGACATCTGCATCTATTTCTGTGCAGAAATAATTGTCAAAACTTCCTCGTTGTTACGAGGAGTTGACTCTTCTCGATGGTGGAAGTTCGAAGGCTCATTCATCTGAGCATTTCTAGACAACATTATTTTTCCTTCTGTGCTAAAACAAAGAGATATACTGCACACATCCTCTTTGCTTTTATCTTACTTTTCATGAGAAGATAAAAGGTGGTTATGTAATATGCACAACATTTTCAATTTTCGAGGCTAGCCTAACATATCATGTTAGGGCTCCCCCAAGGCTCTGACATTATAGCCAGAATCTATTTCTCCATAATTTTCTTTACAATACATTTAAATGTGGTAAATGGGCCTTGAGGCTTCTATGCCCACTCTTGCTTCCCATGCCGATGTGCATATATGCAAGATTTTGTAACTTGCTTGTGCTTTTTGTTCATAACCATAAGCTTCCATGCCTTGTGTGTTTATTTCCAGGAAGTGCTTGGGGTCCATCCCAAGGCTTTTTCGTAAAATCTAATTTGAATAATTTGGGAAGTGCTTGGGGTCATCCCCAGGCTTTTTCGTAAATTGAAAAGTGCCCGGGTCAGTCCCAAGGCTTTTTTTTCATAAAATCCAATTTTAATAAATCGGAGAGTGCTTGGGTCTATCCCACGGCTTTTTCGTAAGTTAGGAAGTGCTTGGGCTCATCCCAAGGCTTTTTTGCAAAGTCCAATTTTAATAAATCGGAGAGTGCTTGGGTCTATCCCAAGACTTTTTCGTAAATTAGGAAGTGCTTGGGTTCATCCCAAGGCTTTTTCATAAAGTCCAATTTTAATAAATCGGAGAGTGCTTGGGTCTATCCCAAGGCTTTATTATAAGGAAGTGCGTGGGTTCATCCCAAGGCTTTTTTATAAGATTCGATTTGAATGAATTGATAAGTGCTTGGGTCCATCCCAATGCTTTTTTCACAAGGAAGTGCTTGGGTTTATCCCAAGGTTTTTTTAATATATTCAATTTGAATAAATCGAGAAGTGCTTGGGTCCATCCCAAGGCTTTTTTCATAAGAAAGTGCTTGGGTTCATCCCAAGGCTTTTTTATAAGATTCGATTTGAATAAATCAAGAAGTGATTGGGTTCATCCGAAGGCTTTTTTTCTTAAGGAAGTGCTTAGGTTCATCCCAAGGCATTTTTCATAAGGAAGTGCTTGGGTTCATCTATAACACCCCGCCCCTCCAGGGCATGTAAATATGTCCGTCCAGGACAGGTATGTTACAAGTAGAACGCTAAATGACTGATGATCAATTAATTAACATATATTTTACAATGGTTTATCGAAGGAAAAAAAAGGTTAATTGAAGGCAGAAGATATATTAATGAATGAAGTGTTCGAAGATTAAGTATGAAGTGGTCAACCAACACTTAGAAATAGTTCTTACTTTAAATGATCAAGATAATAGTGAAAGAAAAATGAGAGAACGAATTCTAATTACATCTCATACACACTTTTAACTTGCTCTATTACATTGATAAACTCTATGACATTATCTCATCTTACTTATTAAACTGACAACTTAACTCTTGTCTTGAGGAAGCATAGATGTGACACATGTACAACCATAATATCCTAACTCCTAGGCTCGCCTCACTTTCATCCCATCGCTTCCAGTTAACCTGCATGTTTAGAAATATATACAGGGCGTAAGTACATTGATTGTACTTAGTGAGCTTGTCGTCCAAAAGCAATGCCACTTAGGGCTATACACATAAACTTGCCCAATTAAAGCAAACTCAGGGGTTTTGGGAAAAGAACCTGAGTTGCAATTTGAAAATAGAGTTTGCATGCTCTTAATATTTATATATGCTCACACACAATAATATATGCCACGGCAAACAATATGAATGAGTGCCAAGTCTACAAGGAAAGAGTTGTGCCGAGAGGTTGGCTGACATTTCGAGCACCTTACCATTCAGAAGGGCCGATCATTCTGCTATAAGTAGACTGGTAATGCATGCATAAAATGTAGCAAGTCTAACATTTCATAAATGTATTTTCATACATAGTGTGCAGTTGAAAACATGAGAGCTTTGAAAACTTTATATGAAAACAAAGCTCATAGTTTGATAAGCATAAGCAGTTAAGCAAGCAATCGATCTGCGCTTCTCCTTGTCGCCTTATCTCCAAATGCTAGTAACCTATTCACATATAATACATCAATACTAGCTCATAACATTTAACTTGTATACTTGAACCCTTAATGTTTAACTACTTGTACTTATACTTTATCTTTATACTTAGACAAATCAACTATTGTCCCTTAACCTTAGGCTTCACTTATCTTATACTTAGCTACTTAACCTCAATAAGGGTATGTGAGGACGAATACAAGGGATCAATAAACCTTGTGAATTAATGATCAAGGTTGGAACAAGAAAGAAATAATTTGTGAATAAATTTGCGTTGAACACTTGGAACAAGGTTAGGCATATTTGCCACACTTGAAAGAATGGTCTATAACCTTAGCATATGAGTATCAATGAGGATATGAGACATAAGGATGGAAAGCTAAGAAGATTATATTTCAAATGATATCAATAGCAAAGGCTGTTCACGAGTAGTTCATGAGATATGGATCAACCTTTTGCTCAGTTCAAACAATGAATGAAGCTCACTTTGGAAAAATAACTATTTCTCACAATTGGCTAAATGAAATAGAACACAAATTGGTAATTTAGAAGCCAAGACATAAGGCTACAACATGTTAAAATTTCAAATTTTATTCACGTAGGGATTTAGAGAAATGATTGCTTCTTTAAAGAACTTAAGCTCTGAAAACTGGAGTTAGACAGATTGAGGACTTAAACTTTGGAAGGATGTATCTCATTCATTACTTAACATCTCAAGGCATTCAAGCTATCAAATTAAATCTGGGAAAGTGTAGCAAGGGAAATGAACGAAATCGAGGATGTAAAACCAATGCCGAATCTGTTTTCCACAATTTGACATATTCGACATATGAATTTCAAAACAAGATTGCGAACTCATAAGAGCTTGGTTTTGGGTATGTGACCTATCAATAGAAAGCTAAGAAAACGTACCTTAACATGGAGAAAGAATCAGGTTCAAAAGATCAATGGTTTTCATGAAATCATGCTCGCAAGTTCAAGGATAAAATCTGAAAAATTTAATAAAGTTTATTTTTTAATTCCTTGACAATAAACATCATCCTATGGGCTCTAGATCAATGAAACAAGACCCAAATCATCAAAATCAACTCAAGAACGTGACAATATAGAAGGGACATAGGCTCAGCTTTAGGGAGATCAAGAATTCTACCGATTGATTTTCATGAATTTTACATCAATGAGTTCGAATCATGAAGGAGATTACAATTATGAAAGAGTTTAAGTGATTCATCATTTTTGATCATGAAGGCCGAATATAAATCACCTATCATCATACTCATATCATCATCTACAACTTAGATCTAGGCTCATATCATCAAGGGAAGAGAGATTATACCTTAAGAATGCAAAAGAATCAAACACTTTGTTCATCACCAAATTTTCGAAACTTGCATGGTTGATTTGCAACTCTTGAATCACGAAATAAATACCATAATCATGTTCTAGGGATGGAGAAGGAGTGTGCAAAAATTTGGGAGCTATTGGTGGTTGTTTGGCCGTCGCCGGCGGCCGGAAAGTGCAAGGAGGGTGGCGGCGATAGGGTGGTAATGGTGGAGATTTTCTAGAGAGAAGGGGGACTTTCTCTCTCTAACCTTGGCTGCAGCTTGTAGAATGAGGGAATGAGGTGTTCAAAAGCTACTTATACTCTATGTCCTTCCTCTCTAAACTCGCCACATACACACACTTGTGCACATGTGGCATTCCTTTCCACTTATTTATTTCTACCTTGGTGTGTACTCTTGTATCTAATTATCATTTCCATGATGTAATACTCTTTCATCAATTTATTTAATTATCAATCTTGTACATTCTTGCACTCCAACTAAAAATGATATTAATTACAAGAAGTGACCTATTATTATATATTATAATTCCCAGTAGAGAATCTCTACACCGAATAATTATATAAGTGATGTGACACCACTATATGTAACACCCTAAATCTAATAACAATGTCACGAATTATTCTTAATTTAATACGGAAAAATGAGAGTATTTTATTTTATTTTATAAATGAAGTAGATGAATAAAATTGATCTCAAGTGAATAGAACTCGTAGGAAAAGAGACTTAAGATTTATAGAAGCCTCTTAGATTAAGATCATGGTAATAAAATCCATAATCATAACATATTTTACATATAAAACCTATTTACATTAGTAGTTGAAAATCCTTAATTATACAAAAGTATTTTTCATAATGATAGATGCAAAATATACTTCTTGTACAATAACACATGTCATTCGACCCCCCGACACACTCTGAGCTTAATCACCTGAAAAATTGCTAAATGTGGGGAGTGAGCATACAAAGTGTTAGGATATTATTGTAAGGGGGAACTTTGAATCAAGTTGATAATAAAAGTTGTGTTTTGATTCGATTCCAAAAACCCGAAATTACTTAGAATATTTCCCTTATTATCATTGATGATCCATCTCTAAAGCCACCATGTACATTTTAATGTATTAGAAGAACTCATCTGTTAAGGAGTTCTACATATTAAAGTGTAACTTTAGAGTCTAAGTGGAAACACCAAAAACACCTGGCAAAGCGCCAAACTGGCTATCGGGACCAGAGCAAGCTTCCTAGATCAAAGCGTCTCTAAGGTCGGAAAGCCGGAGAGCCAGTCATGAAGGAAAGCTGGAGAGCCAGTCATAAAGGAAAGCCAGAGCGCCAGCATAAAGGAAAGCCGGAGCGCCTGTCTGAAGGAAAGACGGAGCGCACTTCCAGAAACATTCCAATACCAAAGCGTGCTTTGAGAACAAAGCATCCGCAGCAAAGCCGCATGAAAGCGGAGCGACTGAACAGCTCAAAGAGCGTGCTTTATGTAAAGCGTGAAGGAGCTTGCTTTCATCATGCAAAGCGTCTCCACCCTTAGCCGCTCGAGCTTCAGTATTGAAACGATCAAACTAAGCGAAAGCGCCCGACAAGCTGGTAGAAAGCGATAGCTGCCAGAACACATGTTCACTTCTTATTGCTCAAAAGAACGGTGAGCCGTCCAATCGCTGAATGAGCAGGACTAGGGCTGAAAAGATCAACAACTACTCTCCTAAGACTGTGCGCTATAAAGGAGAAGATCTGATTTGAATTGGAAAATGGTGAGGTGCACGCAACCTATCTCTCCAACGGATAGATTTGCATCTCTCACTATAAATAGAGGGTGAAACTCATTCATATAAAAGGAGGGAGATGGTGAAGAAAAATATGAGTTGAGCTTAAAAAGAAAACATCATGATATACAATCCAACCTTCTACCTCACCAACTAGGTTATATATACAAATATCTATAAGCCTTTAGAGAGAAATCCTAGCCTTCCACCTTGATCTTCATTGTGAAAGGATTTCTCATTAGTTGGAAATATTCAAACCCAAACCCAAACCCAAACCCAAACCCAAACCCAAACCGTAAAGTTTGAGAGTTTAGTTTATAAAGGTTGTAAGGCTCGTGAGTGCCTATCGCATAAACTCATAGGCTCATGAGTGCCGATCGTATAAACTCACATAGGCTCTTGGGTGCCCGTTGAAAACCCCAAACTTTGAGTAAAGTTCCATCACCGAGTGAAGGTGATGGGAGTGGATGTAGGAGCGCTTGCTCCAAATGACTATAAATCTTGTCTTATGTTATCGTGCTTTAATTTTGGGACCAACAAGTGGTATCAGAGCTGGTGGTTCCAATCGACCCCTGTTCGTAATATCGGTAGCACGAGAGTGTTGCGGTGGGTCTCCTGGAGCCGGTCCAGCAAAAAGACAGATTTTTCAACTTCACTTAATGATGCTGCTCTTTATGCCCTTCCTCTAGGCATAAAGGTAGTATCACTTCCTCACAGCCATAAATGGGAGAAGATTCCGGAGAAGATATGCCCAGCGCCCTTGCAAGAGAACGTTGGAGACTCCGAAGCGTTCAAGTCCCATGATTTGAACCTCCTTGAAGTTGTTAGTCCACAAGGAAAGAACTTCTACTACGAGGAAGACAAAACCACCATCATCCGCGCTCTCATCAGGGAGTGGCAAAATATCAAGGTAATATCCCTGACTATTCTGGATATCAAAGCACTGGCACATGGAATGCCGCCTCACAAACTCAAAATTCTCGAGTCTTGTAAGGAAGCGTCTCCAGGGTCAGTATATCCATCCCGCTCTCAGAAAGATCGAGAGAAGAATATTATGCGCGAAGGAAGTTCAGTCAGAGCTTCGGCTGCAAGTGCTTCAACGAAGCGTCCCTCTCTAAGCGTGGAAGGTTCTCTCACGCTTTCACAAACTATGACGATGGAGATTGGGCGAGTTTGTGAAACAGAGTTGGGATCGCGCTCTTCAAAATGCATTCCAGGATTCATTCGAAAATTTGGAAAGCAGTATATGCAGTCGATGAAGAATGCCTCGCTTATCGATTTTAGGAGAAAGGATAAGCTCGAGGGAGAAATTCTTCATAAAGTGTCTGGCAAAGATGAACTTCAATCTCTCTACTCCTCCCACGATTTGAAGGTGCTTTGCCTCAACCCTCACTACAACATTGATCTGCCTTCCGTGGTGCTCCTATGAGGTTTGCCAAAGCACTATCGGATGGATCGCCTTCCACCTTGATGGTTGTAACCAAACCAACAATGAAAAATAGGTTTGTTGACACCTGAAAGAGGGATAAATGGAAATGAAAAATACCATCTGTGTGAGGGGGAAGAAGCTATGAGTTAATCAAGAAATACAAGATCTTGAAGAAGAAAGATGCTCAAGTGGAAATACAAAGTCTTGACATCCGAAGCGCCTTTTCCACCACTTAGGTCTTAGGAAGTCTTAGTTGTCTGAGTTTTGAAAATTGTAATAATTGTTGCAGTTTTTAAAGCTTTATACATTACACCTGAATCTTTATTCAGGTTTCTGGCATCATCAAAAAGGGGGAAATTGTTAGGATATTATTGTAAGGGGGAACTTCTTTGAATCAAGTTGATAATAAAAGTTGTGTTTTGATTCGATTCCAAAAACCTGAAATTACTTAGAATATTTCCCTTATTATCATTGATGATCCATCTCTAAAGCCACCATGTACATTTTAATGTATTAGAAGAACTCATCTGTTAAGGAGTTCTACATATTAAAGTGTAACTTTAGAGTCTAAGTGGTGACGGATTTGTATACTAGAAAGCAGGCCTTTTAGCTTGTATACATTTGGTTCCATATTTCACTAACAATTTCCTATCTGATTATGTATGAATTGATTGTTAAGCATTACATCTATCCATTATCTCAAAGTTATAGGCTATATGGTGTGTAGTAGATCACGGAAGACCGTAGTAGCCGGTGTCTCTTGAGATATAAACAGTTATCACAGTTGAGATAGTTTCGGATAAAACTATCGGTATAGACTGTAGCATAAATAGATAAGTAGCTTATCTTGGTTACTTGTTTATGCTAGTACATTGACCGCATTGATAGGATCACGGTGAGGTGAATTCTTCTATTCTGACCTAAGTAAAAGAATCAAGACCTCGGGGACTTAAATGTTATTTAACGTAACACCTTAACTCTAATTGAGTGACTAAGGGTGTATAGTTATGGTATGTTACTTTGATTTACCATGGCTTAGGGTTCAATCATTGCAATCCAAAATGACCTGTATCTTGGGTAACAACTATAACTAGTACGATCTTTAGTGCATCTGCAATAGAGCACCGTATCCTGGTAAAACGGGTTGATTACATCCCCTGAGGAATTCATTAAGGATTATCATACTAAACCCTGCAGGTGGATTAAGTTCCAGTATGATGAATAAGGAATGAATGGTACTACTCAGGAATTTAATAAGAAGTCAATTAACAAAAGCAGTCAGAAGCTTTAGATTAATTAACGGATGTAAGATATCTTAAATACGGGGGTGATTTAAGTCTAATACTAGCCCTGAGCTCAACAGGGATAAAACAAGTAGTTCAGTATTGTTACTCTAGTGGAATGTTTTAATACTTATGATCTGAATTTTATTCTGGGCTGAATATAGAGAATTCAGAACATTGAGAAGCCCAGTTTTATCAGCTAGTAGATCCCTGGTCTGGCCCAATAAGCTCAATAGGTCACAGTTAAGGAAGAAAGGCCTGATCATCATCAAAGCCCAGTAAGGGACGCCTATGATGATGATGGGCGGCCATGTCTTGGTCTGCGGGCCAAGAATGCAACTTAAGCCCATTCTCCTCTTATGTATATTCACTTAATGCCTCTAGATACATAACATATTGATCTCATAATCAAGAGAGGCTAGGTTTAAGTGATAGAGAGAGAGAGCACGGCGGTGGCAGCGGTACAGCTGAGGGACGACGTGTGCTATTTCTTCCGTGGCTGAATTTGTAGCGTGTTGTCCATCCAACATCGGATTCGAGCAGGGAAACAGATCAGAAGATCTTCAAGCGAGCACTCACACAAAAACCAAGAGGTATATCGATTAAACACCCTATGATTGTATTTAATTCATAGGAGCATGATAGGATTGAATCGAATTAATCATAACCGAAAACGAATCCTTAGGCGCATGAATCGTTCTTCGCTGATCGGTTCCTTCAATTGGTATCAGAGCCAAGGTTATTTATCTTTGGATCTATAGCTGATTTGATTCATATTATGCATGATTTTAATCGATGGATATTGTTGTATGTCGCTTTTCGTGGTGTTAGTCGTTTTTCGGTGCCAGTTTAGTAATATAATTGTAATTTTAATCGTGAGATAATAAGGTGCGATTTAGATTAGGATTTTATTTTGTTTTTCGTTGTAAACTGATGTACGGAGATGAAGAACACGAAGAACGAGATAGAACACGCAATCGGACGACCGCCACACACGGCGGCACGTGTGTGACATGCGTGGCTGAACGCGCGTGCGATTGCCGTGATGCAGTTGTCTTCTTCTTCGGCAATTCATCGGAACCCTAGCTTTCGAGCTAGGGTTCATCAACGGCAAGTGGAGAAGTCGACAGAGTTGCTGATCGCCGGCAATCGAGGAACGCGTTAGGGTTTTCACCGCGGCGGAACCCTAATTAGGGCTCGACGCCGCAGCAGCCATGCCGGACTACATGGAAGCTCGGGATGAGCTGCTGCAGAACCCAGGAACGGGTTCGATGCAGCAGCAATCAGCCCGACAACCGCAGCCTCGCCGACGTGCAGATGGAGGCGACGAAACCCAATTAGGGTTTCAGTCGTAGAACTTCAGCTGCAGCAGATCGGCGGCGAACCAGGAAGTGGTGGATGTCCGAGCTCGGCAAGGATGATAGCAATGAATTGCTGCAACCGGTCGAAAGGCAGCAGCAACGCCGGCGTAGCAGCTGAAGACGGCGGAACCCTGCTAGGGTTTCAGCCGTGGGATTTTCAACTGCAGACGACGACGGCGATGGCTGCAGAAGATGACCGGTGCTCGAGCAGCGACGGTGATGACGGAGCAACAGTAGCAGCGGATAGAGATCGGAGGAAGCCGGGGCGCGATCGGCGGCGTCTCGCCGGATAATCGCGAATCGCGATTTCGCGATCAAACCCTAGCTCCGCCTGCTGTTCGGGCTGGGCCCCGGCGCGGCCCGTGGGCCCATCACGGGCCCACTAGGCGCGGGCTCAGCGGGTCCGGGCGCGGGTTCGGGCTAGAATAGGATTCGGGCCATGTGGTGTCGGCCCAATCCAATTATTTCGGCCCGAAATCTCAAACGAGAAATTAGAAAATAAATTATTTAATAATTTATTTATTTTTCAGAATGGAACGGGAGATCAAGACGATGGATTTTGAAGACCGGAGCCTGTTCCGGAATTTATTTTATTATTGTAATAGAATAGATTAGACAGGAGTAGTCACACCACGAAAAGCAAGTTTTATTTTTGTTTTTATCTCGTTTTTCTTATCAAAGCATGCTATGGATGCAATTTAAATTTAAAATTAGCATGTTTTGCCTGTCAAGTTGAATAAATTGTGCATAGTCGAGCATGTTTTAGGATTGTCAATATAAGCATGATTAATTTTCTTGTGAGCATGTTTTATTTGCTGCGTTTAGAAAATTATGCTTAGGGTTATGTGACAACATGATCTAGCATGTCGACAACCTTTTGAAAGAAAAATACTAAGCGGATAAAAACATTTTATTAAAAATGTTAAGACCTCCATAATTTGATCTTAATGTGAAGTTTCGGTAAAAGTGTGTAAACGTTCAGACGAACGTGGCTTGCATATTTTATCAAAATAAGTTCACTAGAGTTAAGATTTCTTAACAAAAATGTTTTAATCAAAATGAGTAGTGGGAGCCATTTTAAGTAAACGTCCACACTAACGTGGCTTGCTTAAAATAGTAACTACGGATTTCTCTAGAGTTTTGATTAATAACAAAGATAGCTTAAGGAAAATGGTTTAATTTTCTAAGTTAAGCTAAAATTATGGTTAATAGCTTAGATATTAATTATGATACAACTCCCCAACGGAGTCCCTTTCTTAATTAATATGGTCTAGTAAGGTTCAACTATTAATTTTATTTGCCATAAGGAAATAAGGCTGGCTAGAGAATAAAATTAAAGATCCTTGATCTGGTCAAGTAACGAGAACGTAAACGTCCACACGAACGTGGCTTGTGGTCGGCGTTACTTGGGCTGTTGAAGGTTTCGTTAAATATTGGTTTATCAAAAGGTTACAATATTTACGTTACGAATTTATGCTTACTCATTTCTTACGAGTGTCTACGTGTTTTATTTTCAGATATGACTTTAGGCCCGTTGATTAATGTTCTCACTTTGAGTCCTTTCGATGGTTCCAACTATTTGGAATGGAGAAAGAATCTCAAAGCTGTCCTAGTTGCTGGCGAGTACACTGATGTGCTCGCACTTCCTGCCCCTCCAACTCTCACTGAAAGGACATCTCAGAAAGATAGAGACGATCATAAGAAATGGCATGAAGCGAATGACAAAGCAGGAGAAATTGTCATGTCTTCACTGTCTGGTGGGATACAGTATATGGTAGGCCATTTGATTACTGCGTCCAGTATGATCGAGACTCTCGAGGACATCTTTGATGATGACAAGATGCCCAACATTAAGTTGGATTCCGCAGCGGTCAAAGTTGCGGAAAAACAGTTGGGATGCACTCTAACATTGAAAGATGTGGAAGAGAGGATCAGAAACAACAGAAAGCAGAGAGCTTTGCTCAGTGGGAGCAAGAGGGATGCCGAGATCATGGGGGCCGGGAATGACATCAAGCCGAAAGGTAATGTCAAGGCTACTGGCGGCATCAAGAAAGGGAAATGGAAAGGAAGGTGCTTCAACTGCAACAAGACGGGACATTGGAAGGCTGACTGCCCTCTAAAGAAGAAGAATAGAGGTACGTCTTACTCATTTGTAACTGAAACATGTTTAGCTGCTAGTTCTACCCAGACTTGGGTAGTAGATACGGGCGCAACTGACCATGTATGTTACACATTGCAGGGGTTTCTGCAGAAAATGGAGCTGAGTGAAGGCGAGATTACCATCTCCATGGGCGATGCATCAAGAGTTGCAGCTGTCGCAATTGGAGATTTTCATTTTAGTTTTGGACATTTTACTTTTGTTTTGAGAGATGTTTTATATGTGCTGGCGTTTTGGCGAAACTTGATTTCTATGTCGAAACTTTATGACGATGGTTACTCAGTAGTTTTTGATAGTCATGTTTCTATCATGAAGAACAATGAGATTATCGTTTCTAGTACATTATCTGGTTCTCTCTATACTATAAATTGTCCAATAAATGCACCTTCTTCTTCTAATAATGTAATCTCATCATCAAACCCTAAAAAGAGAAAGAGTCCTTCTCAAATGAATCAAACCTATCTTTGGCATTTACGATTGGGTCACATCAACCAAAAGAGGATTCAAAGGTTGGTTAGTCATGGTATTTTGGAAGGATTCCAAATGGAACCATTACCAACATGTGAATCTTGTTTGGAAGGAAAGATGGTGACTAGACCTTTCAAAGCCAAAGGAAATCGAGCTTCCGAGTTATTGGAATTGATTCATTCTGACCTGTGTGGACCGATGTCAACACAAGCTCGAGGAGGTTACGAGTACTTTGCTACTTTCATTGACGATTACTCGAGATACGGTTACATTTACCTACTTCGCCGCAAGTCCGAATGCTTTGACAAGTTCAAAGAGTTCAAGTTGGAAGTGGAGAAGAGATTAGGTAAAAGTATCAAGTCATTACGATCCGATCGTGGTGGCGAGTACCTCAACACTGAGTTCAAAGCTTATCTGTCAGAAAATGGGATTACGTCCCAATTGACTACACCAGGAACGCCCTAACAGAATGGTGTAGGTGAGAGAAGAAATTGAACTCTTTTAGAAATGGTTAGATCGATGATGAGCTATGCACCTCTGCCAATTTCATTTTGGGGATATGCCCTGGAAACAGCAGGTTATCTCCTCAATCTAGTACCTTCTAAATCGGTAAGTAAAACTCTTTCCGAATTGTAGACAGGGCGCAAGCCCAGCTTGGGTCATATTCGGCTTTGGGGAAGTCCAGCACACGTGCTGAACAAGGAGGCCGATAAATTAGGTTCTAGAACTGAGGTTAAGCTATTTATTGGATATCCGAAAGGAATGAAAGGTGGCTACTTTTATGGTACTCAAGATCAGAAGGTCATTGTGAGCACTAATGCCCGATTCCTAGAGGAGGACTATATAAGTAAGCACCAAACGAGGAGTGATATTGTGCTCTATGAGTTGAGAGCAATGGCAGCCAGTGATCCAACTCAGCCAAGTGTACAAGAGGATGTACCACAAGTAACTGCACCGATTTCCGACATTAAAGTTCCACCGGCGCCTCGTCGCAGTGGGAGGGTTGTTCGTCAACCCGATCGGTTCATGTTTCTAGGCGAGTCCACTGATATTCTCGCTGGTCTTGAACATGAAGAGACCGACCCTTGGACTTACAAGGAGGCAATGGAGGACGAAGATGCGGATTTTTGGCAAGAATCTATGGATGCTGAGATCGAATCCATAGTAGACATGGATGTGTATGACCTTGCAGAGCTGCCAGATGGCAAGAAGGCCATCGGTTGCAAGTGGGTGTACAAGAGAAAGAGAGATTCTGATGGAAAGGTTATGGCCTTTAAATCTAGATTGGTGGTGAAAGGATGCACTCAGCGTGAGGGCATAGATTATGAAGAAACTTTTTCGCCGGTTGCCATGATTAAAACCATCAGAACTATCTTATCCATGGCAGTGCATTTAGACCTAGAGGTTTGGCAGATGGACGTCAAGACTGCATTCTTGAACGGTTATCTTGAGAAAGATAAGCATATTTATATGCGCCAACCTGAAGGTTATGTGGCTAAAGGCCAAGAGCATCTCGTATGGAAGCTCAAGAAGTCCTTGTACGGACTTAAGCAAGCTTCGAGATCCTGGAACATACGTTTTGATAGTGTGATCAAATCTTATGGATTTGTTCAGTGTTCATACGAGTTGTGTTTACAGGCTCAGTGCGGATGGAAGCGTGGTAATCTTAGTACTGTACGTAGATGACATACTTCTCATTGGTGACAATGTGAACGTGTTATCAGGTATAAAGGGTTGGTTGTCTGAACAGTTCAAGATAAAGGACTTGGGAGAAGCTGCTTACATCTTAGGGATCAAGGTGATCAGAGATTGCCAGAAGAAGATGTTAGGCTTAAGCCAAGCTTCATATATTGATACTGTGATCGCCCGTTTCAGCATGCAAAATGCCAAGAAGGGATTTCTTCCTTTCAGGCATGGCATCGCTCTATCGAAGGAGATGTATCCAAAGACACAAAAGGAGATAGACGACATGAAGGCTGTACCGTATGCTTCAGCGGTTGGAAGCCTCATGTATGCAATGCTATGTACAAGACCGGATATCTGTTATGCCGTGGGATACGTGGCAAGATATCAGTCTAACCCTGGTCAGGGACATTAGATGGCAGTAAAGCACATCTTGAAGTACATCAAGAGGACAAAGGATTATGTGCTGACTTACCGGTCCGATGAGATGATCCCGAGAGGGTATACGGACTCAGACTTCCAGGCTGATCGAGATGAGAGGAGATCTACCACCGGTTATGTGTTCACCTTGGGAGGTGGAGCTATCATTTGGAGGAGTGTGAAGCAGAAGTGCATCGCAGACTCCACCATGGAAGCCGAGTATGTGGCTGCTTGTGAGGCTGCAAAAGAGGTTGTGTGGCTCAAGAACTTCCTTCATGAGCTAGATCTGGTCCCGAATCGCGGTGTATTGCGATAATTCTAGTGCGGTTGCAAACTGTAAGGAACCCAGAGCTCACAAGGCGAGTAAACACATTGACAGAAAGTACCATATTGTGCGAGATTTTGTACAACGGGGTGATATAGAAGTGAAGAAAATCCCTTCAGCGGATAATCTGGCAGATCCATTCACAAAGAGCTTGACAACCAAGGTATTTGACAAACATGTTGATTGATTAGGGCTGCGGAGCCTCCCACACAATTAAACTTTGAGTATAATTGGGAGAAGATGTGTAATAGATGCTAGATATAGACACTTGTCTATTGTCACATTGTATACTAAAAGTTTGCTTTAGTATAAGTGGGAGATTGATGGATTTGTATACTAGAAAGCAAGCCTTTTAGCTTGTATACATGTGGTTCCATATTTCACTAACAATGTCCTATCTGATTATGTATGAATTGATTGTTAAGCATTACATCTATCTATTATCTCAAAGTTATAGGCTATATGGTGTGTAGTAGATCACGGAAGACCATAGTAGCCGGTGTCTCTTGAGATATAAACAGTTATCACAGTTGAGATAGTTTCGGATAAAACTATCGGTATAGACTGTAGCATAAATAGATAAGTAGCTTATCTTGGTTACTTGTTTATGCTAGTACATTGATCGTATTGATAGGATCACGGCGAGGTGAATTCTTCTATTCTGACCTAAGTAGAAGAATCAAGACCTCGGGGACTTAAATGTTATTTAACGTAACACCTTAACTCTAATTGAGTGACTAAGGGTGTATAGTTGTGGTCTGTTACTTTGATTTACCATGGCTGAGGGTTCAATCATTGCAATCCAAAATGACCCGTATCTTGGGTAACAATTATAACTAGTACGATCTTTAGTGCATCTGCAATAGAGCACCGTATCCTGGTAAAACGGGTTGATTACATCCCCTGAGGAATTCATTAAGGATTATCATACTAAACCCTGCAGGTGGATTAAGTTCCAGTATGATGAATAAGGAATGAATGGTACTACTCAGGAATTTAATAAGAAGTCAATTAACAAAAGCAGTCAGAAGCTTTAGATTAATTAACGGATGTAAGATATCTTAAATACGGGGGTGATTTAAGTCTAATACTAGCCCTGAGCTCAACAGGGATAAAACAAGTAGTTCAGTATTGTTACTCTAGTGGAATGTTTTAATACTTATGATCTGAATTTTATTCTGGGCTGAATATAGAGAATTCAGAACATTGAGAAGCCCAGTTTTATCAGCTAGTAGATCCCTGGTCTGGCCCAATAAGCTCAATAGGTCACAGTTAAGGAAGAAAGGCCTGATCATCATCAAAGCCCAGTAAGGGACGCCTATGATGATGATGGGCGGCCATGTCTTGGTCTGCGGGCCAAGAATGCAACTTAAGCCCATTCTCCTCTTATGTATATTCACTTAATGCCTCTAGATACATAACATATTGATCTCATAATCAAGAGAGGCTAGGTTTAAGTGATAGAGAGAGAGAGCACGGCGGTGGCAGCGGTACAGCTGAGGGACGACGTGTGCTATTTCTTCCGTGGCTGAATTTGTAGCGTGTTGTCCATCCAACATCGGATTCGAGCAGGGAAACAGATCAGAAGATCTTCAAGCGAGCACTCACACAAAAACCAAGAGGTATATCGATTAAACACCCTATGATTGTATTTAATTCATAGGAGCATGATAGGATTGAATCGAATTAATCATAACCGAAAACGAATCCTTGGGCGCATGAATCGTTCTTCGCTGATCGGTTCTTTCAAGTGGAAGCGCCAAAAACACCTGGCAAAGCGCCAAACTGGGTATCGGGACCAAAGCAAGCTTCCTAGATCAAAGCGTCTTTAAGGTCAGAAAGACGGAGAGCCAGTCATGAAGGAAAGTCAGAGAGCTAGTCATAAAGGAGAGCCGGAGAGCCAGTCATAAAGGAAAGCCAGAGCGCCTGTCGGAAGGAAAGACGGAGCGCACTTCCAGAAATATTCCAATACCAAAGCGTACTTTGAGAACAAAGCATCCGCAGTAAAGCCGCATGAAAGCGGAGCGACTGAATAGCTCAAAGAGCGTGCTTTACGTAAAGCGTGAAGGAGCTCGGTTTCATCACATAAAGCGTCTCCACCCTTAGCCGCTCGAGCTTCAATATTGAAATGATCAAACTAAGCGAAAGCGCCTGACAAGCTGGTAGGAAGCGACAGCTGCCAGAACACGTGTTCGCTTCTTATTGCTCAAAAGAACGGTGAGCCGTCCAATCGCCGAATGAGCAGGACTAGGGCTGAAAAGGTCAACAACTACTCTCCTAGGACTGTGCGCTATAAAGGAAAAGATCTGATTCGAATTGGACAATGGTGAGGTGCACGTAACCTATCTCTCCAACGGATAGATTTGCATCTCTCACTATAAATAGAAGGTGAAACTCATTCATATAAATGGAGGGAGATGGTGAAGAAAAATATGAGTTGAGCTTATAAAGAAAACATCATGATATACAATCCAACCTTCTACCTTTCCAACTCGGCTTCATATTCAAATATCTATAAGCCTTTAGAGAGAAATCCTAGCCTTCCACCTTGATCTTCATTGTAAAAGGATTTCTCATTAGTTGGAAATATTCAAACCCAAACCCAAACCCAAACCGTAAAGTTTGAGAGTTTCATTTGTGAAGGTTGTAAGGCTCGTGAGTGCCTATCACATAAACTCATAGGCTCGTGAGTGCCGATCGTATAAACTCACATAGGCTCTTGGGTGCCCGTTGAAAACCCCAAGCTTTGAGTGAAGTTCCATCACCGAGTGAAGGTGATGGGAGTGGATGTAGGAGCGGTTGCTCCGAACCACTATAAATCTTGTCTTATGTTATCGTGCTTTAATTTCGGGACCAACACAAAGTATACTCAGTGTGAGATTATACATCATTGTCCAGGTTAATAAAATGGAATTCGTACTCAGAAATTCATCATGATTCACATGGTGGCGACATTATTCATTTCTCCAAATCTCCATAAATACCATACTTACCTCCCAATCAACGTAAACATAAATATTTACCTCCGATCAAACCAACCTTACCGCCCAATCAACGTATATATAAACATTTATCTCCAATCAAACCAACCTTACCTCCCAATCAACGTAAATCATAAACATTTATCTCCAATCAAACCAACCTTACCTCCCAATCAACGTAAATCATAAACATCATCATCTCATTCATCATAAACATTTAATCATCCTTCCAATCACCATAAACATCAGATCATCCTCCCAATCACCATAATCATAAATATCAACCTTCCAATCATCATAAATCGCATTATAGCGATACTCAATGTACGGTCAACACACATTATTAAAGTTGACAATAATAAATCAACAACATAACTTTAAATAAATCACCACACCTTAACCTTCAACTCAAAATATAAGTCAAGCAATGAAAACGACTTAACTTCTTAGCTGCGCCGGACCTAATCACATAATTATAAATAATCACTTCACGTAAGTTCAAAAATAATCTAAAAATAAATTCCGGAGACTTAAGAAACATCTTATAAATATTTTTAGAGCTGTAATAAGGTATTTAGACTTAATCAAGAATCTGGAAAGAGTTTCATACTTGTATCTACTAACCCAACATCATAAGCAGCCCACTATTTTACAAAAATAGAGCACTAACAATAATTCACCTTTATTAAATTAACTCACCAATTTACCATCTACTGTATTCCACAAAAAGCCTACTCATAACTAATGGAATGATCCAAAAGTCTCTAATGGAATATCACATTCTCGGCACAAACTTTGTAAATGAAAGGAATGAAATAAATGATTGATAAATTATTCATCATTTAATCTATCTATCATTCACATCTAACCTCATCTCTCTATTTCTCTCATTAGATTATATCTTGACTTCACCCCCAATTCCCAGTTCACGCAGTGCAAGGGCTTTCCGGCCCATTGGGTTTGGCCCTAAACCGGCCCTAAGTCAATGGTTTGGGCCCGGGACCGTAACTGGGACCGCAGACCAAGGGCCGGGCTCGGGTCATAGTAGTTGCGGACCGGAAACCAGCGGTTAACCGCCGGGCTAAGTTATAGCCGTTGGGACCGATGGGCTGGGCCCAGCCCGCCGGGCCTAACGAAAATAACAGCAGCAGCACCACCACAGTCCGCAGCAGCCAGCCTCCCAATGGCTAGGAGCCGTTGGCTCCCTCCCTTCCCCACCCCCAAGTCTTCCCCAACCCTCCAACACCACCCCTAACCCCATTCATGATTCAACTATATATATTACTCTCATTCAAACTCAAACTCACCCCAAATTCTCTCTTAATCTCTACTCTCATTTGTAAGAGCAAGTCTCAATTCTTTACTTTATTTCTCAAGCTTTCACTCTCACATTTTGCACACACTTACTCTCACTTTCATAACTACACACACACATACACAATGTCTTCCAAAGGAAACAAGGGCAAGGGAAAGATCGTCGGTGAAACCCGAAGCGAAGGCGGCTGACCATCTCAAACTCAAAAGGCAAGAAGGGCGGAAGTGGCGGAGGAAATCTCAAGGTAAGTCGCCGAACGACTTCAAGCCAAAGAAGATGTGAGGTTTGAGGAGATGGTTAATACGATGGAAAGCCAAGGATTTAAATTTCATGGCTCAAATGACGATGAAGAGCACGACGACGACGAACTCGATCAACCTCCTTCTCCTCCATCAAAACCCACTAACGTACCGAAGTCCGACATCTTACAGAAACACTTTCGAAAAGTAGATGCTCCGGAGATCGAAGGCCAACCTCCTCTAGCCGATGGTCAAAAGAGATACCTTGCGTATTGCAACTATTGCCCAACCTTTTATAAATGGATCGAAAGGGGAGGCTATGGCACCATGACTAGGCACATGGAGAGCACGCATCCGAGTGAGTGGGGAATCTCTACTTCTCAAACTCAAATTTGAGGTACCACTTCATCTTCGGAGATAGGTATGCCCTATTTATTTAAATTTGATAAAGGTCGATACGAAGATACATGTGCTAGATATTGTGCTATGGAGAAACAACCTTTTAATTATGCTGATAGAATAACGTATGAATCATCCTATAAAGAAGGATTAGGTCCCCATGCTAGTAAAGTTGCTAGAACTCAAATGCTAAAGAGGATTAGGCGACAATGCATGGAAAAAAAATAAGATTTGATGAAATATTTGATTCGTTTGGGTCATAAAGTTTCTATTTGTGCCGATGTTTGGACCGATGCATATAATAGATATAGTTATATGGGAATTACTTGTCATTGAATTGATGCAAAATGGATTTTGCAAAAACGTTTGATTGCATTTAGGGAGTTTGAAGAGCCTCACACGGCTCAAAATATTGCTTTGATTATTATTACCGTTTTAAATGAATATGGTTGGATTAATAAGGTTTTTTCGGTTGATTTTGATAATGCAACGGCGAACACCGCTAGTATTCCTCAACTTATTGAAGCATGTGCACCATCTTTTGATGGAAAATACTTTCATTCTAGATGCATTTGTCATATTTTGAATTTATGTGTCCAAGATGCGCTTGATATTTTTCAAGAGTCCGTTGGTCCTATTAGAAATACCGTTAAATATTTGCATAAATCAAAAACTTTGGGGAAAAAATGGCAAAAATATTATCGTACAAAGAGTATTGTTTATACGTGTTTCAAACAAGATGTATCTCATCGTTGGAATTCTACTTATGAGATGCTTAATAGTACTATAGAGTATAGGGGTCATTTATGTGATTTTTTTAGAAAAGAGTTTTCAACATTTCAATAAGTTCTTAATGAGAGTCATTAGGATGCATGTATGGATTTATATGGATTATTAAAGGTTTTTCATATGGCTACTAAACAATTATCGGGTGTTTATTATTGTACTTCCGTTAAAGTATTGGAGCATTGCATGTATATTGCCATGTCTTTTAAGGCTTGTTTTAGTAGGCCAAACTTGCAAGGTGTGATTTATTTTGTTGGTCCTGAAAAACACGCTTTAGACACGATTTATAGTGGTTCGGAGCAACTGTTCCTACGTCCACTCTTATCACCATTCCTCGGTGATGAACTTCACTTAAATCTGTGAGTTTATGCGATAGGTACTCACGAACCTATGAGTTTATACAATCGGCACTCATGGGCCTTACAACCTTTACAAACTAAACTTACAAACTCGGTTTGGGTTTGTGTTCGTATAGTTTTCAACTAATGAGAAATCCTTTTACAATGAAGCATAATGTAAAAGGCTAGGATTTCTCTCTAAGGCTTATAGATATAGAAGTTGAAGCCTTATTGATAAACTAGAAGGTTGAGATCCGAAGATCTTGTGGGAGAGATTTAGTGATGATTTCTACTTTGTTTGCTTGTTCTCTCTACCATTTTTGCTTATGTTATGTAGCTTGAACCTTCTATTTATAGTGAGGGAAGGCAAATCTATCCGTTGGAAAGATAGATTGCGTGCACCTCTCACCATGTCCAATCCGAATCAGAACTTTTACTATATAGCGCATAGTCCTAGGAGAGTAGTTGTTGACTTGTCAGACCCTAGTTCTGCGTATTCGGCGATTGGACAGCTCACCATTCTTTTAAGCAATGAGAAGCGTACACATGGTCTGGCAGCTGACACATCTCACCTACTTGTCAGACGCTTTGGCTCATTGGTGGTCTGCTTTGAAATTACAGCTAAAGCGGCTAAGGGTGGAGACACTTTGCGTAATGAAAGCGAGCTCCTTCACACTTAAACTGTGCACGCTCTTTGAGCTATTCAGTCACTCTGCTTTCATGTGGCTTTGTTGCAGACGCTTTGTTCTCAGAGCACGCTTTGGTATTGGAACACTCTTTGAATTGGAAGCATGCTCCGGCTTTCCTTCACACATGTTTTGCATGCTTTTGACCTTAGAGATGCTTTGAACTAGGAAGCGTGCTCTGGTCCAGATAGCTGCTTTGGCCTGGTAGCGTTCTCTAGCTTTCCTTCTGCCAAGCACTTTGGCGCTCTCACTTAGACTCTAAAATTACACTTCAACATATAGAACTCCTTAACAGATGAGTTCTTCTAATACATTAAAATGTACATTGCGATTTTAGAGTTGGATCATCAAATACTGGAAATATTCTATTCAAAGTCGGGTTTTTGGAATCGAATCAAAACACATCTTTTATTATCAACTTGATTCCAGTTCCCCCTTACATAATATCCTAACATATTTTATGATTCAAAAGTGGCTCAAGTATTTTAGGGAGATTCCAAAAGTTTTCTTGCTTGCTAAATGTTTGGATCCGAAATGGAGATATGATGGTGTTTGTCAAATGCTTGGGCTTTATTATGATGTTTTTTATCAAATGGACCTTAGTGGTGTTGTAATTGATGGTGAACAAATATTTTTTGATCTTCCTCCTAACGTGCAAGAAATCAAGGATGATCTATATATGACTTTGAGAGATCTTTTTGAAGAATATAGAAAGAAGTATGGTAGTAATGAAGATAATAACACCAATATTTCTTCTTCTTCTTCTTCTATGATGTCTTCATTTGATTTTTCCTTTGCTATGAACTCATTAGATCCTTTAGTTCAACAAATGTAAGGAATGAACGAAAATAGAACCTATGAACATCCTAGGGGCCAAGGTAATAGTGAATTGGATATGTTTTTGCAAACTCATTTTGTCTTTGGTGTTGAAGATAGTGGTCCGTCGATCGATGTGTTGAAGTGGTGGTCAAAGAGAGTGGAGTACCCAATACTCTCTGATTAACACGTATTTTATGTGCATGTTGAGTGTGTTTTGCATATGTTTAAGTCTCAATTTGGGTGCTTAAATGTTAGAAATGCTAGGGTTTCTTAACTTATAGCATACATTCAACTTTTCTCGTTTCTTTTTGGTTTTCGATCCATTTTTGTAAGAATTGGAAAGAGCATTCATGTGACTAAGGATCGAAGGCTAGTAATGAGGAAGAGTCGAGTTTGATTAGGGTGAAACCTAGGGTTAAGAATGTGGAATTTGAATTTATAAAGTTAGGGTTTCACTCGTTCAAGTTTGTTTATGTTTTCCTCGTTCTCTTGAGTCTCTTTGTGTCTTTTTTCAGGTTGATGGAGAACTCATTTGGCCAAATTGATCATTCCATGTTGAAGAGGAGTTCGTTAGGAAGCCGTAGCAAAAAACGGTTTGTAAATCGGAGTTCGTACGAGAGAGAACGGACGAAAATGGGGAAGGCGCGCAAAAGAGAAGACGGAGTTGACCGGTCAAAGAAGGAAGGCCGGCGGCCTGACCGGCGGTCTGCCAGACCGCCAGCCGGGCTGCCAAACCGCCGTGGAGCACAGAGAGTTCAGCGGTCTGGGCCGGCGGTCTGCCAGACCGCCGGCGACCTCCCAGACCGCCGGTTGGCCGGATTTCTTCAACTTAAGGGGCGAGTTCGGCTCGCCCAAACTCATCGCGGTTCGTCCCGCTTCGCTCTGATTCGACTCAAACTAGATTTTTAATGTATTTAATCCTAGAATTCACCCCATTTGTAGATCTTTTACATATTTTATTCTCCCAAGAACCCTAGAATTTTTTCCCTCTTTCCTTTTTAGTATTTTGAAGATTGTTGAAGCTACATTGGTTGGATTTGCAATTGAAGACCATCTTCTTCTTCCTTATTAAATTCTCTTTCTTTTAAGCATGATTTTTTCTATTTTCCATGGTTTATTTCCTTCAATTATGTCTAGCTAAATTTTCCTTTGGTTCCAATATATGAAGATATGATCTAGAAAATTAGGTTTTTGGATTTTGTTATTGGATTTACCTTCTAATTCATATGTCTTGTGGTTTGGGACTTGATTTTATTGCATGATTGATTGGCCATCATTAAGTGCATACAAGGTGTTTGGTTAAATGCTTAGTAGGCTTTAATTCATAGCACTTAGCATCAAATCAGACCATATTAGTAATTCTTGCGAATATGAGCTTCTAGATAATTAATTGAGCTATTTGGAGTTGATTTATGCATCTTGAGACCTAGCAGAGATAGATGTCATAGGTTAATCCACTTACATTGATTGCTTCGAGAGAAGAATTGATGTTTACTATATATAGAACTCCCATATGAATTAGATTAAAATGGCTAATCCATGCAAATCCTTAAACCTAGGCTTCTAGTGATTATTGGATTATATTTGAAACCAAGCTTTCTATAATTGTTTGTTAACTCTTGATATTAGTCGTTATCTAGTTTGTCACTTTTCAATTACATTGTTTGATAGAATTAAGAAAACACAAAAACATGATATATTGTACCTTGGATAGTGATATAGATAGCTAGGTTACTACTTGAATCTCTTACGCCCTTGCATTTCCTGTGGATTCGACTCGAATATACTATTCGATTATCATTGCATCCTCCTACCCTCAAAAGTAGGGCGGATCAATTTTTGGCGCTGTTGCCCGGGAATGCATAGTTTGAGTTTCAATAGTTGATTTGGTTATTGAATTACTAATTTAAGCATTTTTCTCTTTTGATTTTTATTTTGTAGGTGTATGCACACAAGGTCTAAAGGAAGACTTGTTCAACCTTTGATCTTGAATTTTGAAAGAAGACATTGAAAACAAAATTCTAGTGAAGATCAAGCTATGGGAGCTAATCATCAAGCTATGGAAAATCTTATGAAAGAGATGGAAGAGTTTAGAGCTTGGAAAGAAGAGCAAGAAAGGAGAGCAAATGAGGCTCCCCCACCTCCTCTCAACCATATGTTCCAACCTCCAACGGAATAATTTCAAGGAGGAGAGTGGGGGATGATCAATGCCAACAATTTTGAGCTCAAATTCGGACTTATTCAAATGGTGAAGAGTGAACAATTTGGTGGAAGTCCCATGGAGGATCCAAATGCCCATCTTAGCATGTTTCTTGATATGTGCGATACGGTCAAGCTAAATGGAGTGCCAAGTGATGCTATTCATATGCGGATGTTTGGGTTTTCTCTACGGGACCGGGCCAAGGATTGGTACAAAGGATTGAACAAGGCCAATATTTATACATGGGACGACTTGTGCAAGGCCTTTCTCTCCAAATACTTTCCACCATCTAAAGCTCAAAAGCTCATCTCCGACATCTCACATTTCTCTCAACAAGGTGACGAGACCTTGTTTGAGGCATGGGAAAGATATAGAGAGCTCTTGAGGAAGTGTCCTCAACATGGTTTCAACGAGGGACAACAAATAACCATGTTCTATAGTGGCCTTACACCTCATACGAGAAGCATAGTCGATGCCACTTCCGGAGGATGTCTCATTAATAGAAATGCAAAAGAAGCTCTAAGGATTCTTGAGGAAATAGCTTCTAACAGTTACCAATGGCCTATGGAGAGGGCTCCATCAAGAAGAGTAGCGTCTATTGAGGATGACAAGTATGATGCTCTAGCAATGGAAGTTGCTAATATGAAGAAGAGAGGAAAGCTCAATCACAAGCTCAAGTTCAAAGTGTTCATCAATATCAAGAGAACTTGGAGCCTAGTGGAAGTGAAGACTTGAATTTTCTTAACCAAAGGCAATATGGAAATTTCAACAAAGGAGGTTTCCAAGGACAACAAGGAGGATTCCAAGGAAGGCCACAAGGAGGCAATTCGTACGGGTATCAAGGAGGCTATCAAGCCTATAATCCTAACAACCGGACTCATCCCAACCTCTCCTATGGAAATCCCAACAATGCTCAATTGCCACCTCCCGGTTTCTCCGTATCTCAAGGAGTGATTGAAGAACCGAAGAAAACATCTCCTTCTATTGAGCAACTTGTCCAACAAATGGCAAATCAACAAAGTTCATTTATCACACAAACCGGGCAAAAGGTGAGTGCCTTGGAGAATTCACTTACCTCTTTAACAAAGCAAGTGAAGACGATGGAGGGCCAAATAAGTCAAATGGCTAACCAAGCCACCACTCAACATACTTCGGGAAAGTTTCCAAGTAATACGGAGTTAAATCCCAAGAACTAATGCAATGCTATCACATTGAGGAGTGGAAGAGCCTATGAGAATAAAGATATATCCTGAAGTGGAAAAGAGGAGGTTCTCGTTGAAGACATACCTTATGAAGAGTCTCCAACTAGTGATGAAGAATCAAGAAAAGAAGTTCAAGGAGAAGCTCCTAAGGCGGTGCTAGTAGAGGCCCCTCTCCCTACCAAGGATGTTATTACGAAGGTTCCATTTCCTCATCGTCTAGCCAAGCATAAGGTTGGCGAAAAGTTCATGAGATTCTTGGAAATATTCAACAAAGTATAAATCAACATTCCCTTGCTTGATGCACTTCGAGATATGCCCGGCTATGTGAAGTTCTTGAAGGATGCCGTTGCTAACAAGAGAAAGTTTGGTTCATTTGAAACAATTAGCCTAATGGAGGAGGTTAGTGCGGTGATCCAAAGGAAGATGCCTTTGAAAAAGAAGAATCCCGGAAGCTTCACAATAGCATGTGTGATTGGAGGGAAAAAGTTTGGAAATGTCTTATGTGATCTTGGAGCTAGCATAAATTTGATGCCATTGTCTATTTTCAAGAGGTTAGATATAGGAGCGATCAAACCTACATCAATTTGCCTCCAAATGGCCGATCGTTCCATATCTTATGCTCAAGGAGTAGTTGAAGATGTATTAATGAGAGTTGAGAAGTTCATCTTCCCCGCGGACTTCGTTATCTTGGATATGCCGGAGGACAAGGATATGCCCCTCATTCTTGGGCGTCCTTTTCTAGCAACCGGAAGAGCTCTTATTGATGTGCAAGATGGGAATCTTACATTTAGAGTCAATGAAGAGACACTCTTTCAATCTTTGATGCTATGAAACGAGGAGATGACTCAACCTATGAGGAATGCAATTCAATCACCACCTTGCCTACATCTATGGCAAAAGATCTCACGGAAGAAATCATCTCTAATTCTTTCTATTCTTATTCCGATTTGGATGATGCTTGTGATGATTTATTGGAATCGATTGCTTATTTGGAAGCTAATCAAGGATCATTGGAGGATGAGGTCTATTACCTTGATATCAACCAACCGGGGAAAAATGGAAATTCAACCAAGGTGGAATCTACTCCAATCACTTCTCAAGAGTTGAAACCTCTTCCCGATCACCTAAGGTACGCCTTCCTTGGTGATAATGACTCTTTTCCCGTGATAGTGTCACAACACTTGTCAGAGTCTGAATTGGACAAGTTGTTGCGTGTCCTTAGGGAATTTAAGGATGTTATTGGTTGGTCTATTGATGATATCAAGGGTATTTGTCCATCTATATGCATGCATCGTATTCTATTGGAAGATGATTGTCGTCCTAAGGTTCAACCTCAAAGTAGGTTGAATCCGGTCTTGCAAGAAGTGGTGAGAAAAGAGGTTTTGAAGTTATTGGATGCGGGAATGATCTACGCTATCTCGGATAGTGAATGGATGAGTCCTACCCAAGTGGTTCCGAAGAAATGGGGGATGACTGTGGTCAAGAATGAGAAGGATAAAGTTATTGCTACAAGAGTTGCCACCAGATATAGAGTTTGCATTGATTATAGGGCTTTGAATTTGGCTACAAGGAAAGATCACTTCCCTTTACCCTTTATAGATCAAATGTTGGATCGTTTGGCGGGCTATGAGTACTATTGTTTTCTTGATGGGTATTCGGGTTACAACCAAATTGCCATAGCCTCAGAGGATCAACACAAGACAGCATTTACATGCCCCTATGGAGTATTTGCTTATAGGAGGATGCCTTTTGGGTTGTGTAATGCCCCGGCCACATTCCAAAGGTGCATGATGTCTATATTTGGAGAGTTGATTGAAAATATTATGGAGGTATTCATGGATGACTTCTCGGTTTTCGGAAAGAGCTTTGATTCTTGTTTGGATAACCTCACAAAAGTGTTGCAAAGGTGTAAGGACACTTCTCTTGTCTTGAATTGGGAGAAGTGCCACTTCATGGTTAGAGATGGAATTGTGCTTGGGCACAAGGTGTCTAGAGATGGTTTGGAAGTTGATAGAGCCAAAATTGTCGCCATAGAGAAGCTTCCACCCCCAACAAATGTGAAATCAATCCGAAGCTTCCTTGGTCACGCGGGGTTCTATAAAAGATTCATTGAAGGTTTTTCAAAGATTACCAAGCCACTTTGTAATCTTTTACAAAAAGATGTGAAGTTTATTTTTGATGAAGAATGTTTGAAAGCTTTTGAGATATTGAAGAAAGCCCTCATCTCTACTCCTATTCTAATCAAGCCTAATTGGAGTGAGTTATTCATTTTGAAGTGTGATGCAAGTGATTATGCTTTAGGAGTGGTCTTGGGGCAAATGAGAGACAAAGTGTTTCGGGTCATTCATTATGCTAGTAGAACTTTGGATGTAGATCAAAGGAACTACACAACAACCGAGAAGGAATTCTTAGCCATTGTCTTTGCTTTTGACAAATTCCGGTCATATCTTGTTGGGAATCATACCATTATCTATTCGGATCATATGGCTATACGACATCTCATGGCCAAGAAGGATGCAAAGCCTCATTTGATTTGTTGGATCCTCCTTCTACAAGAATTCGATATGGAGATTCGTGATAGAAGAGGGGTTGATAATGTGCTAGCTGATCACATGTCAAGGCTTGAAAAGCCGATTGAAGGTGAAGACTTGAGATTGAGTATCAATGAGTGTTTTTCGGATGAGAAGATTATGGTGTTGAAGTGCAAAGATTCTTGGTTTGCCGACTTTGCTAATTACCTTGTGCTTCGAGAGTTGCCACCAAATCTCTCGGATTATCAAAAGGCCAAGTTCCTTCGAGATGTGAAGTTCTATTATTGGCAAGATCCATATTTATGGAGAAGATGTGCCGATGGTCTTATTAGAAGATGTGTCATGGAAGGTGAATGGCTTAAGATTATTGAAGATTGTCATGAGGGACCAAATGGGGGTCATTTTGGGGCTAATCGTACAGCTTGGAAGGTATTTCAAAGTGGATTCTATTGGCCTTCGATCTTTAAAGATTGCCAAGCTTTCGTGAAGAATTGCGATAGATGTCAAAGGATGGGAAATATCACAAAAAGGGATGAGATGCCTCAAAACATCATGATTGAAGTTGAGTTGTTTGATGTTTGGGGGATAGACTTCATGGGACCATTCCCTACTTCTTGTGGTTTTTCTTATATCCTTCTTGCTATTGAGTATGTTTCAAGATGGGTCAAAGCCATTCCAACTTCGACTAGTGATTCCAAGGTTGTGATCAAGTTTTTGAAGAAGAATATCTTGACTCGGTTTGGGACTCCAAAGGCTTTGCTTAGTGATGGGGGGTCTCACTTCAATAACAAATGGTTGGGAAATGTTCTTGCTAAATATGGAGTGAAGCACAAGATTACCTCTCCATACCATCCTCAAGCCAATGGTCAAGCCGACCATGCAAACCGGGAGATCAAGCAAATCTTGGAGAAGACAATAACCACTCGGAAGGATTGGGCAAAGAAACTCGATGATGCTTTGTGGGCCTATCGAACCGCCTACAAACCCCAATTGGTATGTCCCCTTACTAACTTGTCTTTGGAAAGTCTTGTCACTTACCTTTGGAGATTGAGCATAAGGCATTTTGGGCTATAAAGAGGATTAATCTTGAGTTTAAGGAGGCCGGAGTGAATAGGAAGAATCATCTTGTGGAATTGGAGGAATGGAGAAACGAGGCTTATGAAAATTCTCGGATTTACAAGGAAAGAGCCAAGAAGTTTTATGATTTGGAGATTCGAAGCAAGGTGATCATTCCGGGAGACGAGGTTCTTCTCTTTAACTCTCGTCTTCGTCTTTTCCCCGGAAAACTCAAATCAAGGTGGACCGGTCCTTACATTGTGAGTAAGAGTTTCAAGAATGGCACCTTCGAACTTCTCAAGAATGATGGTTCTACCTTCGTTGTTAATGGACATTGACTCAAGCTCTATTTCAATTCGAAGAAGTTTAAGGAGGAGTCGACCATTCTTCTTAATGATGCTTGATTTGGAGGCTATGTTGAGCTAATGACGTTAAACAAAGCACTAGTTGAGAGGCACCTCAACACGTATCCTTTTCTTTTTCATTTTAATTAGTTTCTTCAGTTTGATTTTGGTTTTGTTTCTTATTTTTGACTTAATCGTTCCTTCTACTTTTCCTTATTTCTATGCTAATATACTTCTTATTTTTAAGTTCATTTCTATTTCACAAGTTCTATGTGTTTCATTGTCAATACATGAGGTCGAATCATGATGGGAACGAGTGAAGGAAGAGAATCAAATCGATCAAGCAAGCAAAGGATGGAATGACCTTTAAAACCACCTTCAACATAGCTTTGGACCTTTGTGAGTGTAATTTAAATTTCTTATTATTCTTCCCTCCAAACTCATTTTAGACTTTATGATCTAAAACAAGTTTGGGGGAGGGGGGTAGGATAAGAAATTTAAATGATTTTACTCTTGGTTTTTCAATTTCCTATGTGATATGGTATCATTATGATTTCATTGATTATATGCTTAGGCTTGCTTGATGATTGTGATTGATTGGGGTGAAATGGATGATTCTTGCTTGTTTAAGTTGTTTGGTGTCGAGTTTGGATCGATGAGCTTAATTGATGAAAATTTGTTGGTTTATTGAATGTGAGCTTACAATGGAGAATTTTTGGAGAAGATGATTTTGTTGATTGATTTGAGCTTGAATGTGAAATGTTAGAAAATTGAAAAGTTTTGTTTGAGTGAATAATGAATGAATGCATGCATGCTTGAGTGCGAAAGCACGTATTGAATTGCTCAAGTGCATATTTTTGAAATTTCTCAAGTTTAAGTCAAGCATGATTAGGGTTATTTCACTTGAATGACTTGGAATGATTGAACTTAAGTACTTAGACTCTAGATAAAAAGCTTGAGAGGATTTTGAGCCTTAAACTATGCATTTTACATAGTTAACATCCTTTCTTGAGAGCTTGATCTTGCATTGCATATTCTTTACTAGAACTTGCCTTGATACTCTTGTTAGAAGTACTACATGTTTTCATGATTAGGAGATGATCTTAGGCCATCATTGCATAGTCCATTTTCCCTAAACACTAACCTATACTTCATTATCATTGTCGTCCCATTTTGAGCCTTGAATAGAGCCTTTTCTTCTTGAACCGGATGATAGGGGGTGAAGGATGGTTAAGGGAACCTTGGTGAAGTTGAAAATTCATGAAAGATGTTGAGTGACGGTGAAAGGTCTAGAGATTGATCTTGAAATGAAAGGGCACTCCTATAAGCTCTAAGTTATAAAAGAAAAGAATAAGAACAAAGTTCTTATAAAAAAAAAAATGAATAAGAGCATAAAGGAGTGTTTCTTTAATTGTTGGTAGAAGCTTGGGTTTATTTGATGAAAAGGGGTTGGATAAGGTGGAAGATGAAGAAATTCATACTAAGAAAGGTGAAGAAAGGGGGTAAGGGTACTTGAATGCAAATTTAAGTCACTTAGCCTATAATTCCCTACCTTAACCAATGTCCCTACATTACAAGCTTAATAAAGACCTTTTTGATCCTAATTTATGCATTCATTGTGGTATTGAAAACTTGAGTTGATAGGCAAGCTTATGGCTAAAGTTATATTTTGCATGAGTTCGATGAGTGCTTACCTTTTCCATATGTAGAGGGATCGAGTGATACACATATTCCTTGTAAGGTCTAGAGTCGAAGGTGCTTGAGTGATTGATTTCTAAGTTAGAATAGTGAGTGATCTTATGAATATTTGGCTTGACTTGAGAATTTCCTTGAACTAAAATGGTTTTTGAGATGATATGAGGCATCAAGAAACTCAAAATGCACACTCCATACGTGTTAAGTGTTTTGATTGTTCGTTTCATTGTTCGGGACGAACAATGGCTTAAGTTTGGGGGAGTGATTAACACGTATTTTATGTGCATGTTGAGTGTGTTTTGCATATGTTTAAGTCTCGATTTGGGTGCTTCAATGTTAGAAATGCTAGGGTTTCTTAACTTGTAGCATACATTCTACTTTTCTCGTTTCTTTTCGGTTTTCGATCCATTTTTGTAAGAGTTGGAAAGAGCATTCATGTGATTAAGGATCGAAGGCTAGAAATGAGGAAGAGTCGAGTTTGATTAGGGTGAAACCTAGGGTTAAGAATGTGGAATTTGAATTTATAAAGTTAGGGTTTCACTCGTTCAAGTTTGTTTTCCTCGTTCTCTCGAGTCTCTTTGTGTCTTTTTGCAGGTTGATAGAGAACTCATTTGGCCAAATTGATCATTCCATGTCGAAGAGGAGTTTGTTAGGAAGCCGTAGCAAAAAGCGGTTCGTAAATTAGAGTTCGTACGAGAGAGAACGGGCGAAAACGGGGAAGGCGCTCAAAAGAAAAGACGGAGTTGACCGGTCAAAGAAGGAAGGCCGGCGGTCTGCCAGACCGCCGGCCGAGCTGCCAAACCACCGTGGAGCATAGAGGGTTCGGCGGTCTAGGCCAGCGGTCTGCCAGACCG
Organism: Mentha longifolia; assembly: GCA_001642375.2. Classification (NCBI taxonomy): domain Eukaryota; kingdom Viridiplantae; phylum Streptophyta; class Magnoliopsida; order Lamiales; family Lamiaceae; genus Mentha; species Mentha longifolia. Next base: position 31,323,219 of record CM038117.1, on the reverse strand, counting down.
CCGGCGACCTCCCAGACCGCCGGTTGGCCGGATTTCTTCAACTTAAGGGGCGAGTTCGGCTCGCCCAAACTCATCGCAGTTCATCCCGCTTCGCTCTGATTTGACTCAAACTAGATTTTTAATGTATTTAATCCTAGAATTCACCCCATTTGTAGATCTTTTACATATTTTATTCTCCCAAGAACCCTAGAATTTTTTCCCTCTTTCCTTTTTAGTATTTTGAAAATTGTTGACGCTACATTGGTTGGATTTGCAATTGAAGACCATCTTCTTCTTCCTTATTAAATTCTCTTTCTTTTAAGCATGATTTTTTCTATTTTCCATGGTTTATTTCCTTTAATTATGTCTAGCTAAATTTCCCTTTGGTTCAAATATATGAAGATATGATCTAGAAAATTAGGTTTTTGGATTTTGTTATTGGATTTACCTTCTAATTCATATGTCTTGTGGTTTGGGACTTGATTTTATTGCATGATTGATTGACCATCATTGAGTGCACACAAGGTGTTTGGTTAAATACTTAGTAGGCTTTAATTCATAGCACTTAGCATCAAATCACACCATATTAGTAATTCTTGCTAATATGAGCTTCTAGATAATTAATTGAGCTATTTGGAGTTGATTTATGCATCTTGAGACCTAGCGGAGATAGATGTCATAGGTTAATCCACTTACATTGATTGTTTCGAGAGAAGAATTTATGTTTACTATATATAGAACTCCCATATGAATTAGATTAAAATGGCTAATCCATGCAAATCCTTAAACCTAGGCTTCTAGTGATTATTGGATTATATTTGGAACCAAGCTTTCTACAATTGTTTGTTAACTCTTGATATTAGTCGTTATCTAGTTTGTCACTTTTCAATTACATTATTTGATAGAATTAAGAAAACACAAAAACATGATATATTGTAGATTGGATAGTGATATAGATAGCTAGGTTACTACTTGAATCTCTTACGCCCTTGCATTCCCTGTGGATTCGACTCGAATATACTATTCGATTATCATTGCATCCTCCTACCCTCAAAAGTAGGGCGGATCACTCTCCATCATGGCGAAGGAGTTATTTACCGTCCCGGCATCCACCGTATCCGTTGAACAAGCCTTTAGCACCGGAGGTCTTATGCTAGATCAAAGAAGATCAACAATGAAGCCGGCGAACATTGAAGTTACCATGTTGCTTGATGATTGGTGTAGGGCCGACCTTAGAGCTCAAGAACTGGAATGGGATGATCGGAATGAGAGCGAAGATGAAGTCTTCACCGAGATGGATCGATCGGCATCGGGTGCCGAGTAGGAAGCATTATAATGTAAAAAGAACTACGTGGACTTTGATTCCTCTATAAGTATGAGGATACATAGGCAACTCGATTATATAAATTAAATTGAGTTCAAGTCCCTTATTATTATTATTATTAGTAATTTTCATTTGAAATGTAAAAGTTTTTATTCAAGTGTAGAAGTCATTACTTTGAGCTTAAGGTATTTGTTGTAATTTTTCTCATTATTAATGTGATGAACATGATTTTTCTATGATTATATAACATTATTCTTTGGTGTTAATTTGGTATGAAAAAACATCCTATTAGAAAAAAAATTAAGGAAATGTTGCAAGAATTATATTCAATATCGAGTTAAAGTCAAATTCCATTGAAGACAAATGTTGAAAATATCAAGAGCAGGTGGGCGCCACCCGGGCGCCACCATTTCCACAAAGGGTGCAAAATGGAGTGTGTGAGGCGCCACCTGGGGGCCACTATTTCCGCAAAGGGTGCAAAATAGTGTGTGGGGCGGCACCCGGGCGCCACTATTTCCGCAAAGGGTGCAAAATAGAGTGTGTGGGGCGCCACCTAGGCGCCACCAGGGTGCCACCCCTCCTCGCACGCGGGCCTCGGTCCGGCCCTTGGGCCCTCCGGTAACCCGGCCCTGGACTGTCGGTTTTTTAGCCCGGCCCAGAACCGGCAAAACCTCTACCGGTCCGGGCTAAGGCCTAGCCTTGAAGGCCCGGGGACCGGTGGGCTTGGCCCGAAACTGGTGGGCTCCGGCCCGGCGGGAGGTCTACTCAGAAGTCAGAAGTAAAAGGAACAGGGTTTAGATTTCAATCAAGAACTTACTGTAAGTAGAGATGATTGGGATGGAATCCTGTTGTATTATGCTTGACCGAAGAAGAAGAAGAATCGGCTAAAGCTTGGCTGGGGGAAAATTGTGCAGATGCTTTGAGCTCAATAATATTGCAATGAGATTTTTCTTATGAATTTGGGAAGAAGATGAGTTTTTTGGAGAAGTAGAATGAGAGTGTTGGGAGAAAATGAGGTTTACAGATTGAGTGAAAATTTGCAGATATTTCTTTCTTCACCGCCTAAGCTTCTCTCTTATTATCAACACTATGACAAATAAAAATCTAAAATCAAAGCTTAGATCCTATCATCCATTGCGTGCCCAAATTCAGAACGGCCCATTTCTTCCAATAAAAGGCGGCCCAAGTCTTTAATAAAATGGAAAAAATAAATCCAACTATAATCCAAGTAAATAATGGCCAAACTAATAATATAAGGTCTAATATATATGTCGAAATGTGGCCCTAATGATTATTGCTATAAAGTAAACTCTTTAAATAAAAAATAAATAAATTGATTTCTATGTTCCAACTTAATAAAATCACTACCTTTTAATTAGAGGTGCGACTTAGACCAAAATAAGCTCGACATGAATAAAATATCCATGAAGTTCAAAACAAATAACTCGAAATAATTTTTAAAATATATATTTAGATTCGGGTTGTGACACTATGTGTATAGTAATGCACATATATTGCCCTATCTCAAGATGTATAAAAATACATATGGTGTTTAATTAATCAAACACCATTAGATTATAGTGACTTTTAGTCACATCAAGAAAAGAAATCATGCACACATTTAATCAAGCAACTAATTAATCACGTAGTCGCATAATCATATCTTTGAGCATATAAACACATTGATCATCTTAAACATATCATCATATCATGCTCGTCGAATAGCACCTTCGCTATTCCATAATTGACTCACTAATGAATACTAACTTTCGGAGTTCCCTCAACTCATTCGTGAGCCTTAAGCGATTATGTTATAGCTCTGAATCTTACTTCGGGAAATAACATAAGGTCACTAGATGTTTCTATTTCCGAATAGTGTGATTTAATTAATATCATTCTCGTAGGTAATTATTAGCTAATTAAATAATATAAATAGCTCAAAAATTATAAGTGCTCGATTTTCCAGAACTGATTTTTGAGGGCTATTACACCATCCCAAGGCTTTTTTATAAGATTCGATTTGAATAAATCGAGAAGTGCTTGGGTCCATTCAAGGCTTTTTTTATATTTCCATTTTCAGTCATGTCATAAAAACAATAAGTGTTTCCGCAACTTGCTTATGCTTCTGTCCCATAAGCAATAACACACTTTTCAAAAGCATATGCTATTGTGCGTGCTTACGCCGTACAGATCTTAGCAAAAACCAGTAAGGTTCTGCTATAAAAATGGTTTTGTCCACTTTTGACATTACAACACTCTCTTCAGAAAGCATTAATCTAAGAAAACATATCATCAAGTTCTTCTTTCTTGCTTATGAACATAACTGAAGCTTATGTCATGAACAAGGGAAAAAAATTAAAGATTTCTCTGCTTCCACTAACAGAAAAATAGAGAAAAATTATAAAATTTCAAGATGAGAAATCAGTGCCTTACGCTCGATTTTTCCCACAGACGGCGCCAGTTGTTAGATCCGGATCATTGATCTACAATAAATATACAAAGTGTGTTGCGTGGATGAAGTGAAACACCTTCAAGCCTCTGGCTTCAGTTCTGATTCCGTCGACGAAGGAGAAAAGCTTCCTTCTCGTCAACTCGGATCTTGAACCTCTGCAAAAAAGACCCGGAGGAGGTTCCCTCGGAAAGGGACTCTGACGCTCAAGTCAGACTCGAACTTATAAAGAATTCGAGGTTCCCTTGGAGAAGAGAACCTCTACAAGTATAATATGAGTGAGTGTGTGAACTCGTGCAATTTCTCAGAGAAACATGCAGAGTTAAGTGCGATAATGGAGAGACAAAACCGCTTACCTTATGAATGAAGGGATGGTTGAATTTATATGCCCCTTGCAGCAAAGGGTATTGCGGTATTTTCGTGTAATAATAGGGGGGATATTGTCCTTTAACAGGGGACAATATTCGGAGCAATAGTATAGCTTTCGCAGAAAAAGCAACAGTTTGCAGCAATAGTATAACTTTTTATCAGGCTTTTTGCAGGAAAAATAATATTCTCCAGCAATTGTACAGCCTTTCGCAGTCAAAAGCAATCATGTTTTTAGGCTTTGCATAATATTGGGCTTATGTGCCGGTGACATAAGCTACGTTTACATAAGCGACTTGCCATCAGAAGCTTTTAGCTTCTGGACATATTCGGAAGCTATTCAATCTTCCATAACCTTCCCCTATTTTGATAACTCATAGGATTTCACTGTTAAGGACAATGATATGTATTCTGCTTATGGATAAAATCCATAAGTCCATACTTCTACTTATGGTTTCATGACATAAGTTCACATTTCATAAGTGATTCGTTATCAAAAGCTCTCTAGCTTTTAGGTATTTCAAAGTGGCTTTTTCCCCGTTTGGTTCCTGCCATTTGTTGGTACCTCACAGCTTCTAGCTAGTGAGGAATTTGACGTTGGATCTGCATAGGAATAGATCCATAAGGAGACATCATAGATGTTTTTGACGGCTCTTCTGCTTTTGGCCCGTCTTAAGAAGCTTACAGAGTTGTTATTTATCCCTAACAATTCTCATACTGACATTCAAGCTCTTAAAGATCAAAATATAATATTTTTAGTCTATCTTTATTGCTCAACTAATGGGAACATTATTTCCCTATATAAGTAAAGAAGCAGTCCTTATATGAGGATGACGATTTGGAGGTGGAGATGCTAAACATTAATTTATTCGGGAGTTGAGGATGCAGTCACGTAGATGTATTCTTTACCATATTATTTTATAAGACAAATTTAATTTATAATGATCTATCGTAGATATTATAATCGCAATTACATTATTGCCCTTAATTTGAGGTATATTATAAGAATATTATAGGCGATATATATTTTGTAAAACAAGACATTTTTATATATAGGTATATATATATCAGTCTTGATATGCTGAGCTACAATAAGTGGGCGACTCTTAGGCGACTACATGCCATGTCATCATTTTCCTTTTTTATTTCTTTTTGCCCTTTTCATTCTCTCTCTTCTGTTGTACAATTAGCATCAATTATTCTTCTTTTAATATTTTATTTTACCTTTTTCTTGCTCTCTCTAGATTGTTGTATATTAATTCTTTTGTAGTTATATTACTTTTTGGACATAATTAAATTAATTTAATTGACCAAAAATACATTTGATTTATGAAAAATTAATTCAATAAATTCTATTGAATGTATTAGACCCTAGTTGAAAAATATAAACCCTAAATAGGAATCATTAAACCCTAGTTAAAAAATACTAAACCCTAATTAAAGATTACTAAACCCTAGTTAAAAATATTAAACTCTAATAAAGGAATATTAAACTATAGTTAAAAATACTAAACCATTAAGGGTTATTAAACCCTAATTGGTGATTATTAAATGTCATTTAAAAAAATCTATCATAATTTAATAAAATATTAATAATAAAATAATTATTGGTGCTTTCAATGTCATTCGCATAATTGACGTGGAATTAGAAAAATAGAAACGAAAAGGAAAATAACAAAAGTTGTTGGACGATATATATATTAAGTAAGTGGTTGGAGAAAAAAATACTAAAAAAATATGGAAATTTCCTAGGTGGCAATGTCGCTCACGCAACGCTCACATAGGGGCGTTCAGCGGATCAAAATTATATATATATACAATGTTCTAAAAGTCGTTAGTCGGTAGTCGGGCGGTGAGGGGGGGACTAGCGCCTAGGCGGCTAGTCGGGGACTAGTCGGGGGACTAGTCGGATTAATATTTTAATGTTTATTTTTTATTATTTTTACAATATATCTTAAAGTATAAACTATATAAACATATACTATCCATAATTTAATTTCCTAATTAATGATAAAATGTTAGAAACACATAATATGCTAATTAAAACTAATTTTAAAACTAAAAAAAATCTAATTTAAACGCCCAGCCCGACTCGGCCCGACTCAGAGCCCGTTTAAAACCGCCCAGCCCGACTTCCGCCTAGCACCGACTACCACCGACTAGCCCGCCTAGCGCCGACTTGAACCGACTAGTCGCCGACTAGTCGGCCGACTTACAATCGCACGCCTAGGAAGAACGACTAGGTGATAATCGGGTCGGCAATGTGCCGATCAGCGCCTAGGCGGCGCCTAGCCCGACTTTTCGAACACTATATATATATATATATATATATATATATATAGATGTGATGATCCAAGCGTCTTTATTTTTAAAAATATACCATAATTTGCTTATGAATTGTAAAATATTGAATGCACACAAGATAATTAAGATTTTTTATAAGCGAAATGTGATGTGATTTATTATAGGATACGGCCCAGCTCCTAGGCCCAAGCATCAGGCCCAATATAATTGGGCCCCGACAGTTAAGCTCGGCCTACGCAGCTCGGCCCAACTGAAGATAAGAGACTTCAACACTAAGGCAATCAAGACTCCTACATCGACTACAACTCAAGCTCCAAGAGAGATATAGAAGCTCGGTGTTTATCCATAAAGGAAGAGATCAAGCCAAAGAGTCCAAATAGGAGAAAGATTCGTATTGAAGTCGAACTCCATGTAACTATCTATAAATAGGGGCTTAGAATAGATTAAGGAGGGGGAGAACAATCTTTGTAAGCAATACACGCACACTATCAATAAAGATCCATACTCTTTCCGCCCGTGGACGTAGATCTATTCTAATAGATCGAACCACGTAAATCCCTTTGTGTTCCGTTTACTTTCGTGTTCATTAATTCCTTATTGGTGCTCATTAATTACCTACAAAAATAAGATCGATCAATTTACTTATAAATTTTTTCTTCACTTTTCGAAGGTAGTAAAACTTGATAGGGTAATTCTATCCACAAACCCCAATTTACTCCTCACAACCCCCTTTTTTTTTAAATAAATTAAAAATAATATTAATTTTACTAATTTAACCTTTAACTTTTAAATTAAGTTAATTAATAGTAACACATAATCCCCAATAAGCAGCCGCTAGTTTTCTACAGCCCCCAACTAAATCATATTGATTTTTCACAGCCCCCAGTATGCAATTCTGTTCTTGAAGATTAGTTGGAGACAATTTATTTGATTGATGATGCCATGATCTTCAACAATTTATATTTATAGGGATACAAAAATTATTATTATAATATTAACATGTTCGTAATGTTCGTAGATTTTTTTTATTTTTTGAAAAGATATTCTACGATGCTTTATGTTTTATTTGATCTCACATAATTAATGGCTCAAACCTATTAAATATTAATCATCAGTTCATGTTGACCATTAATTAATGGCTCAAACCGTTATCTCATCGTCACTTTCCCCAAATCCTAAGTTTGGGCAATTTGGGGGCTAAACAAGTTTTACAATATCGCTTCTTGGTGTGGAGGTTGTACGAGTTTTTAATATTTTTAAAGGTTGTAGGGTTAAATTAGTAAAATCAATATTATTTATTTTATATTTTGAAAAATGGGGGTTGTGGAGAGTAAAATGGGGGTTGTGGATAGAATTACCCAACTTGAAAGATGTGCATTTTTCTCTTTCAGACTTATGGGCTATTGCAATTGCGCGCTGAGCCCATTAGGTTATTGCATGAAGCCGGACCATTATATATGATATGGCCCAACCTAGTCTCTTTCCAATTATTGGCGATGTATCTCCAATCTCCATGAATGAAAAGTAAGTCAACGCTCCTATACTCTCCAATTACTGGCCATGATCTTATCTCATTTCAAAGTCAGTCCACCCTCCCTCTCTCTTTCTCTCTTTAGATGGCTGCCGGCGAGGCTATTTTGGTATTCGTGCTTCAAACATTGAAGGAGGAGTTGAAAAAGCATGAAGATCTCAAAGATGGAGAGCGGCGTCAGTTCGAGCTGCTTGAGGGAGAGCTTCGTCAACTACTGGCATTTCTTAGAGATTCGGCTAGTAAGTCCGACAAGAGTGAACTCTATATGGAAAGGGAGAAGGAGATTAGGGAGGTTGCTTACGATGCCGACGACACCATTGAAATTTGGTTGACAGAGAAGGCTGCATCAAAATCTAAAAATATCTTCACGCAATCATTCAAAAAGCTAAGCACCGGCATGGCAAAACATGTCAAGTCCCTTCGAGAAGACAAGGTGAGACCAATCATGGATTTAATCAACCGGGACTTCGGAAACATGGACAGACCCAGTACAAGCTCGGAAAAACCGGTCACGGAAGTCAAATTGGTGATATATATCTCTCCATTTTCAATAATACGTACTTGAAGCTGTTTTTCCTTTCTTTAATTTTGACCTTTTTTTATTTATTCATTGATCTTTATATATTTACATGATGTTAGTGTATGAATTTACCTCGCCATGTATATTGACTGCAGTAGTCGACTTGTTGAGGCATACTAATTTCGCTGTTACCTTGTCTTGTATGAATAAAGATTTATAAATTATCGCATGAGAGAGCGTAGGAAAGTAAAGCTATAAATCTTGACTTCGTATGTTGTTGGCTAAAATGTCTATTTCAAATTTTGCCTCTTATTACTAAACTTATTAGACTAGTACACCACCCATGCAATATGTTATACCCTCTTCGTCCCTAAATACCTTTCCTTGATTTGATCAACATGTTTTAAAAAAGAATGTAATTAACTTGTACTATTATTTATTGTTTATTGTGGATAGTATTTGAGTCTCACTTTTATTTTGACTAGATATTGTTAAGTAGTGTTCTAGAAGGTAAATGTAATAATGATGTAATGTTAAAAAGACATAAAAATTATTGTTATAATAGGTTCATGTCCAAAAATGGAAGGTGCATGGTTTTAGAATAACCCGAAATGAAATTAAATGCAAGGTTTCATGGATGGAGGTAATATTGTTTATACTTAGGAACCATGGTGGTCTATCAGGACTGTTACTGCTCTTATAGTTGTTGAAATTTGTGTGATGCCTTTAATTTAGCAAATTTTTATCCAATAAAAAATGTATTACAGCTTCACCACATGCGTGTTGTTCTTGTGAGAAATATTATCAACAAAAAAGATTAGTATTGACATAAAATTTGAAGAATTGTAATACTTATAAAACATTTGAATGTATAACTATTATGCATGTCACAAAAATAAAAGTATGTCACTAAATTTAGTGACATGTGTTAGTGTAGTTAATTTATTACATTTCTTCAAATACCTACACTTTTTTATGTCACAAAAGAATATAAATGTATGTGTAGATGTAACAAATTTTGTTACACGCGTATGTAGCAAATTTTGTGACATATCTCTTGGATGTCACTAAAATTGTGTCACTACTAGACATTTTTTTGTAGTGTTTCACCGTTGAAAGTACAGATTTCTGTCCGGACCTGCGCGCGAGTTGTATGCATATGTGGTTTGATTACTCAGTTAACATTTTCACCTAGTAGCTGCTTCTAATGTACCATGCACTCTTTTGAACAGGATCAGTCAACAAGGCAAACATCCATATCTTTAATACATGATCAGCCAAGAGAGCAACAATCAGCAACTGCAGCAGAGGATCAATCAAATAGGACAGAAAAATTAGTAGATTTCGAAGATGAAGCAACCATTATTTGATATCTGATGGAACCAATGGCTAGACTTGATGTTATCGCCATCACCGGATTGCCTGGCCATGGTAAGACAACATTAGCAAGAAAGATTTACTATGGAGAACAAATTTGCCATAAATTCCCATTACGCATCTGGATTCGCGTTACTCAAAATTTCAATAGTAGGGTTGCGTTTTTGAGCATTCTAGAAAGGCTCACCTTAAAAGGCACGTCTAGCCCGACTGATGAGGAGCTAATCACCACAGTTCATCAATGTTTGAAAAATAAAGAATTCTTGTTGGTTGTGGACGATATATGGACAGTTAAAGATTGGGAGATGATACAAAAAATCTTGCCGGAGGAGAACACGAAGGGTAAAGTTGTGATAACCAGCCGCAAGAGGGAAGTTGCTCAAGAAGCTAATATTCACAGAAAACCTCATGATATGGGTTTCCTTAAACCAGAGAAAAGTTGGGAACTTTTGAAATTAAAAGTGTTCGGTAATCTTGAAAGTTGTCCTGTGGAATTGGAAGTTATCGGACAAGCTATAGCCAAGAAGTGTGGTGGATTGCCATTGACAATTGTGGTGATTGGAGGAACTCTTAAGAACAAATACACCAAGACACGAGCAAACCTTGGTCTAAAAGATATGTGGTCAGAAGTGCTAATAGATTTGAACGAGATTTTGGAAGAAGACAAGAACAAGAACATCTCAAGTGTTTTAGAACTGAGTTACAATAGCTTGCCTAACGACCGCAGATCATGCTTTCTTTATACGGGGTTATTCCCGGAAAATCATGAGATCCCAACCTCAACATTGATTCAATTATGGATTGCAGAAGGATTTGTACTACCAAAACGCAAGAGCTTTGAAGAATCTGCTGGCGAAATCTTGGACGATCTTATCAATGGGAACTTGTTGATGGTTACAAAGAAAAATCTCGACCAAGTTAAAACATGCCGGGTTCATGATGTGATACGTGAATTTTGCAAAGCTAAAGCCACAAAGGAAAATTTATTCAGAGTCATGAAAGGATCTAATGAAGGCGTGATAGAACCTCCTGTATCTGAGGTGCAAACTTTTCGACGTCTCTGTCTTCATCCTGATCTCTCAAAATTTCTGTGTGCAGAACCAAAAGGACCAAGTCTCCGCTCATTTCTATGTTTCTTGGAGAAACCTTTTGACTTGAATCCAACGCACATATCCACCATCCCAGATGCCTTTGACGTGCTTCAGGTTTTGAACTGCAAGTCCATCAAATTCGGACAATTTCCGAACGTCACAAGATTAATTCTTCTGAAACACATCACTTTATCTATTGATAATCTTGATGTTCTCCCAAAACAAATATGTCACCTGCTAAACCTACGGACACTTATAATCGACACAAACTCGCCCTCCATTATAGTGAAAGCAAATATATGGAAGATGATTCAGTTGAGATGTTTCAAAACAAAAGCAGCCATATTATTGGATGACAAAAAATGGACAGGTAAAGCTTGTGTAAACCTTCACACAGTGTGCAAATTGTCGCCTGTATCTTGCAAGGCAACCCTCTCTAATAGGGCTCCCAACCTAAAGACATTGGGGATTCGAGGCGAGGTAGCCAATCTTTTCGACACATTCTCTCTGAAAAGTTTCACTCTTCTTAAGAAGTTGAAGGTAGTGAATGATCTCCGTCAATTGCCTTCTCCACTGGTCCTTACTCAGTTAGATTGTTTTCCACCACACCTCAAGAGCCTAACCTTATCAAGTACAATGCTGAAATGGAATTATCATATGCCAATATTGGCAAATATCAAATCCCTCACGGTTCTCAAGTTGAAAGACCACGCGTTCACTGGAGTGGATTGGGATAATGTGGGTGGTGGCTTTGAAAACCTCCAATTCTTGCTCATCGAAGAAACAAATTTGGTTGTGTGGAATGCCTCAATTACTCATTTTCCAAGTCTTAGGTGGCTTGTTATCAAGACGTGTAAAGACCTCCGAGAGATCCCAGAGAATCTGACAAAGAACCTCGAGAAGTTGGAGATTGAGAATGTCAAGGAATGTGTAGCTGACTCTGCCAGAAGAATTGAGTTGATCAGAAACCAGGCAGTACAGGAGCAACAATCCATTTCGGGAGTTCCGTTCACGCTCACAATTGGCACTATATGTGTCTAATAACCAGTGTAATGAAGCTCTTACCAGGTACTCTCACAAGATAACTGCCTTTTAACATTTCTGATGAGTCGTTTAGCTATCAATTTGATAACTGTTTCTGAATCTCAAATGCAACAAATCCTCGATCCCTGCAGAATCCATGGATATATGTGTGCTGCAGAATCAAGTTAGGACAGATATATATCAAGAGCCACCTTTATTATACCCGATTCTCATTTCTGGTTGCTTCATATAACTTCAGAACTTTCATTTCCTAAATGGCAAACTTCAAATGTTTTGCCTTGTTCTGTCGCGACATTTATATTCATGTTACTAAATTGAATAATATAGTTGGAGATTATGCCTCTTGTCATAAAATAGAGTACATGTTCTTTAATTTCTGTATGAAAACTATGATGGATCTGCTGTTAAACATAATTCTTTCTTACTTTTTTTTATGCGTTTGCTTGGCTTGTGATAGGATTGTTTGCCCCAAGTTTTGTTCTTATATTGGTGATGAATTTATTCAGACTGATTACAGAATTATTTAGTTCAGTTAGTATCAGATTACAGTTTTATAGTATTTTTTAACTATCCAATCATGACTCAGTAGTGAAGGGAACCATAGAAATATGTCCAAAGGGCTATATCTAATTCTTTCTTTAAATTTAGTTCAAAATTTAAACTAGCTACCTCTTTATTTTTTTGTCTAACTTCCGTTTCTTTAAAATTCTCCTGGAGCTTTAGTCCAAATAAGTACTTATTTATTTACACACACACATGTTAATTACGTAAACTAAATTATTCTGTCATGAATTCAATTTCTTTCATCTACGTTTCACTGGTGACATTATTCTTCTCAATCCAATCAGTGCAATTATGTCCAGATTGCTCGAATAGATTCACATCTGTTGAACAATCTAAACCTTAATCAATTGTTTTAATTGTGTGTTAATTATACATTAAAAAAATCTTCCACAACACTTTCTAACAGAAGTAGGCAAAGAATCATGAAATGGAAAAACTGAATTACATTTCAGAATTTACTACTCCTAAACATGCTCTGACTCAGACATAGTTACATACTAGAATAATATACCAAGGATCTATATAGAAATATTCTCTACTAAAGAAAGTTCAAAACTTAAAGAAAGTGCAGAGATCCATCTATAAAAAAGGTTAAAGATCAATCTATCAACTCAATACACAGCCAAATCACCAGTCCAACAAGGGTAACGATGTTACTCTAGCAAATTTTAGAGCTATAATCTCTCCAAATTTTCCAATCACATTAAGATTCATCTCCAATCTCCAGCATATCTACAACACACTCTTAAAAAATCTACCGTGCTTCTGAAATGAAGCCTTAAATTAGTCACCGAACTTCGTAAAAAAGTTTATATCTATTTCTAAAGTGAGGCATTCTTCGGCTAAATGCTTGATTTCGTGTACCTCTCATCATGTATCATGTTTAAATGAGAACAGAAGCATTGTAAGATTTGATTTCTATTTCTTCACATCTCTTCAACACTAAAGCACAGTCTTGAATATAAATATTTGTGAAATTATACTAAATAGTTGAACCCTGAAGCAGAATCTATCGATTTTCAGCATTTATTGAAAATTTGGGTTTGGACTCGTTTGTGAACAAAAATATAGCCTATTATAATTGTCTGTAACTAGTTATATTAGCATTTGGATTATAGTTCACTGAATTTGTACAACTTCATCATTGTTTCAGTATTTGCTAAAACCTTTTGTTATATCTCCACTTTGCTTAGGGAATCAAAACAAAAATTTAACGAAATAAACAGCACCACAGACCACAATATAGTCTAAACCAAAAAATACAAACGTGAGACCAAGAAAATAGCAAAAACTATCCAGATCTAACGAAGGCATTCCAAAACTACTAAAATGGATTCTCAGAGAAAGATTCAATTTCTGCAACAAAAAAAAAAAATTGGCAAATTCAATTCTGGAAAAGAAAATTGAGAGCAAAACGTACAATCTGTGGCTTGAGTTGAAATTTCGATGAAATCTCTGATACTCCATCACAGCTAGTAGCCAAGCAAAACATTGTTCTAGTCGTTGGTATGGGTGGAATCGGAAAGATTAATTCACTTCGAAATCATCCATATCTTTTCTAAAACAAAATATAGCCTTTCCGACGCCGCCCATTGCAATAACTAACACTATAGAAAATCCATGTTGAATTTAGCAAATTCGAGATTCAATCAGATGTAGAATGCCATCGTTGCCATGCCAGAACGTTAGATGCGATAGATATAGGTGGGGAATCGGCGGCGTTTCTCTACTGAGCTAGATCTTCTAGAATTTTTGAAAAGCCCAACACCTCAACATTCTAGTTAGAGGCCCATGATTTTTTGGCCTCCCATCGAAAATTAAAAGGGTAATTCTAAATATAGCCCACATTTTACTCTTTATCCTGGCCCCTAATAATAAAATTAATTTAATTTTACTAATTTGACCTTGTAGCCCCTAAACTTTAATTAAATATTAAGGGTGTGTTTGGTGAATAAGAGAGATCATTTTAGTTTATCTCACTGTTTGGTAACCAGTTAAAATAAACTGGAGGGCCCGAGATGAATACAAGGCCCGTTGATATTTCACTGTTCCGCCTTGTTTAGTCATCTCACGTTTTTAGTCGGATGAGTTGAACTCATTGAAACAGTAACACAACACTTTCTCTCTCTTACCATTTTACCTTTATGTATTTATACGATTTCAAATAATAATAATAATAATAATAACAATAATAATAATAGTAATAATAATAATAATAATAGTAATAGTAATAATAATAATACTAGTAATAGCAGTAATAATAATAATAATAATAATAATAATAATAAATAATAATAATAATAATAGTAATAATTATAATAATAACAAGAATAATAAAAATAATAACTCAATAATAATAATAATAATAAAGGGTAATTTAATAAGGGTAATTTGGTCAATCTAAATTTTAATCTAGAGTTTGCAATTTGTACCAAACAAAATATGATATCATCCGAGTCTGAATTTTTTGCTACCAAATGGAGAGATGAATGATTCATCTTGACACTATTGATATGAGTCATCTTGAGATGAATTATCCTTTCTCATCTTGAGATGATTACCAAACGCAAGCCCCGTAACCCCTAAGGGATTGGAAATGCGAAGAAGAAAAAACGGAATGAAATACACAGTGATTCGTATAATCTCAAAATCCATATTATTATATTTTACAAAACAACAAAATTGATACGTAACCGAATTAATACTGATTTGAGAAGGTTTCTTTCGCGAAAGATACTGGGGATGAATCGATGATCCTTCTCGCCAGTTCATTGCACATTTGTAATATCCTTTTATTATATTTATATGTATGCTTTGTATAATTCGATTGAAAATGAACTTTAGGTTTTAATTTACATTCTAAAATTTAAATTTTCTTCAAATTTTCAGGGGCTACAGTTAATATTTCATTAAACTACAAAAAAACTGTAGCATTCCCGACGGAATATTCGGCCACCAATCTGCTGGCATTGTTATTCGCTGTGGAATACCGACAGTAAGTCCGTCGACAAAACGAGTGTCCGGAAATGCAAACGCCGGGAATCCACCGGTGAATTTTGGCTATGGAATGCCGACGGAATCCGTCGGGAATCTGCAACAGTCCGCCGGAGATCCGTCTGTGACGTTTCCGTTTTTTTTGTCCGTCGCGAATCCGCCGGCGGTATTATTGTAGTGATTCGAGTATTAGTTGGGGCTATAGCCTATAATTGTTCATTAGTTATTGGAAGCTATAGGGATAGAGTAGTACAATTAATATTGTTTTTATTTAATTTTATTATTGGAGGCATTTGAGCTATCTATAGAATTATCCAAATTAGAAACACCCTTTGGATGTTGGTGTTCAAAGCTGTGATAAAAAGAGTTTTTGTGAGTATGGTTGTATTAAAGAAGTTAAGAATTCAAATCGAGTTGGCGCCTAATCCGAATGCTGATCAAACAATGAGGTGGTGTGATAAGATTTCCAGCCTTAAGAACCTAACCTCACTTAAAACTGTGATCAAGAACCCTAAACTCTTTCCTAAGCCTAGGGTCCCACCTCGGCTTCTCTCAATTTCCATATCCAGTTTTCAGAAGTTGAGTTTGAGTGGTTTTGGATATCCGTGAGATGACATGAGCAAGATTGCTGAACTGCCATGGCTGCAACAGCTCAAATTGTAGAGCTATGCCTTTCGAGGAGAGAAGTGGGAAGGGAAAGGAAAAAGTTGCTGGAGCGTTATGGATCTTTTGATTGAAGATTCAGATCTTGTTCACTGGACTGCTGTCGACGGAGCTTTTCCGAATCTTTGTCAGTTAACCACGAAGAACTGTTATAAATTGAGAGAGATCCCCTTTTTGGAATCTGTTTTGAAGATTGAATTGGTTGATTGCAATCCCTTAGCTGAGAGTTGTGCAAGGAAGAATGTTGAGTGTGAACAATTTGTTGAATGTGAAGTTTAAGTTAGTTATTCATGGAAATGAGGAGAAACTCATCTCATATTTCCAGTCAAAAGGTTAGCCATCATTAATTTCTGATGCAAAATACAATACAATAAGATATTCCTTTCTTTTAGTGAGTGTGTTTTTTTTCCCTTTGTCGATAGAGTTTTAACATTAAGCTAGAATAAGGTAGAAGACCAGTACAGTACTAGTACTGCACAGAAATTTCTCAAAACTTGGTTACTTTTCCACAGTTAAGACGAAAGTTTGAACGTAGAAAAGTACTACTAGTGAAATTCACAACAAATTACAAGATTGAACAGGTGTGGAGAGGACAAAATATGATTCAAAGTCAAGTAAGTAAACTAGAAACAAGACCCAGATCTCCAAGACTTGAGATATTGCTACTCTTTCCAATTGCAGATTTATACATCTTCAGAATAAATTTGGTATGTAGCATGCTCATCTTCAAAAATGCCAAATTATTTGCTTCAACAGTTCTCTGTTCTGCTTTTAATTTTAATAATCATTAGCTTAAGAAGTTTCAGTCATGCTTACAACCACTGCCAAGATGACCAGAAAACGCTGTTGCTGGAGCTGAAGAATGAGTTGATATTCAATTCTTCTATTTCAAGGAAACTCGTGCAATGGAATCAAACTGTTGATTGTTGCAAGTGGGAAGGAGTGGGATGCGACGCTTCAGGCCATGTTATGAGGCTGCAACTCGACTACGAAGGAATTTCAGGTGGGATTGAGAGTTCATCCAGTCTTGTAAGTCTTGAATATCTTGAGAAGTTGAACTTGGCACATAATTCACTTAATGGGACCATCCCCTCTCTAAATCTCACTAGTTTGGTTGAGTTAGATTTGAGCAGTAATCAACTGGAAGGCCCTATTCCTGACTCTTTCTTCATTAATCTTCAAAGACTTGAGCTTCTCTCCCTATCCGATAACTTGTTCGATAACACTTTTCAACTTGAAGATCTTCAAAGTCTTCACAACCTTACAACTCTCAATCTCTCTCATAACAATTTGTCTCTCGATGCAAGCACCATTAATTCAAATTGGTCCAGATTTTCCAAACTCAAGAAGTTGAGCCTAGCTTCCTGCAATCTGCAAAAATTTCCTGATTTTATAGAAGAATCCAACTTGAACTTTTTGGACCTCTCAGAGAACCAGATTAGAGGGGAGATACCTAGTTGGATTTGGGGAATCGGAAATGGAGGTCTTTATCATTTGAATCTTTCTCGTAACAACTTGGTCGATCTGCAAAAGCCTTACACCATTCCAAGGTTTCTTGGTGAGCTTGATTTACATTCGAACCGGCTCCGGGGTGAGCTGCCCCTGCTGCCACGTGGCGCCTCCTACGTGGATTTTTCTGATAACAAATTTGACAAGCCCATTCCACTAAGCTTTGTAAGCTTCAATTTCCACCTGATTTTCTTATCCATTGCAAGTAACATCATAAGTGGATCAATTCCGACCTCTATCTGTAGTGTTGAGTTCATTCAATTTCTTGACTTGTCTCTGAATAACTTGAGTGGGAGCATACCTCCATGCCTTGTGGAAAGGACATCCAGTCTTCAAATGTTGAATCTCAGGAGAAACAACATAAGTGGTGACATCCCAGATAGATTCCCACAAACTGTGGCATGAGAATCTTGGATCTTAACAGCAACAACTTGGGAGGGAGTTTCCCCAAATCCTTAGAACATTGCACATCGTTATGGTTTGTGGATGTCGGAAGGAACAAGATTGGAGGTAGTTTCCCGTGCATGTTGTCATCAAGGTTGAAAGTTTTAGACTTGCGTTTCAACAGGTTCCATGGGGAGGTGAAATGCGGGGAAAGCTGGCCAAATCTACAGGTCATGGACATATCTTTCAATAACTTCAGTGGGTATCTGCACCACATAAGCTTCTCAAGCTGGAAGAAAATGAGTGATGGCGGACTTGCAGAAGCCAGAAACTTGGGCATTGTTAATGTTAAATCCAATTACTTAACTCAGGTGATTTTTACCTTCAGAGGCTTTCAGGTGGATCACAGTTTTCCATCACAGTTTACGGTACTTGATTTTTCTAGTAACGAATTTCATGGAGAGATACCAGAATCCATAGGTGGTCTGAGCTCGCTTGTTGCTCTCAACTTATCCCATAACGCCCTCACGGGCAGAATCCCGAAATCATTCGGTAACATGGCGTCTCTTGAAGCACTCGATCTCTCGGTAAACCAGCTAACTGAGACGATCCCTGTGGAGCTTGAAAATCTCAGAGTCCTTCAACTCTTGAATCTGTCCTACAATAAGCTGGTCGGAGAGATCCCAAATGCTAATCAGTTCTTGACATTTGAGAATTCTTCGTATCAAGGAAACGCAGGGTTGTGCGGTTCTCCTCTCACCATACGCTGCAGAGCAGTGACGAGGAATTAACAAAACATGCATGGCAACATGCAGCCACGTGGAAAGGCGGAGATGGAGTGGTATTATATGTTTTTATTCTTGTTTGCTTCCGTTTACTTTCAGGTGCAGTATTAGGCTTCAAAATCAGATATGTGTAGGGTGAGATATGGAGGATTTGGGTTCAAATAAACATATATAGCACCTTTACTAATTTACTGTATATGTCAGTCTCAACTGATGTTTACCAAATACAGTAGTACTTATTTCTTTTGTTGCATCCTAATCAATAAAGGTTTATTTCAATCTTTGGAGTCAACTGTTCACGTCTTTCCGCCACTGGTGCCTCAATAAATATATATCTAGGCATTATATATTCTCTTACCAACAAGTCAATTAAGCCTATTATGACCCCTAAGAGACCTCTCCTCCCTTTAACTAAATCTACTTTGTATCCAAAAATAACAAGACTAGTGAATTGAAACGGAGGGAGTAATACATACACACTTATGCTTATATAACGGCCTGAGTTGTTGAAAATCAATTTTCTTCCTAAACTCCTCGGCAATTTCCTACTCAGACAAAGTTCCATCCATGTGTGGGTCTTAGATGAAGTATAAAATAAGAAAAGTTTGCCATTTTTCCAATGTAAGAAAATTTGAACCAAAAATAAGAAATCATCTAAAATTCTAAATCATGTAGGCCAGCTTTGGAAGACTTTAGATATCAAGTCTTTCCATGGCAACTTTAAAGGCACAAACCTAAACAACCCCATACACTATCATCTTCCACAATGCCAAATCATCTGCTTCTGCAGTTATTCATCATCTCTTTAATTTCAATCACAAATTACACTCATGCATACCAGCAATGCCTCCATGACCAGAAAACACTGTTACTCGAGCTGAAGAAATCCTTAACGTTCGATTCTTCCGTTTCAAGAAAACTCGTGCAGTGGGACGAGACGAAAGAAGATTGCTGCAATTGGGAAGGCGTTGAGTGCGACGCTGCAGGCCATGTTATCAATTTGCAGCTCGACTTCGAGACTCTTTCAGGTACCATTCACAATTCATCAACCACTCTTTCAAGTCTTTCCTACCTACAGAAGCTAAACTTAGGATACAATTCACTCGGTGGGAGCATCCCACCATCTCTCTTCCTTCTTCCATCTCTGCAGCAACTTAAACTTTCCAACAACAATTTTAGTGGCCAGCTTCATGAGTTTCTCTCTCCAACTTTATCTCAGATATCTGAGCTAGATATGAGTAGCAACCACCTTGAAGGGCCTATTCCCGACTCTTTCTTCAAACTCGAAAGCCTTCAGCTTCTCTCACTCTCCAACAACTTCTTCAATGGCACTTTTCATCTTGACAAGATTAGAAAACTTCAAAACCTTACCACTCTTAATCTTTCGTACAATAACTTGTCTGTTGATGAAACCAGCACGGACTTAAGTTCTCCTACATTTCCCCAACTTTACCAGTTGAGCCTAGTTTCTTGCAACCTTTCAAGTTTCCCTGATCTACGAAACCAATCACAATTGAGATTCTTGGACCTTTCAAACAACAGAATCCGAGGGGAGATCCCCAATTGGATTTGGGAAATTGGGAGTGGAGAATTTTGGCAGCTCAATGTCTCTTATAATCACTTGGTGGATCTACAAAAGCCTTACAAAATTCCGAATTCTCTTCAAGTACTGGACTTGCACTCGAATCAGCTCCGGGGCGAGCTGCCCCTGCCTCAAGAGCGAGCTCTATACGTAGATTACTCAAACAACAAGTTCGACAAGCCAATTCCTATCAATATTGGAAACTATCTTTCATATCTCATTTTCTTCTCTGTTTCAAACAATAGTTTGAGTGGAACGATTCCAACCTCCCTCTGCGATGCTACTTACCTTCAAGTTCTTGACTTGTCTTTCAATAACTTGACCGGTACTATACCTCCATGTCTTCTTCAAAACACTCAGAATCTTGGGGTGTTCAACCTTAGGAGAAACAACATCAGCGGTGAAATCCCGGACAGATTCTCTCAAAACTGCGGCCTCGAAACATTGGATCTCAGTGGCAACAGTTTACAAGGGAAGATTCCAAAGTCTGTGGAAAATTGTAGTTCGCTAACCGTCTTGAATATTGACAAAAACAGCATTCAAGACGGCTTCCCGTGCATGCTGCCTTCTAGCTTGCGCGTGCTCGTGCTGAGCTCCAACAGATTCCACGGAGAGATCAGATGCGACAAAGAGTGGCCTGATCTTCAGATCATTGACATATCTTCAAACAACTTCACCGGCTCTCTCGATCAAGTGGGATTCTCGAGGTGGAGACGGATGGTGCTAGACGGTGACGGGCAGTCTAGGCGCGAGCAGCTCTACTTCACCTTTCTGAATTTAAAGAACTCGTACTATCAGGATGAGGTGACGTTAACCATCAAAGGATTACATCTGAAGCTTGTCAAGATCTGGTCGGACTTTACCGCCATCGATTTCTCTTGCAATAACTTCCATGGGGAGATACCGGAAGCAATAGGCGACCTGAGCTCGCTTCATCTTCTCAACTTATCCCACAACGCTCTCACGGGTAAAATACCCAAATCCTTTGGTAACATAGTGAGTCTTGAAGCCCTCGATCTCTCGGTAAACCAACTAAGAGAGAAGATCCCAGTAGAGCTTGCACAGCTTGGGTTCCTTCAGGTGTTAAATCTGTCCGACAATATGCTGGTCGGACGGATTCCGGATGGTCGTCAATTTCGAACATTTGAGAATTCTTCATATGAAGGAAACACAGGGTTATGCGGTTTCCCTCTCAACATAAGCTGCAGTAACGATAATGAACTTAAAAATAAGCAGCCACACGGAAGGGGAAGACGGAGATGGAATGGAATTACATATCTGCTGAGGTTGGATATGCTGTGGGCTTAGGAAGCACGATCTGGATGCTTGTGTTTTGCCGAAGGTTGAGAGAAAGCTACTTTGGGAAAGTAGATGATGTTCTTGAAAAGATATATGACCGCCAACGCAAGAAAAGAAGCCTTGTAAGGAGAAGAAGAAGAGCAGCCATGAATCAAGCTAGGAGGCAATAGTGCTGACCAGATGCTAGTTGGGTTATTGTAACAGAATATATTAGGACATATCTAAATACTCAAAATATGTCTGTTTTTTATCAATTGGTATTAGATTTCGGTCTGCAGCGAAGACATACCTGAGTTTTTTCAATATCATTTCTTTGAAGCATTTCATCGAACGCTTTCCAGGCTTCAATAAAAATTACACTAATATCAAATTTCTGCTTTTGTTCAAATGAATCTGAACCTCTTTCTCTCTGTTCATGGCGTCAGGATCAGCGTACGAAGGCGCTCGATTGAAATGATACAGAGCCAACGTCCCAACCCCGACAACAAAATTCCCAAACTAAGATAATATTTTAACTCACACTTAAAACTTGAAATTGAAATAATTGCAATGAATGAAACAACTGATCCACCATCTAGAGGATTCCGACAACAACGATTTCAAAATTCAAATAGGCGATGAATATTTCACTACGGAAAAAACAAAAAGACTTATTATGTTGGAATAATTAAACAAAATCCAAATACAGTGTTCTTATAAACATGTCGTAATCGATTGAGTTTGAAATACGAGTGAGGGAGGTGCCTCACCCACAACCGATCTAGCGTTTTTCAAAGTTTGAACCCAAAGAAAAAAAATCAAGTATTGTAGTAAGTTCATAAAAAAAAAAAAAAAAAAAGGTCCAACATAGTTGATTTTTTCCACAATATTGCAATCAAAGTTGGTTACTTTAAAATGGTCCAACATAGTTTGATTTGCCTAATATGTCTTTTATTATATATTTATTTGAAGGGTAATTTTGTAACATCAATTTTTTCATTATTAAATTAATAATTACTTTAAAATTTTACATTATCAAATTAACATTTACTTTAAAATTTTAGTCTTCATAGGTTTTCAAACCTATTCGAACTCTTATGGAGTAGAAAATAATTTTTTTACATACAGACCTTTCGTCTTTTTACAATTTTTAAAGTAATATTTTTTGAGTAGTTATATTTATTTCAAAAGTATCCCGTTGTTTGGATCAGTTGTTTTGAGGGATAATATTTATTGTGTTGTATTTCTCAAGTCGAATGCTTATATTCATTTTAAATATGAAGCCGCCCGCTATTTAGATTATCCGTCGGAGTACTATTTTTCGGGTAATTGTATTTATATTGAATATCAAGCCGCCCGTTGTTTGGTTTAACCATTTGAGGGTCATTTTGAATATGAAGTCGCCTGTTGTTTATCCATCGGAGATATAATATTTCTCGGATAATTATGATCATTTTTAAACAATATTACAGTTGATCCAAATTAGGTACAATTATAGAATAAGGTCATCGTCATCACCGGATCATATTATAAGGAGTATATTATATTTGGATCACAGTTTTCCATCACAGTTTACGGTACTTGATTTTTCTAGTAACGAATTTCATGGAGAGATACCAGAATCCATAGGTGGTCTGAGCTCGCTTGTTGCTCTCAACTTATCCCATAACGCCTCACGGGCAGAATCCCGAAATCATTGGGCAACCTGGCGTATCTTGAAGCACTCGATCTCTCGGTAAACGACCTAAGTGGGACCATCCCAGAGGAGCTCACAAATCTCAGTTTCCTTTCAGTCTTGAATCTGTCCTACAATAAGCTGGTTGGGGAGATCCCATATGGTATTGAACTCTCAACATTTGAGAATTCTTCATATCAAGGAAACGCAGGGTTGTGCGGTTCTCCTCTCACCATACGCTGCAGTGACGTCGAGGATTCAGCAAAACTTGGGAACATGCAGCCACGTGGAAAGGCAGAGATGGAGTGGTACTATATGTTTTTATTGTTGTTAGCTTCCGTTTACTTTCAGGTGCTGTATTAGGCTTCAAAATCAGATATATGTAGCATGACATATAGAGGATTTGGGTTCAAATAAACATATATAGCACTTTTACTAATTTACTGTATACTAGCATGTGTAACGTGCGTTGCACGTTGAAGCTATAGATTTTATAAGTTTATAATCTATACAAATATATAAAATAGCCCTGTTTTACAAAACTAGCAGAGATCATGTGCGTTGCACGTGAATTCATATTTATTTTACTTTATGAAAGTAGAAGAAGGATATAATATGATTTTCGTTGGGACGGAGGGAATACAATGTTGTTGCATCTTTATTTTTTTAAAAAATGTTCATCTTTACAAAAGTGATCTACCTTCACTTTTTCAATTTTTTATCTGGTAATGGATACAAGTAACTTGGAAAAATTACAATAATTGCAATAGTGTAAGTAATATAAATGTAATTGCTAAATAAAATAAGATATGACCCTAAATATACATGACAATGAATTGAAACAGGCATAAGTATTAAAAAAATATATATTTAAGTATTAAATAAAATAGATTAAATTCATTTAGAATAATGAAGTAGATGTTGGCGTTTTGTTTTCCTAAATCCAACATGTTTTTTTTAACATAACCTTGTGTTAACCTTGTTAACCATTTGCAAATATTTTTTAAAAATTGAACCTTCAACGTGCAATGTGTTATTTATATAGCAGGTGGTGCTTCATTGTTATAATAAAAATTCTAATATGTGATCATATGCATTGTTAGGCTTAAAAAAAAAACCATTCAATTATGATCTATCCCATTAGGCTCGAGATATATTTAGATCGGACCAATCTGGTTAAATTTTTATTAATTTTATACTCCTATATTATTTAATCTGACTATAATACCCTCGTTATCGTTATGGCTAATCATCATATGGCTCCATAACTTTATTGTAAATGTTTTTAGGATTGTAATCTTTTCATGTCAAAGTTGGCCTATTGGGCCATAAAGTTTTTGGGTAAAAATCTTATGTATGGAATTACATGATTCTTAGATTTTTGTAAAAAAAAACATGTCACGTTGTTTCAATTAAAAACAATTGACATCGCATATTAGACACAAAAATATATGTCATGTTTCTGTTATACATGATTATATATATTACCATTTTCATGTCAAGATTTTTTTAATTAAATATTATGATTAAAAACTAATTAAGCGAAAAAGATGATTACAATTACCACATAAATACCAAATAATGAAGTTTAACAATCATAGATGAGTGCGTAGTGGTACAACGTTCTCATACAACCAACAGGTCATTGTCAGAATGATCTTGGGTGCATGATTATGTTTGTGTTGTACTAAAAAAAATTCAATTCATCTAGCCAACTCACCGGGCCGGGCTTCAACCTCACCAGGCTCGAGATATTTTCAGTCAAAGCTAGTCAGTACTATCTTTTTACATGTTAGAAATTCTCAACGATAATCCACTTTTTTTCTGACTATATGGGTTGTTACGTTGGTTTAGTTCATATTTTGAATATAACTTATTTATTTGTTAATAGCTAATGACATTGTGTTAGTCATTTAATGGTGAATTCTAATATCCTTCAATGAATATCATGTTCAAGAGGTTGCAAGCAAATTGATATAACTATATATAATATAAATAATTTTTATTTTACATTTTCGTTTAGTAGCATAATACGTGGAGATCTTATTTATTCTCGTACAAACAAAATTATCATTATAATTAATTAATCGTGTATCCTTATTTTGTGAAGTGTTGGGAACCCTTTGATAATTTTGATAATGCTATTAGAAACCCCACTTAGACAATAGATTTTAAGTGGAACAGACTGGTCTCAGTGTTTGGATCAGTCAAGCTCAACCCGGACAGGTTGCTATGTAAAGGTTAAAGTTGGTAGTGCAACCTTGTACCTAATCTACTCAAACCTGTCATAATGTTCCTTTACGTAATCTGTCTATGTAACCTGCTCTAACAACACTCGAAGATTTCGTACGAAGGTTACAGAAGACTGAAGACAGTTCGAGGTATATGAAGCTCGACCTGCAAAGTCCACCCTGAGCTGTGGCTGAGGAACCTATCCTCAACTCAACGACCATAATTGTGTCAGTGTACGGTTATGCATATCCTGACACACACAACGGCTCTATTACAAATGCTTCTCTATAAATACCTCGTCATTCCAGAAAGAAGGCACGGGAAACTCAAACTACAAGCTGAAACTGCTGCAGAAATCTCAAGCTAAATATTCACTCAATCAACACTCGAAATCACTAGAGCTTTCCCAAGTGTTGATCTTTGAAGATTTCTATTCTTTCTAGAAACTGTCTTACTAGAACACAATTCACACTCTTACTACCATCACTGTTGATATTCAGTGTAGTTGATAGAGTCGTATTCCTAACGGTGATAGCTTTTCACAGCTTTCTAGTTTGGATATCTGTGCTAGTTGTTTAGCATTAGTAAGATTGTATGTAAGTTTGTATGTAAAGTTAGAAGAGACACGACTCAAGAATCGTGCTAGATTCAATCTAAAGAGAGACATGAATTTGGACTGGAACCTCCACCAGTGTTAAAAGGAGTGAAAAATCTCAAGTTAAGGGATTACAGATTCGACGGGATCTAGCGTGGACGTAGGAGCTGTTTACTCCAAACCACGATAAAAACTCCTCGTGTTTCTCTCGCTATTTATTCTTACATCTTTATTTACACAGTTTGCATGTTCACAACCTGCACCACTGCAACCTGTCTTGCATAAACTGTTGATGAACTGAAGTCTTCTTGAAAACTGTTTTGAAAAACTGTTAGCCAACCTTTCCACCAAACTTCCGCACGCAGGTTAGTTTTGCAACCTCAGCAGTTCACTGTTTGAGCTGGAAAAACTAAACTGCTCTGATAAACTGAAGTGACGACTCAGTAAGATCAAATTGTTTGAAAAGTCAAAACTGTTGGCTAATTGGTGTATACCCCCCCCCATACACCAATATCTATTTATCGGGACCTACATGAAGTCAAGCCAATTAAGATACTAAATTCTTAGTAACAAAATTAAATGCAAAATAAGTCCCTATCACGTTAATATATGTACGTCTTTTAGGTCTGATCAATTTTTTTATTGAAAGTTTTAGTTTTATGCTCCGTATATACTCTGTATTATGTTGGTTGGGATGGTATCCTATATCCCTATATGGTATCCCAAAATTCAATTCTACTAATTTTATATTATTTTTTATAAAAATAAAAATACTACTCCCTCCATTTCACTTAACTTGGCTCAAAACTTTTTAGCTTGTGCTGGCACGGTTTTCCACGCTTCTTGATGATGGGTTTTAAAATGGATTTTTGAAGAATTATTTTTTTTACGGGATACTACGACTGTCGTAGTATCCCGTAAAAAAAATAATTCTTCAAAAATCCATTTTAAAACCCATCATCAAGAAGCGTGGAAAACCGTGCCAGAAAAGCCACTATTCAAATGAGCCAAGTTAAGCGAAATGGAGGGAGTATAATATAATAAATCATAATAGACAATTTTAAGAAAAAAATTTGAATTTTTTTAAAATTATATAATAGTTTTGAAATTTTCAACTATAATATATTAACAACATTGAAATTAAATGATAAGAAATAATTATAAACACTAATAGGAATGGGTGAACCTTGAAAATAATCATTAAATTATACGAAATCATTATAAAATAAATTTATTAAAAAAATTGCATGAAACTAATAGAAATTAAATTTTGGGACACCATTTTGGGGACAGATTATCACAAATCGTGTTGGTTACTCATGATATAAATTTGAGATTACAAAATACCATTAAATTGTGATATAACTTTGAAGATCCATAGTTCATTATAGTCATACTTAATATGCATATTGTTGGTATGTCAATAATTTAGCGTTTTTGATATAACTTTAAATGGTCAAAAAATTGTATTATGAGTATGATTATATTATATTTTTTAATTTAAAATATATATAAAAAAATTGGTGAATTTTTTTGCCAAACTAATCTTTCTCATGTTTTTTAATATTAAAATTATAAAGGACAAACTATTTAATTGAACTGAAACAATTCTCAAAATAATAGTCCCTAAAATTTCCAAGCATGATATAATAAAACTGTTGGGAGAAACACTTTTTTTCCCTTAGAATAACCAGCAAAATCATTGGGGAAACACATTATCTTCATTAGACGTCTCGAAGGATACGTACGTTAAGCTTAGTTAAATAGAACAAAAAATGTAAAGTAATTGTCGGATTCCAATTTCCAACTATGTTAGAACTTTAATTTCCACTTATTTATCTAGGAGTACAATATATATACCATAATATAAATTGTGCTCCGCTCCTTTAATTTAAGGGGAAAACTGTGGTTTTTTCTTATATCTTCTATATAAAATGATAGAAGATAATAATAATCAAGAATACGAACATACCTAATTATTTTACTGTATGATATGATACACATTATATATGTAAGATATAGTAGCATTTCTTAATGAAGTACAACTATGAAGAGAATCTACATCAAATTAATTAATTTAATAATTAAAAGAGTTATGATACCACAACAATTCTTATATAAATATAACTTTAAAGTAATTAATGATTACGTTTATTAGATATATAATATTGAATTACATTATTGACCCTTATAATGGATATATGATAGGGATATATTAGGCAAAGCCAATTTTGTAAGAATGCACTCTTTTATAATAGTAATAATAGATGTAAATCGCCTATAATATCCTTTATAGTATTATTAGTTTAGTTAATATTTGTTTAGTTGACCTAAAGTTTATAAAGTACTTTAGGGATAAAAAAATTAATAAGGATCGGCCTTCTTCCTAAAATATCGGCATATTCCTTGAATATCATGCTTTAAACTCCAATTAATAATTAGTGTTTATTTATTATTCCCATATATATATATATATATATAGGGAAAGGTTCACATGCAAATAAATCCTAGTGTGAGAAGTGCGAATTATGCTTAAAACTATACAAAATCATGTTTACAGCTATACAGAATCATGCTTATGGTGCATTAATTTATGCTTATAAGCACAACATGCACCATAAGCATGATTCTGTATAGCTGTAAACATGATTTGTATAGTTTTAAGCATAATTCGCACTTCTCATACTAGGACTTAAATCTATATGAACCAAACTCTCTCTATATATATATATATGATTTTGATATGCTGAGCGCCTATACTAAGCGACATTGTGAGCGACTCACGTTTCCAGCCACATCAGATATTCCTAATTATTATTTTTTACTTATTCACATTTCTTATTTCTTTCTCTTTCCAAATTATTACATTTCATATATTCCTTTTCTTTTTCAACCGCCATTGTTTTCTTTTTCTTTTTTCTATCCCCAATAATTTTCTTCTTCTTTATTTTATGAACTTGTATGCATTTGGTTAGTTGCAAATTCAACTTAGGGTTTAATAAATTGGCTTAGGGTTTAGTAATTCCTAATTAGGGTTTAGTAATTTCTAATTAGAATTTATCAATTTCAAATTTGAATTGAGTAAATGTCAATTAATTAGCAGAAAGGATATGGACAGATTGCAGAACTAATAATGAGATCAAGCAACAAAATGAAGCAAGAGATTTAGATTATATATGAAAATCTCGTCAATCGCGTCGCAATTGCTTGCTTGATGAAAGCCTTCATCAGTAGAGAGAGAAGCATCGCCATTGCCATTATCAATTAAGAGAGAGAGAGAAATAGAGGAGGGAGAAATAATAGAAGGGGAAAAAAAATCACATTTTTTTATGACGTGGAACTACCGAATTAGTCGCTCAAATTAGTCGGGTAACATAATCGCTCAGTACATCAGTGCTCTATATATATATATATTTATAGTTTATCTTGTAAATACATTTTGAAGTCAATCTTATGCTATCAAGTTCCGAGAAAAAAATGGCTCACAGAAAAGCAAAATAATTTTTTTATAAGAAAAGCAAAATTAGTGCAAAAAAAAAAAAAAAACTCTTGCGTTTGTAATTAGTCTTACCTCCCCCTGCCATATGTTCATACACCCACAATTAAATGATAATATGATTCAAGATTCAAACATATAACATTGCATATCTGGGATACTAACAAAATAAAATAGAATATTGGCATTTTAATACACGAACTTTGAGGTAGTTTGCTTTTGCAAATGAACTTCAACTCATGCCAATTAAATACATGAACTTACTGATGTTTTTCAATTTTGAATATTTCCCAATTTCCGGCGAGAACCGAATCCTAGGTGGCGCCAAATTTTTGACGCGTGGATTATGACCGCTGATGTGGCTAGATGATGTCAGCAGTATTTAATGGAACGACGTTGTTTCACGTTGTTTGCAACTGATTTATGAATAATTAATGATATGCGTCGTTAGGTCTAATAAATATTTAGAACCCTAATTATATAATTAGGGTTAACAAACCAAGAGACGACGTCGTTTCTGTGTAAGTGAACAAAATTAAACAAAATCTACACACACACCCAAAATCGACAAACACAAATCGAAGAAATAGAACACGAATTGGCTGATCAAAGATGAGAAAGATCCCCTTTTGTCTTCTACGCTAGGTTCGAAGCTATGTATTGTTTATGTCGGTCGATTTTGCACTCAATCGATAAAGGCGACGAGCAGTTGTTGTCTTGGTTTGGTGGTGGTCCTGATTTTGTCGACTTCTTTGTGGAAATTGGAGAGGGTTGTCGCCATGGATAGGAAAAGGCCCAACAGGTAGGACCACTGAAACATAACTATCCAAGGTCTCATCTTTGCTCAAGGTCTCATCTTTGCTCCGCAGCAGTCGCTCGTAGTTGTCCCTCTCGATTTGCAAAATGCGAGCACAGTGATCCCGGCAGTGATTTTGATGGTTAGGGACATCAATCCACTCAAAGAATTCACATTCATCTTCCTGCACATTTTGAAACATAGCTATCCAAGTTACCTAAACCCTAATTTACGAACTGACAGAGTAAAATCAAAATAATCAAACTTCACCTTCCTCACAGAACACCGGAAGAAGCGCCGTCCGGGATTGGCCGCCGTTCTTGAAGTGAGCATGTCGCAGGGCAGCCCATGATAGCAAAGCGGACCCCAGCTAACCCTAGAGCGCACGGACGAGGAGGATGCAGAGGCCATTTCCTTCGAACGAGAACGTGGGGATGAGGCTGAAGAAGAGAGAATGAAAGCTCGATTGTTTTGAGCTCTCGAACCCTAAAATAATTATTTAAGAAAGTTGAAGGATTTCAAAGGAAACGATGTCGTTTTTCGTTAGTTTATACGACGTTGTTTCATTCACCGACGGCGGGTGCCACCTAACGATCCGATAGCCACGTCAACCCGGAAATTGGGAAATATTCAAAATTGGAAAACTCAGTAAGTTCATGTATTTAATTGGCACGAGTTGAAGTTCGTTTGCATAAGCAAACTACCCCCAAAGTTCGTGTATTAAAATGCCAATATTCCAAATAAAATTAATTCAAGCATTCTATTAACATTAAACAATCACCAGATTGATCCATTTCATTTCTAAAATAGCTCAATAACTAAAGAACAAAATATGAAATTGCCAAAATAGGTGTCCTACTCAGCTGTAACCAATAGTTGTGAAGAGCATTTGAAATCGTGCAACAAGAGAATTATAAAAAAGAAATGAAAATACATTATCATGATTCAGTAGACAATTTTAGAGGAAAAGAACAAAGAGAAGTGGCAATATATAAAAGAGTTACATGGAAAAGAATCATTAGATGCAAAAGAAGCCTAAAATACGGAATGAACTATAATGAAATATGAAGCTATCCCAAAAAACTATTGCGCACCAAAATATCATATGCAATCAAGTTTTTGCAAGTATGAAATGATAATAATATGCTAAATATGTAGATTTGATTTCACATTACTTTTCTTGTTTGATCTTCATCTTCGCCTTCTTGCGGAGATAACTTTGGCCAACGGTTGCTCATCATCATCACTTGGAATTTGAACGTAGTCCTCGTTCTTCTTCCTTGAGATTCTTTTTTTTTTCCTATCTTGCACTTCAACTTCAACAGACTGGAACTCTTTAGTTGTCCTTTTCTTTCTTCCCCGTTTTGGCTTTTCAATCGGTTTTTTCTCTTTTTTCCTTTGAGTCTTGAAGTGAAGCAGCCTCCGGCAACTTTATAGTAATTTTTCTCTTTTATCACTGTGTAGGCTTGTCAATCGCTTTCCCCCTTGTTTCTTCGAATTTTAATTCGAGTCTTCAACCGATTCAGTTACCGATTTATTTATTGCATCTACCTTGTGCATCTTTTTGAATCCGGTGGCTGTAATCTTTACAATCCCTTGTTCAGTTATCACAAATCTTTTTACAATAATGAAACACATACGAGTCGATGTCTGTGTGCTCAAATCTCTATAGTAAGTAGAGTTATTTCCCTCCTGAAAAATAATAATATGTGAAGTTCAAAATTTTGAATTACAGTTCGTTCTCTTTAATTACATCATATGCTACATCTATGTCTCCATACAAAAGAAAAAGGATGCAATATGTCCTTAGATGAGGACGGAGATTTGGAGGTAGAGATGCTAAACATTAATTTATTCGGGAGTTGAGTATATAGATGGAAACAAACATAAAAATGAGAATTTAAATAAGAATATACAAGAATTCTATAAAACTTTAATATTAAATACTTATTTATATACATGGAAGAATGAAAACAATATATAAAGTAATATCGACATACCTTGTTGTTCTCTGGAGATAACATCATGTGCACTACTGAAATTTGATAAGGTAGAAGTATCATTGTGGTTCATCTTTTTAATGCTTTGATGCCAACCTGATTCTCCTTTTAGAAATAGAATTGGATATTGTAATGGATCATAACATCCATAATAATATTTTATTCTATGTCTTTCACCTGAATGAGAATGAACCACAATATCTCTTTCTAATGACATGTTATCATTTCCCTCAACCCATATCGCTGCAACTTGATCCGCTTGTGGAGAGTTATACACTCGTTGATCTAATTTCACATCTTTCGATATATGAATTCGATCATCATCCATTGAAGGATGGCCCTTCAACCTTCGAAAATATTTGCATATGGGTTTACTTCCAAAATTTTGATAAGCTTATGCACAACTACTTCCAATATGCTTTGATTTGGCAATACATTCATTCGATTCTCAACTTCAGTTCCCGTCTCATAAAAGTACAACTGAAAATAGTTGAGAATTGTACCATGTGGGATTAATCCTGGGAGATTATAATAAACCATTCCTTGTGCCCGAAAACAATACACTTCTCATTTAGCAGATGCGAGCTCTTTATCCGATTTTACACCAAACGATGTAAATGAAAATATAGAATTGTATGTACGAATATTTTTTTAAAAATTGGTAGCCTCTTGTGACGCAGATGTAAACAGTACATACAACTCCTTTGGAATTTCAGAAAATGAGAGTGAAATTTTCCATTGTCACAACAAAATATTTGAGGTTAGTGCTCAAATCTTATAGCTCCACAATGAATACAATTAGACACTTTTTTAGTTCATGTATAGAACCTGTATGTTAAAATTTGGAGTTAAATCGAATAAAATGTGGTTTATAGTACATGTATAGACATTATATAATGCTATCGCTATATTAATAACTATCTGTATTTTCATGGTTTGAATTAGAACTTTTCCTTTTCATTTGCAGATGTTTTCTTTGTTGATTTGTCGATAAACCTCTGCACCATGTGACATTATAAATACATAATTATCGTAATTAGGTTTTTACAGATATATCAAAATGAATAATAATTTTATTGCGGCGAATGAAAAATGAACATTACTTGAAGATAAGTTTGACTTGGGTAATGCATTTTCTATGCTCCTACTTTATGTGTTAGAAGCAAAGTTTTACAAATCCTGCAAGTAACATTTTATTCAAACAGATTATACATGTCAATTTATTGTAGGCTTATGTCTTACAAAATAAAATATAAGCAAAGTTATGATGAGTATGAATAGCTTGGGTTATCTGGGTGGGAGTATTAAAAGCTAATTTTTTTACGTGAATAAAATATATACATCAAAGGGCACTTCCACATATCATAATGATAAACGGCTCAAAAGAAACAATCAAGATGATGGCTTTTTTTGTTTGACACCATTTTTTATTTAAAAAAAATACTATATAATATAAGATGACTTCAAGAAATAGAGCATTAGATGTTACTTAACTAAGTAAAGTGTAGGCCAATTATATATATATATATATATAGCTTACTCTAAAGCAGATCTTGCAAAAATTGAGTGCCTCTACCTCCGATCTTCTATTCTACTAATAATAATTGCCTCTGCCACATATATATTGAAAAAATAACTAAAAACAAATAATATGAAAATTCTCTATTAGAATTTGCAAATTATTTAAAAAAACAAACAAACAAACAAACATTAGTAAAGAGAATTTTTACCTGATAAGTGAGAATCGCACAAAAAACATAGATGATTTTATTTACCAAAAAACATCCATCATGAATATCGGAATTAGGAAAAATATTAACAGATGGAACTCACCGTAATCTATGAAATTCAAAATTAGAGAAATGGTTTAGCTCTAATTAATTTAAAATTGATTAGAGCTTTTGTATTTTGTTTAATATCTGCATTGAGTTTGCGCTTATTGATAGAGTTAAATTGTGTACTAATTATATTACTTAGTTAATCTGCTATCACATCCACAAAATTTTTCGAAAAATAAATAAACGATAGAATATATAACAATCTATATAGTAACGAAAGTTAACTCACCTCAAAGAACAGCATAGCGCTAGAAACGCAAAGAGAGCCTTCAATCCACCCCAATTTCGACACAGAAGCTAGACGTAAATTGAAAATAAGCCGGAGACAGCTGGAGACATGGGGCGCTGAAGACGTGAAGATGAGGAAGAGAGTGGCGTCAATATCCAACACCCGATGAAACTCATAATCAACCTTTGAACTCGGGATCACCAAAACCCGATTCAACAACGCTGCAAAAACATATGTTTCTCCAGGCAAATCATATGATTCGACATTTGGTCAGATACACAAATAGCAAACAAATACTTGTTGGATTTAGGATTCCACTCTATCGTTTTCCTATCTGCCAACCTCGGATCCACCTTCTTGCATCTAGAATCAGACAAAATCGAGTCCGTGTAATTTCCAGTCGAATCCACATAACCCTCACTCTTTATGAGCTGACAACAAAATCCCTTGAATCTGCTTATTCATCGAAATATGGCCAAAAACTCGTGATTTCAAGTCTTGCAACATTGCATTATCATTACCAGAGTTCGAATTCACCTAATTACTAAGATTCGATCTTTCCACCAATGTAGTATAATTCCACATCTTAACAAGCTCAATCTCCTGCTGCTTAAGCAAATACAAAGCACGTAACTCGGACTCACGCATTCAATTTGCCAAAGGACCATTACCCTCAAAATCTCTAATCGACGGCACACGCATCCGAAACACATTCTTCAAATCGGTAGTCAAATACACTAACAGACTCACCACTGGTAGAAAAATCAAAAAGATGTACCTCTTATTGAATTTTCGCACGGCGCCGGATACTCGATTCCTAAAATCGTCGTCGATTTGGAAAGCTGAGCGGTGGTTTATGTGGTTGTGGTGATCGAGCGACTTCACGACGTCGTTGGGCTTGGCATTTTCTATCATTATTCACACACTACCTCACACAGTGGAAGTGGAATTGAAGAAAATTAAGAAGAACGACACATCTAAATTTATTAGATTATATTATTAGCTTATAAGATTACATTAATACCCCTAATTTTAAATATATTATAATGATATTTTAAGCGATGTACATTTTGCCACAAGACTCTTTTTTATATAGGTATAGATGTCGTTCTCAACTGATGTGTACATAATACAGTAGTACCCACTCTCCCTCCGTCCCACCATATTGGTATCATTTCCATTTTCGTCCGTTCTACTTATTAGTCTAATTTTCTTAAATGATAAAAAATAATTAGCTACAATTAACTCTCTCTCCTTAGAATTGATTATAGCCACATATCCCCATCCGTTTCAGTTATTGTATCCATCCAAATAGGACTAACATCACTGAAGGAGTATTTTTTTGTTGCATCCTAATCAATAAAGGTTTATTTCAGTCTTTGGAGTCAACTCTTCAAGTCTTTCCGTCACTTGTGCCTCAACAAGTATATCGAGTCATTATATATTCTCTTACCAAACTAGTCAATTAAGCGTATTATGACCCCCTAATGATTAGGACCTCTCGTCCCTTTAATTAAATATACTCTTCTAAAAACCTGTATCCCAAAAAAAATAAGATTAGTGAACCGGAACGGAAGGAGTAATACATACGCACTTATGCGTATATAACGGCCCGAGTTGTTGAAAACCAATTTTCTTCCTATACTCCTCAGCAATTTCCTAGTCAGACAAAGTTTCATCCATTTGTGGGGTCTTAAATGATGTATAAATAAGAAACGTTTACCATTTTTCCAAAGTAAGAAAATTTGAACCAAAAATAAGAAATCATCTAAAATTCTAAATCATGTAGGCCAGCTTTGGAAGACTTTAGATAACAAGTCTTTCCATGGCAAATTTAAAGGCACAAACCTAAACACCCCCATACACTATCATCTTCCACAATGCCAAATCATCTGCTTCTGCAGTTATTTATCATCTTTTTAATTTCAACTACAAATTTCACTCATGCACACCACCAATGCCTTCATGACCAGAAAACACTGTTACTCGAGCTGAAGAACAACTTAACGTTCGATTCTTCCGTTTCAAGAAAACTTGTGCACTGGGACGAGACCAAAGAAGATTGCTGCAATTGGGAAGGCGTTGAGTGTGACGCTGCAGGCCACGTTATCAATTTGCAGCTCGACTTCGAGACTCTTTCAGGTATCATTCACAATTCATCAACTACTCTTACGAGTCTTTCCTACCTACAGAAGCTAAACTTAGGATACAATTCACTTAGTGGGAGCATCCCATACCATCTCTCTTCCTTCTTCTCTCTCTGCACCAGCTTAAACTTTCCAACAACAATTTTACGGGCCAGGTTCAGGAGTTTTTCTCTCCAACTTTATCTCAGATATCTGAGCTAGATCTGAGCAGCAACCGCCTTGAAGGGCCTATTCCCGACTCTTTCTTAAAACTCAAAAGCCTTCAGCTTCTCTCACTCTCCAACAATTTCTTCAATGGCACTTTTCATCTTGACGAGATCAAAAAACTTCAAAATCTTACCACTCTTAATCTTTCGTACAATAACTTGTCTGTCGACACAAGCAGCACGAACTCGAGTTATCCTACATTTCCCCAACTTTACCAGTTGAGCCTAGTTTCTTGCAACCTTTCAAGTTTCCCTGATCTCAGAAACCAATCACAATTGAGATTCTTGGACCTTTCAAACAACAGAATCCGAGGGGAAATCCCCAATTGGATTTGGGAAATTGGGAGTGGAGAATTTTGGCAGCTCAATGTCTCGTACAATCACTTGGTGGATCTACAAAAGGCTTACAAAATTCCGAATTCTCTTCAAGTACTGGATTTGCACTCGAATCAGCTACGGGGCGAGCTTCCCTGCCTCAAGAGCGAGCTCTATAAGTAGATTACTCAAACAACAAGTTCGACAAGCCAATTCCTATCAACATTGGAAACTATCTTTCATATCTCATTTTCTTCTCTGTTTCAAACAATAGTTTGAGTGGAACGATTCCAACCTCCCTCTGCGATGCTACTTACCTTCAAGTTCTTGACTTTTCATTCAATAACTTGAGAGGTACTATACCTCCATGTCTCCTTCAAAACACTCAGAATCCCGGGGTATTCAATCTGAGGAGAAACAACATCAGGGGTGAAATCCAGGACAGATTCTCTGAAAACTGCGGCCTCGAAACGTTGGATATCAGTAGCAACAGTTTACAAGGGAAAATTCCAAAGTCAGTGGAAAATTGTAGTCCGCTAACCGTCTTGAATGTTGACAAAAACAACATTCAAGACGGCTTCCAGTGCATGCTGCCTTCTAGCTTGCGCGTGCTTGTGCTGAGCTCCAACAGATTCCACGGAGAGATCAGATGCGACAAAGAGTGGCCTGATCTTCAGATCATCGACATATCTTCAAACAGCTTCACCGGCTCTCTAGATCAAGTGGGATTCTCGAGGTGGAGACGGATGGTGCTAAACAATGACGGGCAGTCAAGGCGCGAGCAGCTCTACTTCACCTTTCTAAATTTGAAGAACTCATACTACCAGGATGAGGTGACGTTAACCATCAAAGGATTACATTTGAAGCTTGTCAAGATTTGGTCTGACTTTACTGCCATCGATTTCTCTTGCAATAAGTTCCATGGGGAGATACCAGAAGCAATAGGCGACCTGAGCTCGCTTCATCTTCTCAACTTATCCCACAACGCTCTCACGGGTAAAATACCAAAATCCTTTGGTAACATAGTGAGTCTTGAAGCCCTCGATCCCTTGGTAAACCAACTAAGAGAGAAGATCCCAGTCGACCTTGCACAGCTTGGGTTCCTTCAGGTGTTAAATCTGTCCTACAATATGCTGGTCGGACGGATTCCGGATGGTCGTCAATTTCGAACATTTGAGAATTCTTCGTATGAAGGGAACACAGGGTTATGCGGTTTCCCTCTCAACATAAGCTGCAGTAACGATAATGAACTTAAAAATAAGCTGCCACACGGGAAGGGGAAGACGGAGATGGAATGGAATTACATATCTGCTGAGGTTGGATACGCTGTGGGCTTAGGAAGCACGATCTGGATGCTTGTGTTTTGCCGAAGATTGAGAGAAAGCTACTTTGGGAAAGTAGATGATGTTCTTGAAAAGATATATGGACCGCCAACGCAGGAAAAGAAGCCTTGTAAGGAGAAGGAGAAGAGCAGCCATGAATGAAGCTAGGAGGCAATAATAGTGCTGACAAGATGCTATTTGGGTTATTGTAACAGAATATATTTAAATCCATTTTCCAGTTTTCTAAATGCTCAAAATATGTTTGTTTTTTACGGGGTTATCATCAATTGGTATTAGAGTTCGGTCTGCAGCAAAGACATACCTGAGTTTTTTCAATATCATTTCTTTGAAGCATTTCATCGAACGTTTTCCGGGCTTCAATAAAAACTATAGCATCAGATTTCTGCTTTTGCATTTCTCCAAATGAATCTGAACTTCTTTCGCTCTGTGCATGGCGTCAGGATCAGCGTAGGAACGTGCTCGCATTTCTTCAAATGAATCTGAACTTCTTTTGCTCTGTGCATGGCGTCAGGATCAGCGTAGGAACGCGCTCGATAGAAATGATACAGAGCCAACGTCCCAACCCCGACAATAAAATTCCCAAACTAAGATAATATTTTCACTCACACTTAAACCTGAAATTGAAATAATTGCAATGAATGTAACAACTGATCCACCATCTAGAGGGATTCCCGACAACAACGATTTCAAATTCAATAGGCGATGAATATTTCACTACGGAAAAAAAAAAAAAAAAAAACTTATTATGTTGGAATAATTAAACAAAATCGAAATACATCCAAATACAGCGTTCTCATAAACATGTCGTAATCGATTGAATATGAAATACGAGTGGGAGAGGTCCCTCAGCCTCAGCCACAACCGATCTAGCGTTTTTCAAAGTTTGAACCCAAAGAAGAAAAATCAAGTATTGTAGTTGTTCAAGAAAAAAAAAGACAAAAAAAAAGTCCAACATGGTTGATTTTTTCCACAAAAATGCAATCAAAGTTGGTTATTTTTCCACAATAAAGAAAGTTTGAAGGAAGAAAATGTTTTATCACTATTGGCTATTAGTGTAATTACAAGATTCTAAACAGGGGTGGAGAGGGACTGGCAAAATAAAAGATGATTCAAAGTCAAGTAAGTCAACTATGAAGAAGAAGACTTGAGAGACATGCTATATACTATAGTCTTCCCAATAGCAGATTTTTATATATCCACAAATATCTTGAAAAACTAATTTTCAAAATGCCAAATTCATTGCTTCATCAGTTTTATGTCCTCTCTTTAATCCCAATAATCATTAGCCTAACAAATTTCAGCCATGCATACAACCAATGCCAAGATGACCAGAAAGAAGTGTTGGACCAACTCAAGAATGGTTTGACATTCGATTCTTCGGTTTCAACAAAACTTGTGCAATGTAATCAAACCGTTTGCGACGCTTCAAGCCATGTTACGGGTCTGCAGCTCTACTACGAAGGCATTTCAGGTGGAATTGAGAATCCATCTAGTCTTGTAAGTCTTGAGTATCTCGAGAAGTTGAACTTGGCACACAATTCACTTCATGGGGCCATACCCTCTCTAAACCTTTCTAATTTGGTTGAGTTAGATTTGAGCAGCAACCAACTCAAAGGCCCTATTTCCGACTCTTTCTTCATAAATCTTGAAAGCCTTGAGGTTCTCTCCCTATCTCATAACTTGCTCAATGGCACTTTTGAACTTCAAAACATTCAAAGTCTTCAAAATTCCTCTTTAACATGCTTTTTGTTTCGTTAATCACATGGATATTGCTACCCATGATTAACATGTCATCTATATAAAGACACACAATAACATATCCATTATTCGTGTTCTTAATGTAAACACATTTGTCACATTCGTTTATTTTAAAACCATTTGATAACATCAAATTATCAAATTTCAAGTGCCATTGAAGTGGCGCTTGCTTCAATCCATAGAGGGACTTAACCAGTTTACAAACCTTCTTCTCTTGACCAAGTTCTACAAATTCTTCTGGTTGTTCCATATAGATTTTATCCTCTAGATCTCCATAGAGGAAAGCAGTTTTCACATCCATTTGGTGAATCTCAAGATTGTGCAAAGCAGCAATCGAGAGAAGAACACGAATAGATGTAATCCTTGTTACATGAGCATAGGTATCGAAATAATAGTACCCTTCTTTCTGCTTAAACCCTTTGACTACCAAACAGGCTTTATACTTGTCAATTGATCCATCCGCTTTGTATTTCCTTTTAAGGATCCATTTGCATCCTAAGGGTTTGCACCCTTCGGGCAAATCAACCAACACCCAAGTGTGGTTTTACCTAATGAAATCAATTTCACTTTGCATTGCTTCTCTCCAAAGCGGACTGTCCGATCTAGAAAACGCTTCTTTGATCGACATCGGTTCTTCATCCAAGATGAAAACCACATAATCCAGACCAAATTGCTTTGGTTTCTGAACTCTACTACCACGTCTCGGTTCATTATCTTCCGGATTAGACCTTTGTCGCTTGCGTGAGTTAGGTTCTTCATCCTCAGATTTAGAACTAGTGGCTTCACCTTTAATTCTATTGCTAGAATTGGCTTCTACTCTATCCTTGTCTTTACAAGGATATATGTGTTCAAAGAATATTGCATTCCTTGACTCAATCGTTGTTCCCACATTCATGTCAGGTGCTTTCGACTTGTGGATAACAAAGCGATAAGCGTTGCTGTTATGTGCATACCCAATAAAGAAGCAATCAACCGTTTTAGGGCCAATTGTAACTTGTTTAGGTAGATGCATTTCAACCTTCGCCAAACACCCCCACACTTTAAGGTATTTGTACGATGGTTTCCAACCTTTCCATAACTCATAAGGTGTAACATCTTTACCTTTAAGTAGAATCTTGTTCAGTATGTAGTTGGCTGTCAAGACAGCTTCCCCCCACATATTTTGGGGTAACCCCGAACTAATCAACAAAGCATTCATCATCTCCTTAAGAGTTCGATTTTTACATTCAGTAATACCATTTGATTGGGGTGAGTATGGAGTCGTCGTTTGATGAATTATACCACTTTCGTTGCATAATTTCTCACATGGAGCAACATATTCGCCACCTCTATCACTTTGAACACTCTTAATTTGACAACTTAGTTGATTCTCTGCTTCATTCTTGAAGTCTTTAAACGCTTCAATAGCCTCATCTTTACCTCTTAAAAGATAAAGATAACAGTATCTTGTGCAATCATCGATGAACGTGATAAAGTACTTCTTACCACCACTAGTTTGCACAAACTTTAAATTACACACATCAGTGTGAATTAACTCAAGGGGTTTCGTGCTCTGCACAACCGAATGAAATGGTTGTCTAGGCATTTTTGTCTCAACACAAACTTCATATTTGTTTTGAGTGTTAACTTCATTTAACTTTAGTAAATTTTAAGTTTACTAATCTCTTTATAGCATTTAGATTAACATGTCCCAATCTACAATGCCATAAATCGGAGCACTCAAGCATAGTCATCTTGATTGTCCACATTGTTGACCTCTTTAGAGACAACAACAGTTAGGTCATCTTTGACCACTCGCCATCATTCTCGGTGACGTTGGCGGCATGTTTCTTTTTTTCTTGGGCTTGAGGCAGTCCTTCGCCATATGCCCATGCTTGCCACAATTGTAGCAATCACCATCAAATTTCTTTGACGGTACCTTCGCCTTGCCTTTGTCCTTGGCATTAGGGTGATCACGCTTATTGGAGGGGCTGCCTCTCTCCATCGGCTTGTCTTGATTGCGCACATCAGACTCGATGCTCAACTTCACAATCAAGTCTTCAAGAGTCATCTCCTTTCGCTTGTGCTTAAGGTAGCTCTTGAAGTCCTTCCAATTCGAGTGTAGCTTCTCGATCACGGTCGCAACCATGAACGCGTCCGGAAGGACCATCCCCTCAGTATGGACATCATGTACAATGAGTTGAAACTCTTGTACTTGCTCGATTATCGGTCCAGAATTGACCATCTTGTAGTCCCAGTATTTGGCTACAACGAACTTCTTTGTACCAGCATCATTGCTCTGGTACTTCTTGTCCAACGCCTCTCATATTCCCTTGGAGGTGTTCACAGCAGAGTACACATTGTACAAACTAGGGGTGGACAAAATTACCGAAACGAAGGTATACCGGACATACCGACCGAAAAATACCAAAAATACCGTAATTAGCGGTATACCGAACCTTTCGGTACGGTATAATACCGTATCGAAGATTTTCAGTACGGTAACGGTATGAGTTTTTCGATAACGCGGTATACCGGTCAATACTGAAGTTTCAGTATACCGGAAAAATTCGATACATACCGAACATTCGGTATATAGAAAATTCGGTATATACCGATTATACCGAGATACCGAATGTTTGATATGTACTGATTTTCAGTATATACCGGAAACTACTAAAAAATTACATATTTTTTTATTTTAATTATATTCTAGTTTTATTTTATGTTTTGAAAACATTTCAAATTTAAATTCAATCTTAGTAAGTCTTTAATTATTTAACTAATTTTCAATACGTTAGTATTATCTAAAAAATATTAAAAATATAATATACGTAATTTGTCTTTTAATCTTTAGTGATCAAATATTACTAAGTAGAATATAGTATATACTAACAAAGACAACAATTGTATTGTACTGTATTACAATATAAATAGTATTGTGAAATTAATCTCTATTTGTTAAAGATGTACAGGTAGATAATATAAGACACTAACATTTCATAAACACTTTTAGAAAAGAAAAAAAAATCGGGTATAAAATATTCAATTTTTTGGTATACCAAAATTTTTTGGTACGGTATTGGTATGGACTTTGTTCCATACCAAATTTTCAGTATACTGAAAATCGGTATACTGAAATGTTCGGTACGGTAACGGTATGAAAAAGTGCATACCGAAAGTTTTTGGTACGGTATCGGTA
Source organism: Mentha longifolia (assembly GCA_001642375.2). NCBI lineage: Eukaryota > Viridiplantae > Streptophyta > Magnoliopsida > Lamiales > Lamiaceae > Mentha > Mentha longifolia. The sequence goes on along the minus strand of CM038117.1, from coordinate 31,279,664 downwards.
CGGTGAAAAATTTTCAATATACCGTACCGGTCCACCCCTAGTACAAACTATCATCCAAAGAGTTTAGGATGAAGTTTTTACAAAGATAGTCTCCACTACGTCAATTGTCGTAGAAGGCTCGAACATGGAAGTTAGTCTCCTCCGCACTTGGCACAGCCGGCTCATCTTCTTGTTAAGAAGTTCGCCACTCCCAGTGTTATTAAATAGAATAACATCTTTTGTTGCCACCTTTTGAAGTCAGCTCCGCTAAACTTCGGCGGCTTCTCAGCGGGCGGCATCACCCTTGGTGCCGAGTTCACTCCCAAAAGGGAGCCACTTGTGTTGAACCCAAAGGCCCCCACAGTCAAGCCTACAGAGGCTCCTACAGTTCCACTGAATGTGGAACCAACAGTGGCACCAACAGAGCCGGTCGAACCGGAACCTCCGCTTGACAAAAATGGGTTGTTGAAAACCCACGAACTTGATGAAGGCATGGTTGAACCTCCGGTGGTTGAGTTCATTGCAGATGCTGTTGTAAAGCTTGACAATGAAGTATTCATTGTTGACAGAACAGTGTTGGACATTGTTGAAGGCACTGTGGAGGACACTGTTAAAGGCACAGTGGATGACATTGTTGATGGCACAGTGAAGGAAACAGTGGAAGCTGCAGCGCTCGTCATCTTCAATCACGTCGGGATGACAATGATATATTTCGTCTTACGATTGTTGGAAAATGGTTATGAAACCTTGCCGGGTGTACAAACTAAAATTACAACGTAATAAGAAGATTACAAGCGAAATGGAAAAATCAAAATCTAACTAGAGCCGAGTCGATGAAAGCCCTCTTTCCGCAAGATAAAATATGCCCCGGTAGTGCTTCATCTCTAAAGGTAGCAACACCACAAACCAATAGAGCTCCGGCAAACTAGAGTGAGGCGAGGAGATGCGCTCGAAAAATGACAAAGGAAGAATGCAGAAATATGCTTGATCTTAGTGTGTGTAGATTGTATGTCTACAACTCCTTCATGCATTCTATTTATAGGCATCTCTCATGAGGGGATTTAAATGCATTTAAATGCCATAATGGCCATGATCAACCATTACATGCCATTAACCAGCCATTACTCGGCGGTTTCTAGTTGTTGCAAGTGGTGGAGTAATGGCGGAGTAACAATCATTCTAGAAGTTTTCTGAATGGGCTGATGTCCTCATCACAGAGTTGGACACAGTTGCTTCCACATTAGCCCGCACATCGACTGGACGTATACTTTGAGTATACTTCCACATTATCCAATACACTACACATTGATATGTAATCAATATGGTTCCACTTCATTATATAATGAAGTAACACTCCACCAATCCACAACCTTTGCACATTTATACCTCACTCACCGGAAATCGGTTTTGAGCATATAAATATTCAACGTTCATCTACTTCGGGAGTAGATCAATAATTTAATATTTAATTTAATTAATAAATTAAATATTAATTATTATTTATATGGTCAACAACCAAATTTCCAACACTCGCTTCGTCTTCTCACTTTATCCCACAATGCCCTCACCGGTATAATCCCAAAAACATTGGGCAACATGGCTTATCTTGAAGCTCTCGATCTCTCAGTAAACCAGCTAAGTGAGACGATTCCAGTGGAGCTTTCAAGAGTCACATTCCTCTCATACTTGCAAATCTTTCCTACAATAAGCTGGCCGGAGAGATTCCAAGAGGGATTCAGTTGCAAACATTTTCGGCTGATTCCTTCATTGGGAATCCAGGTCTGTGTGGTTACAATCTCAACATAAACTGCACTACATGGAAAGTTAGTAATGAAGCAGCCACATGGAAAGTAGGAGATGGACTTGTATTATATTTCCTTTATCTTTTTAGCTTTCATTTAGTTCCAGGTATAGTATTTGCTACACAAATTAAATGGAAATGTAAGCTTTCTATTGAATAAATTTCCGCATATTTTGATCAGAAACCTATTACACATTTGTTTACAAAATTCACAAAAGAAGTCTATTATCTATACTAATATATAAAAGAATCTTGTTTTACAAAATGTATATCGCCTTCTCACACACACACGAACCCGAGATGACTCGAACCCCCGACCTTTTGGTTGGAGGGGGAGTATGTTACCAATTAGCTGCGCTTCGTCGTCAAATTAAAAATAATTTAAGTATAGATTATGATAAATTTTCAAAATCGTTATGTTATTTAGCGTTGTACCAAAATATATTGAATTGATATTCTCTCAAGAATTATATCATAAACCAAAATCACCTCTTATAAAGTAAATTAAGATCAACTAGATTCATGAAGTAATCAACAAAATGGTGAAAACGAATAGATTTATGAGCAATTACTAACAAAAAAAATAAAATAAAATAAAGCATGTTTAAAAGTAATATTAAAATAAAACATCTTAATAACAAAAAATCCCAATTTATATTTGCATGATATCTCTCAACATATATATTATTTTGATATGATTTGATCAATTAAACTCCAAAACGATGTGCATGAGTTACTTAGCAAGTTTTAAACAAAATGTTAAATATAATTTTGGTATAATCTACAAAGTGTTGCGGTATTTTCGAGTATCGCTCGGGTAAAGATTCTAGTTTCGTAGGAAAAGAAATGAAACAGAAATGTATTATTCTCTTCATGTCATGATATTAGTCTTATTTAGATGGACATAATCATTAAGGGGAGGGAGATATATGACTATAATTAACTTTAAGAAGAGAGGATTAATTGTAATCAAGTATTTGTTTCAATTTTAGAAAATAAAATTAATAAGTGAGATAGACAAAAATAGAAGTGAGACTAATATAGTGGGATGGAGGAGTACTTTATTTAGTCCAAGGAAGAAACCCACTTGCATAGTTCGTTAATACAAGTCGGACTCGGGTGATTATTTTGGATCTGGATCCTTTACTGTGGCGGGTACGGGTATTGGACCAAAAGAAGAGTTAAAACGACGTCATTTGGCTTCTCCCTACCCAATTTCGATTCCACATTTTTCCATGGCAAATTTTGCACTTAATGCTATAATTGGCGGTGCCCCCCATTAGATACCATCGACGTTTCAAATTCGTTCGAATTTTTGAGTCGAGTCTACCTTCAGTAGAGGAAGAGAGGGTAACCCACTGTTGATTAAAAAGGAGTAATCTCGTTGAAAAAGCTGAACAAGGGTAACGCACAGTACCTGTTTGTCGAAATTTCTGAACGAAAGCTTGAAGGTCTTGAAATGGGGAGGAAGGGCAAAAGAATCGGAAGCGACAACTGCTAGATCCCATTGCCAGAAGCCATGATTCAGCACGTGCAATCTTATCTGAGCGGGAAAGAAGCTACTCGAACCACTGTCCTTTCCAAATCATGGTACAGCGCCTGGTTAACTCGTCCGGTGCTCGATTTGGATTACCGCAAGTTCCCTCGAGAACCGCTGCCCTTGTTCGAGGAGTATGCGAAGAAGACAATGCAAAGGTAACAAGACTCGAGTCTGAAGATTTAGCACTTCAGGCTACGTGTGGACAAGGTTTGCAGTTGGGCCCATGACTTGATTGTCAACGCCATGAATATTGGAGCCACCGATGTGGAACTCAATTTTCCCTCCTATGACTGCATTTTGCCCAAAGAGGTGCTCGGATCCCAAACCCTCCACAGATTATCTCTATCAATGTGCGAATTTGATGGAAATTTCGTAAGGTGTTCAAGGCTTCAATCCCTCAATTTGAGCTCTCTCAAGATAACTGACGCCTTTGAGGATATAATTTCGTGTTGCAATTTGATCGAGGAATTATCAGTGTCGTTCTGCTTTGGCTTAACCTTGAGCCGGGTGAATCTGTATAAGCTTCCCAAGCTCAGGCTTCTGATTCTGTCGAGGGTGGATGTTGATAGCATGTTTTTCACTGACTTCGCATCTAGATTTCCTTGCTTGAAGGATCTCACCATTGATTACTGCGGTTGCTTCACAAGAATGCATATTGTTAGCACTTCACTTGAAACCATATGCTTTATGACATTGAGGGGATCTTGGAGGGTCGAATTGATGTTCCAAATATTCGTAAGTTCACTTACTCAGGCTCCGTTTTACTATCCCAACTTTCTATTAAAGGAGGTTCAACTGAATGGGAGCTTGATATATCTATAGAGTGCCATTGTGTTCGTAAGGCTTCGTGGTTCCTAAACTTGAAGAAGTCTTTGACAAAGTTTAGGTTAGCAAGAATCTCCTTGTCTCTTAACATTTCTGGCAGAGAGCTTAACATGCCTAAGCATGAAGTTGATATTTTAGTTTTACCAATACGTCTTGTGGTGGACAATTTGATGATCAATGCACCTTCTTCTTTGTGTCTTGCTCTTCTGGTTCGATTGTTTGGAATTTTTCGACCCAAGTTCATAACTAGTAAGCTATGTTCTTCGAGCGATGACCATGCATCATTTGCTATTCTTTTCAAGGGACTTATGCAGATAACCGTCACTCCAAATTGCGGAATTCCAGATCATGATATGTTTGGGCGGTTTGGTCTGAAAGTTTAATATGGAAGTTTATGAAAAGGTTGATGCAAAGTGGCTGCATCGTGTTGGAGAAACCTCTTGATCCTTCTAAAACTCCGGTAAGGAAACAGAAGATTCGGTTTGAATTGATATGGGATTAATTCTGATGCTAAGTTAGATTATCATGACAACTTCTCTAGGGATATTAGCATATGTATCATGACAATTCTGATTCTGTATTTTTTTTTAATTATCATATGTATCTGTTGTTACCGATTAACTTTGCCGAAATAGGGCTCTTCCTTTGTTTTGCAATTGGGCAGTCTATTTTTGTTGGTGTTTCACTTGATTAGTCGCCAAATATAGAAAAAGAAAAAGAAAAAAAGAAGTAAAGATCAGTTTAGTTTACTGAGTACATTCATTCAGAAACTCTTGTGCTTCACATTTTGGAGACGCAGAGTTAGATTCTTGCTCGTGAGAACTCTCTAGTGCTTCCTCATCACCTCTAAATGAGACAAACCCGAAGGCTCTGATTCCCTAGCTCCTCCTATTCCACCAGTTTTCCCATTGCTGAAATGCTTGCAGACTCATTGCAATATTCCGATTTAATAAGTTTAGTGTTGGTATTTCTCCAATACCCGGAGGGAGCTCATCCAGCTTCGACAAATATCTGAAACGAAGATTCAGGAGTAGTGGAAACTGTAGGAAGTCTGCATCCCAGTGAACCAAATCATCACAGCCCCATATACTTGTATTTCAACTCAGGAATTTCCCCACATCAGAGCAAAATCACGCCACTTTGTATTGAGATCGAATTGAAGTACCAGTTTACAGAAGCAGCGTTGCAGGGACAATTTTAGAATATTAGGGACTCTCTTGCTCAACCTGAAATTCTCTACATCCCGAAGTGTGTGTAGATTTCTCAAAACCACGATCATGCAGTTTAAAATACGTATACTATATCTCCATTGAAACTCACTCCATGGTTGTATTATTCTGAGTCGTTGATGCTGAATATGTCAGCTGCAGCTTGGTTTCCACTACACTCTTCTCTCTGAACTTGTTATAAGCCTTCGATTGCTTTCTGCGGATCCAGCAGGAAACGAGAAGATGTTGCCGCTGATCTTCTGCAGCTGGTTTTCTGGTCCCATGCATGAGAATTAATTATTATGGTAGCTGTTCATGAAATTGAAATGGATGAAGAAAGTTTGGGTTGAATCTGTTTGTGTTTGAAGGAGAAGGAATGGCGGGGGTGATTATGGGTAAGGCCTAGATTATTCTGAAGAGAGACTAGAGCTGCGAAAGCTGCTGCTGCTGCCGCCATGGATGAATATGATGGATTCTCCATCCTCAAGAACGAGCTCTATACGTAGATTACTCAAACAAAAAGTTCGACAAGCCAATTCCTATCAACATTGGAAACTAACTTTCATATCTCATTTTCTTCTCTGTTTCAAACAATAGTTTTTAAAATGTTAACTTCACAAATTTAAATTTTAATAAATCTAGAACAATCAATTTTGAATAAATAATTTGATTCGGGCTATGACATAAACTGTTATTAAAGTTACATTTTAACAAAACTTTATTTTTGTTTCATAATAACGATAGTATTGGATTGTCACAAAATAAAATATGTCAATGTCATTTTTTAAAGTATAATTTTTCCTTAATTGATAAAGTAATAACTGAAATATCGATAGTTCACTATGGATTATTGTGTATATAAATACGATGATACATATGGTTGAAGAAGCACAAAAAGAATTTTGATTTGAATAGATTCTTGATGAATTTTTCTAATACTCCCTCCGTTGTGCACTATTTGTTGTTTTGGGACGTCCATGGAAATTGTGCACATTTCTACTTTAGTACATGACCTTACATATGTATTAATAAATTTTAAGGAGGTGGAGCTCCCTTCATTCTCACTATATATGAAGTATATTAAATTAAAATAAATTGATAAATAAGATCAATTTAATTTTTAATAATTTCTTAAATTGATATATAAGGTAAATTAATTTCTAATGATTTATTAAGTACTTTATAAATATAATTTAATGATTGTACCACTCGTAAAAGTATGTAACAAGAGCACCAAAAAAAAGTACTCCTAGTTTCAAATGTGGAATGGTTAATAACTTTACCTAATTTTTAAAACGTGCTAATATATATAATTTGCGGAAACTTATCCCAAATTTTACTACAATTGAACTTTGGTAATCAATTTGCTTATTATGATAACTTTTTAACCTTGATTATGGAATTTCACAAATCCATTTCATAATATTGGTAATTCAAAATCAGAATTCCAACATCTAGTCCACAAAATATACGGAGTATATACTTAGTTAACTAAAATAACTTAATAATAAATATTTATACTAAAATAATAAATTAAATTGAAATAAGGCAATCTTAAGAAAAATATCTATACTTGAGCAACTTTATTTACATTTTCTTTTTGTTGTTGCTAAAGTAAATTTAATATTGTGGAGAGTTGGGAGTCTTCATAGTTCATATATCTATATGTTCATATATATACTTACCATCTATAAAAAAAATTAAATCAAACTAAAATAATAAATAAGGTAAATACCATGCATACTTAAATTTATACATATATATATATATACTATATTTAAATGTATAATATAGTATTACATAATTGTCCATAAATTTAAAATACTACAAGATATAATAGGCAATCTACATTAAGTACTTAATGCTCTTTTTATATAAGTATAGATTAAACAAAATCCAAGTTTGAACCCAAAGAAATAAAATCAAGTATTCTAAGATACTAGTAAGTTTTTATTTTTATTTTATTTTTTAATTTTTAAAAAGTCCAAAATTGTTCATTCTTTTCGCTCGGCCACAATAACGATTTTGGACTTTGTTTTTGTCATTAAATAATACTCCACTATCTCCGTCCACGATTTAGTGACACTATTAATATATTGGAACGCTCACGATTTACTGACTCTTTCTATTTGAAGAAGTAAGCCTCACAATTACTTTAACACTTTAATACTTTATCGCTCTACTTTTTAACAATTTAACACTTTAATACAATTAAAATAGGGGATTCTAACATAGCCCCTTTTCTCTCAATATAGCCTCTTATTTAAAATAATAATAAATATAATAACAAATGTACCATAATACCCTCATAGCTCCCCACGTAAGAAATCTAAAAATGAACACTACTAAACCGGATCTCAAGCGACTAAACCCTAAGATTTAAATTCGTAATTGAACGGCAAATGAATTGAGAGATGTTTATGGATATCGGAGCGGTCTAAGGAAAAATTTGATGAAACTACCTAGGACAAAATGATGGCTTTTGTTCATTATCAATTCTCGAAGCAAAGCGTCGTTCTATGGATGTAAAATCTCGCCAATCCATGCAATTTCTAAGATACATTTGTGATATATTTTAACAAAAACTGATAAAATAAATCTTTACTACAAAAAGCTAACAACGAGTTCGATGGATATAAAATCTCGCCAATCCAAGCAACTTCTAAGATACATTTGTGATAAATTTTAACAAAACTGATAAAATAAATCTTCACTACAAAAAATCTAACAACAAGTGCCCCGTTGTGTAAGGTATGGAAATCGATGAGATTTTCATCCACAAAAATTAAATTAAATAAACTAAATCATTGATGCCTTTAGAAAAAAGCTATATTGGTTGCGCAGTTATTAATTGTATGATATCGGTGTTCTAGAACTTTGATTCTCATGTTAAAATCAAGCAAATATATATTTGTGTGTTTTGTCATGAATTTATCTCATAGTTCTTCATATATTATACCTTTGCTAATTAATTTCTCCAACTGTTTAGCAAGTTTCTTCATGAATAGGATTCTTGTTTTCTGTGGACGAGGAAAACACGGAAAATTTACAGGCATATAGCCCCAATACCGTAAGGAGGCTATGGAGTAATTAGAACAAGATTCAAATTATAATTTAATTTCGGGGCTATAAGGGCAATTTAGTACATTTAATATTATTTTCATTATTAATTTAAATAGGGGGCTATAATGAGAGAAAGGAAGGCTATGTTTAAAGAGAAATACTTGTATCAGTCCAAACTCACATTGAGGTCGATTGAATATTTTTATAAGACTTTCTATTTGGGTTGTGGGCCAAGTAAATTAATTGGGTCAAATAATTTATTTTGCTTTCAAAAGACTTGGCCGCACAGTATGGGCATGCTCATATAAGTCTTTGTCATGTTTAAAATCACCCTTAAAAATATTAGATGGACCCACAAATATCTCACTTTAACACTTTAATATTTTAATTTATTAATACATTCTCAAAACACATTAAACTCCGTGTCCAAAATTTTGGTCACTAAATCATGGACAAAGGAAGTATGATATGGAAAATAAAAATCTAAAGTAAACTACTACTACCATATTAAAAATCACAAGCAATTTAAAAAAAAAAAAAAGCATTTCATTTTTCTTTTTGAGCCGTTCCATTCAACACATTTTATTTCCCTCCTTAGTTAATGTAAAAGAAAAAATGAGACACTTTGAATGGAGGGGAGTAATAAGTTTATCACATGTCACTACAAGAATTGCAACTCTTTGTCATTTTTGTTGTTGTAGTATTTCTTTGTAGTTGTTGAAAATATATAATAAGCTGGAAAAAGGGAGGGGAAACGAAAAGGAGAAAAGAACAAAAGTGCAATCAAACTTGGTTACTTTTCCACAATAAAGAAAGTTTGAAGGAAGAAAATGTTTTGTCACGTTTGGCTACTAGTGAAATTCACAACAAATTACAAGATTCAAAATAGGGGTGGAGAGGGACAGGATAAATTTAAGATGATTCAATGTCAAGTAAGTCAACTATAAAGAAGAAGACTTGAGAGATATGCTATAGTCTTCCCAATTGCAGAATTTTATATACCGTTCAAGATTATTTTTCAAAATGCCAAATTCTTTGCTTCATCAGTTTTATGTCCTCTCTTTAAGGGAAAAGTAGCAAATATGTCCCTAATGTCGACACTCCTAATGCGCATAGCACCGTAACGAATCGTTTGGGGCAAAAATGATCCTAACGTCTTTAAAGTCGAGCAAACATACTCTCTCTACTAACAGATGCCTTAACACTGTTTGATTTTTTAATTTATTTTTATTTTTATTTTTATTTTTTATTTTTACTTATGCAGGTAACATTCAATGAATTATCATCATTACCTCCAACAAATAAAAAAGCAATCATCTGCGAGTTGAACACTTTCATCTCTTCTAAATTATTTTTTAATTTCCATGTTTACTTCATCCGTTCTCATGGCCCCCGTCTCCTCCCCTTCCAACGCCAGGTTGTTGCCATCGTTTGCCAACCAAAAACTCTTCTCTTTCTCCGCCTCATTTATTAAAGTGTATTGTGAGACCTACTATCAAAAAAAGAAAGGATTTAAAGATGGTGGACGTCCCAATATAGTATTAGGGTCTAAAGATCGTGAACGAAGAGAGTATATCCCTATTGGGTAAAATCAACACTCTAGAACACAAGTAACTAAAACCGGCCGCATAAAAAAGTCAGAAAAAAAGAAAGAAAGAAAAGAAAGTAGGACAAGGGTAGAATACCAAAACGTGGGATAACATAGATGATGAGCGGGTCAACAGCTAGCTCTATATACAAATTTGCCTATAAAACTAGAGAAATAACGCCATAAAAAAAACATTCTCATCAATTAATTTTACAAATTCAAGGAGAATGGGCTCCAAGTCTATTATATTTCTAAGCCTTTTCTTAGCCATTGTTCTTATTTCATCACAAGTAGCTGCAGCCTCCAGAGAACTTAGTGACAATACAAACGCTGCCAATCCATGTAAGCAATTCATTTCTCCTAATTCATTCCCTTTTTCATGATATATATACCTTCAATTAATTATTTGGATTTTTTTTTTCTCCTAATTAATTAGGCCAATTCCAATGTAAGTATATATCTTCTTGAAATAAACTAACTAGCTAGGGTTCTGTCACAGCTAAGCAAGTAACGAAAAGTAATGAAGTTGGCTACGACCAACGTCCACCTGTATATGGAACAACGTGCCCCTACGGTTGTTGCGGCAATGGCTTTATTCACGGCAGTTGTACATGTTGCAGTCCTTGAGCCAACAGAACGAAGTAGAAAGTTTGCGACTTTTCTATGTTTCGTTTCATCAGTATACGCAATCTATGTATGTTTACGTTTATGATTCCATCATACAGTATTCACCAGTCTATATTATATTATATTATATTATATTATGCGAGAGCCGTGCTGGTCATCAGTACTAGCTAGGTAGTACTTCATATAGTGTGTAATAGTGATGTAATTTGCTTCATTTTAATTTGCTCAGCTTCTTCATATATGAATGTACTGACTCATGCAGTTTTTGGTTCCTATTATAGTGCGCATGTATTTCTAAGGTCGATAATACTTAATAAGAAGATACGATTAAAAGGAAAAGCCCGCACCGAAGTCTTAAAAGTTACTTGGTTCCTTTCCAATTCGAGGATATGGAAATGCAAGAAAACTTTGAGTGCCAAACATGCAAATATTTAAGAAATTATTAGTTCTGAATTCACCCTAGTAAAATTAGGGTTTAGAATTACATTTAATTCGGTGATTTTTCGAAATCAAATCAAACAGAATTGGCACTAAAATCAGACCAAATCAAGTGGTATTTCGCACATTTTTTATTTTTATTTTAAATGATAAAAGCAATGCTAAGTTGGTAAGACGTTTTTCCTCCGATCCAAGAAGTCGGGAGTTCGAGTCACCCCGAGTGTGTGTCTGTGTGAGTGTGTTGTGTTTGCCTGATAAAAAAAATAAAATAAAATAATTCAAATATTTATTGATATCTACAGGGGTAGTTGTTTTGAATTCTCTTATTTCTGAAATTATATGGAAAATTATATTGTATATTATTTTTGAACTTTTATTTATATTTATTATAAAAAGTGTCTTGTTTACAAAATTTGATTTGCCTATAATACCTTATTATATATTTAGTTTTAAAAACAATATTATAATATAATATTATTATCTTAAGTAGTTTAATAAGAGTAAAACTCTATCCAAATTATGATAGCACATTATTTAATCCTTCAATCGTTAAGATGTGAGAAAAAAAAAAAAAAAAACTTGAATTTCTCCCGGCAGTAGGACGTGTAATTGGCAATCAAAATTCTTGGGTTAATTACAATTAAATATTAACAAACTTCAAATTCATGCATGTAATATAGAGTAAAATTGATTGATATTCTGCATAAAATAATTTATATACCAATTACAAAAGAGTCTTCATAAAAAGTCAAATTATTGACGATAAATAAATCACGTACCTTTTGTAACTTTGAATATAATGGCTTAGCTATTTCAGTGTTTTTGGACTTCTCGCCAAAAAAAAAAAAGAAAATCCAATTTAATTTTTTAAAATAAAAATGGTTGTACAAATATGTAGGGTGTGTTCTCTTTGATATAGAAGAAAAAAGAGGGATAAAAAATAATGGAAAATTTTATCTCATAATGTGATTCTTATTTATTTTATCATATGTTCTTTAAGGTGGAAAATAGTGTGAAAATATTATCACTCTAAATTGGTGGCAAATATTATCATGATTTGGAGTGAAAAGGTGGAAAAATGGATGTCTAAGGAAAAAATTTCCATGTCCAACGAAAATTATCCATTATAAAAAACAAGAAATAGAAATTAAAAAAATGGTGGAAATATTTTTTCTCTTTAATGTTCTCTCATTTTCCTTCAAAGAGCATACTTAGAGTACATATAAAAGTCATCAAGAAATAGGTATATACAGTAACCTTTTGGTAGTTGGAGCATATAGACATAGGTGACATCCCACGTAAAAAACCAAGAAATGAATTGTAAAAATGTCTTTTGAAGTATACATAGAGAACTATTTTCCTATATGAAATCTATAATAATGAAAACCATCTTAATTATTACTTTTACGTTTTAATAACAGAAATATACTCCATATGTGCTTATACTTCTTCTATTCTTCTAAGATCACTTAATTTCGATTGATCATATCATAACAATATAAATGATAATTATCAATATTGTATGATTTAAAAAAAAAAAAGTTAAACTAGATTTGAAAATACTACAGTGTTCATCTCTCGTGTACTTTTCACATTTACTTGCCAAAATTTTGTTGAAGTCAATAATTTATTATAATTAAAATATTTATAATTTTTCTAAGGAATTTTTTTCTTTCACGGTATATTAGTACTATTTAAAATAAATTACACATATACAATAGAGATTATACGTGCAATGTACGTAATCACTGCTAGCTTTATCAAAAGTTCTAAACTTACTTTATATAAATAATACTAATCAATTTAATAATTAGTATATTATATTACAATTTACTGTTTGATTCGTTTTTACATTTTTTAAAAATCAAACTGATAAAATTAAATTGTTAATCATTATTTCGTAAAAAGTGAAACCAAAATCCGTTTTCGAACTTTAAACCAAACTAATTAAACCAACCAATAATTAGATTTCATTTACAATTTTAACCGTACTTCAAATACCCCTAGCTATATTTTATTGTTCTAATTTTCCACAATTAACCAAATTTTCAATAAATTTATTGAAATTGTCGTCAACTCTCTTTCCACCGGTTGCAAAAAATATTAAAATTGTTAATTGGTTTTAGTATTGCAGCTTATCGGAACAACATTATTTTGGCATGAGATGGTAGAGAAAATTTCACCTCACCTCATCGGTGATCCGAGTCTGTGTTTCGACAATTGGAGAGGAAAAAAAAAAGCAAGACATTTTTGAAAAATCTATTGAAAGTTTGAGATACCGACTAAATAAATTGAAGTTAAGATCATACATACGAAATATTTGAAAGTCGACATCATACACTATAATTAACCCAATTCCATATGAAACCTGATCACTGATGATGCATTTTTTAAGAATATAAGCACTCACTCATTTATACATAAATTGAATTTCCGACGTATAAATTGAAGTAAAAATAAAAATATGTTATCAATCACTGATGTCACTAACTATACATAAGCATGGGAGCTCGCTAAATAGTATTTCATCCGTTTTCCATTTCTTAACCCAAAATTTTTCGGTATGTATTTCCACCAAAACTTAATACGGGTTTTAAAATATAAATTTGAAATATTTTTTTTTTAAAACCCGTACTAGATTTCGGTAGAAAGGCGTGCCAAATAGTATTAGAGCATCCACAGCCGAGAGCCCCTAAAAGGGGCTCTCGGCCACTTTCCGGTGGAGAGGGGCTCTCTCCCTTCTCGCCCACGGGCTCTCTCTCCGGGCTCTCTCTATTTTAATGTATTATTTTTAATTCTTTTTTTAATTGATTTTCAATTTATTTTTAATTCAATTTTTGCTTTGATTTATATTTATTTATTTAATTTATATTTTTTATTTAAAAAAAGACACTAAAATTTTGGATTTTCTTTTATTTGATTCAAACATTTTTTATTACACATCAAATGTTGGAAATTGAAAGAATTTTGTATAGTAGTTACGTTGTTGATTATCTTCTTTTTCTCTTGTCCCACATTTTATATTGCTTCATTATTCCACATCAAAAAATTGAGAAAAAATGGGAGGAGTTGAAGCATTTATATATTGCTTCCTTGTCCCACATTTAAAATATGAGGAAAAATTTGAGATTGAGTAGTCTATAAATATTTTCTTCTACCTCCTTCTCAAAACACACAAAGAAAGGATAATTAATAAATTTATCCTACTTTGAATTAATTAATTAATTAATTAATTATTGATTGATAGCTTTTTTTTCCGGCTGAAAATCATTTAAAAAAAAAATAGGTGGCTGATGTCATAATGATGTCAGCACACCTCAGAGAAGGGGCGCGAGCCAGGCTTGGGGTTGCGGACCGGGCATGAGTCCCACCGGACTTGCCAGCGCGCGGCGGGCTCGAGCCCCTCCGGCTCCGGCCCGCTGTGGATGCTCTTAGTGTTAAAAAATGAAGGATGAAGGGAGTAAGAAGAAAAAAGAAAATTGTGACGCACATCGAGTCAAGTGAATAAGTCAAGTCTATTAAAACGTGGCACTTGGCGACAATACATAACTTTCAATCAATTTGAAGAAAAATACTCCCTTCGTCCCCTATATACATGTGCTTATTACTCGTTTGGGACGTCCTCCATATATAGGTGCATTCCATAAATAGAAAGATTTTCTTACCACAATTATTTATTCACCCTCACTTTATTCTTACTTTTCCCGATTTCTATCTACTTTTCTTACTTTCTCCCTACTTTATTTTACTTTCTCACTTTACACCAAATTCGTTTTAATCTGCGTGCCGTTTCTCTTTGCACCATATATAAGGGACAGAGGGAGTATCTAGTCATTATACACTTTCCAGGATTATTCCAAGCGAATCTTACTTGGGGAAAATGTAATTGAGTTCTACAACTCCTGAATCAATTTTTTTATTGTATTTTGGTGTTGTATTTTTTAATTTGCAATCACGGATGAATGGCACGCCCCCTCCCATTAATAATTCCACCAAGTCCTCTAAGGATAGGATTACCTGTTTCTTCTCTTCTTTTCTTGGGTCTTTATTCTATTTAATTTTATTGAGTCCTTATACTTCTATATTTTTAAAAGGTAATTACACTAGTCTAACAAGGTGTGCATTTATCGAGAAAGGGATTGTTATTTTATTTTGATACAAAAAATTAAAATTAAAGAATAAAGGATTATGTAGTATTAAAAATGAAAAAAACAGAAATTAAAAAGATCATGCAAAAATATATAAAGAAAAACAAAGAATTAAAAAGATCATGCAATAAAAATAAAAATTAGAAGGGTCAATCAAACTTAAAGATTCTTAGCATATTAAACTAGAAATAATTTATTTAATAAAATTTAGTCTATATCTCTTTAATCAGAAACGCTCTAATGCCCACCATGGACACGCTTAATGTGCCCACCGGTAATGTGGCAATGCCACATCGGTAATTTTTCCCGTTAGGTTTAATTTTTTTAGGTATAGTTTAGTTTTTATAGTAGTGTTTAATTAATTTTGGTATATTTTTTAATTAATTTCTTTATTTATCCCAATACCAAGTCATCCGTAAGCACATTAAGCGTGCCCACGGTGGGCATTGAAGCATTACTTTCTCTTTCATACTAATTTGTATCTCTTTCATTAATGGATTTGCAGAACTATTGAAGTTTTTGGTGATAAATCAAAAAGAGATATGAATTAAAAAATAGTACAAGGACCTTTCAAATTAAATATAATAGTACAAGGACTACTTATAATAAAATATAATCGTACAAGGATTTTGTAAAATCAAAATATAATATAAGGATAATGTAAAATCAAATATTGAAATACAAAGACTTTAAAAAACAAAAAGTAAAAGAACCTTTACATGTGTTTTATAAGGAATACAAAATTGACCAGCTGGGCGCCTACCACAGGCGACTTCCGTGAGCGACCGTATTTTATGCATCCTGTTTCCTTTTTCTTTTGGTCTCATTTTCTAATGCATTATTTCCTCTTTCTTCCTAATATTTTATTTATTTATACATGCAATCTAGATGAGTTTTCACACACAACAATTTTTTTCCTTTCCTTTTTTATATTTAAATTAATGTTAAATTGTACTAATATATGAAAACTCAACTTAGTTAGGGAATTATTAAATTCTAATTAGAAACTAATAAACCATAATTGAGATTACTAAACCCTAAAATAATAAATATGAATTTCCAAAACACTATTATTTAATAAAAAGTTACCTAAACACTATTACTTTTTATCAGAATATTTGATAAAATTCAATTAAGATTTATTATTATAGGGTTCAGTAATTCCAATTAGGGTTTATTATTATTTCTGGCTAGGGTTTAGTAATTCCAATTAGGGTATATACATAATATTCATTTATTTTAAGATATTATTCATATTTTAGAATCTGAACCTTAAAAATATTTAAATACACTCATAAACATTTTCTAAGTCTTTGTATTTCAATATTTTTAGGGTTCAGATTCTAAAATGTAATATAGTAGTTATTCATAATAATTATTTATATGTTAGAATTGAAAATTTTCAAAATTATTTCACCTAATTTTGAATTTATCAACTCTGATATAATTAATAAAAAAATGAAATTAAATTCTAAAAGATAATTATAAACCCTAATTGAATAGATGAACTCTTGAAAATAATCATAAAATTAAACTAAATCATTATAAAATAAATTTATTGAAAAAAAAGTAGATAAAACTAAGAGAACTTGAGACTCCAAATTTGGGATGGAGGTTCTAAGTGAAATTGCCACGAAAAAAGAAAAACTAACAGAAAAAAAGATAAACTAAAGAAGAAAAAATCTAAAATATGGGACCAAATTAATTGTGGAATCTGCCACGAAATTGAAGAGAAGAAATCTGAGAAGCAGCAGCCATATGCATATATACATGGATACAAATACGTATATACCACAGCTAGCTGTAGTTTGCACACATCATCACTCATCTCCTTCACAATGGCGAACTTGTTCTTATCTGTACTCATGATCTCTATTATTACAGCAACAACTTTTACTACTCTTTCCTACAGCCAACAGTGTCTCCACCATCAAAAAACTTCGTTGCTTCAACTGAAGAATGAGTTGAAATTCGATTCTTCTAATTCAACAAAACTGGTGCAATGGAATCGAAAAAACAACGACTGCTGCAACTGGTACGGGGTGGGATGTGACGGTGCAGGCCACGTCACGAGTTTGCAGCTCGACCATGAGGCCATTTCCGGTGGAATCGATGATTCGTCGAGTCTGTTCAGACTCGAGTTTCTTGAGAAGCTCAACCTAGCCTACAACGTCTTCAACCGCACTCAGATTCCAAGAGGTATTCAGAATCTCACGTATTTGACACACTTGAATTTGTCGAATGCTGGTTTCACTGGGCAGGTTCCACTTCAACTTTCCTTCTTGACAAGATTAGTTAGTCTCGACATCTCCAAGTTCCGTAGGGGCATCGAGCCTCTAAAACTCGAGCGCCCAAATTTGGAGACGCTTCTCCAGAATCTGAGTGGACTCAGAGAGCTCTGTCTTGATGGTGTCGATGTTTCGTCTCAAAAGAGTGAGTGGGGTCTTATTATCTCTTCCTGTTTACCAAACATTAGGAGTTTGAGCTTGCGTTATTGTAGTGTTTCTGGGCCTTTGCATGAGAGCCTTTCGAAACTTCAATCCCTTTCCATTCTTATACTAGATGGGAATCACCTTTCCTCAGTTGTCCCCAACTTCTTTGCAAATTTCTCAAGTTTGACAACTTTGAGTCTTAAAAATTGCTCTTTAGAAGGTTCTTTCCCTGAGATGATCTTCCAAAAACCCACTCTACAAAATCTCGATTTATCTCAGAATATGCTACTCGGTGGAAGCATACCGCCATTTACTCAAAATGGATCTCTTAGGTCTATGATCCTCAGCCAGACCAACTTCTCGGGGTCGATACCAAGTTCAATTAGCAATCTCAAATCGTTGTCGCATATAGACCTATCTTATAATAGATTCACAGGACCTATTCCATCCACATTGGGTAACCTATCTGAGTTGACATATGTCCGTTTATGGGCTAACTTCTTCACCGGCTCACTTCCTTCCACGTTGTTTCGAGGTCTATCCAATCTTGATAGTTTAGAATTAGGGTGTAACTCATTCACCGGTTACGTACCCCAGTCTCTCTTTGATCTCCCTTCACTGCGGGTAATTAAGCTTGAAGACAACAAATTTATTGGGCAAGTTGAAGAATTTCCCAACGGAATTAATGTCTCTAGCCACATTGTTACTTTAGATATGAGCATGAATCTATTAGAAGGGCATGTTCCTATCTCTCTCTTCCAAATTCAAAGCCTTGAGAATCTTGTACTATCCCACAACTCCTTTTCCGGCACTTTCCAAATGAAAAACGTTGGGAGCCCCAATCTTGAAGTTCTTGATCTATCTTACAACAACTTGTCAGTAGATGCCAACGTGGATCCAACTTGGCATGGATTTCCCAAGCTGAGAGAGTTAAGCCTAGCTTCGTGTGACTTGCATGCCTTCCCTGAATTCTTGAAACATTCTGCTATGATTAAATTGGACCTTTCAAACAATCGGATTGATGGGCAGATACCTAGATGGATTTGGGGAACAGAGCTTTATTTTATGAACCTCTCTTGTAATCTTCTGACAGATGTGCAAAAGCCTTACCATATCCCAGCTTCTCTTCAATTACTAGACTTACACTCTAACCGGTTCAAGGGCGACCTGCACCTCTTTATTTCTCCCATCGGAGACCTCACGCCCTCTCTTTACTGGTTATCTCTCGCAAACAATAGTTTCAGTGGATCGATTCCAACCTCCCTATGCAACGCCACACAACTTGGAGTTATTGATCTGTCTCTGAATCAATTGAGTGGAGATATAGCCCCTTGTCTGCTTGAAAACACTGGGCATATCCAAGTGCTTAATCTGGGGCGAAACAACATCAGCGGACACATCCCGGACAATTTCCCTTCCCAATGTGGGTTACAGAACTTGGATCTTAACAACAATGCTATACAAGGGAAAATCCCAAAGTCCCTTGAGAGTTGCATGTCGTTGGAGATCATGAACGTCGGCGACAACAGCATCGACGATACTTTCCCATGCATGCTACCGCCGAGCTTGTCCGTCCTTGTCCTGCGCTCCAACCGGTTCCACGGAGAGGTTACCTGTGAGAGAAGGGGCACGTGGCCGAATCTCCAGATCATCGATATATCTTCCAACAATTTCAATGGAAGTCTTGAATCAATAAACTTCTCTAGCTGGACAGCAATGGTGATAATGAGCGATGCACGTTTCACGCAGCGCCACTGGGGGACTAACTTCCTGTCGGCTTCCCAATTCTACTATACGGCCGCGGTGGCGCTGACCATCAAAAGGGTGGAGTTGGAGCTCGTCAAGATTTGGCCGGACTTTATTGCCGTTGATTTGTCCTGCAATGACTTCAATGGAGATATACCAGATGCAATAGGCGATCTGACCTCACTCTATGTTCTCAACATATCTCACAACGCTCTCAGTGGAAGCATCCCGAAGTCGTTGGGTCAATTGTCGAAGCTCGAATCACTCGATCTCTCGCGAAACCGGCTGTCAGGGCATGTACCGACGGAGCTCGGAGGTCTGACATTCCTCTCGGTCTTGAACCTGTCGTACAATGAGCTGGTTGGAGAGATCCCGAATGGGCGTCAGATGCATACATTTTCAGCTGATGCCTTCAAAGGTAACGCGGGATTATGTGGTCGCCATCTCGAGAGAAATTGCAGCGATGATCGATCGCAGGGGGAGATTGAGATTGAGAATGAGATTGAGTGGGTGTACGTTTTTGTTGCATTGGGATATGTTGTGGGCTTAGGAATCATTGTGTGGCTACTTTTGTTCTGCCGAAGCTTCAGATACAAATACTTCGACAAAATAGATAAGGTCGTTCAAGAGACATTTGATGCCAGAGACAGGAGAAGAAGAAGACGACGCGGAACAAGAATAGTAAGGAATCAAGTGGTCAGGAGATCACACTAATGATGAGGCATGTTATTGTCAAAGATTATTCAAGTTTTGTAGGTTTCTGCGCAACATTATTTTAAGTCTGAATAATACTATTGCATCAGGCCATTAAAAATGCTCAAAATTTCTTATAGATCAATACAAAATTGGACAGCATCATCTACTTCAGCTTTACTATAAGAAACTCAATTAGAGATCGAACTACTATCAATTCATTAATCAAAAGGCACACAAAAAATTATATTAAAATATATATACTCGAGGCCTTTGTGCTGTGTATGTATGCACGTATCGTAAAAGATATCGAGTTCATTAGTACAACAAACGGCATGAAAGTAAAATTAGAAATGGAAACCTACTAGTCTAAAAAATGTGTCCCATTAATTCTCCGTCCCTCATTATCAATTTCCTAATAATAATAAAAAAAATATAATATGATTAGTCAAACTCTCTCCTCCGTCCACTATTGAAATTTAAAAATCTTTTAAATTACCTTATTTGCAAAAAAAAACAACTTCATTACTTTATCACTTCTCCCAACAACTTTATCATCCATTACCGACTACTCGCTCTATCCCAATTATCCTATCTCATATATGAATAAAAATAAAACATGATAATTGAGACGGAAGGAAAGTACTTTAATAGATTTTCCCTAACACTCGTACCCCGTGAAATTTAACATGAAAATAGGAGATAGGGGGAACACTAAATATTGAATTTTGAGAAATTATGGAACTAGTTTTCGATTTATTGATCCTAATAACTTTTGGCAAAAACTTGGGTGAGCCTGGCTCATGGTGAGCCCAGCCAAAAGTGTCAATCTTTATAATAAAAATATTAATTTACATGAATAAAAGTGTCAATCTTTAACATAATTATTTAACGAATAAAAGTGTCAATTTTCAAAAGTGTCAATCTTTATGCAGAAAAGTGTTAATCTACATGAATAAAAGTGTCAAACTATTTGAACTCACTCACCGTGAGTCAGACTCACCCAAGTGTGCCCCATAACTTTTTGGCTAAAAACATTGATATTAAGTGCTAGAAAAAAAATTATAACATGCCTAATTCAACTAATCGACTATAGTAATTTAATAATTTTGATCACAAAATAAACCATACTCCCTCCATCCTAACGAAGATGAGACGTTTCATTATTCTATATATACTCTATCACAATATCATACTCTCTCCGTCCATGATTTATTGGACTAAATATTTGTAGACGGAGTTTAATGTATTTTGATGATTTATTAATAAATTAAAGTGTTAAAGAGCGTAATTATAAAAACATTTTTGTTGTAAGCATAGCAAATAAAATACAATTAAGCACGCCAGGTGCATAGCATGCCAGAAGGCTATCTATACCATATCATATCAATATATAAAAGAGCTTTATTTTACAAAATATAGATTGCCTATAATATCCTTATAATATAATTTAAATTAAGGATAATTATGTAATTTAATATATTACTATAAATTAAGTTTAGTTCACCTAATTTTTTCGAAAAGATAATGATGAATACGTACACTATTTATTTTTGTAAAAGGTATATAGCTGAATATATGCAATTATAAATACTTCCAAATTCCAATTAACGGCATCATTCTATTGATTTTTTATTTTATTTTATTTTATAAAAAATCGATGTACTATAAATTATGTAGAGACGCACTATATATCTTGATAATTGATAACAAATGAATCAAGCTTTATTTATTTATCTTATTTTTTTTTATTTCGTAAAAAATCGATATACTATAGATTATGTAGATACGCACGACATTTCTTGATATAGTTAACAAATGAATCAAGCTTTATGTAAAAACGTTAGGTTTTTATGCAAAAAAAATTAAAAATTTACTTCCGACTATATAAATTACTTCAAGAGACTCGTTTTATTAAATATAGCTTGCCTATTATATATATATATATATATATATATATATATATATATATTTTGAAAGCACCTATTACATTCTTGTAGTATTTCAAAATTCAAGGATAATAAATTAGGGAATAGGTATAAATTTAAGTAGGGTTATAAGAGCATCTCCAGCCAAGAGCCCTTTAGGGCTCTCGGCCACTTCCTTGGAGGGCTCTCCCTGATTTCATCTCCAGCCGAGAGCCCCTCCCCCCGGGCTCTCTCTATTTTAATATATTATTTTTAATTAGTTATTTATTCGATTTTTGATATATTTTTTTAATTTGTTTTTCATTTCGTTTTTCGTTCGATTTTATTTATTTAATTAATTTTATTTTCAATTAAAAAAGTAACAAAATTTTTGGAATTTTTTTATTAAATTGAAACGAATTACAACAATTAAAATTTAAAAAAAAATTACAATTAAACTAGCTACTTTTCGATCATGCTCCACAATTTAGTCATGAGGAGCTGATGCTGCTCCAACTCCTCCGGTGTCATATGTGTGGTATCAGTGGCGAGCAACTTGCTATACGAAGTCATGAGCTTGCTAGTATAGGCTTGCTTCTTCTTCTCCAAGACGTCCTCCTTCTTCTTTGCAATCGATAAGTACGTCTGATTAACTAATTCGTTTGATTGCCAAAACTCCTCTTCGGCTCTCTCCGGAACGTCCTCCAAATCAATCATCTCCTCAGTTTGTTTGCCTTTTCCTTTATTCCTTCTTTGTGCGACAGCTTTTTTATTCCCAATCGGCCGGGAGCATTCCGGAAAATAGTCATCTTCTTCCGCAATTTCTGCATCGGGATTGCTGGAGTTGGACGACCCGTCTGTGCCCTTCTACTTTTTATTACCGCGATAAAGATCATACTTGGGCAATTTCAGCAGCTCCTCATAGGCCTTCCCATATTGGAAAGGTTGTTTTGTCTCAGCTAGATACAACGCACATGCTTTGTTAAAGATGTCGATTGCGTCTTCTCCGCTCTTCCACTCCCTCATAGCTTGAGTGTAGTAGCCATGGAATTTGTTGCATTTGGGCAACATTCACTGATAATGCCCCTTCAGCATCTTCTTGTTTCTGAGCTTGTAGCCGATAGTATGAATCGTAGCGTTGTACCTATCTACGACTTTGCCCCAGAAAATGACCTCCTTCTGTCGATCGCCAACTCCTGGGTCTTTGGAAATGCTAGACCACACCTTGATGAGATGAGCCGACTCTTCCGGACTGTACGGTACGGCCTTCGTCCTTGCGGTTGATTCCGGCTTTGGGGCGGCAGCCGTCGATGCGCTCCCTTTCTTCTTGGCTGCTAGACGTATATTCGAAACTGACTCGAAAGAACTCGACAGATTTAGCCCTTCGAGATCTTTTGTCGCACCAGACTTCCCCTGAATGGCGGAGTTTTGAATTGATCGAAGATGGGTGGAGACGTCTTGATAACCGGTAGAGAATATCCTATGATTGGGCGTTATTTCTCTACTTATTTCATGGATATTTTGGTGAAATTTGGTGTCATTTTGAGTAATAGTGCCTTGATTTGGATTAATTGTATGTATTTTTGTAGGAGAAAGATAATTTTTGGTGACTTTGGAGCTATTTTGGAAGATATTCTCGAAGTTGGGACTGAGCAAAAGAAGAAGTGATCTGCTAAAAATTCAGGCGGCGAGCCCATACCGCCTGAAAAGTACTGGAGCTGAGCGAGAATAAAAGAATTTTGGGATTTTCAAGTTCTAGAAGGCCTTTAATTATTTCTTTCCGGGATTAATTAATGTAATACTGTGTTTTAGTATTTTATTTAGTTAATAGATTCTTTAGATATTATTAGATATAGTTAATTTATTTCTTTCCTAGATATATTAGGTTTTGAGATTTATTTCTTTATTATAAGGAAATTCCTTAGATTTATAGAAGATTGGGATTAGAAAAAGAGGGAGACTCACATATTGTTGAAGGGAGCAGTAGCTGGACAAACAATTCCGCCATTCTTCTTCTTCCTTTTCTTCTTTATTTTATTTTATTTTTTGCTTTTATTTTGTGTATGAATATTAGATAGTTTTCTTTATTCCGGCAAAGATAGTGAAGCCCAGGCGAGATTATTTTGTGAGATCTAATCAGTTTTTATACTTTAATTTATATGCTTGCATCTGTTATTCTCTGTGTTTATTTTTATGAATTGTTTCATGCTGCTAGGTAGTGCGCAATATTTAGTGGTTGGAAATTATTCTATAACCAATTGAATCGGCCATACGTAATTGTGGTTAGATTTAATTAGTGGTAAATTGACTTGTTTAAATCAAGGGAATAATAGTCTGAATTTGATAATCCTGCGTCAGAGTTTATCGGTTTTGAATCAGGTTTCTCTTGTTATTAATGCTGTCGACTCATTAAATCTATAGAGCGTCTCTTACGGTTGTCAGTCGATTAGGGAAATAGCTGGTGAAGCATCTTCCTGGTTATCGAGAATTTATGGAGAAATAAGATTGCGTCAGAAGCGTCTTCGGTGATCATAACCGGTTTGTTTGCATTAAATTAGAGTTATCTTTGCATCGATGATCAGAATAATTGAGCTAGGGTGGAACTTGTCTGCTGCTGGAATCGTCTTTAATTTGCTTAACCTAAAAATCAAAGTGTCTTTTAAATTCTTTGTTTATTTATTTTTTCTGATTTATTTTCGCATTTAGTTTAGTAAAGATTCATATTTTGCAGTTGGAAATTTGGAGGAAATCCCGCCAATCCCTTGGGAGACGATCTTGCTTACCAATGTCTGTGCAGCGTGGGCATACCGACCGAAAGTCGGAATTATTTTTGGTGTAAAATGACTCACCAAATTTTGGCACCGTTGCTGGGGATCGGTTTTTAAGCAGTATTTTTTGAATTTTCGACTTCTATTTTTTTTTAATTTTTGCTATTTTTTTTTCTGCAGATAATATGGTCAACAACGAGGAAGAAGGTCCAAAGCTAGAAGATCAGGTGATTAAGGAGTTAGGCCGTCAAAGGAGCACTCAACCATTGTGCATCGTTTTGCCAACCATTAATGAGAACTCCGAAATCAAGCCGAGCTTTATCCAAGTGCTTCTTAAGTTTGGTGATCGACCTGGAGAGAGTGCACATAAGCATCTTGCGGAATTCGATTTAGTGTGCTCTACTTTACGCCCACAAGGTTTTTCTGATGATGATTTGAGATTACTAACTTTTTCTCATACCTTGCAGGGAAGGGCTCGAGAGTGGTTGTTTGATCTCCTTCCTAGTTCCATCAATTCTTGGAACGATTTAGAGGAGCAGTTTTTGCGTAAATTTTTTCCCGAATCTAGAGCTGCAAATTTGTGAATTGCTATTAGTAGCATTAAGCAGAAGAAGGGGGAAAGTTTATCTACTTATTGGGAGAGATTTCAACAATTGTGCCGTAAATATCCAAACAACGGTTTTTCGGAATATCAATTGATCACTAATTATTTTTATCGTGGTTTGTCTTCTTTTGATAGGAAAATCATTGATGCTGCATGTGGAGGAACTTTGATGAACAAAACTTTGAATGAAGCAAGGCAACTCATCGTTGACCTGGTTTCCAATGACCAACAATACGAAGACGAGGACGATGATTGGTAGAGCCTGTCAAAAGAGCAGAAGCCACAAATGGATTGAAAGTGAACGACAAGATTGGTGCTCTAACTTCTTTAGTTAGAGGACTTGCTATAGCTCGAATGGAGAAAGCTTGTTTTAGCTATGGAGATGCAGAAATGAGGAACTGGAGCAATCTACATTCGAATTTATTTAATTTAGGATGGGTAAATCAGTCACCATTCAAGCAGTATGCCCATACCGACCACCCTCCAAAACCAGAATTGAGTGAAATCGTCAAAAGTCTCGCTCAGAGTCAACTATCGTTCCAAAAAGATACAAGAGCTGCATTGGGCAGTTTTGGTACACAGATCACATAGCTAACCACTCAAGTGAATGAGCTTCAAAAGAGTAACGATAAATTAGTCCCGTCTCAACCTGAGATAAATCCTGAGGAGTATATTAGTTCTATAAATATATTGAGTGAGTGTGTGTTGACCGAGCAAGAGGTTGAGAAGGACAAAATCCATGAAAAGCCACAAGAATTTGAAAAGCTTTCGTCAAAGGTATGTGGAGATTCTAAATTTTCTAATTCTAAATCGCTAATTCCACCACCTTTTCTTTCTAGGTTGGTTCATGATAACATGAAAGAACAAGATGAAGAAGAGATCTAGGAAGATCTCAAGCTTGAGCATGTTCTTTTCAGCGGATTAATGAGCAAGGATGCAACCACAGAGGCTAATAACAAATTTTCAAGGATGATCACGCAACCGAATTTGACTTGTGCAGTTTTTGCTTAGAATTCCTTAGGAAGTATGCCCATACCAGATGATGCTGAGAAACTGAAGTCGTCTATTGTGCAAGCTCCGAAGTCAAACATGAAGCCATTGCCTCAAGATCTGAAAAGCGCAAGTGTGGGGGAGTTTTACACACCTTCCATCAAAGAGCTTTGCATACGGCAAGAAGAAAATTGGTTGGAGCTTTGCATAGAGCCATCCTTGGGTGGATTTTGAGTAATATTTAATGGATGAAGCTGACTATTTTCAAGGGGATCAATCTGGCATCACCGAAAATTCCTTGATCGTGGAGCTCAAATTGTGTCGAGCCTAAGACCTTAAACAAGGGCGCTAGTTGGGAGGCAACCCAAGAGTTTTCGTTACTTTATTTCTTTTATAATTTTGTTTCATTTACAAAAAATAAAAAATAAAATAAGTTACTTATTTCTTTTGTTTAATTTTTTTGGCAGATTTGTGAGGCTTGGAGACCGAGATAAAAGAAGAAATTATCTGAAGATCCACATTGTCTTCATCAAGGCTGCAAAAACTGTCAAGTAGTATGCCCATACTGGATGAAAATCAGAAATCCCTCACCACACGATACTGAAGCAATTCAGGGAAGTTTTCTATTTTTCATTTTTTCTTAATTATAGTCTGGTTTTATGTTTGTTTTTGTATCTTCCTACACAATGAGGACATTGTATTGTCTAAGTGTGGGGGATATTTTTACCTTTCCATGTTTTGATTTCCTTTATAAAAAATAATAATAATAATAATAAAAAAGAGTCATTTTTTTTTGAGTCTTTGGCAACTGTGAGATGGATAATTTGAGTGGAAAGGATTAAGATTGGTTTGAGAATGTTTGGTTGTTTTCTTTCATGATGAATATGTGTGTTAGATGCCCACGTGTGTTCTTGGATGAGGAAAAAAATGCAAAGTTGATCACTTATTGTTGAAAACTTACTTAAATTGTGAGGATTGAGCCTTGTGAGGAAAACTATAATATGCTCTTTGTTTCTTTGTTGAGAGTTTCACACTTGACTTCTTGATGCTTGGTTTGCCTTGTTGCCATAATCGAAGCTGTTTTTTAAGATTCTTGCATGATAATGATTTAGGCATCTAGGATTAACCTTTCTTAGCCTATTCATTTACCTACCACCATATGTTATCCCCTAGTGAGCCCCTTTGTGCTTTATTATCCATTTTTCTTGAAAATTAAAGCTCACTCGTAATAACCTTTAGCCTTTCTTTTAGCCTTCTTTTGTCCCACTAAAACATATGCAAGTAGTTGACTTATATGGAGATGAGTACTCTATTTATTTTGGGTTTGTCAGGTGCGGAGTAATGGGAAGAGCAGAATAATTGTCCGCATAGATTTGGAAAAAAAAAAAGAGAGAGAAAGAAAGAAAAACACGAGATGAGAAAAGAGCCAAAAAAATAATAATGACTGAGAGCTTGAAGATTTTGTTAAAATTTGTGTGATCGCGCATGATGGAGTATAAGGTTTTGTATGTTTAAAGGAGAAAGAGTTGCGTGACTTCAAGCTATAAAAAAAAAAAGAAAAAAAGAAAAAAGAAAGCTGGTTATCTTTGAATTTTGTAGTGTCTTCCCTTGTATTTTGGATTGGAGCGCAACACATCAATGATGATTTTTTGTAGAGTTACTCTTGAAGCTAAATGAAGGTTATAGGTAGATTGCTTGCATATTTTCAGTTTTATGAGCCTATTTTTATCCATTTTATTTTATCCTACCTATGCACCATAGCCCCATTACAACCTTCCAAAAGACCTATTTATTTGTGCATGAATTTCTAATTTTTGCAGTGGAGATATTGACATATGGGCAAACTTATGGTAGAAAGTTTTCAAGTTGTGATTGAGAGTTTTAAATTTTGTCCATATTTTCCTTTGAGAGACTTGGAGTGAACTTGCTGAGGCTTGGATC
The DNA here is from genome assembly GCA_001642375.2 of Mentha longifolia. NCBI lineage: Eukaryota > Viridiplantae > Streptophyta > Magnoliopsida > Lamiales > Lamiaceae > Mentha > Mentha longifolia. The sequence continues at coordinate 31,251,366 of CM038117.1, read as the reverse complement.
GACTTTGCATGATTTTGACTTGAATGAAGAGCATTTGCATATGTATTTTGATTATAAGAATGGTTAGTAGTTTGAATGGTTTTATCTTAATCCTACCCATGATTCTTATTCATTAAACTATTGCCAAATTCTCATTTAAATAGTTTGAGTCTAGTTTGGTAGTTTTTTATTTATTTATTGTGTTTCTCTGATTTGGTTTTATGCTCGAGGGCGAGCATTGTTTAAGTGTGGGGGAGTTTGATTGGGCGTTATTTCTCTACTTATTTCATGGATATTTTGGTGGAATTTGGTGTCATTTTGAGTAATAGTGCCTTGATTTGGATTAATTGTGAATGTGATGTGTTTTTGTAGGAGAAAGATAATTTTTGGTGACTTTGGAGCTATTTTGGAAGATATTCTCGAAGTTGGGACTGAGCAAAAGAAGAAGCGATCTGCTGGAAATTCAGGCGGCGAGCCCATACCGCCTAAAAAGTACTGGAGCTGAGCGAGAATAAAAGAATTTTGGGATTTTCAAGTTCTAGAAGGCCTTTAATTAATTCTTTACGGGATTAATTAATGTAATATTGTGTTTTAATATTTTATTTAGCTAATAGATTATTTAGATATTATTAGATATAGTTAATTTATTTCTTTCCTAGATATATTAGGTTTTGAGATTTATTTCCTTATTATAAGGAAATTCCTTACATATATAAAGAAGATTAGAAGATTAGGATTAGAAAAAGAGGGAGACTCACGTATTGTTGAAGGGAGCAGCAGCTGGAACAAGCAATTCCGCCATTCTTCTTCTTCCTTTTCTTCTTTATTTTATTTTATTTTATTTTTTGGTTTTATTTTGTGTATGAATATTAGATAGTTTTCTTTATTCCGGCAAAGACAGTGACTTCCCACCATCCAAAGCTCAAAGGCTTATTTCTGATATTTCACACTTCTCCCAACAAGGTGACGAAACATTGTTTGAGGCATGAGAAAGATATATAGAGCTTTTAAGGAAATGCCCTCAACATGGCTTCAATGAGGGTCAACAAATAACAACCTTCTATAGTAGTCTCACACCTCATACAAGAAGTATTGTAGATGCTACTTCCGGAGGATGTCTTGTTAATCGAAATGCAAAAGAAGCCTTGAGGATTATTGAAGAGATGACGGCTAATAGCTATCAATGGCCAATGGAGAGGGCCCCTTCAAGAAGAGTAGGATGATAAATATGATGCATTAGTAATGGAGGTGGCTAATATCAAGAAAAAGTATGAAGAAGAAAGAAAAGCTCAAGTTCAAAGTGTTCATCAATCTCAAGAGAATTTGGAGTTTAATGGAAGTGAAGACGTGAGCTATGTAAATCAAAGGTCTTATGGCAATTATAACAAGCAATGATTTCATGGAAATCAAGGAGGATTCCAAGAAAACCACCAAGGGGGACATCAAGAGAATCAACATGGTGGTTATTCTTATGGTCATCAAGGGGGTAACCCGGCTTACCACCCTAGCAATAGGAATCATCTCAATCTTTCATATGGAAATTCTAGCAATGCTCAAGTTCCACCTCCCGAATTCTCCGTCTCTCAAGGAGTCATTGAAGAGCCAAAGAAGAATTCTCAATCGATGGAGCAAATGATGCAACAAGTGTTGGCGAATCAAGCTCAAATGTCCTCTCAACAAAGCATGTTCATCACACAAACCGGGCAAAAGGTTAATGCGTTGGAAAATTCACTCACCTCCTTGACAAAGCAAGTGAAGATGATGGAGTGTCAAATAAGTCAAATGGCTAACCAAGCTACCACTCAACACAAATCCGCAGAATTCCCGAGCAACACTCAAGTCAATCCGAGGCAACAATGTAACGTAATCCATTTAGTGAGTGAGGTACCTTCCAAACCCTCACAAGAGATCCAAGAGGAAAAAAAACCATATGTGCCATTTTATATGAGGAAAAAGTGGGGTGGTCAAAGCGTCCCTCCTTGGGATCCGTCCCTCCTTGGACACTAAAGAGTTTTGCTAATGATAAATACTCTGTGACGGTTCCGGATTATTGGCCTCCTTTGGAAGACATTGAAAGCAAGTCGAGGGAAGAGATTCATGAATATCATAAAAGGATGAAGCTCAACAATGGAATCCCGTGGTCGGAGGACAAGAATTTGATGGAAAGAAGAAGAGGTGCTTACTATGTTTCTGAAATAAAGAAGTTACTTGGAGAAGAGAAGTTTAATGAGAAGGCAAAGTTCTACAAGAAACCACAAAGTACTACTCCCACTCCAACTCCTAAAGCTTCTCAAGATCAAGTTGAGCCGAATTGCTTGGATAATTGAGCGTTGCCTCCTAAGTCAAATGATGAGAACTTGCATGAGAAGAAGGGGAGCAATGCTATTACTTTGAGGAGTGGAAGAGCTTACGAGAATCATAGAAAGATTGGAGAAGAAATGGGAGCACCGGTTGTTGAAGACATTTCGTATGAGAATGAAGATCGAGCCTCGTATGAGAGGGAGAAAAAGTCTAAAGGAAAAACTATTCAAGATGAAAGTCAAGAGAATGAAGCAACAAAGGAGGCCCCTCCTCCCACCAATAATGTGAGCTCAAAGGCTCCATTCCCTCATCGTCTAGCAAAGCCGAAGGTTGATGAAAAGATGAAGAAATTCTTGGATATCTTCAACAAGGTACAAATCAATCTACCCTTGCTTGATGCCCTTAGTGATATGCCGGGTTATATGAAATTCCTTAGGAATGCCGTAGCTAATAAGAGGAAATTTGGTTCTTTTGAGACCATAAATCTTATGGAGGAAGTTAGTGCGGTTATATAAAGGAAATTGCCATTGAAGCAAAAAGATCCGGGAAGTTTCACTATTGCATGTGAAATAGGGGGCAAACATTTGGTAGGTCATTGTGTGATCTTGGTGCTAGCATCAACTTGATGCCATTGTCAATTTTTTGAAAGTTGAATATTGGTGAAATTAAGCCCACTACTATTTATCTTCAAATGGCCGATCGTTCGATTTCTTATGCTAGAGGAATAGTAGAGGATGTTTTGGTGCAAGTTGATAAGTTCATACTTCCGGTTAACTTTGTGATCTTGGATATGCCCGGAGGACAAGGATATGTCACTCATTCTTGGAAGACCATTTCTTGCAACCGGTCGAACTCTCATCGATGTGCAAGAAGGACATCTTACATTTAGAGTGAATGATGAGAATCTCACCATCTCAATCTTTGATACAATGAAAGGAGGGGATAAGGTCAATGAGCTTAATTGATGAAAAATACTTCTTTGGTTGTTTGTTTTGTTGTTTGAAGTTTTATTGGAGCATACATGGAGAATCTTTAGTGAGGATGGTTTTGTTGATTGATTGGAGCTTGAGTGCGAAATTTTTGGAAAATTGAAAAGTTTTTACGTTAAATAATGAATGAATGCTTGCAGGTGTGAATGTGAAAGAACGTGTTTAATCTCTCAAGTGCTTTTGGGTGAGATGCCGATGATTGATGCTAAAATGGTGACATTTTTGAAATTTCTCAAGTTTGAGTCAAGCATGATTAGGGTTATTTCATTTGAATAGCTTGGAATGATTGATCTTAGGTACTTAGGCTCTAGACAAAAAACTTGAGAGGATTTTGAGCCTTACACTATGCATCTTACATAGTTAATATCATTTCTTGAGAGCTTGATCTTGCATTACATTCTCTTTACTAGAACTTGCCTTGATACTCTAGTTATTAATGTTACATGTGTGTATGATTAGGAGATGATTTTAGGCCATCATTGAATATCCCATTTTCCCTAAATACTAACCTATCTTTCATTATCATTGTCGTCCCATTTTGAGTCTTGAATAGAGCATTTTCTTCTTGAACCAGATGATAGGGGGTGAAGGATGGTGAAGGGAACCTTGGTGAAAGTCAAAAATTCATGAAAAATGATGGGTGATGGTGAAGGGTCTAGAGATTGGTTTTGAGTTGAAAGAACACTCCTATAAGCTCAAAGTTAGAAAAGAAAAAGAATAAGAACAAAGTTTTTATTGAAAAAAAAAAGAAGTAGTAAGAACAAAGTTCTTACAAGAAAAAGAGAAGAATAAGAGTATAAAGGAGTGTTTCTTTAAATGATTGGAAGAAGCTTGGGTTCATTTGATAAAAAAGGATTGGATAAGGTGGAAGATGAAGAAATTCATACTTAGAAAGGTGAAGAAAGGGGATAAGGGTACTTGAATGCAAATTTAAGTCACTTAGCCTATAATTCCCTACCTTAACCAATGTCCCTACATTACAAGCTTAATAAAGACCTTTTTTATCCTAATTTGTGCATGCATTTTAGTATTAGAAACTTGAGTTGATAGGCAAACTTATGGTCAAAGTTATGAATTGCATGATTTCGATGAGTGCTTACCTTTTCCATATATTGAGTTATCGAGTGATATACATGTTTCTTGTGAGGTCTAGAGTCGAATGTGCTTAGGTGATTGAGTTCTATGCTAGGAGAGTGAGTAATTTCATGAGTGTTTGGCTTGACTTGATGATTTCTTGAGTTTAAATGGTTTTGAATTGATATGATGCATCGAGGAACTTAAAATGCACACTCCATACGTGTTAAGTGTTTTGATTGTTCGTTTTATTGTTCGGGACGAACAATGGCTTAAGTTTGGGAGAGTGATTAACACGTATTTTATGTGTATGTCGAGTGTGCTTTGCATGTTTTTGAGTCTCGATTGAGGTGCTTAAATGTTAGAAATGCTAGGGTTTTTAAACTTATAACATACTTTGTATTTTTCTCATTTTCTCTCGATTTTCGATCCATTTTTGTAAAATTTGGAAAGAGCATTCATATGGATAAGGATTGAAGGCCGGAAACAAGGATGAATCGAGCTTAATTAGAGTGAAACGTGTGCTTATAAATGTGGAATTTCAAAGTTATAAAGTTAGGGTTTCATGAGTTCCATTTCGTTTATGTTTTTCTCGTTCTCTCGAGTCTTTTTGTGCCTTTTTGCAGGATAATGAAGAACTCATTTGGCCAATTTGATCAGTTTATGTCGAAGAGGAGTTCGTTAGGAGTCCGTAACAAAAAGCGGTTCGAGAATCGGAGTTCGTACGAGAGAGAACGGGCAAAAACGGAGAAGACGCGCAAGAAATGAAGATGGGCTCGGACCGGTCAAAGGAAGAGGACCGGCGGTTGACCGGCAGTTTTCCAGACCGCCAGCCAAGCTGCCATGTCACCGTGGTGTTCAGAGAGTTTGGCGGTCTGGGCCGGCGATCTGCCAGACCGCCGGCGACCTCCCAGACCGCCGGTTGGCCGAAGTTTCCTCACTTAAGGCTCGAGTTCGGCTCGCCCAAACTCAGTCCCGGTTCATCCCGTTTCACCCTCGATTCGTCTCAAACTCAATTTTATATGTATTTAATCTCAAAATTCACCCCATTTATGTATCTTTTGCATACTTTAATAGTTTAGAACCCTAAATAGATTTTCCCTCTTTCTACTTTGGTAATTTGAAGATTGTTGGATCTATACTTTGTGGATTCAAGATTTAAGATCATATTCTTCTTCCTTATTGAATTCTCTATCTTTTAAGCATGATTTCATTTACTTTTTATGGTTTAATTTCCTTAATCATGTCTAGCTAGATTTCTTTGTGATTCCAATTATATGTAGATTAGGGATAAGTGATGGGATTAGGCTCTAATTGTGAATTTACCTTCTAATTTCATATTCATTTCTCTTGGGGCTATGTTTTATTATGTAATTATGATTGATGACCATAGTTGCATACCAAGTGTTTGATCTAAAGCTTAGGAGGCTTAGATTAGATGCTAGGATCAAGAGATTTGCATGCTAGAGTATAGTAGGGTTAAAGAACTCCATGATCTATTGGGAGTTAATGAATTGCTTAATATCTTAGTAGAAATTAGGCCTTTCATTAATCTACTTGATTTCATTACAATGAGTAATTGAGTGGATCATACTTAGGAGGTTTCCTACATGAAATTGGATTAAAATGGCTAATTCTAGTTAGAGTGTCACATCCCAATCACTTAGACCTATAATTGGAGTCACTTTCATTTCCTATTGATTTTATATCATTTGCTACTTGTTACTTATTTAGTTAAGTCCTAAACTTGTTAATTACTTTTCATTTGTCATTAAGTAATCAAAAAGACAAAAATATGTTAGTTGTAGCTCAAATAGTAGTTAGGTAACTAGATTACTGCTTGAATCTCATTTGCCATTGCATTCCCTGTGGATTCGACTCGATTATACACATCGATTATTATTGTATCTCATACCCTCAAAGGTAGGCCGGATTAGTGGCCAAATTTTGCTAAAGATCCTCGAAATCTTAGACTAGCATTATCCGCTGATGGTATTAATCCACATAGTTTGATGACTTTGAATTACAGTTGTTAGCCTGTTTTGTTGATGACATACAATCTTCCTCCATGGCTTTGTATGAAAAGAAAATTTATTATGCTCACCCTGTTGATTGCTGGTCCGAAGCAACTGGGAAATGACATCGATGTTTATTTGGCACCTCTCATCGATGACTTAAAATAATTGTGGTTAGGAGTTTCATGTTATGATGCCTACCTCAAAGAAAGTTTCCAACTGAAAGTTGTGCTGTTATGGACAATAAATGATTTTCCAGCTTATGGAAACTTATCGGGTTGCAAGGTCAAAGGATATAATGCTTGCCCTATATGTGGTGAAGACACATATGCAAAGAGATTGAAGCATAGTCAAAAGATGTCGTATACAGGGCATCAAATATTTCTTCCTTACTACCATCCTTACAGAATACAAAAGAAAGCATTTGACGGGAAACAAGAGTTTGGCACAACACCAAAACCATTGAGTGGTCGTGATGTGTTGGAGAGAGCTAGTGCAATAAACTGTAGGTGGGGGAAGTCGAGTCAGTCAAAGAAGGTTGGAGACAAATCCTTGTGGAAGAAGAAGTCAATATTCTTCAATCTCGAATATTGGGAACATTTATATGTTTGACACATTCTTGATGTGATGTATATTGAGAAAAATATATGCGAAAGTCTAATTGGAACGTTACTTGACATGCCTGGAAAGACAAAGGATGGTATAACATCAAGAAAAGATCTTGCAGATATGAATATAAGGAGTGAATTGGCTCCGGTTGTGGATGAAAACAGAACATATCTGCCACCTGCATGCTATACATTAACCAGGGCCGAGAAGCAAAAAATGTGTGAGTCTTTATCACGAATGAAGGTTCCAACTGGCTACTCATCTAATGTAAATAAGTTGGTGTCTTTGACAGATTTGAAACTTAACGGCCTGAAGTCACATGATTGTCACACATTGATGCAACAATTATTACATGTGGCTATTCGTGGAGTATTGCCGGATAATGTCAGATCTACTATCACGCGGCTCTGCTTTTTCTTTAAAATGCTATGCAACAAAGTGATAGATGTGAACAAGTTACATGGACTTCAAGATGAGACTGTTATGACATTGTGTTTGCTAGAGAAATACTTTCCTCCGTCCTTCTTCGATGCATGGTTCATTTAACTGTCCACTTAGTGCGAGAAGTGAAATTGTGTGGGCCGGTGTGGTATAGGTGGATGTACCCATTTGAAAGGTACATGAGAGTATTGAAGGGCTATGTGAAAAATCGAAATTGGCCAGAGGGGTGTATGGCTGAGTGTTATATTGCTGAAGAAGCTATCGAGTTTTGCTCAGATCACTTGTCAAACGTGCAAACACGTGGTATCCCAGCTGATGAACATAATGATCAACCAACTAGACCTTTATCTAGTGCTAAAGTGGTGACAATGACTAAGGAGGAGCTGGAGCAAGCACATTGTTATGTACTAGCAAATGATGTCGACATTGATCCTTATATAGAGTACGTATCCAACTTAAACTCAATTATTTTATAATGATTATAATAGTCACTAATGCATATGATGTTTCGTATCAGAGAGCATCACCGTTGAATAAGGGAAAATTAGATGCATGGTTTCAACATCAACATAATAGACTCTTTCCTACTTGGCTGCGTGAACGAGTGAGTTCAACATCCATTACTCAATATAACCAAGCCTTAACGTTAATATGTTTCAATAGTAGGTTTTAATTTCAATAAACACTTTTTTACGAGCAGGTTCAAAATGATTCAAATATATCAGAAAGGGTTAAATGGATTGTAGGGGTCCTACTAACCAAGTGCTAAAGTGTGAAAGTTACAAAGTTAATGGAGTCACTTTTTATACACGGGGCTTGAGACATACTGTAAATTCAGGAGTAACCTTAGTTGCGAAGACCATGCAAATTGCTAATATGAAGGATAAAAATCCGGTTACATCTGACATGGTCTCTTATGGAGTCATTGAGGAGATTTATAAACTTGAGTACACAAAGTTACAAATTCTTATGTTCAAATGCAATTGGGTAGATGATAGAAGTGTCAAAGTACTAGATAATGACAGGCTCACCATCCTTAATCTTGCTAAAATTGGTTTTAAAGATGATTCTTTCATCTTGGCAAGTCATGCCAAGCAAGTTTTCTATGTTGAAGACCCCATAGACAGTTCATGGTCTGTAGTACTTGATACACCTACTCGAGATTACTTTGAGAACATAAGTGAAAGTGAATATCAAGAGTATGTGATCCAGCAATCTTCTGAAAAGTTGTCTACAAAGTATGATGCTACACTTGATGAGGATGATTCCGTCGTTCGTAAAGATTGCGAAGGGACGTGGATTGAGCATGAACAAAAATGAGATTTTAATAGGATGTGGATTTTGAGGCATTTTATTGTCCCATCTCATAAATCTCAGGCATTTAGTCCTAGCTATTCTTTTTCATTCTTATTTTAAATATAAGATCGACATGTTTGTTTTTGCTTGTTCTGAATATTGAATTTTTTTATTTAGTATTGTGTTATTATTTTCATACTGAACAGGTATTGGGTGGAATAGTATTTGTTGCATGTGATTACATAGTTTGTATCAAGTTGTTTGTTACATATTTCCTTTACAATATTTCAGTGATGACGAGGAGAAAACCAGTATTGAAGGGTGAGGAAACAACATGGGTCTCGCAGGAATTGAATAAAAAATTACGTATGGTAGAAGAAAGTAAGATGAAATTAGTTGATGAGAATGATGAAGATGATACCAAAGTCGAACAATTGACATCGACAGATTCGAAGAGCACTCAATCTACAAGATCTAAGAGAGGAAGAACACAGATGCATTGTTTATCGATGCAACGAGGTCAGGGCATCAAGATAGATGTAAAATTTAATGAAAATGGGCAGCCCGTAGAACAAGCAGCCACTCAGATGCAAAGCTATATTGGAGTTTTGGTGAGGGAAAGGCTGAAGATTACATACGAAGATTGGGATAGTGTTCCGACGGAGGAGAATGAGCTTATTTGGGAATCCGTGAATGTAAGTTTTTACTTAAATTGTTAGACTCATATATTTACATGTCCCCTGATGTTAAATTTATATTTTCTTTTGTAGCTCACTTTTAATGTGGATCCAAATTGGAAGAAGGGATTCCTAAAATCTGCTAATTCGAAATTCTGTCAATTTAAGGCAGATTTGGCAAGGAAGTTTATCTTCTCAAAGTCGGAATTTTCCAAAATTATTAAACCACCTGCAGATTATCCGGAGATCTCAGCTTCTGATTGGAGTGCTTTTGTTTTCGGACGATTGTCTGATAAGTGGAAGGTAATGAAACATTGTGACCTTAATTGTATGTTTTAGATTTATAGGAATATATAGTTTGAGGATTGCTGTTACTCTTTTTGGTAACAATATTTTCAGAAACTGAGAACGGAACAACAAGAGCGAAGAGCTAAAAATGAGTAACCTCATGGCATTTCTCGCAAAGGGTATGCCCAATTAGCAAGGGAAATGGTAAGTAATATTGTGGGTTATGTTGGGGTTTCTGGGCACTACTAGTGCTATGTTGGCCTTTGAATGAAGTTACTTTTTCAAATAAAAAGAAAATGATGATATTATGTTACTATTATATTTAAGTCTGTTACTTGTTTTTATTAAATATTTTAACATATCTGCATGAAGCCCCAATTGTTAGGTAAGAATCAGGATATCAATCAAGCTGTCTTGTGGGGTGAAGCACGAAAGAAATTAGCTTAGAAACATGAGAAAGCTGGGTTAAAACAACTACCTAAAAATTGGCAAAACTTGTAAGTATATGTATATGTATGTTCTGATGCTAGGTAATAGTTAATGCTATACTTATTCTTAATGTAATTGATGTTAAGGGTGAGTATATTTCCTAAAAAATTGATGGAACGTTAGATACGAAAGATAAAAATTGCACAATCCTTCAAGCTGTACTTGGAAAGCCAGAGCATCCTGGATGGTTGAGAGGTGTTGGTAGTGACATCAGTCCTACAATGTACTACCAAGTTGCAAGAGATAAAGACTCATTACCTCAGATTTGTCAACGCCAGGAGCGACAATTGATGTCACAAGCTAAACGCATTAAAAAACTAGAAGCCGCTGTGTTTAAAGATGGATCACATGATGAGGATACAGTTGAGAAGGGTAGTTGCTCACCAAACAATGAAGCTGATATTGGCATGGTCGATTCGGATGTGGAAGAACTTGACAAAAAGGCTCATGTACAGGTAATATAATTCCTCTGAATAATAGATTGCAGAATGATGATGCTACATTTATGGTTTATATATCATTGCCACTTGTTTTTTAGTAGGTAATTTTACTATCATTTCATGGATCTAATGTTTCATACAGGGTAAAATGGTGGCGTTAAGTTTGGAGTCTCGAGCAGGTATTGCTGGTTATGGGTTGGTTATGAAGAATCAAGATCATGAGTTGCCAGAAGAGTGTATCTATGTAGCCATCGATCAAGAAGTGGATGAAAATGCACCCTTACCCATTCCAATAGAAGAGTGCAAAAGTATAGGCGATGCAGTGGGATCTCATGTTCCATGGCCATTACATTTGCAGAAGTTAAAAGATGAGGTTCATTACTACTCAATATGATTTTTCAATTGTTGAATATACACTATATTTAATTTATTTCTATACAAATTTGTAGAAACCAAAAAAGAAGATACAAGAAAAAGAAGAGAAACCAATTGATTTATCAAATACTCCTGCACCATTGTGTGTCGTATATCTTATATGCAAGGCTGATCGTCAAGGTGTTATAGCCATAAACATTGACGAAAGCCTCTTCGGCAAGACATGTGCCTTTATGTAAACATTGAAGATGTCAAGCCTTTCTGCACATTGGAGCCAATTGCTTATACATGCATAACTGTCTATATATGGTAAAGAAAAATTGTAATTTTATTTATAATTTACATTTTACCATTGGTTATGAAATGTATTGCTAATTTTATTCACAGGCACCTACACACAAAAATATGCCGAGAGAAAAAGGCCCACAAATTTAGGTTTGTTAATCTATATCACATACGGCATATTCCCTCCACAAAAGCTGATGAAGAAGAACAGAGGAAAAGCATTGCATCAAGAACAAATGCATTAGCTAAAGGCCTTGTTGGTACATCGAAGTCTCAACTTGTGTTAGTTCCGTATAATGTGGGGTAAGTACAAACTTATATAGATTATTTTAAGATAGGGTAAAAAATCTAATTTTTTAATTTTTGTTCTTTTTTAGTTTTCATTGGATTCTTACAGTCATCGACCCTCACAATGAAGAGATTGGAGTTCTGGACCCTTTGTATGTAGGAAATCGTTCTGGCAAAGGTGATTGGAAACAAATCGTTGAAGCGTAAGTCTTTAAGTATAGTTATTAAATTTCTATTTGTATTTTTTTTAATAATATATGATCAAAATTAGTCATTTCTGCTGCATTATGTTTAGAGGATTGAAGACTTTCCTTTCTACACTTGATACCACAAAGGAAATAAAGAGTCCAATTTGGAGTTCAATTCCGGTAAGATTATTTATGAAACTACTATATATTGTGTAATTTTCTGTTAATTTATGTGTAATTTTCTACGTTATAATTATAGTGTCCCAAGCAACCTAGACCACGTACAATGCGGGTTTTATGTGATGATATATATGAAGGATATAATCGAATCTGACTCTATCTCGACAATTAGTTCGCTGCAAAAAATGGGTAAACAATGTTTATGTTTTCAGTTTCTTATCAGTGGTTTTTCCTTGATTTGTTTACTTGTGAGATATTTAGTTATGGTTATATATTTTCCACTTCAACAGTTTAAAGGTAAAAAGTACTCGATTCATAATATTGACGAGGTGCGAACTGAGTGGGCAGGATGCGTACAAGAATATATTTACAAGTAGAAGGTAATTAATTAATTTATAAAGTTCTTGTAGTGTTGAAATAACTATATAAGTTTGTAGAAAAAGTGGATTCTCATTTATCATCAGTTGCAACTTCTGTCACACAGATGTTTTGTCGGACGAAGCATGGCAAATTTGAATGGAGAATCTCTATTAGGGATGAAGAACTCTTTTTTTTGTAGTTAGAATGATGATATTAATTAATTTCGAATTGTAGGTTGAATGTTACATTTGCGACTTTATTAACTGTTTCAAGAAACTTTTGTAGTGAATTTGTGTTGTTTAAAATTATAAAATTAGTGATTCAGTAATTTTTAGATATATTTGATGTGTAATTTTAATTTTATTTTATTAAAAAAAACATTTCGAAAAAAAATATAAAAATATAAAAATGATAAAAAAAAATATGTAAACAACAACGGTATCATACCGTTGTCGATTCTATATATAACTTCGGCAAAACACCGTTGTCTATGAGCGTTTACTTGTTGTCGAAACAATCTTCAACAACGGTGAATCACCGTTGTCTATGAGCGTGTACTCGTTGTCGAAACAATCTTCAACAACGGTGAATCACCGTTGTCTATGAGCGCATTTACAACAACAATGGCTACAACCACGCCTGGAAATAATAAAAGACAACGGGAGATTCCCGTTGTTAAAGGCCTTTTTTGTTGTAGTGGGTAATGAAAAAGAGGTTAGTGGTTAGAGAAAAAGGGTTATGAAAAGATGGCCTAAGATCATCTCCTAATTCTATGCACAAATAGAGCAATCTTAAATAAGAACCGAGGCAAGTTCTAGAAATAAAGAAGCATGCATGATAACTCTCAACAAGGAACATTAACTATATGCAATGCATAGTCATGGCTCAAGTCCTCACTAGTTAATGTGCAATGCTCAACAATCAAGTTTCATTCTTCACTAACAATTCATGCAACTTGATAAAGAGACATGCTCAATCATGCTTATCAAATTCAAAACAATTTCACATTTTTACTTTTCATCATAGGCATCTCCCTCTTATGCACATGAGAATGACAAACACGTGCTTTCGCACTCAAACATGCAAGCATTCAATTTCCACAACATCAACTTCAATCTTTTCAAAATTTTCAAAAATATTGCATTAAAGCCATCAACAACCAAACATCAACAAAACAAAGATTCTCCATGCAAGCTCAATTCCATTTCAATCCAAACAATCTCAAAATGACTCAATCAAACCACATAATCCAACAAATTCATCAAATGATGACCAATATCAACCAAAATCATCAAACAAGCCTAAGCATATAATCAATGAAATCATAATGCTACCACATCACATAGGAAATTGAAAAACCAAGAGTAAAGTAATTTAAATTCCTTATCTACCCCCTCCCCCAAACTTATTTTAGAAAATAAATTCTAAAATGAGTTTGGAGGGAAGAATAATAAGAAATTTAAATTACACTCACAAAAGTCCATAGCTATGTTGAAAGTGGTTTTGAAAGTCATTCAATCCATTGCTTGCTTGATCGGTTTGATTCTCTTCCTTCACTCGTTCCCATCACGATTTAACCTCGTGCATAGACAATGAAACACATGAAACTTATGAATTAGAAATGAACTTAAAAATAGGAAGTTTTGGCATAGAAATAAGGGACAAATAGGAGAAATGAATAAATAAAAAATAAGAAACAAAAACCAAAATCAAACTAAAAACTAACTAAAACGAAAAGAAAGGATATTTGTTAGGGTGTCTCCCAACTAGCGCTTAGTTTAACGTCGTTAGCTCGATGATACCTCTTTGCCCTTTCAAGGGACTTTGAATGAAATCCAACCTTGATCAAGCACCAACTCATCATCAAGCTCATCAAACTTCGGTTCATCCATTCTTGACTCCTCCGGATCGTCCAAAACACTCGACATATGGAATGTTGCCTTCTCTCCATTCATTCAAAGGGTGATACTCCCTTCGAAAACATCAATGAGGGCTCGACTCGTGGCTAAGAAGGACCTTCCAAGTATCATCGGGATGTCCCGGTCCTCCGGTATGTCGAGGACAACGAAATCCACCGGGAAGATGAGTTTTTCAACCCTTATAAGCACATCTTCAACAATATCTCTTGGATAGGAGATTGAACGATCCACCATTTGGAGAATAAGTGAGGTGGGCCTAAGAGTTCCAATCTTCAAACGATTGAAGATGGAAAGGGGCATCAAATTCACACCCGAGCCCAAATCACACAAGACTTTTCTAAAAAATTTGCCTCCTATCTCACATGGTAAGGTGAACTTTCCAGGGTGGGTCCCCTTCTTTGTTTGGAATCTTCTTTTGTAGATGAGCACTACATTCCTCCGACAACACGATGGTTTCACCCTTATCAAATTTCACCTTCCGATAAATCACATCCTCCAAAAACTTCTCATGATCCAGCATATCACTCAACAAACCAATCAACGAAACATTTATATCCAATTTCTTGAATGCATCCAACAAATCATCCTTCTTCTCATGCATATTCTCATCAATTAACTTAAGGGAAAAGGCTAGACTATCCATGCTCTTCGATTCAACATGCTCTTGAAAAACTTTAGAATATGGAGTAGAAAGGGTACCTTTTTGCTTCTTGTGAGCACTCTCCTTCTCTATAGGTTCTAGAGCACCAAATTTACTCATCACCTTTGAAGCTTCATCAACATCCTTCCTTCTTGTTTAGCTTATCAAGGCGCTCATCAAAGGGAATTGCCTTGGAAATCCTCATTCTTGAATAGTAATCATTAATGTCCCAATTTGTCCAACCTTTTATAGATGGAATAATTGGACAAAGATCTATGATTCTTGGATCGGACTCATCAATTTCCACAAGATTGCTCTTAGCAAGATTCGGAGATTTCTCACAAGGTATATATGAAGGTGTCGAAGAAACTTCAATCACCACATGAATGGCGTAGCATTGTTGTTTCGGATTCACTTGAGCGTTGCTAAAAAATTCTCCGGCTTTGTTTTGAAATGCCATTTGGTTAGCTATTTGGCTAATTTGCCCTTCCATTATCTTCACTTGCTTGGATAAGGAAGTAATCGTATTCTCCAATGCATTGACCTTTTGGCCGGTTTGAGTGAGGAAGGAGCTTTGTTGATTGGCCATTTGCTGTACGATTTGCTCAATAGTAGGGGATGTCTTCTTAGGTTCTTCAATCACCCCTTGAGAGACGGAGAATTTGGGAGGTGGAACTTGAGCGTTGTTAGGATTTCCATAGGAGATATTGGGGTGATTCCTATTATGAGGGTGGTAGCCGGGTTATCCCCTAGTTGACCATATGAATAACCACCTTGTTGATTACCTTGAAATCCCCCTTGGTGATTTCCTTGGTATCTTCCTTGATGTCCTTGAAAACCTTGCTTGTTGTAATTGCCATCAGGCCTTTAATTAACATAGCTCACCTCTTCATCAGGCCTTTGAAGGGGGAAAGTACTTGGCAAGGAAGGCTTTGCATAACTTCTTCCATATAGTAATCCCACTCTTGTCGAGGCTCTTGAACCATTATTTAGCTCGATCAGTCAATGAGAAGTTGAAGAGCTTCATCCTAATGGAATCCTCCGGGACTCCATTATACTTCACCGTATCATATATCTCAAGAAATGTGCTCAAATGAGCATTAGGATCTTCATCGGGCCTCCCTCCAAATTGTTCGAATTGGACCATTTGGATGAGGCCAGTCCTTATCTCAAAATTGTTTGCATTGACATGAGGTCCCCATCCTATGTCTTGGAATTGTTGGACCAGAGCCTCAAACATTTGATTTAGTGGAGGTAGAGGCTCCTCATTTGCTCTCCTATCATACTCATCAAGTCTTTCCCTCATATCTTCAAATTCCTTCATTAGCGCTTCCATATTTTGTATGTTAGCTCCCATCTCTTTTTCTTCAATAGAATTTCTCCTTCTATGCCTTCTTTCAAACTCTAAGGTCAAGTGTTAAACAAGCATTCCGTTGGATCTTGTGTGCATGCACCTACAAAATAAAAATTAAAAAAAAATAAATGCTTGAATTAGTAACTTAATAACCAAATTGACTATTAAAACTCAAACTAGACATTCCCTGGCAACGACGCCAAAAATTGATCGCTCACTTTTTAAGGGTGAGAAATGCAATGATATCGAATAGTATATTTGAGTCGAATCCACAGGGAATGTTATGGCGTGAGAATTTCAATTAATAACCTAGCTATCTAATCACTATCCAAGCTTGCAATCATCATGTTTTTGGGTTTTCTATGAACTAACAATTAAATTAAATGACAATTAATCAAGAAACAAACAAGTAACAAATGATTGAAATCAATAAGAGAAAGTATGGTTCCAAATATAATCTGACATTCACTAGAGGCATATGTTTTGGGATTTTCAAGGATAAACCAATTTAATTTAGATCAAAGGGGAGTTCTCTATATGATATACATTAGTTCTTTTCTCAAAGCAACAATTTAAGTAGATTAACCTATGACATCTATCTCTGCTAGGTCTCAAGATGCATAAATCAACTCCAAATGGCACAATCTATATTTAGAAGCTCCTATTGGCATGAATTTCTAATATGTTGTGGTTTGATACTAAGTGCTATGAATTAAAGCCTCCTAAGCATTTAATCGAACACCTTGTATGCAATCAATGATGGCCAATCAATCATGCAATATAATTCAAGACCTAAACCACAAGACCTATGAAATAGAAGGCAAATCCAACTACAATACCCAAAAACCTAAGAATCTACCTCATGTCTTTATATATTTGAAACCAAAAGAAGTTTAGCTAGACATAATTAGAGCAAATGAACCATAAGAATTGCATAAAACCATAATCAAAAGATAGAGTATAAGAAATGGAACAAAGAAATGGAAGGATCTTCAAATCTTCAAACTAATCCAACATCAATTGATCAAAATACTAAAGTAGCAAAAGGGAAATGTAATTAGGGTTCTAGAGTGAATATGAATGATAAGAATACCCAATTGGGTCTAATTTAGAAGTTAAATACATCAAAATAGGTTAATGAGTCGAGTTAGGCTGAGTTAGATGAGCTAACTCGGCCGTTTAAGGGGTTTTGGGCGCCCAGACGGCGGTGGCCTGGCAGGCCATTGTCCAGGTTGCAGCCTAGACCGCTGTTTATGCTGGCCGGCATTCTGGCTGGCGGCTTGGCAGGTCGCCAACGCTCCTTGTCCGTTGCGCAGTTCCACGGTTTTGCCTCGTTCTCCCTCGTCCGAACTCCGAATCTCGATCCGCTTTTTGCCATGACTTCATATCAAGCTGCTCTTTGACATGAGCTAATTCAATTGGCCAAATATTTTCTTCATTTTTCCTGCAAAATCATAACAAAACTCGAGAAAATGAGGAAAATGCGAATGCAAGCAAACTAGCAAAACCCTAATAATATCACTCAAAACTCCACATATTCAAGCATGAATTCCACTCCAAATGAACTAAACATGCACATAAAATACGTGTTTATCACTACAGTGCATTGGTGACGTTCATGAAGATCGTTGTACTTCGCCTTCCACTCAAAGATTTCATTTCCTTGGATTCTAGAGTATTGGCGAGTCTATCATTCTCCTTTCTGAACCAGACAAGTACTTTTTCAAGGATCTGACATTCTTGAGCAACTCTAAATGGTTGTCATATAGATTGCCTTCCAAGTCAAGAGGCTCTTCCTCACCATCACCGCATTCACTTCCAAGTGTGAATGGAAGAAGTTGAGATTTGAGAATTGGTACCTCTTCCGACTCTGCCTCAGAATCACTGAAAGCCATGCAACCCATATCATATTCACCATCGGTGAATTGATCATCATCATGATCTACAGGCTTGGGGCTTCTTCCATTCCTTCGTCGGCTATGAGAGCGTGACGAGTAGTTTCCCTACGATCTTTTAACTTGTCCTTGTCCTTTGCTGAGAGCTTGGGACATTAACGTCTGTAGTACCCCATCTTGTAGCATTCATAGCATTCGACATTTACTTTGTCTATAGGGATGGCATTGGATCGGTCATCCCTCTTCCCTTCACGTGGGCAGTACGAGAGCTTTAGTCATGGTTCTTGTAGAATTGTTTATACTTTGTAGCTCTCGTGTTGAAGTTGTTGAAACCATTGACGAGATACAACGCATAGTCCTCAAAACCCTTCAGTTGACATTTCGGCAATGTCATTATTAGAGAAGTTGTTTTAGTGGAGGTGGTGGGCTCTACAGTGGCTTTAAAAGCCAGTCCCCTAGATTCTGTCGGAGCCTCCCCGTCCTCTTCTCGGGAGCTTTCCTGTTCAGATCGAACTCAAGCACTTTGAATTCCGAGAACATCATTTCTGGAGACATGGCTCCAAGTTCTCTCGGGGAGAGGAAAAGCTCCTTGATGGTTTGCCATTTTCCTGACAAAGCACGAACAACCTTTTGGTTAATCACTTTAAAAGAGAGATCCTTACCTAGCGAGGTCACAGTGGTTGTGATCCCTAGAACGCGAGTCTCAAATGACTCCATGCTTTCGTTGCTCTTCATCGTGAGAGCGTCAAATTCCTGCATAAGAATGGAGAGTTTATTCTCCTTTATCTTTTCGGTGCCCTGTGAGATTAGGGCAAAGGTTTCCCACATCACCTTCACCATTTTGCATTTCATGATTCTTGGAAGATAGGCGTCAGAGATGGTTGACTGGATCACATTACGGGCAATGCGATCTAGGTTATCGGCTTTGAAGTCATGAGCTGTGTACTCCTCACATAGCTTTACCACATAGGTATCTATAGTTGAGCTCTCTTTTTCATCAACTGTGTTCCCGTCCTTGTCGACAAGCTTTTCCTTATCACAATTCCGTGTTACGCACTTCATGATGGTGATGGGTCCCTTCTCCATCACTTCTGACATTCGGTCGTGTAGCGATGCAAGATGGGACTCCACATTGAAGCTCCATGTTGCGTAACCCTCAAAAGAAAATTGAGGAAGCTGTACTGAGGAAGACATACTTGAAAACCATTAGAAAAATGCATGATATAGTGAGCGTGGTTTTAATGTAAGTTTTGAAAAAGTCGGTTCAGGTAGACCTACTGTAACTTTTTTGCGCTACCAGTATTCAAAAACAAAGGTCTGTTACCCCTGCTCTGATACCACTTGTTGCTCCCGAAAGTGACTCACACACATAGAGTGGGGGGGAGAGGGAGAGGGAGAGGGATGAATACGTGTGTAGAGAAGTGTTTAACTTCTCCTGCATTTTTTGCCCTTTTTCAAGTAGACACTCTAAAAAATTTGTTAAGACTTTCAAAGCTTCTCGTTTAAGTGAGTGTTGTATAGAATGTGGTGAGACTTAGAGTTTCTTGCAAGTTAAAACCATATTTTTTGTTTAGAGCGTGCTATGTGCAATATGGTAAATCAAAGCTTTTAAATACTTAAAGTAAGGACTTGAAAGTAAGGCACACAAACAGTTTATAGTGGTTCGGAATAACTCTCCTATGTCCACTCTTATCCTCAATGGGATGAATACCTTCACTCGGTATCTCTTGTTTTATACTTCCAAAGGGAAGTGATTTAGAGACAGTAACAAACTAACTCTAAATCCTCTAGAGATTTTGGGCTCTGGAGAGGCCTACAACAATAACTTTCTAAGAAATCGAAGATCTTCCACTTAAGTATACAAACTTAAGCTTCACAATCACAATTTCGACTAAACCAAAACTACAACCTTATATCTCAATCTAAATACAATAGACTTGGTTTTGGGGTTTTTATTTTCGTTTAAAAATGAGAATCCTTTACAGTGAATATCACAAGTAAAGAATAAGGATTCTTGAGAACTAGATTTTGAATTAAAAGCGGTTGAACCTAGATGTAGAAAGTAGCTGCGAATACTTAAGAAAATTAGGTTTTCTTAAGGACACACTACATGATTAAAGGCTTGAAGAACTAGAGAATTTTGAATGCTTGAATGCTTGATCGAGTTCTTGCTTGCGAGTGTGATTGCTTGTGCATGTGTAACCCTTGTGTGTGAGCAACTCCTTCTATTTATAGTGGGAGGAATCTTACTTCCCGTTAGAGAGAGAAGCGGCGCGTGTTCCTCACTTGACCGGAAAAGCCGCATTAATGTCAGGTGCTTTTCAGAGTTCCGTACAAGGGTATGGATATACCCGGGTAAAGAGAAAACCCTAGTAGGATCAGTTGGTCAGCGACAGTCTGAACATCCCCTTTCCGTGACACGTACAGCATTTACTTTCCGTTGGGCAATCCTGGGTTGACATGTGGACTCTGCAACTGCAGCGCATTTAATGATACGTACGGAGAGGCTTCCGTTGTAAGTTTGAAATTCAAACTTGTAGAGTCTGGGTCAACGTATCGCTAGATTGCTTGGACGCTCTAGGTGCGGCTTCAAAGTTGAAACGCTTTAAGTCTGATGGCTTGAAAGTGCTTTGCTTTAACTTGAAGTATGTGCACGCTCTGAGCTTTTGTATGTTGAAAGCATTTCGTATACGCTCTGCTAGACTTCATTCTGCAGCTTTCAACACTGACACTTTCCAGAGTTGAACTGCTTCAAGACCTGCACTTTAAAAACTGAAAGCTTCCTAACAGATAAACTTTACTATAAAATAAATCCAAAGCGTGATTACCATAACATCAAAAATAATAAGGAAAATAACTATGAGGGTTTTGGAATCGAATCAAAACAAATTGTTTATAACTTTGATTAAAAGTTCCCCCTTAACAAAATATCCTAACACGAAGAAAGAATGAAGACCCCATCTCTTACGAAAGTAATAAGGTCTCACCTAGAGGTGCCAAAATAATCGTACCCGCCGACCTGTACACGCATTCGTACACGTACTCGGAGGGTTTGTACTCGTACCCGTACTCGCCGGTTCGGGTTCGGAACCGTACCCGCCGAAGGCGGCGGTTCGGGTACGGGTACTGAAAGTTGGAACCGTAACCCGCCGGTTCCACGACCCGCCGACCCGCTGACCCGTAATTTTGATATATATTTCATCTAAAATATATTTTTTATTTCTTAGTTTTAATTATATATGCACTCTTTTTCCTACTTTATTAATTTTTTCCATTAAATTTTTACTAATTATGCTTTAACGGTACTCGGCCCTTGAAAATTAAAGTTTTAAATAACTTGATCTCCAATGATTTAGCATTTAGAGGTCTAGTTTATATTTAAGTTGTTGGAATCTTTACAATAAAATAATATTTTTCTTTTGCAAATAATTCGAGTTACAACTAATCGAATTTAAAATATATTTTTAACATTAAAAATAATTATTATTAAACCTGCTAGAACCGCTGGGTTGTACTCGTACCCGTACCCGCATCTGTCGTACTCGAAATCGTACCCGTACCCTCCTATACCGCGGGTAGGGTATGGGTTCAATTTGTTGGAACCGTACCCGCTGGGTACGGGTACGGTTCTGTACCCGAACCCGCATTTGGCCACCTCTAGTCTCACCTTTAAAAAAAACTATCATAAACATATTTAATGTGCCTGATGAGATAGTATAATGTTTATAACTTTTTCGAGTGGGGTTTTGTATTTTTAAGTAAAATTTAATTTTTAAGGTATTTTATGTTATACTACGCTAACGGTGTGCAAGATCAATTTTGATTTATTTTAATTTGAAGAAATAATTCCATAGATTTTTAATGTCCCAATTTGGTTATGTCCCAAATTCAAAATGTATAAATTTTTATGTATATTTTTTTTCCAATTTTAATATTATATAATTTAGTTTAATTTTACAATTATTAATTAGGATTCGCTCATTCAAATTAAGATTTATAATTATTTTTAGTATTTCGTTAAAGTTCCTTATTACTCCCTCCGTCTCACCTAAATTATCCACAAGGAGGAATATATGTGGGGTATAAGATAATAAATGTGGATAATTAGAGTGAAATAGAGGGAGTATTTAAAATGATGCTAATAATTATAAAATTAGGATATATATATATATATATATATATATATATATAGGTAGTGGATCATATGAAAACCAAGGTTAGTGTGAAACCTGCAACCCATTATAAAATGTTGCATTTTATGCATAAAATGATGCATTTTATGCATAAAATGTTGCATAATAAATATATTATTTTATATTATTTTTATGCATATAATGCATCATCATGAGAATGCAATATTTTATGATAAAAATGCAACACTTTTGTGCATAAAATGCAACATTTTATGATGGGTTGCAGGTTTCACACTAACCTTGGTTTTCACCATAACCCATCCCTATATATATATATATATATATATATATATATATATATATATTATGAAACGCTCCCCTACATACGGTGGGCACACTGTTGATGTGTTAATGCCACGTTGGTAATTCTTTCCATTTAAGTTTGAGTTTCTTTTAATAGGGTTTAATTTTTTTTTACAGTGTTTAGTATTTAAAGTCTATATTTAAATTGATTTCTTTATTTTTAGTAATGGCACGTCAACCGTGAGCATATTAATTATGCCCACAATAGGCATTGTACCATTACTCTATATATCTTACTTTATTTAATATGTCCACGGTGGGCATTGTAGGATTACTCTATATATCTTACAATATCTTCATCAAAATCTTCATATATAAATAATCTGCCTTATTCGAAATAATCTATATTCGAATAATATCTCCATGCACTTCAGAACTCAGTGGAAACACATGCACGCTACAACAATTGCCAACTTTCATAAATATTGCATGCAATCTATAATCTATGCGATAACATAAAAGAGCCACTTTCTTGCAAATTTACTTTTGCATATACTTGTATTATATAGTAGAGAGATGATGTGCTAGTCCACCAATGGTGGTCAACTCCGTGGGCACCTTCGTCGTTTTATCACTTTGGAATTACTTTGTTCGATTTTAACAATTATTTTATATTCTAATACCTTAGAAATTAATATAGAAATTATGAAATCAAAAAAATCAAAGCTCGATTTAATTTTTGTTATTTTTTAACTTAAAAAAAACTAATAAAACAAAACGAGCTTTATTATTTTATTTTTTTTTATTTCATAATTTCTATATTAATTTCTAAGGTATTAGAATATAAAATAATTGCTAAAATCGAACAAAGTAATTCCAAAGTGATAAAACGACGAAGGTGCCCACGGAGTTGACCACCATTGGTGGACTAGCACATCATCTCTCTTATATAGTAATAGTATTTTTTTAAAAAAACAAATGTAATTCTGTTATTAAAGTATTTTTATACACTTAATAACAACCAAATCTCAAGATAAGAGAGTATCAGTAAATCAATATATTATACGTTCGATGCGGATTCGAAGCACGAGAACGATCCAAGCGCCTACGTGGCGCCTCCTACAACCTTCATTCCCTATTTATCTAAATTTTGAATTTTTATACATATTAAATCATTATTTAATATAATAAATTCACATAATTAAGATTTCATGAATCTCTTATTACCATCCATATATATTTATACATATTAATGATTTATATATATTAATATATTAATAATTATTATAATCTATTTATATTATACATAAAATTTAAAAATTTAATTATGAGAATTGGTGCATTCGAACTCATGATCTCTCACATGATAGGCTATGTTTTGTACCACTACACCACATCACTAAATAATACTTATTTAAGGCTTACAATATATACATCCATTATTCAATCAGCTTTGAATCATTATCAACTACATTATGTTCATTTTATAAAATTATAAATATACTTTTTGAGTATAAATATATATAATATGAATATTTTTTTATTTATTTATTGATTTTAACATGTCTTTTTAAAAAATTTATGAACCTATACTATATAAATCATGAAATTTTTGATATTTATAAATATACAATAGAAATTATTATTATTTTTATTAATTTATTTATTAAATGGTTCAACCGATCGAACCATGACCAGAAAAATATTTCAATGTTTAGGGTGTTTTTGCTACTCTTCCCAAAATAGAAAAAAAAAACAAAAAGGAAAGAAAAATAAAGTAGAATATTTTGGCCCGGGCTATCTAACACCATTTTAATTTTGAGGTGACCAGCTCAAAAGATTTTGATATTCTTTTAGTTTGTATCGATAACAACAATTGACAAATTTTTGTAATGAAAAATATATTTTTAATTATTAAACACAAAATCAATTTTGAGGTGGCTCATTAGCCAATAAATTTTCTAAATTCATTTAGTATGTATAGACAGTTTTAATTGTCGAATTTTTATAACAAAAAATATTTTTTATTTTAAAATAATTGACAATAATTAGACACAAAAATGAGCTTCGTGAGCTATTTTCAATTCGGATTGGCTAAACTTTTTTTTTTTTTTTTTTTGTTAAAATATTTTGGCCCTAATACTATATTGATTTTCAAGTGGCCCATTGGCCATGAAAAATTTCATAATGGAGATTTTCTTCAATGATTTGATTTTTTTATTAATACGTATAAATAGAGTACAACTACTCGATAATGGAGTACACTGCATTAAACTATTTTTCTAATAAAATTTAACGCAACTTTGTAGAACATATTCTCTAACATATTATCATAATACTATTTTTCAGTTCGGATTGATCAGGCTAGACTGATTTTTGGTAAAAAATATTTTTGCCCTAACATTATTTCAGTATTGAGATGGTCCGTTGGCCAAGAAGTTTTTGAATTTTTTTTTTGGCTCCAATACTATTTCGATTTTCAGATGGTCCGTTGGCCAAAAAGGTTTTAAAATGCTCTTATGTATTGCAGCATTTGGCCCAAATGAGATGAGGTGCTTACGGGTGTCAAGGATCTGCCGTCCGCGCTAGCCACCGCTGTCGAGGAGTTGGTGGACTTGAAGGTAGGTGACTCTTCTGAGCCCGAACATGGGGATGCAGGATGTGCTAAGGATAAGGGGAAAGGTTGGAACAAGAAGGCTTTTAACAACCCAGCGCTGGTGATGCGGCGAGTCATGCTTCGCGGGCTGGGACAAGCTTTGCGGGTGCTTCATATGTGATGAAGACCACCAGATACGGGACTGTCCGAAGCGGAAGGCTAACATGAGGAGAAGTTGAATGGATGTGGTCGCTGAATCAGTGGATGAGGAGGCTCGGGTCAACACGATACAATATATTTCTGGTATGCAAATGTTAGATGAGGATCAAGACATGCCGAGAATGGACTGTGTGGAGCCTGGGAAGGACTTGGCAATGAAACAGCCAAGTGTGAGCCGTGGTGTGCTCACGTATGAAAAATTCTTCGCGGGAGCTGTGTCAAGCAACGGACGTGGTGTGCCTGGAGAACTTGCTTGTGGTGAGCGAGTTGTTGCTGAAAATGGATCGAAGACAAGAGGGTTATCCCACATAACGAGGACGGGGGAGGTTTGTTAGACCCTTAAATTGGCGGGTGCGCCTAGCCACGGGCGACTATATCTAATTTTGAGGCGGCCCGTCGACCAATACTCTTTTGCCTAAATCGGCATCAAGTGTGCATAGCCACAGACGATTCATATTTGATTTTGAAGTGGCCTGTTGGCCAATATATTTTTAATTTTTTCTAGTATGTATCGATAGTTATAATTGTCAAATCTTTGTTACAAAATGTATATTTTGAATTTAAACCACCTGAGAATATATTAGACACAAAATTAGTTTTGAGGTGGCTCATTAGCCAATAAATTTTTAGAATTCTTTTAGTATCGATAGCTATAATTGTAACAACCTTCTTTTGATCCAATTGAGGAAATGAAATAAAAGAACTAAGAGACGAAGTTTTGAGTACCTCTTTACAGTAAATTAGAAATAAAATGATAATCGTTTAACAAATTATCATAATACTACTATTTTAATAAATATACAATAAAATGATACCCCGTCGAATTTCGACAGGATAAAAACTAGTAATTAATTATTAAATTTTAGAATCATAATATTTTAAGGTACCCATGTAATATTGTATAATTATGAATAATTTAATAATTGCGTTGAATGAAATTAGCGACTTTATTTTTCTGAAAATGATGAATACAAGCCAAAACACACAGAACACAAAGACAAACTGCCAACGGACCAGGCCTTTTAGAAACCAAATCGCTATGCCAACACTATTGTCTCCTAACTCGATTCCTGAGTGCTGCTGCTCTTCTTGCACGTTTTCGTTTTCTTCTTCTATTTCTCCCATCAACAATCTCTTCAACAATCCCATCTACTTTGTCGAAGTATTTCCATCTGAAGCTTCGGTGGAATACAAGTAGCCAGACAAAGCTCCCTAAGCCCACGACATATCCAAGTGCAGCACATACGTATTCCCACTCAATCTCCTTCTTCTCGTCTTCATCATTTTCATGAGGTAAATAAGTGTCATCACCGGTATGCCTACTGCAGCTTATGTTGAGATTAAAACCACACAATCTTGGATTCCCTATGAAGGAATCGGCTGGAAATGTTTGTAACTGACGCCCATTTGGGATATTTCCAGCAAGCTTATTGTATGACACATTTAAGAATGAGAGAAATGTGAGCCGTGCAAGCTCCTCCGGTATCGGCCCTGTTAGTTGGTTTCGAGAGAGGTCAAGTGATTCGAGCTCCCCCAACTTACCAAATGACTTTGGGATGCTCCCGTTGAGAGCATTGTGGGATAAGTTGAGAAGATGAAGCGAGCTAAGATTACCTATTGCATTTGGTATCTCTCCTCGGAAATTATTGCATGACAAATCGACAACAGTAAAGTCCGGCCAAATCTTGACCAGCTCTAACTCTTGCCCTTTCATGGTTAGGCTAACCCCATACGTATAGTCGTAGGATGTGCGCATAAAGTCGGAGCTTGAATGGTTGTGCCTCGATTGTGTATCATTGTTTAGCACCATCCTTCTCCAACTAGAGAAGTTTACCGATTGCAGACTTCCATTGAAATTATTTGAAGAGATATCTAGAATTTGAAGATCTGGCCAGCTCTTCAGACATCTCACTTCTCCATGAAATCTGTTGGAGTGCAACACAAGAACACGCAAGGATGGTGATAGCCTGCACGGGAAAGTATCGCCGATGATGTTGTTCGCAATGTTCATAAATTCCAACGACTCGCAGTTTTCGAGGGACACTGGAACTTTCCCTTCTAAGGCGTTGTTGTTAAGGTCAAGATATTCTAGCTTACAATTGAGAGAAAATTTATCCGGAATACGACCACTGAAGTTGTTTCGCCTTAGATCCAACACCATAAGAAACATATTGTTCTCCACTAGGCAGGAAGGTATGGTGCCATTCAATTTATTGGCAGACAAGTTCAAAACTTCGAGTTGTGTTGCACTGCAGAGGGATGTCGGAATTGGTCCGCTTAAACTGTTATTAGCAAGAGATATGAACCAAGGTTGAGCATTAGGTTCAAGGGACAGGTGCATCTCCCCCATGAGCTGGTTAGAGTGCAGGTCTAGTGTTAGAAGAGAAGCAGGGATTCGATAAGGCTTCTGCATACATGTCAGAAGATTTAAAGAGAGGTTGAGATGGTAAAGTTGTGATCCCCAAATCCAACTAGGTATCTCCCCAACAATCCAATTGTTTGAGAGGTCCAAATCAGTCACGTCGGAATGTTTTATGAAACTTGGAAAGACATGCAAGTTACATGAAGCTAGGTTTAGTTGTTTTAGCTGGGGAAGTTCATATGCATTTGAATTGGCATCATCTATAGACAAGTTGTTGCCAGATAGATCAAGGAATGTAAGATTAACAAGGCCTTGAATCTTGCCTAGCTGAAAACTGTTGGCATCTATAGATAAGTTGTTGTCAGATAGATCAAGGAATGCAAGATTGACGAGGCTTTGAATCTTGCCTAGCTGAAAACTGCCATTGAACATGTTTCCAGAAAGGAAGAGATACTCGAGGCTATGAAGACTGAAGAAAAAGTCGGGAATAGGCCCTTCCAAATGATTACCACCCAAACTTAAATACACAATGTTAGAGAGATTTACAATGGGAAACACTTCAAATTGCCCTATAAATTGATTATTGCTAAGACCTAGTTCCAATAATGAAGGGAGACCAAAGAGTTGATGAGGAATCTTACCGGAGAATAAGTTATCACTCAAATACAAAGCAACAAGATTGGAATGACCTACAAACAACGTAGAGGACAGCGAGCCTGTAAAGAAGTTTCCACTAAGATAGGCATGAGTTAGTTGTGTTAAATTAGCAAAGGTGGAAGGAATGGATCCTGTAAACTGACAATCAGACAAGTCTATAAACGACAACGTTTTGAGATTGCTAATTGAGTCAGGTATCGACCCTGAGAAGTTTGTGTGGATCAGACTTATAACCTTGAGGGATCCGGTGTGAGTAAATGGAGGTATGCTTCCACTAAGAAGCCGATTATAAGACAGGTCGAGGTTTTGCAAATTAGGTAAGTGGAACATCATGTTAGGAAAAGAACCGTTCAACCGGCAGCGAACAAGGCTCAAGGTGTTCAAACTTGAAAAATTGGCTATTATACTCCATGAATTCCCGATTTCACCTGAAAGGTCCTCATCATCGAGCTTCAAACTTATCACGTTGCCTGCAGCATCGCATTTTACACCGTACCACTTGCAGCACTCCTCCTCGTCGGTTTGATTCCACTGCAACAGAATGAATGAAACTGAAGAATTGAACTTCAACTCATTCTTGAGTTGAAGCAACAAGCTTTTTTGATTATCGAGACATTGGCTATAGGAATGAGTGATAATTAAAGAGGAAAGAATGGAAATGAATAAAAACTTAGAAAGCATTGTGAAGGGGGTGATGATATAGGCTACGCGTACATGTGGCTTTAAATAGACACTGCAAAGACTATTGCATGCAGTTGATTGTGTTATCTTTTTTTCATTCATTGTTTTATTTATTGTACAAATTATACGTAAATTGCCACTACAAAGACTACAAGATATCTTAATTTTTCCACTAAAGCACGATTTACTATTGAGAATAAAAGCAATATAATAATTAAAATTCAACATGATGAACGGGAAGAGAATATTCTGAAACTTAGATTTGTGCGTTTACTTAAGTTTTAATAAATTTAAGAAAATAAAGAGATCCTAATATATAAGAAAATTTATGTTATCAAAAGGTCGGAAAACTATTATTGATCCTCTTTAAAAAATAAAAAATAAAAAGAGTCAACTGTTTTAAGTCTTTCCAATCCAACCATAGGCATTATTCCATTTTTCTTCTCCATACTCATTGCATCGACGTATCAGTCAAAATATCTTGTTTGGAAATCCGACCACTTTATTAAGAAAAGGTAAATATACTGTTTGGACCTCTTTATTTAAGGCATTTTTATCCTATTGTGCAGAATATTAAGGATTTTCATATTAACATTGGCTTCATCTTTCAAGAAGTTATGACGAGTTTATTAGATGTTCGATGAAATGCCTGATTGAAATTGCATGTAAAAAAATAAAAATAAATCTTATTAGAAAAAATTAAATTTTACTAAAAACACTATGTTTTAAATAAAAAATTTGACAACACGATACAACCATATCAGCGTTGGACCGACAGTGGATGGTACAGCGTCCTGTTGACTCAACTGGTTGATATGAGCACAAGTTGACCAAGTCAACTGTTTTTTAAGTCTTTCCATTCCACCATATGCATTATTCCCTTTTTCTTCTCTATACTTGATTATAACTAATCTAGAACGAAACACGTTATTGCATCTATCAGTGGACTGTCATCTGTGGTTGTAACAAATGGTCAGTCAACACGTAGGACGACTTTGAAAAAAACTTAATGATATAAAGACCACTAGTAACCAAAATATTGTGAAAAAAATAAATAAATTTCAACGGTTCGATTTAGGCTTTTTTTTTTACTCATTTGAACACAAATATCATAGATATATTACACAAGAAATTATTTTTACTTGCTTTTCAATTTAGGGTTTTGATGGAAAAGGAAGGAAAAAAAATTAAACAGTTTTCTTCCCTTTTCCCATGTTCTCTTTCCTGAATAATTTTCCCTTGAGCATGAGGTAAGATTTTCCTGACAGCTCTTTTCCTACATTTTCTATCCAAATCATGTTAATATTTTTCTATTCATTTGGAGTTATAATAATTTCCTATTTTTTCCACTTTAACAATAATAAAGCAAGTAAAAACCATATTATGAGATAAAATTTTCAACCTTTTTTTATTTTTCCCAACTTTTTTTAATTTTCTTTTTCCATCAAAAGAGAACACAATGAATGAGATAGTTGAAGAAATAAAAGAAAAGAATAAAAAGATACGAAATTCACGGAAGTATATACTCAATCGAAAAAACACATAGTGGCTTTGTCCTAGTAGATAAGCAATACCTTGACAGTGCGTGGGAATGTACGCACGTGAAATATTTTACTGTCTGCCAATAATTTTTATTTTTTTTTTTTTTTCCTTCTCTTTCCTTTTCTTAACCGTTGAAAGTATGTAGGTGAAATAATGGAATCTACAATCGAAAGCTATCGCATTTTGCTATATGTATGAAAGAATTTAGTGGCAGTTAAAAGCAACGCATATCAAGCCATTCTCTCGACCATCAGAAAAACTTGCTGCTTCAACTTAAGAATGAGTTGATATTCGATTCTTCTCTTTCCACAAAACTGGTGCAATGGAATCAAACAGAAGATGATGATCAGTGCTGCAAGTGGTTTGGTGTGGGATGTGATGATGATGGCCAAATCATTAGTTTGCAGCTCGACAATGAGTCCATTTCCGGTGGAATATGGGATTTGTCGAGCCTGTTCAGACTTAAGTATCTGCAGAAGCTAAATCTGGCATACAATGACTTCAACTATATTTCCATTCCGAGAGGTATTCACAATCTCATCTACTTGACACTAGAGCCGGCCATCGGAACCGGAACCGGCGAACCGAACCGGGAACCGAACCGGAACCGGAACCGGCGGTTCGGAACCGGCTGAGGAACCGTCAGAACCGGCGGTGCGGTTCCGGTTTCATTCTTCGACGGAACCGGTCGTAAACCGGCGAACCGGGATTTTTTTTTAAATTTTTTTTAATTTTTAATTTCTAGATTTTATTTGTATGTGTATAAATTTCATACTAATTATTTGATCTATCATTTTATTAGTATACAACTATACATCCATTTTAATGAATTCTTAATGTACAAATTATAAAATGAAAGAGATTTTTCATTGTTAAGTTATAATTCAAATTGAAAAAAAGTATAAATGAATAAAACTACATACATATGTGATTTCTATTCATTCAAAGTTAAAATATAGTAGCCTAGTGATGTTGTGCACTTGTGAGTTGTGATAATGTCAAAACTTTAAATTTAAATATTTAAACAAAAAATCAAATCATATAAAAATGACAAAATATTCAATTAACAATGTCACATGATGATGATGAATTGAAGATGACAAAATATACAATTTAGTGATTTACATAAAGATAATAAATTATCCAATTCATGAAGAAGACAAGATGAAGTGTCAATTTTGTAATTTTTCATTCCAATTAATAATGAATTAATGATAACATGTTAAATTTGAATGAACATTGCATATTTAATTATCAATTCATAATTTCATATCATATGAAATATTTTTTTTAATCATGTATTAATATTATTTATAACAAAAATTAAAAAAAAAAAAATGAAGCGTGGAACCGCCGGTTCCACCGGTTCCGAACCGGCGAACCGGGTGGAACCGGGGAACCGTGGAACCGGCGCGGGTGGAGCAGCATGGCAGAGGCGGCAGAGCAGGCTGAGCAGCCCATGCTCCATTAAATTTTTTTATTTTTATTATTATTTTTTTTATTAATTCAAATTCAAATTTAAAAATTTTCCCCCCAATACTCCCACAATCTACACCTATAAATACCCCCTATATCAAACCATTTTTTCACACCTTCAACTCTCAATCTCTCATCTCATCTCTATCATCAATCTCTCAAGCTCTCAATCTCTCAAGCTTTCATACTTTGATTTGATATACTTTCAAGCTTTCATTTTTATCATCTCCATTCTCTACCCTCACTCACACTTCATTTTTTATACTCTTTAGCATACTTTATTTTTTCATCTCCATTCTCCACCCTCACTCACACTCTCAAGCTTTCATTTTTATCATCATCATGAAAAGATTATTTGGTCGTGGATCCGGAAATTCCTCCGGAGCTGACAGAGGCAAGGGTAAGGCGACCCAACAACCCCAACGTATTTCTCGAAGAGCCCCTCGAAAAGGTGTTGTCATCCATGAACAAAATCAAGAAAATGAATACTACTCTCCCTACACTTCCTCTCCAACAGATTTCGGGGGGTACGGCACCCCGACTCGTGAAGATACGCCGTACGATTCTCCACCGTTCGTCTTCGAGCAAATCGAAAACGACGCCCGTCTAGCTCGGGAAATGGAGGCGGAGGAACAAGCTCGAGATCGAGCAAGGGGTCATTTCCATGCCGATGCGGTCAACCTCGACGAAGAAGATGAAATGGACGAGCAAGGCGATGGCGGTCTAGGTGCGGATCAACCTCAACACGAAGAGCCGGAGCCGCAACAAGAAGGAGATGCTGAAATTCCCGGCTCAGAGATATTCAAATTTTGGTTCAAGAAGGTGAAATTCGCTGGAAAAGATGGCGGTGCGGATTATATGAAGGCATGTTGTAATTTCTGCGATAAGAGGTACGCATGGAGAACCGAAGGAGGATATGGTACCTTGAGAAAGCATGTTAGAACAAAGCACCTGGCTAAGGAAAATGCTCGCGGACAACCTCTCCAACAAACACAGCTTGCCACGGCGAGAGGTACATCTAACCTTTCTTTATTTAAGTATAATGATACAGTCGCTAGAGAGGTAATGACTAAGTTTATTGCAACCGAGTCACTTGCATTTCAATTTACTGATAGTTTGCGTTTTGAACATACAATGAAAACTGGTTACAACCCTCTTTCTAAAAAAATTTCTCGATCTACTATGACTAGAACCATTATGAAACTCTCTCTTAGGTATAAGAAGGCTCTTAGAGACATGTTTACGAAATTTCTTTACCGAGTTTCCATATGTTCTGATATTTGGTCATGTGCATGGCAGCAAAATTCATATCTTGGCATCACAGTGCATTGGGTCGATCAAAACTGGGTTTTATGCAAAAGAATTTTGTGTTTTAGAAAATTCAATTGTGCACACACTGTAACAAACATTGCACTCTGCATTATTAAAGTTTTACAACAATTCAATATCCTTACAAAAAAAATTTCAATCGGTTTTGATAATGCAACCGCGAATACCGCAAGTGTCCCCGAACTCATCGCTGCATGTAATCCCTCTTTGGCTGGAAAATATTTTAATACACGTTGCATTTGTCATATTTTTAATCTTTGTGTTCAAGATGGTCTTAAACTGCTCGAGAAGTCTATAGAGCCCATTAGGAAAGCTGTCCAAATGCTTCGAGATAAAACCAAACTCCATAGGGCCTGGGTGAAGTTCATTAAATCTAGGAGGGGTCATAGTAAAAGCTTCAATGTAGATGTCTGCACTAGATGGAACTCAACCTATGACATGCTTAGGGACACCGGAAAGTATAAAGAGGATTTGTGTGCTTTTTTTCAAGTTGAGGTTTCAAATCACATACTTTTAGAGTCTTATTGGGGGGATTGTGAGAAAGTGACTTCATTGTTAGAAGATTTTCATACTGCCACTAAGGATCTTTCCGGTGTTTATTATCCTATTTCTCCTCGTGTACTATATCATTTTGCCATTATAGCAGTTAAGTTTGAACAACTCAGCCATATTTCTGATCTCAATGCTACCGTTTCTAAGATGATATTGAAATGGTTAAAGTACTTCTTTGTCATACCCGACGTCTTCTTAGTAGCAGCCATCTTGAACCCTAGTCTTAAGCTTGATGGCGTCACCACACTCTTAGATTTCTACTACAACGCCTTAGGTGAAATGAGATTCGCAAACGCACCGGGTAGGGAAGGGTTAGAATTGCCTAGCCTTGATCTTGTTAAAACCAACCTAGATCAATCTCTTAGGTACCTATATAATGACTTCGTAGAAAAGTATGGGGGGAGTGTTGGGAGTTCTGCTTCTTCTGCCCGTAGTAGTAGACCTAGGCCCCCTTTTGATTTAGGAATTACTGGTGATAGTCAACGAGCTCGACAACTCCAAAGTTTCTTCGAAAACATCGGCTCAGGTTCGTTCTCTCAAGGTGATGAACTTTCTATGTATTTAAATGAACCTAGAACTGCCGAACTAACAAGTGCAGGTTCCAAAGAGTCCGATTTATTGAATTGGTGGATGAAAAGATCAGCACAATATCCAATCCTCTCCATTATGGCTCGAGAAGTCTTTGCCGTTCCTGCCTCAACGGTGTCGGTCGAGCAAGCATTTAGCAGCGGAGGATACACACTCGACGAAAGACGTTCGACAATGGCTCCAAAGAATCTCGAGGAACAAGTATTGCTTAAAGACTACGCCTTAGCCGAGATGCGAGAGCAAGAGAACAAATGGGAGGAGGTCTTTCAAGATGATCCACTAAGCACCACGGACGCCGGAACTGACACCGACACCTCTCAAGTAGAAACCGACGAGTTCGACGATGATTTTGATTTCGATAACATGTAAATGTAATCTTTTTGACCGTCAAATCTTAGACGAGTACTCTTTTTCCTCATTGAGGTTTTAACGAGGCTCGGTCTTTGAAATCAAAATGTGATCTTCAAAGGTAAGTTAAGTAAATAAAAAAAAATTGAATAATCGTCTTATTTGTTATATTTCTAATTTTTTTACAAATTTCTTTTACGGTTTTCGATTATAATGCTCTTACAATTAAACTTGAAACAATATAAATGAAGTTTGAAAAAAAAAAAAAAAAAAACCGGGAACCGGAACCGGAACCGGCGGTTCAGAACCGGAACCGGGTTGGAACCGGAACCGGAATCGGCGGTTCGGAACCGGGGGAGGAACCGTCGGAACCAGCGGTGCGGTTCCGGTTCCTCCCGGGTGGAACCGGAACCGTGACCGGCTCTACTTGACACATTTGAATTTGTCGAATGCCGGTTTTGCTGGGCAGGTTCCATTTGAAATTACCTCGTTGAGGAGATTGGCTAGTCTCGATTTCTCCAGCGATTACTGGGACTTCGAACCTCTAAAACTGAAGCACCCAAATTTGAAGATGCTTCTCCGAAATATGACAGGGCTTAGAGAGCTCTATCTTGATGGTGTCTTTATTTCGTCTCGTGAATGGACGAAATGGAGCCACATTATATCATCATATTTACCCCACCTCACGAAATTGAGCTTGGCTTATTGTTCTCTGTCTGGCCCTTTAGCTAAGTCCTTTTCACAACTCCATTTTCTTTCGGTTCTTCGACTAGATTTAAACAACCTTTCAACAACAGGTCTCGACTTGCTGGCAAATTTTTCAAGTCTGACTACCTTGAGTCTTGTCGACTGCAATCTGAGCGGTTCTTTTCCTAGTATGATAATTCAAATACCTACTTTGCAAATTCTTGATTTATCTCAAAATGAATTACTCAGTGGAAGCATTCCACCATTTCCTCAAAATGGATCTCTCAAGTATATAGCTCTGAGCCACACCAAATTCTCAGGGTCGGTACCAAGTTCAATTAGCAATCTCAAAGCGCTGTCAGAGATAGACTTGTCTCATTGCCAATTCACAGGGTCGATTCCTTCCACCTTCACTCACTTGACTCAACTAATTTATGTTGACTTGTCGAATAACTTCTTCACATCATCACTTTCTTCTAGGATGTTTGAAGGTCTTTCCAATCTTGTTCATTTAGATTTGGGGCACAACTTGTTTACTGGTTCCATAACCCACTCTCTGTTTGGCCTCCCTTTGCTGCAAAATCTTTGGCTTCACAACAACCGATTTACCGGGCAAGTTGAAGGATTTCCCATTGCAAATGTCTCTAACATTGTTAGCTTAGATTTGAGTCGCAATCAACTAGAAGGGCCCATTCCCGAGTCTTTCTTCCAACTTCAGAGCCTGGAGTCCCTGCGACTTTCTGAAAACCTGTTCAATGGAACTTTTCAGTTAAACAAGATTCAAAGCTTTGCCAATCTTACACTCCTTGATCTATCTGGCAACAACTTGACAGTAGATGTTGGCAACGTCGATTCAAGTAGACATGGACTTCCCCAGCTGCAAGAGTTACACTTGGCTTCGTGTAACCTCCATGATTTTCCTGATTTCATACGACATTCAGATTTGAGAGCATTGGACCTCTCAAACAATAGGATTTATGGTGTGATACCTAGTTGGATTTGCGGAAGGCAAAATTGGTTCGCTTTCGATATAGCGATCCCTTCAGCTCCTTCTTCGCTTGACCTTTGCTTAAAGAACGGAGTAAGATTCTCAATTCGAAAAATAAAAGATTATCGAAGAATTCTAGCTCTATGTTTCCTCGGAGATTATTCTAAATTTTTTAAGTGTTGTTTACACTACTAAGCTCGAGTTATTAATCGGTTATATGAACGGTTTATTAGGAATATTCCTTAGCTAGGAATTAATTTAATTGAGAAGCTTCTCAATGATTAATTATAAATGTAATATTTGATTAGCTTTAATCAAATAAATCGTGATTACTAAAGTCTTGGTTAATTAACTTATTTCTATAAGTTAGTTCTTTAAGCTTGTAAAATAATTCGCTCTAAAATTATTAAGCTCCAAATTATTATTTGTGGGTGTAGAATAAATTAATTAGTGATTCTTGAACCACCATATTAAATTGGATATAGGATAATTAAATTAGCTAAATCATGATTCATGAAGGAACAATCCGGCCCACTATTTTGATTCGAAACGGCCCAGCTAAAATAATGGATTCGGCCCACTGAAATGGAAGATCCGGCCCACTATTTACCCGGCCCAGCCCTGCAGCCCGAAAACCCCAAAAACCCGGCCTGACCCATTTTGGCTAGAAACACCCCGAAACCTCCTATTCTCTCTCATTTCAATCGCACACCTCTCTCTCTTGTCTGCGAATTCTCGCCCTCTCTCGACGCTTCTTCTTCTCTGACTGATTCCGGTCAGGCTTGTTGGAATATTAAATTGAAGCATAATTTGCAGAAAATAGGGAAGAATTGCAGAGAATAAAATCTGTAGAGGAAGAAACAAAAATTGGGAGAATTTCCTTTTACTGAATATCGACTACATTGTGAAAAATTACATAAAGAAAAATACAAGAAAGAAACCTATTTATACTAACTATGCCACATAGGACAACTAGCAACTAAAACTAGAAACGTAAAAGGAGAAGTGTGATTCTATATTTCTTTCATACTCTCCCTCAAGATGGGAGCCAGAACAATGGTGACCATCTTGAAAAACACAGCTACATCATCAAAGATATGCACAGCTTCGCAACAAGTTCGATCAAGAACACTGATTTGAATCTCGATCATTGAATCCTCAAGATGAAACCTGTGAAAGGACATCGACTTGTACAACAACAAGCTAAAAATAACTCAACAAGAGTTGGTGTACAGAATCATAACCACAACAAATTGACTTTAACTCATCTTGATCATCAACATCAAGTGAGGGCACCTTGATGAACAACCAACAAATGATATAGATATTCTCTAACCAACACGAGAAAACCAATTAAACTTCCACACAAATCAGATTCTGTGACCTGAAATCTTCTCACAAACTGAGCAAACAGCTAAACTTTCATATTGCAATTTCTCATCCACCAAAAGCAAGCTCTATCACCAAAAAAATAGTTATAGCAACTAACCAAACAGAATTACAAAGTGAAATTCATTCTCCCCCTCACCATCAAGGCTACAAAACTCAGAGAAAATCCAACCACTAGACATAAACTCAAAACAGCAAAAGATCATAGATCATAAATCGTAATATGATATGATATTTAACCCTTCAAAACAGATTACCATCGCAGCATCAACACAAGGTATAGAACATGATCTAGATTTTGATGATCCTAGATCAACAACAGACAAGAGATAGAGATCAGAGACCAAAGTTTGAACATCAGAGAACCTAAGATCGAATCGATTGAATGATACAGAGTGAAAAACGCACTGTGGCGAAAATCAACCGACAACAATCGGCGAGAGAAACAGAGATAAACCTATCTCGAATAGAGATAGAAGACAAATTCAGAGAGAGGAGCTTAGATTCTCACATGAGATCTAGCCAAAGACTCCAATCAATCATAAATTGGGAATAAACTTGAACGAGAGAAATCGCAACACACGATTTTAGAGAAATTCACAACTTGCGAAACAGAGAAGAGATAAAAGATCCACATGGTTCTGAGAAAGACAACCAATCATAGGCTGAAATAAACAAATTGAGAGAGAGATGATCTCATATCAGAGAGAAAAGAAAAAAAAAATCATCCAAAACCAATGGCTCGGAGAGAACAAACATCAAACCGATTGAATCAGGCAGAAAAACAGAGTCAAAAATTGCGAACGCATGACAATAAGATCCACACGGATCTGGAAAAGAGTACAACCATTTCTAGGTTGAGACATAAGATAAACCAGAGACAAACGAGCTTAGATTTCACAAAAAATCTAGCTCACAACTCGATCCACACGAATCAGAGACTAAAAGCATAGAAATAAACCACAAATTTCAGAGAGGTACCAAACGAGAGAGAGAGAGGGAGATAGAGAACCATATGGTTCAATTCATTAGAAACAGAGAAGGAGATCAAAACTCAGAAAATCAAATCCTCTATAGATCAAAACCCCCTCTCTGCGATTAAGTTCGTCGATTTCCGGTGACGTTTCTCTCGTCTGTAGGTTCCCGCGCGCACGGTGAGACGGCGTCGCGTCGTTGCCCGGATTTGGCAACCTCTGTTTTGCTGGCTCGTGCTCCTCGCCTCTGGCAGATCCCTTTTTCGATGGACGCAACTCCCGTTGCTGTGGCGGGCTCCTCCCTCATTTTTCTTCGGATTTCGATCTCGACATTAAAACCCTGAACCTACGTTTGAGGGGACATTCGTCCTGCGCGATTTCAGCTTCTCCGTCGCCCTCTCTCATTCTATTTTTATTTATTTTTACTGATTTCATCTTTTCTTGTGTTGCAGGGTTCGATTGTCACGATGGAGGTGTTGCTGCTGCAACTCCCTCGTTTCCAGCCTCCCTGCTGGTCCGAGCTTCTGCCTTCGAGGCTCGAAGAGCCTCGACGGAGGTTCGAATTTCCGTCTCTATTCTTCTATTTTTTTATTATAAAGTTTACCTAGCTTATAGGATTTCAGAAGCATAGTATGCGTGTGTGTTTATAGTTCCTTGGTTATTTGGTTTCAATTATGCTCTTTACTCGTCTTAATAGTGAGGCATGCTTATGCTTTAGTCTAGCTTTTGGTTTAGGCTATGCTTAATTCGTGCCCTTGGTGATTACTAAAGTAAACATGCCTCACTTGGAAATACTTATGTGTGAAGAGCATGCCTAAAATTCTGAGTTATCACAAGCTATTTGGTTCCTTGATTTAATGGTTAATCAAACCTGCTTCTGAAATAATCATACTATGTTATTGTTACTAGGTTTGATGGTGATACACAGTGAGCTTGTTAGTACTTTGCTTCTAGTGGAGAGTGAGTAAACATGCTTATTCGGTTAAGTTTTGAGTGTTGGAATTTATAGAAGTGAGTGTGCTTGGTTGAATTACCTTAATGAAATAGGGAGTGTTAGGGGCTGTGGCAGTGATGAAATGTATGAAGCTCTGCTCCGGTCCTTCCCCTTCCTACTGTTGCACCTCTCTTCGGTTCTTTCCACAGACTTCTCTCTTTGTCTAAGTGTGAATGTTGCAAGTGTGTTTGTTCAGGTTTGGTGAAGTGTAGAATGGTGTATGTGTACTGTAGTAGGAGGAGTATATATGCTTGAGTATGTTTGTTCCATGCTTTAATAAGGTCTAATTGTACTCTTCATTAAAGGCTAATGTCAACTTGCTTATTTGTGTAAGTTCTTGTCTTGAAGAAGGCAGCTATGTGAGTATCTATAAGCTTGCAGAAGCAAAAGATCTCATGTTCCCTTTCAAAGTGTATATGTTTGTATGTATACACATCCATTAATGCTGCCTACAATTCTTGGTTTTTGGATTATGTGTAATAAATGTAATTTTATTAATCCATCCCTGTATCAACTCGTTGGTGCCTTATGCGACTTTATGAAACATTTGTAATTAAATGTTTTGTTTGATTAATGGAGTAGAAGGGTGTCGTTGGATTGGGCTGTATATGCATTTGATTTGTGAGACCATTTGTACTTTATTTGTGGAGTAGTAATATATATATATATATATAGGGTTTGATTCTGGTGGAAACTAATTATACTATAGAATCTAAAAATTTTATATACCATTGATTTAAATGCAATGAATGGCTAGGATTAAAATGAATCTTAATGACTCTCCCAAAAATAGATGCATTTTAATTAAAATTTTAATACTAGTAAGGGTAATAGAGTCAGTCGACAACTCCTAACTTATCATCCCTTGATTTTTGCGATTCTCACAAACCCTTCTTAAAATAATATTTTGCCTTTTCTGAGTGTCTTTCCCCCCCCCCCCCCTCATAATCCCCATACAAAGAGTTAATTTCCTACGATTACAAGTTGCATATATGGTTCACTCATTATGCATTCATTAGAAATGGTAATGCATAATTTGTTAGTCCATCATATATATTTAATAATTACGTATATTTCAATCATAATGGATTTTATATAAGCATATCTTAGAAATAATTAAATAAAATGCATTATTTATTTATATTGCTATGCACTTTTTATATATTATTATGCATTTCTTATTATATACTTTAGCTGCTATTTTTTCCTTATATCATCTTCTACATATTATGCAATATTTTATTAAGTATTACATATATAATATGGTAATGCATATATTTCTATTTCATCATGCATTACCGCGTAGGGTTTAGTTTCCTCGACTAGGATTTAGGGTGTAGGGTGTAGGTTGATTTCCGAATGCATTTATTTGATAATCATATTTTAGTGCGAATGTATTTTCTAATTATATATGCATTAGTTAGCATATAATGCATTTATTTTACTACAATAATGCATTATTTTTACTACAATAATGCATTTTGTAAAAATAATATATTTTTCTATTTTTAACTTTGCATATATAATATTTTGGTTATGCATTTTTTTCAATTACAATTGCATAATCTTGTTCTGGTTTTTCACTTTTAACGATTGGTGTGTTGCATATATAATATCTTGGTTACACATTTGTCTCGATCGGTGTTGCATATTATACATTTTGTTTATGCATTTTTTTTACAATCAATGTTGCATATTATATATTTTGTTTATGTATTTTTTTTACAATCAACGTTGCATATATTTTGTTTTGATTATGCATTTTTTTTTGCAATATTGTACTCCCTCCGTCCCACTTATTATGGTTTTTTTTTTTTTTTTTTTTTGATACGGTATTTTAGTAGAACATGATTAATAGATAAAATAATTTCTAGCCGGAAATTTAATCTCTAACCCGTAATATTTTTTTTTAATATTAATTTTAAACCCTAAAAACTAAGCCCTAAACCCTATATGGGAAAACTTATAAACCCTAGGCTGTGAAAAGTAAACTCCTGTCGAAAATCTAAACAGTAGCCGAAAAACCAAACCCTTAGTAAAAAAATTTATCATATTTATTGTCATTTGTTATGCATATTTCAGTTTAAGTTGTTGCATATTTTAGTATAAGTTTTTTCTTCCCACGTGTTTGGTTTTTTCGTCTAATGTTTGAATTCTCGGCAATGCGTTTACTTTTCACAACTTAGGGTTTAGTTTTCCCAAATAGGGTATAGGGTTTAGGCTTTAGGGTTTAATATTAATAATATATAATTATTATTTATTTACTACGGCTTAGGGATTAAATTTCAAGTAGGAATTATTTTTTCCAATTAGGTTCAAAGGTTCAGATATACAATTAGAGTTTAGAGTTTAGATTTCCCATGTAGTGTTTAGTTTTCTATTGTCAAGTTTTTTTTTGAATTTTATTGTCTTCGCTTTATTTTCTCCAACTAGGGTTTATGCATATTTTGAATAAATAATTATGCAATAAATTTTTTTAAAATATGCAACAATTTAAATTGAAATATGCATAACAAATGACAAAAAATGCATTTTTTTTACTGAGACTAAACCCGTCAAGAAAACTAAACCCTAGTCGAGGTCAAACTAAACCCTAAATGGTAAAACTAACCATAGTTCAAAAACTACGGTCTAGTCGGAGAAAATATTTTGCAATATATAATATTATATAATGCATTATTCGGGGTTTAAATAATATTCCCTCCATTTCATCGAGTAGGCCTCATTTCAATGAGGCCTATTATGACATGTTTTTTCACGCTTCTTGATGATGTGTTTAAAAATGGATTTTTGAAGACTTTTTTCTTTTACATGCTACTCTGACAGTCGTAGTATCACGTAAAAGAAAAAAGTCTTCAAAAATTCATTTTAAAACACATCATCAAGAAGCGTGAAAAAACATGCCAGAATAGGCCTCATTGAAATGAGGCCTATTCGACGAAATGGAGGGAATATTATATAATGCATTATACTTTATTTTTTCATGATTACGGTTTAGGACTCCCCGGACTCCCCCGTTAGAGTTTATTTTCCCCCATCTAAGACCTATTATAATTAGGTAACAATTCTCGATGCATATTGAAATTTTATTCTAACTTCATGAGTCAACATATGATTATGCATTAGATGAAGGTGTTTATGCAACATGATATCATTGGGAGAACAAAAAACTCTAGAGTTTTTTGCGACTATTATTTTTCTGATTAGAGTTTAATTTTTCAGTGACTGTCTATTTTCCCACTTAGGTGAGTGAAGACTAGGCTTTATTTCTCCCCAAGTAGTGTTTATTTATAATGCATTTTTATGCATTACATTATGCATCATTATAGCCAATTTGCAAAAACCATCAGTGAATGGGAAGAAAATAAAATTATGTGCTATAAAAATATTTGTAGAAAAAAAAAATCTGCATTAAAAAAAAAAAGAAAAAAAAAAGAGAAAGGCGATTTTGATTTAAAACATAAATTAGGAAATAAATAAGTATATATATATATATTAAAGATTTAATGCATTGATTACACATTAATTGTGAGTCATGCGGATCCCATCAAATAAGGGTTACAAATATGTGCAAAAAAGACGAAATTAGCCTTTTTATGTACTAATTCAGAATAAAATATTAATTACAATATCATCTAAAAATAATATCAACCTTTAATCGTGACCATTAGATTGTCTAAATCAAAGGCCTACAAAAGTTTTTAGGTTTCACCATATAATTAGTTTTCACCTGATCTATCCCCTATATATATATACATTTAATTGCTGCAAACTTCTTCTATCTAGTTGGGCCTCGCCCAATAACATACTAGTATGTATAACTCGTGATTAAGAAATCAAAACACTAGAATTGATTAACTCGATGACTTTAACAAGTAGTAATTTATTACTTAACGAAATATCGAAATCAAGTATCTACTCGATTATTCG
The DNA here is from genome assembly GCA_001642375.2 of Mentha longifolia. Classification (NCBI taxonomy): domain Eukaryota; kingdom Viridiplantae; phylum Streptophyta; class Magnoliopsida; order Lamiales; family Lamiaceae; genus Mentha; species Mentha longifolia. Next base: position 31,207,536 of record CM038117.1, on the reverse strand, counting down.
ATAGTTAATAAGAATTATTCGAAATTGAATCGCTACTCGATTTATAATAGAATTCTTTCTAGATAATTCTATTATTCATAAGTGGATATTAAATCACTTATGAGTGAATAATTCATTCTAATTACTTCTAATGTAGATAGGAAAATACGGTGTGTTACAAGCAGTAATGAAGGATTGGAGATGATATATATATATATATATATATATATATATATATATATATATATATTTTGTAGGGGGGACAAGATACAAGCTTCTATTGCATCAAGAGTACTGAAGAATAGGGTAATGTCTTCACTATAGCAAGGGAGCATTGTTGTTATAATAAATTCCAAGTAGTGGACAACAAACCTATTCAAAAAGATTTGCTTTACTGTTACCACCACGGTGTCCAAACCAAATGAATATCCGAAAATTGTCGAAGATTGATTTGATTTCATTCAGTTCAAGGATATTCCGACACATAATCATGAATTTGTATTAGGTCAGTACAATTAATTTATAATTTTTTTGTTATTATTTTTAAAATTTTGCTTACATTATGTTATATTCAAATTCAAATTTTATTTATGTTACAGATGTTCTCGGCCAATTGAAGACCTATAAAATAAACATAGGATATGCACAAAACAAAGGCGACAAGTCTAGGATATGTGATGAGTATAATTTCTAACTATTACTACTTTAATTGATATTATTGAATTATTTTATATTATTTGATTCATAATTATGCTTATTTCAGTGGGACAGAAATAACTTGCGTATTGTGGGAGGCATTCGTCGATCAGCTTAAAGAATATTTGGACAACAATTAAAACAGAAATAATGAGCCAATAATGATTGCATTGCAGTTTGGTATGAAATCTAGTTTTAAAGGTAGAATAATTTTTGGTATTCAATATGTTTTTTTTTTTTTTGAAAAGTGGTATTCAATATGTTATTTAATTATGCCTTTTCTATTATATTCAATTTTTTAGCATATTGATGGTTATGTATATGCTTTTGTATAAATTGTATAGACGGAACCATAGTAGCAGTTCACGCTTAGTATATACTATATATATTGGTAGGATTTAAAAATTTTAGAATATTTTTTGAATGCCGATGTTCGTATGATATGTTCAACAATATGATTTCCTTAGCATTACTTTGTACTACTTCGTTCTTACTCAAAGTATTAAATTGATTTCAGGGTTGAAGGTTACCACAATGAAGCATGCACCCAAAATGTTTATATGTCCTGAAATTCAAGTTAAAAAATTTCATTTCAAGGTATGTAACTATATTTTACATAATGTGATATATATATTTTTTTTGGTACGAATATTTGCATTTCATTAATCACCAACTGTACACTCCTTACATAACCTCCACACACACACTATAAATTGTTAATCATAAAACGAACCATTTCTATTGGAGACAATTCCTAACCTTCCTATCATTGTGGCCACACCAAGCAATCATAATCTTGCAGTGCTGTATAATTTCCTCTACAGGTTTTACCACTCCCTGCATCCTCTTCCTATTTCTTTCCCTCCAAATATGATAGATCAATACAGTAACCATACATCTATAAAGCCGTTGCCTTCCACTATTGGATCTGCACTGAGACAGAAGAAACACCTTCTCCATCTCCCATGTCACAGCAGGCCTAATACATCCACACCATGAAGTAACACCATTCCAGACTTCTCTAACCATCTCACATTTAAAAAATAGATGATCAAGACTCTCCTCCCATTTTCCCACAAAAATAGCAAGTGTGATCAACTTGTATTCCTATTCGTTGTAAATATGCACAAGTTGCCAACCTCTCATGGAACAGCAACCAAGCAATAAAAATGCATGTTTTAGGAGCTGGATTCTGTTATGGATCTCCCCTAAGAGCATGGTATATACTTTCATAACTGAACAAGTATCCTGCTGCAGCCAGGTTATACCATCTTGGATCCCCTGTAGATATTATCTACTCCCTATAATCTTCTTGATTACCCATGAACACTGATATGGGATAGGCATCACACAAAGATCTTTCTACTTTATGTAATACTCATGGATCCACTTTATCCAAATGTTATCCTTCTTCTGATATAACCTCCAAAACTGCTTGCCCAAAGCTGCTCAATTCCATAACTTGAGATTTAAGATATTCAATCCTCCAGCATGGCAAGTGAGCATAATTTTGTCCCAAGCTACTAAAGCTCTCTTAGAAAGATCAGCTTTCCCTGTCCACATGAAAGTTTTGCAAGCAGACTGAACCAACTTCAAGATCTTTTGAGGTAGAACAAAGATTTGGCTCCAATACACTTGTATCCCAGATAGTACAGACTTAATCAGTTGCACCCTCCCTGCATAAGATAATAATTTAGATGCCCAATAATTAATCCTCTGAAGCATTTTGTGTACCAATGGTTGGCACTGCTCCACACTTAATTTCTTAGAAGATAGAGGAACACCCAAATATTTGGAAGGTAGATGCCCTTCACTCATTCCAGATATCAAAAATCTCCTATTTTAGACTTTCACCCATACCTCCAAAATAGATACTGTTCTTCAGTTGATTTGCTTTGAGATCAGATGTTGCTGCAAACTTTTCAAGAACTAATAGCAGTTGTTGTATAGAAATGGTATCACCCCTTGTAAACAGTAACATATCATCATCAAAGCATAAATGGATAAGTCCCACTTTCTTGCATTTAGGATGATAATGGAATAATCTATTTTGTTTCAGCTCCATCAGACACTTATTAAGATATTCCATGCATATTACAAAGAGATAACGTGAAATAAGATCACATTGTCTAATGCCTTTCCTTGCCTCAAATACCTAAGTCAGTTCACCATTCACATTAATAACATAGATAGAGTTGTTAAGCATACCATGATCCAGCTTATATACCTTTGAGGAAATCCAAGTTCAATCATCATCTGCTTTAGGAAAGGCTACTCCACAGAGTCATATGCTTTCTGTATGTCCACTTTCACCATACACCTAGGAGATATATGCTTCCTAGTATAGCCCTTGATTAACTCATGACTAAGAGTGATGTTATCAAATATCAATCTCCCTTTTGGAGGGAAGACCTCCTCTTCCCTCCAGTATTAAAGAATTGTTGCACAGCTTGCACCACCTCCTCACCAAATATGTGCCAACACTTCTTGAAAAAATACATATTAAATCCATCAATACCTGGGGCTTTGCAGGAATCGATACTAAATAAAGCCTTCTGTACTTCCTGACAGCAACCTCAACAATGAGTTCCCTCTGTTGATGGAGATGCAGTTTAGGCCATCTTCCCATTGTTTCTTTGTCCACCATTCTCAATTCCTCAACAGCAGTCCCCATTAGAGATTGATAGAAACCTCTAATTTCCTGTTTAATTCTATCATGTCCCACCAAAACAACACCCTCATTATTTGTCAACCTATGGATAACATTAATATTTTGTCTCACCTTTGCATAGGCATGAAAAAACTTCGTATTGGCATCACCCAGTTGTAGCCGGTCAATCCGAGCCTTTTGTTTCCAAATTTGCTCCTCAATTCTGCTCCATTTCTCCAACTCAGCAAGTAACCTTTTCTCTTCATGAATCAACCCAGTATTAGGATTGTGCTCCATCTTTTGTTGAGTGCATTTCAGCTGAAGCCTGAGTTCAGCAACTCTCTCACTGGTTTTCAAAAACCAAGTGGTGTTAAATTCTTCAGAGGACCTTTTAACTGTTTGCAGTTCATCCATAAATTCAATAGTAAATTTTGGGATCTAGATCTCCCCCAATGCTCCTTAACTAGCCCCTCAAATTGCTCATGGTCAGCCACTACATTATAAAACTTGAATAGCCCTCTTCTTGGCTCACTTGTATCAAAATTTAACAACTAAGGACAGTGATCAGTGATCAGGTACTCCATTCTCCAAGCGTTCAATCACCACCCTAGAAAAAACAGACATCCATTGCTCATTTGCAAAGCACCTATCAATGTTTGACCGAATTCTATGCTCTCCTTCCTGATTGTTGTTCCATGTGAATTGCCTGCCAACCGCACTTATTTCATGCAGATCATTCTCATGTACACAACATTGGGAAATCTTCAATATCGCTTAGAGTAATAGGGTTACCCTGAAGTCTATCCTCAGGAGACAATATTGCATTAAAATCACCCCCCATGAACATGGGGAATTGAGACAGCTGATACTTCTTGCTAACAAAACTCCATAATTCTTTTCTTTGCTTAATAGTATTTAGAGCATACACAGCAATGAAATGTTGTAGCTGCCCACTCCTTACATCCATCACTTCACAGTGTATTGCTTGAACATGTTCCTCAACCAACCTAACTGTTAGGACTCTAGGATTCCAGCTGATCTAAATTCTTCCATTGACAGCAGACAGATAATTATTTATACTATCCCACGCTATACAAATGTTCCTTACTATTTTTTGTGCCTTTTCTTTTTTAACTCTAGTTTCTATGAGAGCTGCAAAATCAACTTTATTTGTACGCAAAAGGATTTTGATTTCCTTTTGCTTAAATGGTTTATTGCAACCTCTAACATTCCAAATGATTAACCTCATGTTATACTAGAGGGGATAAGGTCCCCGCCCTCTTCAGTTGTGATGAAATCATGGAAGAAGTTCTCAGTTGTCACTTTCATTTCCCCAACTTGAAAGGAAGGTGTAGCAGGTTTTTTTTGGTTTATTCCATTCCTTTTTTTCTGTATCACCCTCCAACACCTTATACTTCCCCTTATCCTTAGGAATCCATTGCTGCGGATTCTTCTGCACAACAGTCTCCTTCTTATCTTTGCAAACATGGCCTAGCTTATGACATTTAGTACAGAACATGGGCACCCATTCGTATAGCACCTGCTGCTCTACCATCAATCATTTGTCATCTTCAATCTGAACTTTATATAGAAGTGGTTGTGTAATGTCCACCTCCACCAGTAACCGCGCATATGAAATTCGTTTCTGCTGTGAGGTACATTCATCAGCACAAACTAGTTTCCCAAGACACTCCCAATTCTACTAGGGAATTTCCACACCAACAAGTAAGAGGGAGGTTTGGCAGTCAAACCCACAATGGGATTTCCTTAAGTACTTCCTTTTCAAAACTAAAATCTGCCACCCACTCCTTCATTATCATAGGTCTATTAGCAATTGTATATGGTCATTCTCCTAACATAAGAGCTTTATCATGTGGATTCTTGAATTTAACAATGAAATATCCTTCATAATGATAGAAAATTTCCAGATTTCCCATAATTTCACACTATTTTTGAATATAATTTCTCAGATATGTAATGGTCGGGGGCCTCTCCAATTACATACAGAATAAGAGCATATTTCCATTTTTCAGCTTCTTTCTCAATTTCAGTTGGGCATAATTTGGCAGTGAGTTTACCTTGCTTAATCACCGGTGCCACGTAACCAAGCGCCATACCCCGTTTCCTCAGCGGTGGAACCTCCCCATCTTCAATTGTCTTCGCCACCGCTTCCTTTTTCTCCTCATTGAGTAGATCCGCTGTCTGTGTGGACTCCATGTCATGAATCTCCAGCTCAATCAGCTTTTGCACCGATTCTATTGTTCCCTTGTTCCCACCCGCACTCTGTTTCGTTCCTCGATTTTCAACTGCAGAGGAGCTCTCAGCTGCCTCTACCCTATGTGGAGTGTAGTGTGTTGGTGCTGTGGGTACTAGATTCGGCAACTTCCGGGGTCTGCCTTTGGGTCATCCTCCGCCCTTTGCCATGGTCGATTCTGCTCTAGGTGCACGTTAGCATGCCCACTAAAACGCGCCGAGAGAGAATTCTTCTTTAAAAAAAACCTTAATGTGATATTTTTCCATTAATAATTAATTGTAAAATCTTGATGTTAATTTGTCAAGAATCTTTAATTTATTAAGGCGAGGTGTTGGCGGAGTTACAAAAGATCATAAAATATCTCACATATCCAACGTTAGCCAAGAATTAAAGAGGGAAGAATGGTTGAATGTTGATTCAGTGAAAACCATTAAGGACATAGTAGGTAATTTTTTTTATATATATAGTACAATTATTAAAATGTAAGTTCAATATTAAATTTGAAATATTATCTTAATGATTCTCTCTCAATTTTTAGATTGGAACCTATATTTGCAGAGGGAAAATGGATAACTTTTACAATGAAGGAACATGGTATTATGAAGCATGTGCAACCGGAAAATGCTATAAAGGTGTGGAGAAAGGAAAAAATATTGGAGATACTTGCTCCAAATGCAAAAAGGTAATTGAATCTACCACACCAAGGTATTTACTTTAGTACGATATTTTTAGAAGTACGATATTTTCAAGAAAAAATGCATGAAAGAAATTCTCGATTGCAAGAATGAAAATGACCTCCGCGGACATAACAAAATTTCCAATTCAATTCCAAAGGAGGCATTTTCCATTGACTGTTTGTTTTGCCATGACTGTAAATAAGAGTCAAGGACACTCTCTTTCAAATGTAGGACTCTATTTGCTGAAGTATTCAGCCATGGTCAGTTGTATGTTGCAATCTTACGAGTCACGAGCAGAAAAAGCCTCAAAATTTTGATATGTGATGAGGATGGAGAAACGTAATACACAACAACTAATGTGGCGTACGATAAAATTTTCAAAAAGTTGTGAGGTAAAGATATATATTTCTATACTCAATTATGTTGTATCTGTATTAACTCGAGTTGCATATGCAATAACATTAGTTGTTATCCAAGTAGTGATATTGCAGGGATTATGTCTACACAAGTGGAACACACAATGGAGCAAAACTTTAATTGAAAAGCATAAAAGTTGGAGTTTGTCTTCTCTTATTGTACTATCGATTTAGTTTATTTTGTACAAATGAATACTCTGTTTAAATGAATGTTTTCTGCCAGAACCTGAAAATATAATTAAATTATATATTTTGCATACTTCGAATATTAAAGTGATGTAGGATGTGACTGAATATCGAGTTCATTTGGATTTTAAAAACAAATAGTTTTAGTGATATAGACTTATAATCTTTGTTATTTATTTAATAGAAACACAAAAATACTATAACATTTAAAAAATACCTAAACAAAAATCAACCGTCGAAGCTCGACGGGAGGTACACTAGTGCTATATAATATAGTCTTCCCAATAGCAGATTTTTATATATCCACAAATATCTTGAAAAACTATTTTTCAAAAATGCTAAATTCTTTGCTTCATTAGTTTTATGTCCTCTCTTTAATCTCAATAATCACTAGCCTAACAAATTTCAGCTATGCATACAACCAATGCCAAGATTACCAGAAAGAAGTGTTGGTCCAACTCATGAATGATTTGATATTCAATTCTTCTATTTCAACAAAACTTGTGCAATGGAATCAAACCGTTGATTGTTGCAAGTGGGAAGGCGTGAGATGCGACGCTTCAGGCCATGTCATGAGCCTGCAACTCGACTATGAAGGCATTTCGGGCTGGAATTGAGAGTTCATCAAATCTCGTTAGTCTTGAGTACCTTGAGAAGCTGAACTTGGCACATAACTCTCTTAGTGGGAACATTCCCTCTCTAAATCTTTCTAATTTGGTTGAGTTAGATTTGAGCAACAACCAACTCAAAGGCCCTATTCCTGACTCTTTCTTCACTAATATTCAAAGCCTTGAGGTTCTCTCACTATCTGATAACTTGTTTAATGGCACTTTTGAATTGGAAAATATTCAAAGCCTTCATAATCTCAAATCTCTCAATCCAAGCATCATGAATTCAAATTGGTCTAGATTTTCCAAACTCAATAAGTTGAACCTAGCGTCTTGCAATCTGCAAAAAGTTCCTGATTTTATAAAAGAATCCAACTTGAACTTCTTGGATCTCTCAGAGAACCAGGTAAGAGGGAAGATACCTAGTTGGATTTGGGAAATTGGAAATGGAGGACTTTAGCATTTGAATCTTTCTTATAATCTCTTGGTTGATATTCAAAAGCCTTACCACATTCCAAGCTTTCTTGCTGAGCAGGATTTACGTTCGAACCAGCTCCGGGGTGAGCTGCCCCTGCTGCCACGTGGCGCCTTCTTGGTGGATTTTTCTGATAACAAATTTGACAAGCCCATTCCTCTGAGCTTTGTAAGCTTCAATTTCAATTTGATTTTCTTATCCATTGCAAATAACAGCATAAGTGGATCAATTCCAACCTCCATCTGTAGTGCCGAGTCCATTCAAGTTCTTGACTTTTCTCTCAATAACTTGAGTGGGACCATACCTCCTTGTATAGTGGAAAGGATGTCTAGTCTTCAAATGTTGAATCTCAGGGTAAACAACATAAGTGGTGATATCCAAATTGTGGGTTGAGGATCTTTGATCTCAGCAACAACAGCTTAGGAGGTTATTTCCCCAAAAATCCTTAGAACACTGCACATCGTTATGGTTTGTGAGTGTTGAAAGGAACAAGATTGGAGGTAGCTTCCCCTGCATGATGCCTTCAAGGTTGAGAGTTTTAGTTTTGCGTTCAAATAGGTTTAGTGGAGAGGTGAAATGCGGTGAAAGCTGGCTGAATATAAAGATAATGGACATAGCTTACAATAATTTCAGTGGGGATCTGCACCACATAAGCTTTTCAAGCTTCAAGACTATGATGCGACGCGGTTATGTGCATGAGAAATTCAACTTATTTGGCGTTAACGTTGTGCGTCCTGACTTCAATTACTTCACTCGGGTTATTGTAAACTTCAAAGGCTTATGGTTGGAACCTAGGATTTTGGAAATGTTTAGACGGTTTTATGTTGTGCTTGATTTGTCTCATAATAATTTTCAAGGAGATATACCAGATTCCATAGGCGGTCTGAGCTCGCTTGTTTCTCTCAACTTATCCCATAACGCCCTCACGGGCAGAATCCTGAAATCATTGAGCAACATGGCGTATCTTGAAGCACTCGATCTCTCGGTAAACTAGCTACCTGAAACGAATCTTGTGGCTGTGGAGCTTGAAAATCTCACATTCCTTTCAAACTTCAATTTGTCCAACAATAAGCTGGTCCGAAGAATACCAGGTTGTAAACAATTTGCAACGTTTGACAAATCATCATATCATGGAAACGCAGGGCTTTGCGGTTTCCCTCTCAGGATACGCTGCAGTAGTGACGAGGATTCAACAAAACTTGGGAACATGCAGCCACGTGGAAAGGCGGAGGTGGAGTGGTATATTATACTACTCCCTCCGTCCTCCATTTCTTGACCCTTATACTATTCAGCACGCTTTTCTACTGAAATCTAGTACGAGTTTTAAAATATAATTTTAAAATATTTTTTCTTTTAAGGGATAGTACGACACTCGTAGTATCCCGTAAAAGAAACAATACTTCAAAATTATATTTTAAAACCCGTATCAGGTTTCGGTGTAAATGCGTGCTGAAAAGTTTTGGGTCAAGAAATGGAGGACAGAGGGAGTATGTTTTTATTCTTGTTAGCTTCCGTTTACTTTCAGGTGCAGTATTAGGCTTCAAAAATCAGATATATGTAGGATGAGATATGGATGATTTGGATCAAATAAACATATATAGTTTCTTTTTTCTCTACATTCACTATAGAGATAGTTGCTCTTTGCACCATGTACAATTTTATATGGTAAGTTAGAGTTTATGCGTGCAGAATTATGAACAACGAATGAGAAGAACATGAGGTCCAATATCTCAAAGAAACAAGAGAAAAAAACTACCCATAGTCCCACTACTGCACTCAAATCAAGGAGTGGTAGATTGACCAATCAAGCAAAAAGTATTGAACTAAACGATGTGTAAATCATGTTACGTGAACAATGCTTTTATATGAACTTTTGTAAATTCTACGCGTGACTTTGGTTTTGTTATTAGACAATGACCATGACATTTTAACAACATCTCGATTCTTGAGGCTGTTTTTTGTCTGTTGTCCGAGCCAGAAGGACCAGGGACTGGTCGGGTGACACATCGAGGTGGCTCGAAGTCCATTATGCAATTCGCTTATGAGTTGGTTAGTACATGTTTTCTTTATAATTTGTTAGAAAAAAAAATTGTGTGTTAATATTTCTTCTAAATATGTAGGCTGAAAAGAGAGGTTGCACTCCGCGAGAGTGCTTATATGATGCATAGTGCATGTCACATCAAACAGAGGATGGGACCTACTCTGATGCGAAATCTGCCAGAATTGGGGTAATGGATATAAATTTCAGATATATATATATATATATGAATGCATTATGGTGAAAACTTATTTTTTCGTAAAAATTGCAAACCATGCATAAAATATTGCATTTTATGCACAAAATGTTGCATTTTTATGTATAAAAATGCATGGTTTGCAGTTTTCACGTAATAATTAGTTTTCATATGATATGTTTCCTATATATATATATATAATTTAGGGTCTGTTTGGTATCTATATACTAGTATATTAGGTATCAATGTATATCAAATTCAACGTTCTCAATATTTTGGACTAAGTGTTTGATTAACACGTATTTTATGTGCATGTTGAGTGTATTTTGGATATATTTGAAGCTTGATTTGTATTTTTTAATGTTAGAAATGCTAGAGTTTCTTAACTCTTAGTAGACTTTAGACTTTTCTCATTTTTCTTGGTTTTCGATCCATTTTTGTAAGAATTGGAAAGAGTATTTATGTGGATAAGGATTAAAGACTAGAAACGAGGAAGAATCGAGCTTAATTAGGGTGAAACCTAGGTTGAAATGTGGAATTTACATATATAGAGTTAGGGTTTCGACTAGTTTGAATTCAATTATGTTTTCCTCATTCTCTTGAGTCTCTTTATGCTTTTTTTAGGAACAATGGAGAACTCATTTGGGAAATTTGATCATTCCATGTCGAAGAGGGGTTCGTTAGGAGTCCATAGCAAAAAGCGGATCGAGAATCGGAGTTCGGACGAGAGAGAACGAGCGAAAACGGTGAAGCTGCGCAAAAGGACCGGACCGGTGGCGACCCGGACGGCGACCAGCTGCGCTGCCGGCCAGGCCGCCAGCTGGCCAGCTGAACTACAGAGTTTCCGGTGACCCAGGTGGTGAACTAGGCGGCGGTCGGCCAGGGCGGCCAGGGCGCCGTCGCCCCTTTCTTTTACTATCTTGACCGAGTTAGTCGTCTAACTCGGTCCAACTAGACCCAAAACTCACCTATTATGTATTTAAACCCAAAATCTTCCTATTTTGGGGGAGCTTTTACATTTTTTTAACATTCTTAGAACCCTAGAAACATTTCCCTCTTTCTTTTTAGTATTTTAAAGATTGTTGAAGATTTATGTTGAAGATTTGAAGATCCTTCCACCATTCTCTTCCTTATTGAATTCTCTATCTTTTAAGCATGATTTCATTTACTTTCTATGGTTTAATTTCTTCAATTATGTCTAGCTAATTCCCTTTGGTTCCAATATATGAAGATATGATCTAGATCACTAGGCTTTTGGGTTTTGTTGTTGGATTTACCTTCTAATTCATATGTCTTGTGATTTGGGGCTTGATTTTATTGCATAATTGATTGGCCATCATTGAGTGCATACAAGGTGTTTGGTTAAATGTTTAGGAGGCTTTAGTTCATAACACTTGGAATCAAATCACACCATACTAGTAATTCTTGCTAGTAGGAGCTTCTAGATAATTAATGGAGCTATTTGGAGTTAATTTATGCATCTTGAGACCTAGCGGAGATAGATGTCATAGGTTAATCCACTAATATTGATTGCTCCGAGAGAAGAATTGATGTTTACTTTATATAGAACTCCCATATGAATTAGATTAAAATGGCTAATCCTAACAAATCCTAAAACCTAGGCCTCTAGTGATTATCGGATTATATTTGGAACCAAGCTTTCTACTATTGTTGTTAATTCTTGTTATTAGTTGTTATCTAGTTTGTTACTTACTTTATATTTCTCATTAGCTAATCAAAAACACAAAAACATGTCAATTGTAAGCTTGGATAGTAGTTAGATAATTGGATTACTACTTAAAACTCATTCGCCATTGCATTCCCTATGGATTCGACTCGATTATACTATAATCGATTATTATTGCTCTCTACCCTCACCCCTAAAGTGAGGGCGGGTCAATTTTTGGCGCCGTTGCTGGGGAATGCTTAGTTTGAGTTTCAATAGTCGATTTGGTTATTGAGTTACTAATTCAAGCATTGTTTCTTTTAATTTTTGTTTTGAAGGTTTATGCACACAAGGTCCAAAGGAAGACTCGTTCAACCTTTGCTCTTGAATTTTGAAAGAAGGCATAGAAGAAGGAATTCTATTGAAGATCAAGAAATGGCTAACAATCAAGCAATGGAAGCTCTTATGAAAGAAATGGAAGAGTTTAGAGCATGGAAGGATGAGCAAGAAAGAAAGGCGAATGAGGCTCAACCACATCCTCTCAACCACATGTTCCAATCTCCAACGGAACAATTTCAAGGAGGAGAATGGGGGACGATCAATGCCAATAATTTTGAGCTCAAATCCGGACTCATCCAAATGGTGAAGAGTGAGCAATTCGGTGGAAGTCCTATAGAGGATCCGAACGCCCACCTTGGTATGTTCCTTGATATTTGCGATACTATCAAGCTTAATGGAGTTTCAAATGATGCTATCCGGATAAGGATGTTCGGGTTTTCTCTACGGGACCGAGCCAAGGATTGGTATAAAGGACTAAACAAAGCTAACATTCACACATAAGATGATCTATGCAAGGCCTTCCTCTCTAAATACTTCCCACCATCCAAAGCTCAAAGGCTTATCTTTGATATTTCACACTTCTCTCAACAAGGTGATGAGACTTTGTTTGAAGCATGGGAGAGGTATCGAGAGCTTTTGAGAAAATGTCCTCAACATGGCTTCACGGAAGGTCAACAAATTACAACTTTTTATAGTGGTCTCACACCACACACAAGAAGCATCGTGGATGCTATTTCTGGAGGATGCCTAGTGAATTGAAATGCCAAGGAAGCCTTGAGGATTATTGAAGAGATGGCCGCCAATAGCTATCAATGGCCAATGGAGAGGGTCCCTTCTAGGAAGGTTATTTCTATTGATGATGAGAAGTTCGATGCATTGGTAATGGAAGTTGCTAATATGAAGAAGCAATATGAAGAAGAGAGGAAAACTCAATCTCAAGCTCAAGTTCAAAGTGACCATCAATATCAAGAGAACTTGGAGTCTAGTGGAAGTGAAGACGTGAATTTTGTAAACCAAAGGCAATATGGAAATTTTAACAAAGGGGGTTTCCAAGGACAACAAGGAGGATTCCAAGGAAGGCCACAAGGAGGAAATTCTTATGGTTATCAAGGAAGCTATCAAGCCTATAATCCAAACAACCGGAACCATCCTAACCTCTCTTACGGAAATCCTAACAATGCTCAACTGCCACCTCCCGGATTCTCCGTTTCTCAAGGAGTTATTGAAGAACTAAAGAAAACATCTCCTTCTATTGAGAAACTTGTCCAACAAATGGCAAATCAACAAAGCTCGTTTATCACACAAACCGGACAAAAGGTGAGTGCATTGGAGAATTCTCTCACTTCTTTGACAAAGTAAGTGAAGATGATGGAGGGCCAAATAAGTTAAATGGCTAATCAAGCCACCACCCAACATACTTCGGGAAAGTTTCCAAGTAATACGGAGGTCAATCCAAAGAACCAATGCAATGATATCACACTTAGGAGTGGAAGAGCCTATGAGAATCATGCTACATCCGAAAGTGGAAAAGAAGTTCTTGTTGAAGACATACCTTATGAGGAGTCTCCTACCAATAAAGAGAATTCAAGGAAAGAAGTTCAAGGAAGCTCCTAAGGCGGTGCTAGTAAAGACTCCTCTCCCTACCAAGGATGTTATTACGAAGGCTCCATTTCCTCATCGTCTAGCCAAGCATAAGGTTGATGAAAAGTTGATGAGATTCTTGGAGATATTCAACAAAGTACAAATCAACATTCCCTTGCTTGATGCACTTCGAGATATGCCCGGATATGTGAAGTTCTTGAAGGATGCCGTTGCTAACAAGAGAAAGTTTAGTTCATTTGAAACAATTAGCCTAATGGAGGAGGTTAGTGTGGTGATTCAAAGGATAATGCCTTTGAAAAAGAAGGATCCCGGAAGTTTCACAATAGCATGTGTAATTGGAGGGAAAAAGTTTGGAAAGGTCTTATATGACCTTGGAGTTAGCATCAATTTGATGTCATTGTCTATTTTTGGGAGATTAGATATTGGAGAGATCAAACCTAATTCTATTTGTCTCCAAATGGCCGATCGTTCCATATCTTATGCTCAAGGAGTGGTTGAACATGTGTTAGTGAAAGTTGAGGAGTTCATCTTCCCCGCGGACTTCGTTATCTTGGATATGCCGGAGGATAAGGATATGCCCCTCATTCTTGGGCATCCTTTTTTAGCAACCGGAAGAGCTCTTATTGATGTGCAAGATGGGAATCTTACGTTTAGAGTTAATGAAGAAACCCTCACTCTTTCCATCTTTGATGCTATGAAGCGAGGAGATGACTCAACCTATGAGGAATGCAATTCAATTACTACTTTGCCTACATCTATGGCAAAGGATCTCACAGAAGAAATCATCGCTAATTCTTTCTATTCTTATTCCAATTTGGATGATGCTTGCGATGATTTGTTGGAGTCTATTGCATATTTGGAAGCAAATCAAGGATCATTGAAGGATGAAGTTCATTACCTTGATATCAACTAACCGGGGGAGAGTAGGAGTTCAACTAAGGTGGAATCTTCTTCAAACACTTCTCAAGAGTTGAAACCTCTTCCCGATCACTTAAGGTACGCCTTCCTTGGTGATAATGACTCTTTTCCCATAATTGTGTCACAACACTTGTCAGAGTCCGAATTGGACAAGTTGTTGCGTGTCCTTAGGGAGTTTAAAGATGTTATTGGTTGGTATATTGATGATATCAAGGGTATTTGTCCATCTATATGCATGCATCGTATTCTATTGGAAGATGATTGTCGTCCTAAGGTTCAACCTCAAAGGAGGTTGAATCCGGTCTTGCAGGAAGTGGTGAGAAAAGAGGTTGAAGCTATTAGATGCGGGAATGATTTACGCTATCTCGGATAGTGAATGGGTGAGTCCTACCCAAGTTGTTCCTAAGAAAGGAGGGATGACAGTGGTCAAGAATGAGAATGATGAGACTATTGCTACAAGGATTGCCACCGGATATAGAGTGTGTATCGATTATAGGGCTTTGAATTCGGCTACAAGGAAAGATCACTTTCCTTTGCACTTTATAGATCAAATGTTGGATCGTTTGGCGGGCTATAAGTATTATTGCTTTCTCGATGGGTATTCGGGATATAATCAAATTGCCATAGCCCCGGAGGATCAACACAAGAAGGCCTTTACATGCTCTTATGGAGTATTTGCATATAGGAGGATGCCTTTCGGGTTATTTAATGCTCCGGCCACTTTCCAAAGGTGCATGATGTCTATCTTTGGAGGCTTGATCGAAAATATTATGGAGGTATTCATGGATGACTTCTCGGTTTTCGGGAAGACCTTTGATTCTTGTTTGGATAATCTCACAAAGGTGTTGCAAAGGTGTAAGGACACTTCTCTTGTCTTGAATTGGGAGAAGTGCCACTTCATGGTTAGAGATGGAATTGTGCTTGGGCACAAAGTTTCTAGAGATGGTTTGGAAGTTGATAGAGCCAATATTGTTGCTATAGAGAAGCTTCCACCCCCTACAAATGTGAAATCAATCCGAAATTTCCTTGGTCACGCGGGGTTCTATAGAAGATTCATTAAGGATTTTTCAAAGATCACAAAGCCACTTTGTGATCTCTTGCAAAAAGATGTGAAGTTTGTAATTGATGAAGAATGTTTGAAAGCTTTTGAGACATTGAAGAAAGCCCTCATCTCTACTCTTATTCTCATCAAGCCCAATTGGAGTGAATCTTTCATATTGAAGTGTGATGCAAGTGATTATGCTTTAGGAGTGGTTTTGGGGCAAATGAGAGATAAAGTGTTTCGGGTCATTCATTATGCTAGTAGAACCTTGGATGGTGCTCAAAGGAACTACACAACAACTGAAAGGGAATTTTTGGCCATTGTCTTTGCTTTTGACAAATTCCGATCATATCTTGTTGGGAATCACACTATTGTCTATTCAGATCATATGTCTATACGACATCTCATGGCCAAGAAGGATGCAAAGCCTCGATTGATTCGTTGGATTCTCCTTCTACAAGAATTCGACATGGAGATTCGTGATAGAAGAGGAGTTGATAATGTGCTAGCCGATCACATGTCAAGGCTTGAAAATCCGGTTGAAGGTGAAGATTTGAGATTGAATATCAATGAGTGCTTCCAGGATGAGAGAATCATGGTCTTGAAATGCAAGGATTCTTGGTTTGCCGATTTTGCTAATTATCTTGTTCTTCGAGAGTTGCCACCAAATCTCTCAGATTATCAAAAGGCCAAGTTCCTTAGAGATGTGAAGTTCTACTATTGGCAAGATCCATATTTATGGAGAAGATGTGCCGATGGTCTTATTAGAAGATGTGTTATGGATGATGAATGGCTCAAGATTATTGAAGATTGTCATGAGGGACCAAATGGGGGTCATTTTGGGGCAAATCGTACGACTTGCAAGGTTTTTCAAAGTGGATTCTATTGGCCTTCAATTTTTAGGGATTGTCAATCATTTGTGAAGAATTGTGATAGGTGTCAAAGGATGGGGAATATCACAAAAAGGGATCAGATGCCTCAAAACATCATGGTCGAGGTTGAATTGTTTGATGTTTGGGGGATAGACTTCATGGGACCATTTCCTAATTCTTGTGGTTTTTCTTATATCCTTCTTGCTATTGAGTATGTTTCAAGATGGGTCGAAGCCATTCCAACTTCGACTAGTGATTCCAAGGTTGTGATCAAGTTTTTGAAGAAGAACATATTAACTCGGTTTGGAACTCCAAGGGCATTGCTTAGTGATGGGGGTCTCACTTCAATAATAAGTGGTTGGGAAGTGTTCTTGCTAAATATGGAGTAAAGCACAAGATTACCTCTCCTTATCATCCTCAAGCCAATGGTCAAGCGGAGCTTGCAAACCGGGAGATCAAGCAAATTTTGGAGAAGATAATCACTACTCGGAAGGATTGGGCTAAGAAACTTGATGATGCTTTGTGGGCCTATCGAACCGCCTATAAGACCCCCATTGGTATGTCTCCGTATCAACTTGTGTTCGGAAAGTCTTGTCACTTACCTTTGGAGATTGAACATAAGGCGTTTTGGGCTTCAAAGAAGATTAATCTTGAGTTTAAGGAGGCCGGATTGAATAGGAAAAACCATCTTGTGGAGTTAGAGGAATGGAGAAACGAGGCTTATAAAAATTCTCGGATTTACAAAGGAAAGAGCCAAGAAGTTTCATGATTTGGAGATTTGAAGCAAGGTGATCATTCCGGGTGACGAGGTTCTTCTCTTTAACTCTCGTCTTCATCTTTTCCCCGGAGAACTCAAATCAAGGTGGACCGGTCCTTACATTGTGAGTAAGAGTTTCAAGAATGGTACATTTGAACTTCTTAAAAATGATGGTTCTACCTTTGTTGTTAATGGACATCGACTCAAGCTATATTTCAATTCAAAGAAGTTTAAGGAGGAGTCGACCATTCTTCTTAATTATGCTTGATCTTGGAGACTACGTCGAGCTAACGACGTTAAACAAAGTGCTTGTTGAGAGGCACCTCAACACGTATCCTTTTCTTTTTCATTTTTTTGAGTTTTTATTTCATTTTTCAATTTTTGAGTTTGTTGCAATTTTCGTTCTATTTTTGAGAAAAACCATAAAAAATAGAAAATGTTGAAAAAGAAGGTTGAAAAATGCTTGTGGAGAATAGAGAGGAAGTCGAGAGGGACCCGGTGCTTCGAAAAGGATCAAAAAAGGTCGAGAAACGCGTCACAAATGGCCGAAAAAGGAAATGGGGCGAGCTGCCGGCGACCGGCTGGACCGCCGGCCAGGCCGCCGGCTGGGTGGCTGAGGTGCAGAGTTGGTGGCGGTCCAGGCGGCGACCGGCCAGGGCGCCGCCAGCCCTTCCTCCCACTTTATTTCTATTTTTGTTTCTTTCCACCTCATTTTTATTCATTTTATGTTTTCTATTTTTATTTCTTAGAACAAACCCACTTTCTCAC
This sequence comes from Mentha longifolia, assembly GCA_001642375.2. Classification (NCBI taxonomy): domain Eukaryota; kingdom Viridiplantae; phylum Streptophyta; class Magnoliopsida; order Lamiales; family Lamiaceae; genus Mentha; species Mentha longifolia. Next base: position 31,189,397 of record CM038117.1, on the reverse strand, counting down.
TCTAAAAACCTAGATTTTCTTCCTCTAATTACTCTCAAATCACTTAGAATTAAGCAAATTCCTTCCATAGGTTCATTACCCATCCCAAAATCTACATTTTGAACCGAATAATTCACTTTTTCACCCACTTTAGCTCCAAAAACGAAAATTTGGTTCTTTTGGGTAAAGAGTTGAGTTTCTTCAAGTTTATTCAAGAAGATGAGGTAATGTGCCCTATATCCTTACTCATATGAGTTTCTACTTCCAAGATATGAAATGGTATGAGTATTTACTTCATCATTTTTATGAAATTAAGTAGAAATTCTTACCTAGGATTTTTCTTGATTATTGGAGAAACTTATGGGTGAACCATGGAAATGAGCATGCATTGGCTTGTATTTATGCTTCTTTTATGAACTTAAGCATGTTTGATTTGAGTTTGAATGAAAATTTGCATGATTCATGAAATTTTGAGGGATATGCTTGCTCTTTATTGGGAAATTCATTTCTTGAGTGTTTAAGGCTTGAAGAAAGCATGAATTTATGAATTCTTGATTTCCAAAGTGAAATTCATGGCATTCTTTTTGTTCACTTAATGCTTTTGTTAAGAAAATATGAAATTCTTGCTTGTTTTGTTTAGGAAATTCATTTCTTAGGAAATATGAATGTTAAATGGAGAGTGATATTTGTGTGAAGTGTTGCTCACACCTTGACAAAGTTTGGATTATTTTCTCAAATCTCACTTTGCCTTGTTTGTGGTTTGTAGGAAAAAGGATTCTAAAGGGAAAAGAAATGCCACCATCACTTCTAAGGAATTGATTGCCTCTCTCTCCAAAAAGAGGAGAAATGATGCCTCTTCATCCTCACAAGTACCAAGAAGAGATCCAAAGACACCGGAAGCTCATGACATTCACTTGGAATCTTATAAAGAAAGAGCAAGATTTGCCGTTCTTGTATCAAGAACCATTATACCAACTCAATTTCCATCTAAGGACACATTAGTGAAGTTAGGGCTTTATGATAACATCAAAGTCCTCTGAGACAATATAGGATGGGGAAGTATCCTAGAGGATACTCTTGAAGATAGGAGAACATATGAAAAGGTGGTTCTTAAATTTATGAGCACATTGGAAGATGAGAGCATCCATACTATGGAAAGTATCAAATTTCAATTATTTGGAGAGCGTCATGAGTTGAGTTTGGAAGCGATAGATGACATCTTTGGAGTGCCACATGGAGGTGATGTGTTGGTGAAAAGAGCTTTTGAGCATAGTTTCATGTGGAATAAACCTGCTCCAATCACAATGAAAGGCTTTAGAGCGGGTTACTCAAAATCAAATGAGGTGAGAAATCCGGTCCTAAGAATGGTGTTGAAGATCATTGCTCACACTATGGTGGCACGGACGGAGAACACTTCGGTTCGAGTTGATGATCTCTTCATTATTCAAGCCATGCTAACCAAGAGGCGCATAAGCTTTTCTCACATTTTCCTTGCTCAAGTCATGAAGCAAGCAAAGGCACCAAGTGGGAAGATTAACATAGGAGGAATGCTCACTCCTTTGGCTAAGAAAATCAATGATGATCTTAGTGGATATACTCCGATGAGAGGTTCATATTTGATTGATATTGAGAAGCTAAGAAACATGAGATTTCTTGTATCATCTAGGGCCCCCTTTTATTTCATTCAAGATGATGAAAGGACATTCCCTCTTCCAAATGTAATGAGCGTGTTGGTAACCGATCTCCATGATCGGGATAATTGGCACTTGAATACCCCCACTCATAAATTCATCAAAGAGAATCATATTTTCAATTATGGAGAAGATGATGAATATATCATGGGGGGTGAGGGAATGCCTTTTGCTCAAGAAGATGAAGAAATGGAAGATTCTATAAGGGGTGAACCAATGTCAAGGGGTGAACCAATGTCAAGAGGTGAGCCAAGTTCAAGAAGAGAGCAAGTTCCAAGAGAAAGAGGGTATGAAGAGAGGTTTGAAGCCCTTGAGGGGAGAATGGCAGGCATGGAGCGTGGATTTAAATCCCTTGATGCACAAGTCACTGTGATGAGACAAGAAGTAACTTCAATGCGAATTACTCAACTTGAGGAAGCACAAAGAGGTGAAAGGATGGAAAAATAAGCAAACTCGATAATAGAGTTATTGGAGAGTTTTCGGATGCACCAAGGCAATCAAGGGGTGACATGGCCCCTACTTCCTCCACCATAGCTTGGACCTTTGTGAGTGTAATTTAAATTTCTTATATATCTTTCCCGCATAACTCATTTTAGAATTTATTTTCTAAAATAAGTTTGGGGGAGGGGGTGGATAAGAAATTTAAATTACTTATATTTTATGTCTTTTCCATTCCTTTACTAGTTCTTTTCTTATTTGCTTTACTTGGTTGGTAGTTTCATGACTGTGTATTTTTGGGTTAATCTTGTATGCTTGGTGGATTGATTGATTGAGAAGTTGTTGATTTGAGAATGTGGAAATATGGTTGGTTTTAGAGTGAAAAGTGTTGCTTGGAGAATAAATGTGAAAGTTTGGCTTGCTTTAGTATGCTTAGTATGTTTTCATGTTATATTTGTGTGTTTTTGTTAATTGGAAGGAAGATTGGGGTTAAGGAAAGAATGTTGAATGCTTGATGTTTGATTTTGTGAGATTGGGTGAAGGAGCATAGTTGATGAAAGTTCTTCTTTGTTGTGTTGTTTTGTTGAATGTGAGCTTGAATGTGAGAAATTTTGAAACTTGAAGAGTTTTTGAATTGGAAAAAGGTTGAATGAATGCTTGCATGCTTGAGTGTGAAAGAACGTGTTTAATTGCTCAAGTGCATTTGGGTGAGATGTCAATGCTTGATGTTAATAGGGTAACATTTTTGAAATTTCTCAAGTTTTAGTCAAGCATGATTGGGGTTATTTCACTTGAATAGCTTGAAAGGATTGATCTTAGGAACTTAGGCTCTAGACTAAAAGCTTGAGAGGATTTTGAGCCTTAAACTATGCATTTTACATAGTGAATATCCTTTCTTGAGAGCTTGATCTTGCATTGCATATTCTTTATTGGAACTTGCCTTGATACTCTTGTTAGAAGTACTACATGTTTGCATGATTAGGAGATGATCTTAGGCCATCATTGCATAGCCCAATTTCCCTAAACACTAACCTATTTTTCATCACCATTGTCGTCCCATTTTGAGCCTTGAATAGAGCCTTTTCTTCTTGAACCGGATGATAGGGGGTGAAGGATGGTTAAGGGAACCTTGGTGAAAGTTGAAAATGCATAAAAAATGGTGGGTGATGGTGAAGGGTCTAGAGATTGATTTTGAAATGAAAGGACACTCCTATAAGCTCAAAGTTAGAATAGAAAAGAATAAGAAAAAAGTCTTATTGAAAAAAAAAAAAAAAAAAAACGTAAGAACCTTACAAGAGAAAGAGAAGAATAAGAGCATAAAGGAGTATTTCTTTAAATGTTTGATAGAAACTTGGATTCATTTGATAAGAAGGGGTTGGACAAGGTGGAAGATGAAGGAATTCATACTTAGAAAGGTGAAGAAAAGGGGTAAGGGTACTTGAATGAAAATTGAAGTCACTTAACCTAAAATTCCTTATGATGCAGCCCGTAGATCGTAGATTTCAATTCATGGGCCAAGAATTAAAGATGATATGGGCTGAAGAGTGAAGATATTATTTTGTAGTTTATTTTAGTTGTTTAATTATTATTTTCGTCACTTTATTTTAAGCCCAAGTTTTAGTGCCTTAAAAGGCTTTATTTTTGGGCTTTGTTATGTAATTAAGTGGGTTGGACCATACTTTGACTTTGCTTAAGTTATTTCCTAGTTTGACTAGGTCTAGATAGGTTTATTTGCACTATAAATAGGGAACCTATGTAATAGACGAAAAGCAATCTATCATTAATCATAATTGTGAGTTTTATTCTCTCTTGAGAGTTATTTGAGTTCTCTTGACTTTTCCAAGACGAATTCTCTTATCGGCGAATCAACGAGCCAATCAAATCTCGTTGTGTGTCATTCATCGTCTCCGTGTGACTAAGGCGATCATCACTTGGGGTATAGGGGGTTTAGGCCGATTCTATATCATTTGTGGGATTAGACTTTAGGTATATTGAGATATCCATCGGTTATATTTTCAGTTCGTGTCTTCCGCGTGCGTGTTGAATTACGGATCTGCCAAGGTTCGTATCACCTTACCTTAACCAATGTCCCAACATTACAAGCTTAATAAAGACCTTTTTTATCTTAATTTGTGCATGCATTGTAGTATTGAGAACTTGAGTTGATAGGCAAACTTATGGTTAAAGATGTGTATTGCATGATTTCGATGAGTGTTTACCATTTTCATATATTGAGGGATCGAGTGATACACATGTTCCTTGAGAGGTCTAGAGTTTAAGATGTTTGAGTGATTGAATTCTAAGTTAGGATAGTGGTTAATCTTATGAATGTTTGGTTTGACTTGAGAATTTTCTTGAACTAAAATGGTTTTTGAGGTTATATGAGGCATCGAGGAACTCAAAATGCACACTCCATACGTGTTAAGTGCTTTGATTGTTTGTTTCATTGTTCGGGACGAACAATGGCTTAAGTTTGGGGGAGTGATTAACACGTATTTTATGTGCATGTTGAGTGTATTTTGGATATATTTGAAGCTTGATTTGTATGTTTTAATGTTAGAAATGCTAGGGTTTCTTAACTCTTACTATACTTTAGACTTTTCTCGTTTTTCTTAGTTTTCGATCCATTTTTGTAAGAATTGGAAAGAGTATTCATGTGGATAAGGATTGAAGACTAGAAACAAGGAAGAATCGAGCTTAATTAGGGTGAAACCTAGGTTTGAAATGTGGAATTTACATATATAGAGTTAGGGTATCACTAGTTTGAATTCAATTATGTTTTCTTCGTTCTCTCGAGTCTCTTTATGCTTTTTTCATGAACAATGGAGAACTTATTTGGGCAATTTTATCATTCCATGTCGAAGAGGGGTTCGTTAGGAGTCCATAGAAAAAAGCGGATCGAGAATCGGAGTTCGGACGAGGGAGAACGAGCGAAAATGGTGAAGCTGCGCAAAAGGACCGGACCGGTGGCGACCCGGACGGCGACCGGCTGGACTGCCGGCCAGGCCGCCGGCTGGCCGGCTGAACTATAGAGTTTCCGGCGACCCAGGCGGTGGTCGGCTAGGCCGCCGGCCACCCCTTTCTTTTACTATCTTGACCGAGTTAGTCGTCTAACTCGGTCCAACTCGACCCAAAACTCACCTATTATGTATTTAAACCCAAAATCTTCCTATTTTGGGGGAGCTTTTACATTTTTTTAACATTCTTAGAACCCTAGAAACATTTCCCTCTTTCCTTTTTAGTATTTTGAAGATTGTTGAAGATTTATGTTGAAGATTTGAAGATCCTTCCACCATTCTCTTCCTTATTGAATTCTCTATCTTTTAAGCATGATTTCAGTTTCTTTCTATGGTTTAATTTCTTCAATTATGTCTAGCTAAATTGCCTTTGGTTCCAATATATGAAGATATGATCTAGATCACTAGGTTTTTGGGTTTTGTTGTTGGATTTACTTTCTAATTCATATGTCTTGTGATTTGGGGCTTGATTTTATTGCATGATTGATTGGCCATCATTGAGTGCATACAAGGTGTTTGGTTAAATGCTTAGGAGGCTTTAGTTCATAACACTTGGAATCAAATCACACCATACTAGTAATTCTTGCTAGTAGGAGCTTCTAGATAATTAATTGAGCTATTTGGAGTTAATTTATGCATCTTGAGATCTAGCGGAGATAGATGTCATAGGTTAATCCACTAATATTGATTGCTTTGAGAGAATAATTGATGTTTACTATATATATAACTCCCATATGAATTAGATTAAAATGACTAATCCTACCAAATCCTAAAACCTAGGCCTCTAGTGATTATCGGATTATATTTGGAACCAAGCTTTCTACTATTGTTGTTAATTCTTGTTATTAGTTGTTATCTAGTTTGTTACTTACTTTATATTTCTCATTAGCTAATCAAAAATACAAAAACATATCAATTGTAAGCTTGGATAGTAGTTAGATAATTGAATTACTACTTGAAACTCATTCGACATTGCATTCCCTGTGGATTCGACTCGATTATGCTATAATCGATTATTATTGCTCTCTATCCTCACCCCTAAAGTGAGGGCGGGTCAGTGTTATACTCTCTCTGTTTTTTTTTTAAGTGTCTCAGCCGCCAAATTGCATATATCAAGAAAATGTATAAATTTACATTTTAACCGAATTTATTATTCTTTTTTCTAAGCACTGACTTATATATAACACTAATTATAGGAGGAAAATTGGAAAAATGTCATCAAATTTCGAAATAGGACACTTAATAATAAATAATAAAAATAGTAAATAGGACACTTGAAAAAAAGGAGGGAGTAGTAAATAATGTATGAAAATTGAAAACAAAGCACAGTTCATGATATTTCTACTCTCTAATCAACCACAAGAGTTCAAGTCATTTAAAATGCAATTGTACGCGAGTGTATATGTAATTGTACTAAAAAGTGATCAGCTGTCTTTCTAGCATTTAAATAACGTTTAATTAAATGTCCATTAAAACTTAGAGTGGTGAATATGCTTTTATCTATAAAAAAAAATGCTGTAAAATAAATGGTGATGGTGAAATTGAAATTCTGCAAAAAGTTGTGTCAAAATTAAGTTTATGAAATTGATGAGTATTGTAAAGTCGCTTCGATCAACAAATTCTTTAATACTCCAATTGCAAACTAACATAAAGATTTATTTCTATTATATAATATACACGCGCGGAGAGAAAGAGAGGACAATAATTAAGTGGCTTTTTTATTTTATTTTTTATTATTAGGCAAACACAACACACTCACACATATACACCTGTGGTGACTCGAACCCTCGACCTTTTAGTTGGAAGGGAAGCGTCTTACAAACTTAGCTGCGCTTCTTTGTCAATTACGTGGGGTTAATTATTACATAATGGAGCAATTAGAAAGTCCCGTATCATAACAGGGGGAGTCGTTGAAAAGAAGTTGTGGTGGCGGGTAGAAACAAGGCGGCCTTGGCGGGCACCCCACCACGCTCGGAGGAGGAGGCGGCGGCGCTGGTGGCTTCACTTCGGCGACGGTTAGAATAATAGCAAAACAGAATTTCTTCCTCAGAGATTTGGCCAAACACACTGAATCAACTCCTTCTCCGATCACTTCAAGCTGATCATTGTCTTTTCCGACACTCACTGAGCTCACTCCTTCATAATTAATAATCACAATTAATTAATTAATTAATTAATTAATTACAGATTTACTTTTTCATTATACCTCCAAACCTCCAAATATCATTTTAGATATCCGATTAAATCATATATATATATATATATATATATATATATACGTACCAGCTTCAGCTACAACAATCTGTATGGCCTTTGACTTGTCCTTCTCTTTATGCATTGGCACTCTAATTACAATCTTTTGCTATTTTAAACATAGGAATAAACTTAATTAACGATCAATTTCACCATATATTTTGTATGCAGCATGAAAATTAAAAGAATGCAGCAACTAATACCTTCATTTCTGGCGCGGCTTCTTGCAATTCCTTGGTTTTGGAGAGACTTAGATATGATCTTTCATTTGAGTTCAGATCAACCCAAAGAGATATTTCTTGAAGTTGGAGTTTAAATGTATGTATGTATGTATATATATGTGTGTGTAGAACTTAATATTAAGGGACAAAACCGGCATAACCTTTTAATATATATGAGGAATCTTCTATGCAAACAACTGCTAGCCCTAGGAGGATATATTATTTTACTAGCTACAGCCTGCATGTATAGGAAAGAACCTAGTCCTCAAAATATTATATATATAATGTAATATAGGGATGTTATATACTCCATTTGTTTTTTTTTTTTAAGTGTACTATTTGCCATTTTTGTTGTTTGTTTGTTTTTAAATGTTCCATTTCAGATTTGGTGATATATTAGCTATATTTTTCCAAACTTACCCCTATAATAATGTTATATATACGGAGTATATAAGTTGATGCTCAGAAAAAAAAAGAATAATAAATGATGTTAAAATATAAATTTACATATTTCATCGGTATTGGTAATTTGATAATGAATACACTTATAAAGAAACGGAGAAATATATGTACATATACGCTGTGCTTGGATATATAAGGGATATGATATTAATTACTCGTACATATGTAAAGTTTGGAAAAGTGACAGGACCATATTTTTTGAGGAATTAATTTTTTTTTTTTAAATGAGAAATGGGACGCTCTAAATGAGACGACTAAAAGACAAGACGTTTTGAATGGGACAAAAGGATAATTATTTTAATATATAAGCTACGAATTAATTATATTTTGACAACAAGTTGAACACCTTTTTTTGGTCACATTTAGCCACTTTCAAAGCATGCGAAATTTGTATTTTACAACTTGGGAGTCCTTCCCTAAAAAAAGAAAAAACAAAAAAAAACAAAAAAAAAAAACTTGGGAATCCGAAATTTTCAAATCTTCACTACCACTTGCTCATGCCCAAGATGTAGTGGGAATAAATGAAGTGCCATATTAATTAATAGTAGCATTTATTAAATAAAATATGGTTCTGAGAAATTATTATGTTAATTATGAACTAGTCAACACTAGCATTGTGAAATTAAAATTAAAACATAATTACAAACCATAAATTTTCATTCCAAGTTAATAACATCAAAATAAAACAAAAGACTGTTAATATTAATTAAATATCTATACATTGACCATAATATCCCATCATGGCTAATCATACATAATGTGTCTCCATAACTTTATTGAATTAAAATGAGACACTTATTATGAAACAAGAATAAAATCAAAAAAATATTTTGACGACGGAAATAATTTTGTCAGCGCTGAAACCGCAGCCATTCCGTATGCAAATCTGATAAAATACGAAAGATGCAATGTTGGAAATTTGGCTTTTGACCAAATAAATAATAATTAATTAATAATTAAATATTATATTATTGTTCTACTCGCGGAGTAGATGAACGAGGTGTATTTATATGCTCAAAACCGATTTCCGGTGAGTGAGATATAAATATTCTAAGTTTGGTGGAGAGTTACTTCTTTCTTGAAAGAAGTATAAGTATGATGTTTATAAGTGTTTAAACATGTGGGCTAAGTATCAAGTGGACTAAGTGGATGTGTGGTCGACTTCGTCCTAGGCACCTCGGCCTAGGCACTTCGGCTTCGGCATCGGCTTTGGTCTTTGGGCTCGGCGTCGGCCTCGGCCTGGGTTCTCGACCTCAGCATCAACGTCGGCCTCGGCCTCGGCGTCAGCCTTGACCTCGGGTCTTTGGTCTTCGGCTTCGGCCTCGGTACTTCGGCTTCGGCCTCGGTACTTCGGCCTCGGCCTAGTCACTTCGGCCTCGGCATAGTCACTTCGGCTTCGGCCTCGTCACTTAGGCTTCAGCGCCTAGCTCAGCTCGGCCCAGCTCGTGTAGCCCATCCGAAAGAGGTTCTGGAAGGTGACTCTTCAACTGAACAGTCAGGTGACTCTTCAAATGAACAGTCATACTTTTCACCTTTCATCTCCACCACTACCTCAAATAGCCTTTATGGCTGATTAATGCATTTAATGCATTAAATTCCCCTACATAGTGAGCAGCTTATAAATAGAGGGGATTGTAGGCATTTGAAATACAAGCATAAGACATAAAACCGCATCTTGCTGCATATATCTCCTTTGTTCATTGTTCGAGCTCAGTTTTCACCTATATCCAGTTCGCCGGAGCTCTTGAGTTTTGCGGTGCTGCTACTCACGAGACGAAAGTCGTTTTATCTTTGGGGACGATACGCTATTACCGAGAGCACTACCGGGGCGTATTTCGTCTTGCGGAAAGAGGGTTTTCCTCGACTCGACTTTTATTATTATTTTTTTTTTTTTTCCGTTGTAATCTTCATTTACGTGTGTACGCCCGGCAAGTTTGTACTCAATTTTTCCAACAATCGCAAGACGAAATATTTACTTGCCTTCCGACGTAATTGAGGATGACGAGCGCTGCTGCTTCCACCGATTCTACCACCTCGGCTTCCACCACTTCGTCCATCGTGTCCTCGACGATGCCATCCACCATATCGTCGACTGCTGCTCCCTCGACCATGCAGTTGCCGACCTTCACTACTACTTCGGCAATGTACAACACTGGCGGTTCCACCTCGGCCTCGGCTAGGCCTTCAAGTTCATGGGTTTGGAATAATCCATTCCTATCAAGCGGAGGTTCCGGTACGACCGGCTCTGTTGGTGCCACTTTCGGTGGGACTGTTGGTTCCACGTTTAGTGGAACTGTTGGAGCGCCATTCGTGGGCTCGACTATGGGTGCCTTCGGGCTTAACCCAAGTGGCTCCCTTATGGGAGTGAACTCGGCACCAAGGGTGATGCCACCCGCCGAGAAGCCACCGAAGTTCGGAGGAGCCGACTTCAAAAGATGGCAACAAAAGATGTTGTTTTATTTAACAACATTGGGGGTGGCGAACTTCCTAACGGAAGATGAACCACCGGTTCCAAGTGCGGAGGAGGCGAACTTCCATGTTCGTGCCTTCTACGATAATTGGCGAAATGGAGATTACTTGTGCAAGAATTTCATCCTAAATGCCTTGGATGATAGCTTGTACAATGTGTACTCCGGTGTCAACACCTCCAAAGGAATTTGGGAGGCGTTAGACAAGAAGTACCGTAGCGATGACGCGGGTACGAAAAAGTTCGTGGTAGCACGATACTTGGACTACAAGATGGTCGATACTCGACCGATGATGGAGCAAGTACAAGAGTTTCAACTCATTGTACATGACGTCCATGCTGAGGGGATGGCTCTTCCGGACGCGTTCGTGGTTGCAACGTTGATCGAGAAGTTACCCCCGAATTGGAAGGACTTCAAGAGCTACCTTAAGCACAAGCGAAAGGAAATGACTCTTGAAGACTTGATTGTGAAGCTTCGCATCGAGTCCGATGTGCGCAATCAAGATAAACCGAAGGCATCGTCTGATGCAAAGGTGAACTTGATGGAGAAGGGCAGTCCCTCCAACAAGCGTGATCGCCCAAATGCTAAAGATAAAGGCAAGGCGAAGGGACCATCGAAGAAATTTGATGGTGATTGCTACAATTGTGGCAAGCATGGGCATACTGCGAAGGACTGCAAGAAGCCCAAGAATAAGAAGAAGAAGAAACATGCTGCCAACGTCGCCGAAAAAGACGGCGAGTGGGTGAAAGAAGACTTTACGGCTGTGGTCACCGAGGAGGTCAACCAAGTCGAAAAGCCGGGAGGCTGGTTCATCGACACTGGCGCTACTGCGCATGTGTGTGCCGATAGGAATAAGTTTGTTACCTATCAAGTTGTTGAGGGGAGGAAGCTCAACATGGGGAACCAAGCTTCGTCCGTGATTGTCGGAGTTGGAGATGTGGTGTTAAAGCTTACATCGGGAAATTCTCTAACTTTGAAGAACGTGCTGCATGTTCCTGACATCCGAAAGAACTTGGTCTCAGGGCTCTATTCTAGTTAATAAGGGGTTTAGACTAGTTTTTGAGTCTGACAAGTTTATTTTGTCAAAGAGTGGTACTTTCCTTGGAAAGGGTTACCTCTCTGATGGTCTTTTTAGATTGAATGTATTGGCTATACGCCATGTACCGAAATCTATTGAGAATAATGAAAATGCTACTACTTCCTCTTACATTGTTGAGTGCTCTGATTTATGGCATTGTAGATTAGGACATGTTAATCTAAATGCTATAAAACGATTAGTAAATTTAGATTTACTAAAGTTAAATGAAGTTAACACTCAAAACAAATGTGAAATTTGTGTTGAGGCGAAAATGACAAAACAACCATTTCATTCGGTTGAGAGGAGCACTGAAACCCCTTGATTTAATTCACACCGATGTGTGTGATTTAAAGTATGTGCAAACTCGTGGTGGTAAGAAGTACTTTATCACGTTCATCGATGATTGCACGAGATATTGTTATCTTTATCTTTTAAGAGGTAAAGATGAGGCTATTGAAGCGTTTAAACACTTCAAGAATGAAGCCAGAAAATCAACTAAGTGGTCGAATTAAGAGTGTTCGAAGTGATAGAGGTGGCGAATATGTCGCTCCGTTTGAGGAATTATGCAACGAAAGTGGTATAATTCATCAAACGACGGCTCCATACTCACCTCAATCAAATGGCGTTGCTGAACGTAAAAATCGAACTCTTAAGGAGATGATGAACGCTTTGTTGATTAGTTCAGGGTTGCCCCAAAACATGTGGGGGGAAGCTGTCTTGACGGCTAACTACATACTGAACAAGATTCCACTCAAAGGTAAAGATGTTACACCTTATGAGTTATGGAAAGGTTGGAAACCATCGTACAAATACCTTAAAGTGTGGGGGTGTTTGGCGAAGGTTGAAGTGCCTCTACCTAAACAAGTTACAATTGGCCCTAAAACGGTTGATTGCATCTTTATTGGGTATGCGCATAACAGCAGCGCCTATCGTTTTGTTATCCACAAGTCGGAAGTACCCGACATGACTGTGGGAACTACGATCGAGTCAAGGAATGTGATATTCTTTGAAAACATATATCCTTGTAAAGACAAGGGTAATGTTGAATCCAATTCTAGCAATAGAATTGAAGGTAAAGCCACGAGTTCTAAATCCGAGGATGAAGAACCTAAGTCACGTAAACGACAAAGGTCTAATCCGGAAGATAGTGAACCGAGACGTGGTAGTAGAGTTCGGAAACCAAAGCAATTTGGTCCGGATTATATAGTGTTAATGTTGGATCAAGAACCAACGACGATCAAAGAAGCTTTTTCTAGATCGGACAGTCCGCTTTGGAGAGAAGCGGTACAAAGTAAAATTGATTCCATTAGGCAGAACCACACTTGGGTGTTGGTTGATTTGCCCGAAGGGTGCAAACCCTTAGGATGCAAATGGATCCTTAAAAGGAAATACAAAGCCGATGGATCAATTGACAAGTACAAAGCCCGTTTGGTTGTCAAAGGGTTTAAGCAGAAAGAGGGGTACGATTATTTCGATACCTATGCTCCTGTAACAAGGATTACTTCCATTCGAGTGCTTCTTGCGATTGCTGCTTTGCACAATCTCGAGATACATCAAATGGATGTGAAAACTGCTTTCCTCTATGGAGAATTAGAGGAGGAAATCTATATGGAACAACCAGAAGGATTTGTAGAACCTGGTAAAGAGAAGAAGGTTTGCAAACTGGTTAAGTCCCTCTATGGATTGAAGCAAGCGCCACTTCAATGGCACTTGAAATTTGATAATGTGATGTTATCAAATGGGTTTAAGATAAACGAATGTGACAAATGTGTTTACATTAAGAACACTAATAACGGATATGTTATTGTGTGTCTTTATGTAGATGACATGTTAATTATGGGTAGCAATATCTGTGTAATTAACGAAACAAAAAGCATGTTAAAGAGGAACTTTGACATGAAAGACTTGGGTTTAGCGGATGTTATTCTTGGTATGAAAATACTAAGGAAATCCGATGGGATTGTCTTGTCACAATCTCACTATGTTGAGAAAGTGCTCAAGAAGTTTAACGCTTTTGATAGCGTGCCCGCTAAACTCCTATTGAACTTAATGTTCATTTGAGCAAGAACCGAGGTGAGTCGGTTGCTCAAGAAGACTATGCTCGTGTCATAGGGTGTTTAATGTATCTTACAAATTGCACTAGACCCGACATAGCATGTGCCGTTAACAAATTGAGTCGTTACACGAGCAATCCAAGCAAAGAGCATTGGAGAGCTCTTGTACGAGTATTGAGATACTTGAAGTATACTCAAAGTCATGGGCTACATTTTTTGAGATACCCCCCGGTACTTGAAGGGTACTGTGATGCGAATTGGATTTCGGACACGAAAGACTCGCTTTCCACAAGTGGGTATGTGTTTACTATTGGGGGTGGAGCTGTTACGTGGAGATCCACAAAACAGACGTGTATAGCTCGATCCACCATGGAGTCTGAGTTCATAGCTTTGGATATAGCTGGTGAACAAGCCGAATGGCTAAGAAACTTTCTTGAGGACATTCCATGTTGGGAGAAACCATTGCCTCCGGTGATAATTCACTGCGATAGCCAAGCGGCTATTGGTAGGGCGAAAAGTGGTTTGTATAATGGTAAGTCTCTACATATTCGTCGACGACATAATACCGTGAGACATTTGATCACAACTGGGATTATCTCAGTCGATTATGTAAAGTCGTTGGATAATCTAGCGGATCCACTAACCAAAGGGTTAAACCGTGATCAAATGAATAAGTTGCTAGATGGAATGGGAGTAAAATCCACAAATTAAGAATTATCATAGTGGTAACCCAACCATGATGATTGGAAACCCCAAGAACTTGGTTCAATGGGAAAACTAAGCTATGAAAGTTCGTGTGAAAACACTCACATTTATCTATTCCCTAGAAAGCGTTTGAGTGTTGAAAGCTTGTCTAGTGGTGAGGTTAAGTCTATGACTTTTAATGATTCCTAAATACCTCGAGGAGGTTGAGTATGGCAAGATACTCGGTAAAGAATCACCTATGTAAGTGTGAAGTGAGGCCGCTTCGTTAAAGAAACACTTATGAAACCAAAGGGGTGTCCAAGGCCGAAATGGATACAAAACGTGAGAACGGATGAGGTTGAGGTGTATAAGCGTTAACAGCGTTGTCTCGGTGCACGCTATGGAGGAATAGTTCAAAGCATTACGCTACTATGCCGCCTGTGTACCCGATGGTGTTGACTATGGAAGGTTCAAAAGTCACAAACTACCTATCCTAATACTTTTATACCTCGGGAGGACTGAGCTTTTGCATGTGCATACATTTGCATATGGCTATCTCACTCATGTGGGGGATTGTTGGAAATTTGGCTTTTGACCAAATAAATAATAATTAATATTAATTTATTAATTAAATTAACTATTATATTATTGTTCTACTCGCGGAGTAGATGAACGAGGTGTATTTATATGCTCAAAACCGATTTCCGGTGAGTGAGATATAAATATTCTAAGTTTGGTGGAGAGTTACTTCTTTCTTGAAAGAAGTATAAGTATGATGTTTATAAGTGTTTAAACATGTGGGCTAAGTATCAAGTGGACTAAGTGGATGTGTGGTCGACTTCGTCCTAGGCACCTCGGCCTAGGCACTTCGGCTTCGGCATCGGCTTTGGTCTTTGGGCTCGGCGTCGGCCTCGGCCTGGGTTCTCGACCTCGGCATCAACGTCGGCCTCGGCCTCGGCGTCAGCCTTGACCTCGGGTCTTTGGTCTTCGGCTTCGGCCTTGGTACTTCGGCTTCAGCCTTGGTACTTCGGCCTCGGCCTAGTCACTTCGGCCTCGGCATAGTCACTTCGGCTTCGGCCTGGTCACTTCGGCCTCGTCACTTAGGCTTCAGCGCCTAGCTCAGCTCGGCCCAGCTCGTGTAGCCCATCCGAAAGAGGTTCTGGAAGGTGACTCTTCAACTGAACAGTCAGGTGACTCTTCAAATGAACAGTCATACTTTTCACCTTTCATCTCCACCACTACCTCAAATAGCCTTTATGGCTGATTAATGCATTTAATGCATTAAATTCCCCTACATAGTGAGCAGCTTATAAATAGAGGGGATTGTAGGCATTTGAAATACAAGCATAAGACATAAAACCGCATCTTGCTGCATATATCTCCTTTGTTCATTGTTCGAGCTCAGTTTTCACCTATATCCAGTTCGCCGGAGCTCTTGAGTTTTGCGGTGCTGCTACTCACGAGACGAAAGTCGTTTTATCTTTGGGGACGATACGCTATTACCGAGAGCACTACCGGGGCATATTTCATCTTGCGGAAAGAGGGTTTTCCTCGACTCGACTTTTATTATTATTATTTTTTTTTTCCGTTGTAATCTTCATTTACGTGTGTACGCCCGGCAAGTTTGTACTCAATTTTTCCAACATGCAATTCCGTAGGCGAAGAGTCGGTAGTTGCATACGGGAAATAATTAAGTTGACATAACGTCGGCAAATCAACACATTCTTGTAGTGGTTATTTACATCAATATAATTATTTAAATTATTTTTACATTTAGTTAAGTACTTTGTTCTATATTTGTTTCTTCTTAAATTATTATACAGAGGAAGATACAAGAACGTGTTGATGAATTGAGGAGTCCATTGCCTGGTAACACAGAGGAACGAGAGGTCAATATGAACCAAGCATTCTTAGATGTTGTGCCACTTGATGAAAATAATAGGTTGTTTGGGACCGGAGAATTAGACCGCCTCATGACGAGCGAGGCGCCTAGAGGCACCTCACGATACCACACAGAGGCTGCATGTGGTTCTCGCATCATAGAATTGGAGCTTCAACTGACTGAAGAACGATCGGAGTGTGAGAAGCTCACAACGATGACACAGAAGCTGAAAGAAGATGTGGAGAGGCAACAACAACAACTTCAGATGCTACTATCACAGTCAGGGACCACCTAAGTATGTCTTTACTTTATTAGATACTAAACTGAACATTATGTCAGAAATAGATACTTGGGATGTTGTTTTAACATACTTGGGATGTTCTATTTTGATTTAAGATTCTGAGTATCATATGATATTGGTTCAAAACAATTATTGTAGCATCACTTGTTCATTTTTGGCATTGAAAACAGGTTATATTAAGTGTTATAACTTGGGAAAAGAACATGCTACATAGTACATAGCAACTGATACATGGATTAACGACGGAATAATGACGGAATCCAAGTGCCGGATACCGTCGTCATTTCGTCGCTGAATATAACGACGGATTAACGATGAAACTATTTTGTCAGCAATTCTGTCGTTATTCCGTCGCAAATAAGCTCCGGTGACCGTCGTAGATCCGTCTCTATTGTTAACGACAGATAAAAAAGTCCGTCGTTACTCGTTTAGCGACGTGCCTGGCAGAGACGGACTTTATCTGTCGTCATTCTGTCGTTGATGGCCATTTAAGACGGAATAAAAACGGAATTTTCCATCATTATTGTGGAGTTTTTTTTTGTAGTGTTTGATGTTTTAGTGGACCTTTGCTGCAGTGATTTGTTTATGTTGATGTGGTGAATGGAAATGTTACCTGCACATTGAGCTACCCATTAGTGATAGCAAAAAGAAAAAAAAAATTATTCTCCGTCCATCAAAATCAAACAAGAAAACATTTTTAACGTGAATCTATATTAGTATAGGGATTATTATTATTAAATTATAGGATACCAGTATAATTTATTACTTTTATTACATTTCTTATGTTCCCTATCATATTTGTAAATTGTTTATCCTAAGTATTATATTTTACAATTAAAATTAATAAAAAAAATGAACGGATTTACGTGCAACGCACCGTAATCTCTTCTAATAAATATTAAAAAAGACTAAAGAAATTACTTATTTTTAAGGAAATTATAATCTCTTGTAGTTTATTTATTGCTTATAAGTTCTGGAAATACTTATTTTGCCAAACACATTTCCAGTGCTTATAAAGTTAGCCAAATACCCCCAACTCAAAACACGATGCCAATAGAGTATACAAAACTTACCCTTTACGCTTGTTGACCTTATTTTGGTATCAGAATCTAGCTCAAGTAACAAATTTAAAGATTTAGTGAAACGTTAAAATTTTTCGCAAATTTTGATTCACTTTAAGAGTTAATTCAAATGCAGATTTAGATCACAAACAAAATGTAATCAATTAACCACAACTAGAGAATCCTACGCATTAAAGGGAAACGTTAATCCTTCAAGTGTACATATATGTATCACATATATTATAAGTTAAATTAGTCGCTAATACGTCATTAATTTGGTAGCCACATTTTGAGATTTCAATTGCTATGGCTAAAATATATTCACAGGGTTATTATTGGAATAATGTCTCTAAAGAAATGAAGGAAGGTTATTTCAAGGAGTTCCAGGTATTTGTTCAACTATCTGAGTTTGATGTTTTTGGAAAGCTATCGTCTTTTAGTATTTTTGCATTTGAAGAGATTCAATGAGTGATTATTCAGGTGAAATAGATTCTACATTGTGACAGTAGATTATTACTCCCCCGTCCCATTCAAGAGGTTACGTTTGTTTTTGGGCACAAGAATTAAGAAATGTATATTTTGTGGTTGAAACGTAAAGTTACAGTGGGCCCCCATGTGATTCTAGTATTTGTTTATTATTCATTTACTAAATTAGAAAATATAACATCTTGTGTGGGACGACCCAAAGAGAAAATTGTAACGTCTTGAGCGGGATGGAGAGAGTTGTACAAAAAAAGGAGGCCGATAAGGATAATTGCTTGCTGATACTTCAAGAATTTGTGTATCCCTTTGTTCAATTTATATTTCTCAATCAGGTTGTTCCTCCCAAGTCTAGTGTCTTTCGATGTTTCACTAACAAGCTTTCTGGCCCAGTTTATTGATGAAATTTATGCTGCTCATTTTGAGCATGTTCAGATAGGCTAAGTAATCATCAAATATATGTTCAGATAAACAAATGAATATGCTTTGTTTCCAAGCTTAGTTCAGATAAGTTATTAAATGATGTCAAATTGTTTGATTGTGTTGATGTTGATGGAATGTTAGTGGATTGTTGTATGTTGATCTTAAATGACGGTTGATTTGTTGGTAGATTGTGGTGAGTTGATTTTGAAGTAATATGTTGATGGCTGATTTATATTGCATTGTTTATAGAAGCTGTATAGTTTGTATGTTTATCTTAAATGACTGTTGATTTGTTGGTAGATTGTGGTGAGTTGATTTTGAAGTAATATATTGATGGCTGATTTTATATTGCATTGTTTATAGAAGATGTTTACTTGGGATGTCTCATTGCATGCCATTGTAAGAAATAAATGGTATTGGAAAGCTGCAACGAGGTACAAGGACTTTGTTAACAAAATCAAAGCCAAAGGAATTGAAAGTGTGTAGGCATTACACTTAACTTATGCACAAAAAAATAAGGAAATCTCCCCATAGACGATAGGCTAATTAAGTTGTGGAGTCTTCGATAGAACCTTAATTAGGATTGAAACCCCGATATCATATATAGCCGTCTTGTTTCATGTAAATATATTCAAAAAATTCATGGCTTTGCAATGCCATCAGACTTAATAGTTACTTTTCGACGAATTAGATAAACAATCTCGTTTAGATTTTTCTTGCTTTTAGAGATTCCTTTTCTAATTATTTTCGTAAGAGTAATTAGTGCAAAACCATCGTACGTGGTGAAAGCGAGGGAGATTATTCACAAGTCAATTAAGTGCAGAATCTAAAGTATCTAAGAAAAACCAATTTTTTGAAAATGGTTGATTGTGAGCAAATTAAACTTATTAGTATTATAGCTGTGATATGTGCATGCGGTTTCTTTCAAACAAATAAATAGCCTCTAGAAAGACTTTAGTAGTTGACTGGAGGTTTTGTAATATTTGTTTTACATTTCAGCGCAAATTCCACAATTTGGTCCTACATTTTTTAGATTTTATTTATTTTTCTTAGTTACATTGGCTCCTTGTAATAATTAAAAGGCTGCCACTAGTGCTACAGTCCGACTAGTTCTTTCTCATATGAAGCTCCTACATGCTGTAAAACCAAATTTTGTGGCCCTACTGGAAATTGACTGATTGTGCTCAAACTTACAGCTGTGGTATGGTCTTGTAGAAAAGAAAACAAAAGAAAAGAAAGATGAGAATAAACTAATATATAGCCAGCGCAAAGACTTTGGTAGTTGACTGGAGGCCTTATCAAGACTTGTTTTCCTTTCAGTATTCCACCATTTGCTAACCTATACTCTACCCTGGTTGCTATGTGTCACTTTCAGCGTTTGGAATCTTCTATTGCAATTCTATATTCCGTTTTCTACTGCAACGGTGGATGGTCGTCTTATAAGCATTTCTAAAATCAGCAATAATTAAAAGTTTCATAATCAAAAATTATAGATTGAAGAAATGTTTATAACACAGAATGGTATTTTTTATACCAACTATTGTGTTCCAATTGTGTACAAAATATTAAAATTTATTAGTTTTGTAATTTTTTTATATTATAATAAATCATAATAAACATTTATAACTAAAAAATGGAATTTTTTAAAATAATATCCCCTAATTTTGGATTTATCAACTCTATTTTAGCTAATAAAATTGAAATTAAATGCTAAAAAATAATTATAAACTCTAATTTGGATGATTGAACCCTAGAAAATAATTATAAAATTAAACTAAATCATTATAAATTAAAATTATTGAATAAAAATATATAAAACTACTAGAAATTAAAATTTGGTACACAATTGGAACACCAAAATGTGTGTAGAGGATCTCAATTGTTATAACATGTGTTCACCTATCTGTCGTTGCAATTGGAGATGCAATACGAAATTGGAATAAAATATCCGATTCACACTTTAATTTACCATGAGATCCTCTATTGTCTACCCACGTGACATCGTCTATTACATTCGTGGATGGAGACACATGGCAAATCCTAGGGTTTAGAATTTTGAATTGTTAGGGTATATATTTTCCTTATATAAATCTTAAATCTTTAATCATTGATTATGCCACGTGTCCTCCATCTACTAATACAATAGACGATGTCGCGTGGGTAGACAATAGATGATTTGATCCAAATTTAATTTAGCGTCATAACCGTATCACAAATCACTCATTTTATTATTTTTATAATATTTTTCATAAAAATAAAAAAATTGTGTAATTTTATAGATTATAATTAATATTTATAACTAAAAATTAAAATTTTAAGAAATTATATATGCTAGTTTTTAATCTATCAACGACATTATAACTAGTAAAACTTAAACTAAATGCTAAAAATAACTACAAACTCCCGTTAAATTAGTAAATCCTAGTTAATAATCATAAAATTAATTAAACTAAATTATAATACATTATAATTGAAAAAAAAAATATATGTAAAAATTTATAAATTTTGAATTTAGGATGCAGTCGGGATACTATAATTAGGAAAGAGGATTCCATGAACATACATAAGCATTGCCACACGTCTGTTGAGATTGAGCCATTTTAAAACTTATGAGGTGTTTGGCAAAACTTATTATAGGCACTAACAACTTAAGGTGTGTTCCCTTTGATGAAAAATTATCATGGAAAACTGATGGAAAATAAAACAATCATCTTTAAATTTTTCCTCATTTCCCACCTCCTTTCTTTCTTCTCCTTCCTTTTCACTTCAGTGGAAGGAAAATATTTTCACTCCATGTTGGTGGGATAATATTTTCCTTCAATTGGAGTGAAAAGGAAGGGGAAAAAAGAAAAGAGGTGAGAAAAGGTGGGAAATAAGAAAAATTTTAAAGGGTGAGTGTTATTTTTTCCCTCATTTTCCCATGATAATTTTTCATCAAAGAGAACACACCCTTATAAGATGTAAAAATAAGTTAGGGCGAGTGAGCTTATTTTTAAGGAAATTATAATCTCTTGTAGTTTATTTATTGCTTATAAGTTCTGGAAATACTTATTTTGCCAAACACATTTCCAGTGCTTATAAACTTAGCCAAATACCCCCAACTCAAAACACGATGCCAATAGAGTATACAAAACTTACCCTTTACGCTTGTTGACCTTATTTTGGTATCAGAATCTAGCTCAAGTAACAAATTTAAAGATTTAGTGAAACGTTAAAATTTTTCGCAAATTTTGATTCACTTTAAGAGTTAATTCAAATGCAGATTTAGATCACAAACAAAATGTAATCAATTAACCACAACTAGAGAATCCTACGCATTAAAGGGAAACGTTAATCCTTCAAGTGTACATATATGTATCACATATATTATAAGTTAAATTAGTCGCTAATACGTCATTAATTTGGTAGCCACATTTTGAGATTTCAATTGCTATGGCTAAAATATATTCACAGGGTTATTATTGGAATAATGTCTCTAAAGAAATGAAGGAAGGTTATTTCAAGGAGTTCCAGGTACTTGTTCAACTATCTGAGTTTGATGTTTTTGGAAAGCTATCGTCTTTTAGTATTTTTGCATTTGAAGTGATTCAATGAGTGATTATTCGGGTGAAATAGATTCTACATTGTGACAGTAGATTATTACTCCCCCGTCCCATTCAAGAGGTTACGTTTGTTTTTGGGCACAAGAATTAAGAAATGTATATTTTGTGGTTGAAACGTAAAGTTACAGTGGGCCCCCATGTGATTCTAGTATTTGTTTATTATTCATTTACTAAATTAGAAAATATAACATCTTGTGTGGGACGACCCAAAGAGAAAATTGTAACGTCTTGAGCGGGATGGAGAGAGTTGTACAAAAAAAGGAGGCCGATAAGGATAATTGCTTGCTGATACTTCAAGAATTTGTGTATCCCTTTGTTCAATTTATATTTCTCAATCAGGTTGTTCCTCCCAAGTCTAGTGTCTTTCGATGTTTCACTAACAAGCTTTCTGGCCCAGTTTATTGATGAAATTTATGCTGCTCATTTTGAGCATGTTCAGATAGGCTAAGTAATCATCAAATATATGTTCAGATAAACAAATGAATATGCTTTATTTCCAATCTTAGTTCAGATAAGTTATTAAATGATGTCAAATTGTTTGATTGTGTTGATGTTGATGGAATGTTAGTGGATTGTTGTATGTTGATCTTAAATGACGGTTGATTTGTTGGTAGATTGTGGTGAGTTGATTTTGAAGTAATATGTTGATGGCTGATTTATATTGCATTGTTTATAGAAGCTGTATAGTTTGTATGTTTATCTTAAATGACTGTTGATTTGTTGGTAGATTGTGGTGAGTTGATTTTGAAGTAATATATTGATGGCTGATTTTATATTGCATTGTTTATAGAAGCTGTTTACTTGGGATGTCTCATTGCATGCCATTGTAAGAAATAAATGGTATTGGAAAGCTGCAACGAGGTACAAGGACTTTGTTAACAAAATCAAAGCCAAAGGAATTGAAAGTGTGTAGGCATTACACTCAACTTATGCAGAAAAAAATAAGGAAATCTCCCCATAGACGATAGGCTAATTAAGTTGTGGAGTCTTCGATAGAACCTTAATTAGGATTGAAACCCCGATATCATATATAGCCGTCTTGTTTCATGTAAATATATTCAAAAAATTCATGGCTTTGCAATGCCATCAGACTTAATAGTTACTTTTCGACGAATTAGATAAACAATCTCGTTTAGATTTTTCTTGCTTTTAGAGATTCCTTTTCTAATTATTTTCGTAAGAGTAATTAGTGCAAAACCATCGTACGTGGTGAAAGCGAGGGAGATTATTCACAAGTCAATTAAGTGCAGAATCTAAAGTATCTAAGAAAAACCAATTTTTTGAAAATGGTTGATTGTGAGCAAATTAAACTTATTAGTATTATAGCTGTGATATGTGCATGCGGTTTCTTTCAAACAAATAAATAGCCTCTAGAAAGACTTTAGTAGTTGACTGGAGGTTTTGTAATATTTGTTTTACATTTCAGCGCAAATTCCACAATTTGGTCCTACATTTTTTAGATTTTATTTATTTTTCTTAGTTACATTGGCTCCTTGTAATAATTAAAAGGCTGCCACTAGTGCTACAGTCCGACTAGTTCTTTCTCATATGAAGCTCCTACATGCTGTAAAACCAAATTTTGTGGCCCTACTGGAAATTGACTGATTGTGCTCAAACTTACAGCTGTGGTATGGTCTTGTAGAAAAGAAAACAAAAGAAAAGAAAGATGAGAATAAACTAATATATAGCCAGCGCAAAAACTTTGGTAGTTGACTGGAGGCCTTATCAAGACTTGTTTTCCTTTCAGTATTCCACCATTTGCTAACCTATACTCTACCCTGGTTGCTCTGTGTCACTTTCAGCGTTTGGAATCTTCTATTGCAATTCTATATTCCGTTTTCTACTGCAACGGTGGATGGTCGTCTTATAAGCATTTCTAAAATCAGCAATAATTAAAAGTTTCATAATCAAAAATTATAGATTGAAGAAATGTTTATAACACAGAATGGTATTTTCTATACCAACTATTGTGTTCCAATTGTGTACAAAATATTAAAATTTATTAGTTTTGTAATTTTTTTATATTATAATAAATCATAATAAACATTTATAACTAAAAAATGGAATTTTTTAAAATAATATCCCCTAATTTTGGATTTATCAACTCTATTTTAGCTAATAAAATTGAAATTAAATGCTAAAAAATAATTATAAACTCTAATTTGGATGATTGAACCCTAGAAAATAATTATAAAATTAAACTAAATCATTATAAATTAAAATTATTGAATAAAAATATATAAAACTACTAGAAATTAAAATTTGGTTCACAATTGGAACACCAAAATGTGTGTAGAGGATCTCAATTGTTATAACACGTGTTCACCTATCTGTCGTTGCAATTGGAGATGCAATACGAAATTGGAATAAAATATCCGATTCACACTTTAATTTACCATGAGATCCTCTATTGTCTACCCACGTGACATCGTCTATTACATTCGTGGATGGAGACACATGGCAAATCCTAGGGTTTAGAATTTTGAATTGTTAGGGTATATATTTTCCTTATATAAATCTTAAATCTTTAATCATTGATTATGCCACGTGTCCTCCATCTACTAATACAATAGACGATGTCGCGTGGGTAGACAATAGATGATTTGATCCAAATTTAATTTAGCGTCATAACCGTATCACAAATCACTCATTTTATTATTTTTATAATATTTTTCATAAAAATAAAAAAAATTGTGTAATTTTATAGATTATAATTAATATTTATAACTAAAAATTAAAATTTTAAGAAATTATATATGCTAGTTTTTAATCTATCAACGACATTATAACTAGTAAAACTTAAACTAAATGCTAAAAATAACTACAAACTCCCGTTAAATTAGTAAATCCTAGTTAATAATCATAAAATTAATTAAACTAAATTATAATACATTATAATTGAAAAAAAAAATATATGTAAAAATTTATAAATTTTGAATTTAGGATGCAGTCGGGATACTATAATTAGGAAAGAGGATTCCATGAACATACATAAGCATTGCCACACGTCTGTTGAGATTGAGCCATTTTAAAACTTATGAGGTGTTTGGCAAAACTTATTATAGGCACTAACAACTTAAGGTGTGTTCCCTTTGATGAAAAATTATCATGGAAAACTGATGGAAAATAAAACAATCATCTTTAAATTTTTCCTCATTTCCCACCTCCTTTCTTTCTTCTCCTTCCTTTTCACTTCAGTGGAAGGAAAATATTTTCACTCCATGTTGGTGGGATAATATTTTCCTTCAATTGGAGTGAAAAGGAAGGGGAAAAAAGAAAAGAGGTGAGAAAAGGTGGGAAATAAGAAAAATTTTAAAGGGTGAGTGTTATTTTTTCCCTCATTTTCCCATGATAATTTTTCATCAAAGAGAACACACCCTTATAAGATGTAAAAATAAGTTAGGGCGAGTGAGCTTATTTTTAAGGAAATTATAATCTCTTGTAGTTTATTTATTGCTTATAAGTTCTGGAAATACTTATTTTGCCAAACACATTTCCAGTGCTTATAAACTTAGCCAAATACCCCCAACTCAAAACACGATGCCAATAGAGTATACAAAACTTACCCTTTACGCTTGTTGACCTTATTTTGGTATCAGAATCTAGCTCAAGTAACAAATTTAAAGATTTAGTGAAACGTTAAAATTTTTCGCAAATTTCGATTCACTTTAAGAGTTAATTCAAATGCAGATTTAGATCACAAACAAAATGTAATCAATTAACCACAACTAGAGAATCCTACGCATTAAAGGGAAACGTTAATCCTTCAAGTGTACATATATGTATCACATATATTATAAGTTAAATTAGTCGCTAATACGTCATTAATTTGGTAGCCACATTTTGAGATTTCAATTGCTATGGCTAAAATATATTCACAGGGTTATTATTGGAATAATGTCTCTAAAGAAATGAAGGAAGGTTATTTCAAGGAGTTCCAGGTACTTGTTCAACTATCTGAGTTTGATGTTTTTGGAAAGCTATCGTCTTTTAGTATTTTTGCATTTGAAGTGATTCAATGAGTGATTATTCGGGTGAAATAGATTCTACATTGTGACAGTAGATTATTACTCCCCCGTCCCATTCAAGAGGTTACGTTTGTTTTTGGGCACAAGAATTAAGAAATGTATATTTTGTGGTTGAAACGTAAAGTTACAGTGGGCCCCCATGTGATTCTAGTATTTGTTTATTATTCATTTACTAAATTAGAAAATATAACATCTTGTGTGGGACGACCCAAAGAGAAAATTGTAACGTCTTGAGCGGGATGGAGAGAGTTGTACAAAAAAAGGAGGCCGATAAGGATAATTGCTTGCTGATACTTCAAGAATTTGTGTATCCCTTTGTTCAATTTATATTTCTCAATCAGGTTGTTCCTCCCAAGTCTAGTGTCTTTCGATGTTTCACTAACAAGCTTTCTGGCCCAGTTTATTGATGAAATTTATGCTGCTCATTTTGAGCATGTTCAGATAGGCTAAGTAATCATCAAATATATGTTCAGATAAACAAATGAATATGCTTTGTTTCCAATCTTAGTTCAGATAAGTTATTAAATGATGTCAAATTGTTTGATTGTGTTGATGTTGATGGAATGTTAGTGGATTGTTGTATGTTGATCTTAAATGACGGTTGATTTGTTGGTAGATTGTGGTGAGTTGATTTTGAAGTAATATGTTGATGGCTGATTTATATTGCATTGTTTATAGAAGCTGTATAGTTTGTATGTTTATCTTAAATGACTGTTGATTTGTTGGTAGATTGTGGTGAGTTGATTTTGAAGTAATATATTGATGGCTGATTTTATATTGCATTGTTTATAGAAGCTGTTTACTTGGGATGTCTCATTGCATGCCATTGTAAGAAATAAATGGTATTGGAAAGCTGCAACGAGGTACAAGGACTTTGTTAACAAAATCAAAGCCAAATGAATTGAAAGTGTGTAGGCATTACACTCAACTTATGCAGAAAAAAATAAGGAAATCTCCCCATAGACGATAGGCTAATGAAGTTGTGGAGTCTTCGATAGAACCTTAATTAGGATTGAAACCCCGATATCATATATAGCCGTCTTGTTTCATGTAAATATATTCAAAAAATTCATGGCTTTGCAATGCCATCAGACTTAATAGTTACTTTTCGACGAATTAGATAAACAATCTCGTTTAGATTTTTCTTGCTTTTAGAGATTCCTTTTCTAATTATTTTCGTAAGAGTAATTAGTGCAAAACCATCGTACGTGGTGAAAGCGAGGGAGATTATTCACAAGTCAATTAAGTGCAGAATCTAAAGTATCTAAGAAAAACCAATTTTTTGAAAATGGTTGATTGTGAGCAAATTAAACTTATTAGTATTATAGCTGTGATATGTGCATGCGGTTTCTTTCAAACAAATAAATAGCCTCTAGAAAGACTTTAGTAGTTGACTGGAGGTTTTGTAATATTTGTTTTACATTTCAGCGCAAATTCCACAATTTGGTCCTACATTTTTTAGATTTTATTTATTTTTCTTAGTTACATTGGCTCCTTGTAATAATTAAAAGGCTGCCACTAGTGCTACAGTCCGACTAGTTCTTTCTCATATGAAGCTCCTACATGCTGTAAAACCAAATTTTGTGGCCCTACTGGAAATTGACTGATTGTGCTCAAACTTACAGCTGTGGTATGGTCTTGTAGAAAAGAAAACAAAAGAAAAGAAAGATGAGAATAAACTAATATATAGCCAGCGCAAAGACTTTGGTAGTTGACTGGAGGCCTTATCAAGACTTGTTTTCCTTTCAGTATTCCACCATTTGCTAACCTATACTCTACCCTGGTTGCTATGTGTCACTTTCAGCGTTTGGAATCTTCTATTGCAATTCTATATTCCGTTTTCTACTGCAACGGTGGATGGTCGTCTTATAAGCATTTCTAAAATCAGCAATAATTAAAAGTTTCATAATCAAAAATTATAGATTGAAGAAATGTTTATAACACAGAATGGTATTTTCTATACCAACTATTGTGTTCCAATTGTGTACAAAATATTAAAATTTATTAGTTTTGTAATTTTTTTATATTATAATAAATCATAATAAACATTTATAACTAAAAAATGGAATTTTTTAAAATAATATCCCCTAATTTTGGATTTATCAACTCTATTTTAGCTAATAAAATTGAAATTAAATGCTAAAAAATAATTATAAACTCTAATTTGGATGATTGAACCCTAGAAAATAATTATAAAATTAAACTAAATCATTATAAATTAAAATTATTGAATAAAAATATATAAAACTACTAGAAATTAAAATTTGGTACACAATTGGAACACCAAAATGTGTGTAGAGGATCTCAATTGTTATAACACGTGTTCACCTATCTGTCGTTGCAATTGGAGATGCAATACGAAATTGGAATAAAATATCCGATTCACACTTTAATTTACCATGAGATCCTCTATTGTCTACCCACGTGACATCGTCTATTACATTCGTGGATGGAGACACATGGCAAATCCTAGGGTTTAGAATTTTGAATTGTTAGGGTATATATTTTCCTTATATAAATCTTAAATCTTTAATCATTGATTATGCCACGTGTCCTCCATCTACTAATACAATAGACGATGTCGCGTGGGTAGACAATAGATGATTTGATCCAAATTTAATTTAGCGTCATAACCGTATCACAAATCACTCATTTTATTATTTTTATAATATTTTTCATAAAAATAAAAAAATTGTGTAATTTTATAGATTATAATTAATATTTATAACTAAAAATTAAAATTTTAAGAAATTATATATGCTAGTTTTTAATCTATCAACGACATTATAACTAGTAAAACTTAAACTAAATGCTAAAAATAACTACAAACTCCCGTTAAATTAGTAAATCCTAGTTAATAATCATAAAATTAATTAAACTAAATTATAATACATTATAATTGAAAAAAAAAATATATGTAAAAATTTATAAATTTTGAATTTAGGATGCAGTCGGGATACTATAATTAGGAAAGAGGATTCCATGAACATACATAAGCATTGCCACACGTCTGTTGAGATTGAGCCATTTTAAAACTTATGAGGTGTTTGGCAAAACTTATTATAGGCACTAACAACTTAAGGTGTGTTCCCTTTGATGAAAAATTATCATGGAAAACTGATGGAAAATAAAACAATCATCTTTAAATTTTTCCTCATTTCCCACCTCCTTTCTTTCTTCTCCTTCCTTTTCACTTCAGTGGAAGGAAAATATTTTCACTCCATGTTGGTGGGATAATATTTTCCTTCAATTGGAGTGAAAAGGAAGGGGAAAAAAGAAAAGAGGTGAGAAAAGGTGGGAAATAAGAAAAATTTTAAAGGGTGAGTGTTATTTTTTCCCTCATTTTCCCATGATAATTTTTCATCAAAGAGAACACACCCTTATAAGATGTAAAAATAAGTTAGGGCGAGTGAGCTTATTTTTAAGGAAATTATAATCTCTTGTAGTTTATTTATTGCTTATAAGTTCTGGAAATACTTATTTTGCCAAACACATTTCCAGTGCTTATAAACTTAGCCAAATACCCCCAACTCAAAACACGATGCCAATAGAGTATACAAAACTTACCCTTTACGCTTGTTGACCTTATTTTGGTATCAGAATCTAGCTCAAGTAACAAATTTAAAGATTTAGTGAAACGTTAAAATTTTTCGCAAATTTCGATTCACTTTAAGAGTTAATTCAAATGCAGATTTAGATCACAAACAAAATGTAATCAATTAACCACAACTAGAGAATCCTACGCATTAAAGGGAAACGTTAATCCTTCAAGTGTACATATATGTATCACATATATTATAAGTTAAATTAGTCGCTAATACGTCATTAATTTGGTAGCCACATTTTGAGATTTCAATTGCTATGGCTAAAATATATTCACAGGGTTATTATTGGAATAATGTCTCTAAAGAAATGAAGGAAGGTTATTTCAAGGAGTTCCAGGTACTTGTTCAACTATCTGAGTTTGATGTTTTTGGAAAGCTATCGTCTTTTAGTATTTTTGCATTTGAAGTGATTCAATGAGTGATTATTCGGGTGAAATAGATTCTACATTGTGACAGTAGATTATTACTCCCCCGTCCCATTCAAGAGGTTACGTTTGTTTTTGGGCACAAGAATTAAGAAATGTATATTTTGTGGTTGAAACGTAAAGTTACAGTGGGCCCCCATGTGATTCTAGTATTTGTTTATTATTCATTTACTAAATTAGAAAATATAACATCTTGTGTGGGACGACCCAAAGAGAAAATTGTAACGTCTTGAGCGGGATGGAGAGAGTTGTACAAAAAAAGGAGGCCGATAAGGATAATTGCTTGCTGATACTTCAAGAATTTGTGTATCCCTTTGTTCAATTTATATTTCTCAATCAGGTTGTTCCTCCCAAGTCTAGTGTCTTTCGATGTTTCACTAACAAGCTTTCTGGCCCAGTTTATTGATGAAATTTATGCTGCTCATTTTGAGCATGTTCAGATAGGCTAAGTAATCATCAAATATATGTTCAGATAAACAAATGAATATGCTTTGTTTCCAATCTTAGTTCAGATAAGTTATTAAATGATGTCAAATTGTTTGATTGTGTTGATGTTGATGGAATGTTAGTGGATTGTTGTATGTTGATCTTAAATGACGGTTGATTTGTTGGTAGATTGTGGTGAGTTGATTTTGAAGTAATATGTTGATGGCTGATTTATATTGCATTGTTTATAGAAGCTGTATAGTTTGTATGTTTATCTTAAATGACTGTTGATTTGTTGGTAGATTGTGGTGAGTTGATTTTGAAGTAATATATTGATGGCTGATTTTATATTGCATTGTTTATAGAAGCTGTTTACTTGGGATGTCTCATTGCATGCCATTGTAAGAAATAAATGGTATTGGAAAGCTGCAACGAGGTACAAGGACTTTGTTAACAAAATCAAAGCCAAATGAATTGAAAGTGTGTAGGCATTACACTCAACTTATGCAGAAAAAAATAAGGAAATCTCCCCATAGACGATAGGCTAATGAAGTTGTGGAGTCTTCGATAGAACCTTAATTAGGATTGAAACCCCGATATCATATATAGCCGTCTTGTTTCATGTAAATATATTCAAAAAATTCATGGCTTTGCAATGCCATCAGACTTAATAGTTACTTTTCGACGAATTAGATAAACAATCTCGTTTAGATTTTTCTTGCTTTTAGAGATTCCTTTTCTAATTATTTTCGTAAGAGTAATTAGTGCAAAACCATCGTACGTGGTGAAAGCGAGGGAGATTATTCACAAGTCAATTAAGTGCAGAATCTAAAGTATCTAAGAAAAACCAATTTTTTGAAAATGGTTGATTGTGAGCAAATTAAACTTATTAGTATTATAGCTGTGATATGTGCATGCGGTTTCTTTCAAA
This sequence comes from Mentha longifolia, assembly GCA_001642375.2. Lineage (NCBI taxonomy): Eukaryota > Viridiplantae > Streptophyta > Magnoliopsida > Lamiales > Lamiaceae > Mentha > Mentha longifolia. Next base: position 31,157,888 of record CM038117.1, on the reverse strand, counting down.
CAAATAAATAGCCTCTAGAAAGACTTTAGTAGTTGACTGGAGGTTTTGTAATATTTGTTTTACATTTCAGCGCAAATTCCACAATTTGGTCCTACATTTTTTAGATTTTATTTATTTTTCTTAGTTACATTGGCTCCTTGTAATAATTAAAAGGCTGCCACTAGTGCTACAGTCCGACTAGTTCTTTCTCATATGAAGCTCCTACATGCTGTAAAACCAAATTTTGTGGCCCTACTGGAAATTGACTGATTGTGCTCAAACTTACAGCTGTGGTATGGTCTTGTAGAAAAGAAAACAAAAGAAAAGAAAGATGAGAATAAACTAATATATAGCCAGCGCAAAGACTTTGGTAGTTGACTGGAGGCCTTATCAAGACTTGTTTTCCTTTCAGTATTCCACCATTTGCTAACCTATACTCTACCCTGGTTGCTATGTGTCACTTTCAGCGTTTGGAATCTTCTATTGCAATTCTATATTCCGTTTTCTACTGCAACGGTGGATGGTCGTCTTATAAGCATTTCTAAAATCAACAATAATTAAAAGTTTCATAATCAAAAATTATAGATTGAAGAAATGTTTATAACACAGAATGGTATTTTCTATACCAACTATTGTGTTCCAATTGTGTACAAAATATTAAAATTTATTAGTTTTGTAATTTTTTTATATTATAATAAATCATAATAAACATTTATAACTAAAAAATGGATTTTTTTAAAATAATATCCCCTAATTTTGGATTTATCAACTCTATTTTAGCTAATAAAATTGAAATTAAATGCTAAAAAATAATTATAAACTCTAATTTGGATGATTGAACCCTAGAAAATAATTATAAAATTAAACTAAATCATTATAAATTAAAATTATTGAATGAAAATATATAAAACTACTAGAAATTAAAATTTGGTACACAATTGGAACACCAAAATGTGTGTAGAGGATCTCAATTGTTATAACACGTGTTCACCTATCTGTCGTTGCAATTGGAGATGCAATACGAAATTGGAATAAAATATCCGATTCACACTTTAATTTACCATGAGATCCTCTATTGTCTACCCACGTGACATCGTCTATTACATTCGTGGATGGAGACACATGGCAAATCCTAGGGTTTAGAATTTTGAATTGTTAGGGTATATATTTTCCTTATATAAATCTTAAATCTTTAATCATTGATTATGCCACGTGTCCTCCATCTACTAATACAATAGACGATGTCGCGTGGGTAGACAATAGATGATTTGATCCAAATTTAATTTAGCGTCATAACCGTATCACAAATCACTCATTTTATTATTTTTATAATATTTTTCATAAAAATAAAAAAATTGTGTAATTTTATAGATTATAATTAATATTTATAACTAAAAATTAAAATTTTAAGAAATTATATATGCTAGTTTTTAATCTATCAACGACATTATAACTAGTAAAACTTAAACTAAATGCTAAAAATAACTACAAACTCCCGTTAAATTAGTAAATCCTAGTTAATAATCATAAAATTAATTAAACTAAATTATAATACATTATAATTGAAAAAAAAATATATGTAAAAATTTATAAATTTTGAATTTAGGATGCAGTCGGGATACTATAATTAGGAAAGAGGATTCCATGAACATACATAAGCATTGCCACACGTCTGTTGAGATTGAGCCATTTTAAAACTTATGAGGTGTTTGGCAAAACTTATTATAGGCACTAACAACTTAAGGTGTGTTCCCTTTGATGAAAAATTATCATGGAAAACTGATGGAAAATAAAACAATCATCTTTAAATTTTTCCTCATTTCCCACCTCCTTTCTTTCTTCTCATTCCTTTTCACTTCAGTGGAAGGAAAATATTTTCACTCCATGTTGGTGGGATAATATTTTCCTTCAATTGGAGTGAAAAGGAAGGGGAAAAAAGAAAAGAGGTGAGAAAAGGTGGGAAATAAGAAAATTTTTAAAGGGTGAGTGTTATTTTTTCCCTCATTTTCCCATGATAATTTTTCATCAAAGAGAACACACCCTTATAAGATGTAAAAATAAGTTAGGGCGAGTGAGCTTATTTTTAAGGAAATTATAATCTCTTGTAGTTTATTTATTGCTTATAAGTTCTGGAAATACTTATTTTGCCAAACACATTTCCAGTGCTTATAAACTTAGCCAAATACCCCCAACTCAAAACACGATGCCAATAGAGTATACAAAACTTACCCTTTACGCTTGTTGACCTTATTTTGGTATCAGAATCTAGCTCAAGTAACAAATTTAAAGATTTAGTGAAACGTTAAAATTTTTCGCAAATTTTGATTCACTTTAAGAGTTAATTCAAATGCAGATTTAGATCACAAACAAAATGTAATCAATTAACCACAACTAGAGAATCCTACGCATTAAAGGGAAACGTTAATCCTTCAAGTGTACATATATGTATCACATATATTATAAGTTAAATTAGTCGCTAATACGTCATTAATTTGGTAGCCACATTTTGAGATTTCAATTGCTATGGCTAAAATATATTCACAGGGTTATTATTGGAATAATGTCTCTAAAGAAATGAAGGAAGGTTATTTCAAGGAGTTCCAGGTATTTGTTCAACTATCTGAGTTTGATGTTTTTGGAAAGCTATCGTCTTTTAGTATTTTTGCATTTGAAGAGATTCAATGAGTGATTATTCGGGTGAAATAGATTCTACATTGTGACAGTAGATTATTACTCCCCCGTCCCATTCAAGAGGTTACGTTTGTTTTTGGGCACAAGAATTAAGAAATGTATATTTTGTGGTTGAAACGTAAAGTTACAGTGGGCCCCCATGTGATTCTAGTATTTGTTTATTATTCATTTACTAAATTAGAAAATATAACATCTTGTGTGGGACGACCCAAAGAGAAAATTGTAACGTCTTGAGCGGGATGGAGAGAGTTGTACAAAAAAAGGAGGCCGATAAGGATAATTGCTTGCTGATACTTCAAGAATTTGTGTATCCCTTTGTTCAATTTATATTTCTCAATCAGGTTGTTCCTCCCAAGTCTAGTGTCTTTCGATGTTTCACTAACAAACTTTCTGGCCCAGTTTATTGATGAAATTTATGCTGCTCATTTTGAGCATGTTCAGATAGGCTAAGTAATCATCAAATATATGTTCAGATAAACAAATGAATATGCTTTATTTCCAATCTTAGTTCAGATAAGTTATTAAATGATGTCAAATTGTTTGATTGTGTTGATGTTGATGGAATGTTAGTGGATTGTTGTATGTTGATCTTAAATGACGGTTGATTTGTTGGTAGATTGTGGTGAGTTGATTTTGAAGTAATATGTTGATGGCTGATTTATATTGCATTGTTTATATAAGCTGTATAGTTTGTATGTTTATCTTAAATGACTGTTGATTTGTTGGTAGATTGTGGTGAGTTGATTTTGAAGTAATATATTGATGGCTGATTTTATATTGCATTGTTTATAGAAGCTGTTTACTTGGGATGCCTCATTGCATGCCATTGTAAGAAATAAATGGTATTGGAAAGCTGCAACGAGGTACAAGGACTTCGTTAACAAAATCAAAGCCAAAGGAAAGAAACTGGATTTTATTCATGATGATATATGGACTGCTTGGAAAGCTTACTGGGAAAGAGAAGATGTCATGCTAAAGTCCCTGAAGATGAAAATGAATAGACTTTCAGAACTCGAAGGAGTTGAGAGTGGGTATGTTATTGTTGGGAACCCTCTGCCATTTGATTTTAATGATGTTCTTCAAAACCACACTTAAACATATTTTACTCTTTTAGAGTTAAGGTTGATAGGAACGATCTGATCTTGTATAGCACATGTCAGTAGCTTATATAGTATAGAACAAATTTATCAAATTGTAAAGTGATCACTCAACTATTTAAGCAACCCACAAGTGTATGTGACTTATTGTAGTAAAGTAGCGAGCAAGGTCATTTCCACAGATACTAGTTTGGAAGAAACCATGATTATAACCTGATCGATCTTGTTTTTCAAGGGTGATTAATGCACGTAGACGAGGAATTAATGAACACGAAAATAAAAGAACACAAAGGATTTACGTGGTTCGATCTACCGGAATAGATCTACGTCCACGGAGCAAAAGAATGTTATTGATAGTATTATGTATTGCTTACAAAGATTGTCCTCCCCCTCAATCTATTCTAAGCCCCCTATTTACAGGTAATTACATGGAATCAGACCTTTATACAAAGTTTATTCCTATTTGGAATCTTTGGCTTGATCTCATCCTTTATGGATAAACACCGAGCTTCTATATCTCTCTTGGAGCTTGAGTTGTAGTCGATGTAGGAGTCTTGGTTGCCTTGGTGATAAAGTCTCTTACCTGCAATTGGGCCGAGCTGCTTGGGACGAGCTTAACTGTCGAGGCCCAATTACATTGGGCCTGATGCTTTGGGCCTAGGTGTTGGGCCATATCCTATCACATTCCCCCCTAAAAAGATGTAGAAGCGAGGTAGGAGTGATGTCAAGTGCGTTGCCTTGTCAAAAACATAATTGACGAAGTTAATCACGTACCGCCTCGTTAAGACGAAGTCAGTTTAAAGTGCGTTGCCACGTCAAAAGTAGAATTGACAAAGTCAATTGTGTACCGCCTCGTTAAGACGAAGTCAGTTTAAAGTGTGTCGCCCCGTCAAAAGTAGAATTGACGGAGTCAATCGCGTACCGCCTCATTAAGACGAGGTCGGTTTGAAGTGCGTCGCTACATCAAAAGTAGAATTGACAAAGTCAATCGCGTGCCGCCTCATTAAGACGAGGTCAGTTTGAAGTGTGTGGCCCCGTCAAAAGTAGAAGTGACGAAGTCAATCGCGTATCGCCTCGTTAAGATGAGGTCGGTTTGAAGTGCGTTGCCCCGTCAAAAGTAGAATTGATAAAGTTAATCGCGTACCGCCTTGTTAAGATGAGGTCGATTTGAAGTACGTCACCTCGTCAAAAGTAGAATTGATGAAGTCAATTGCGTACCGTCTCGTTAAGACGAGGTCGCACATAATTTGGCCGATGCCGAACACGGGATGTGTCAGTCGCTTTTAATTAATGCCCCGGTTGGACTCCCGATAAAGTGAGGCGTGATTGGATGTTGGGGGAAGGCGAAAAAGCGGAATAGGGATATAACTTCCTTGAGACGCTATTCCATCACATTTTCCAAAACTTCAAAAATTTCTCGTTCTCAAGTTTGTGCCATTTCCATTGCCGCCGCGTTCCGCATTTTTGTTACTTCCGTCGCTGCCGCTCCTTTAGAACTTCCATTAAGCACGAGTAAGTTATTTTCCATGGCTTCTTCTTCTAATTCCACTCAATCCCATGGTAACGAAAGTCGTGCAGAGTCCGTCTCGCCATCGGGTTCGCCCGCGGCAACATTAAGTGGGTCGCCTTACACAGAGATAGAATATTTCACCGTTGATGATTCCATTCCCAAAACCTATAGGGTTATATTTCCTGTTGTAGATAGGTCTGGTAGGGTTTCTGATTTTGCGTCGAGTTTAGATGCCCCCTCAATTCAAAAAATTGCCAAAAAAAATTTATTTTCGAATTCTGCCCTTCTTACTGTTCCGCGTCCGGAGGATAGGGCTTGTGCGCCTCCGGTAGGGTTTTTTACTGTTTATGAGGATTGCCTAAGTTGTGGTCTTCGTATTCCCCTTCCTTCCATATACGCCGAACTACAACGGAAGTTCGGCCTTGCCCTAGGGCAAATTATGCCGAACTCTTTTAAACAACTAACTGGCCTCGGCGTCGTAGTCAGTCGTCATGGTTTTCCACTTACCCTATGGATGATCCTTAGGTTCTTTCAATTTAAATCTAGTTTGGGGTGGCATTAACTATCCCCTCGTCTCGGCTTTAGGGTCAAGACAAAAATAAAACTTGCGAACTGGCAGAAGAAATTCTTCTTCTGCCGATCTGAAGAGGTCTCCCAGTTTGCTTCGAAGATAGATAAGTTAGACTGACAAGGGCACCGAGGAAAACTTTGGTGACCTGGAGGTGGTACTTGGGGAGCTCGGCCTCGTATCCGAGGAGTTTAGCGAGGCCGAGCTTTCCATGGTAGGCTGAGCCTTTATGATCCTGTGACAATGGAAGATCCTAGGGAAGGGGGAGGCCCTAATCTTTGTTTTTAGCTTCGTCCTCTTTCAATTGCTTTGAGTTTCTTTTAATCTCCTTTGCTTTATTGTAGTGAACTTCGGCGCCAACAAGAAGAAGAGGCCGAGACCGACTTTGGAACTGGAGAAGACGACGTCTGCAGCCTCATCAGAGAGGACCATGGATGTTTTGGGTTCTCCATCGGCCGGCTCTCTGCTATTGGGTGCATCGCCCCGTTCCACACGTCAAAGCAAGGAGGCTCGCGTGGTCATCGTACCCTCCGCGGAGGCGGAGGGTACAGTCGATCGACCCCCTGACCGAGTAGCGGCTAGTCACCTGCCATTTCCTGAGGTATGCGGTCTGCCAACGTGCATTATTTTGCCTCTTACTCATCTTGTCTAACGCTGATTGACATTATTGCAGGGGGCAGAGTACATGGCTGCTGAACTTTCGAGCTTCCTCAATAATGGGAGTGCCGAATACCACAAGCTAGCCCGGGTTGCCCGGGAGTTAGAGAGAGGCAAGGGTGACCTTGTCAACAAGGTGGCTGCAGCCGAGGCAAAGGCTCAAGAGGCGGAGAAAAAGGAGGCCGCCGCGCTGGCGGCCGCAGAAGTGGCGAAGGCCGAGGCGGCCTTACTGAAGAATGAGGTTGCCTCGGTAAAGGCCGAGGTTGAGGTAGCTAGGCACCGGGAAGCCGAGGCAGCTGCTTCGCAGGGGCTGGTTCTCTATGCTTTTGCGGAGAGGCTGTTCCGGTCAGGGGCATTTTCTAAGCTGGCGAACGAGCTGGCTGCCATTCTGAACACCTCCGTGGCGTCGGAGAAAATCGACGAGATTGCCACGGACTATCCGGACTTGGATAAATCCAAGTACGGGTATGAAGTGACCTCGAGCGAGGATCTGCTTCGCTCATATGCAAAGGCTCTGACGGATGGGATGTCAGCCTTCCCTGTGCTCAAGTAGCTCACCTCTGTGTTGACGGTGTTCTCTGCTGAAGTAATCCGAACCTGTCAAGTGGATAGGGGTGATTTACTCGAGCCTGCTATTGCTAGCCTCGATGCTGAGGTGGAGGTACCGGTAAATGATAGGCCGGAGAATTCCGAGGCAGAGCAAGAAGAGGCCGAGGCCGAGGAGGAGGTCGGCGCTGGTCAGGAGGGACTCCGCCGAGAAGGAGAATACCTTGAAAGGGTCAGTTGATCCTTTTCAAGTGTTTTTTTTTTTCTTGTAGACTCTTGTACTATGTCATCACTAGGATGGCGTTGTCTTTTTGCTGAAGTGGTTTTAATGAAACTCCAAGTTTAATTGTAATTTCTTTCATTTGCCTTTTATAGTCTTCTCCCCAACTTTTTGATGCATCTCCGTTGGTTGCCCAAATATCCCAACTGACTCGGGCTCTTAAAGTGAAAGAGGCCAAAGTCTTACATTGGAAAGGCCGGGCCAAACATGTTCAGATCGAGGCCGATGTCAAGCTTACTGCTGCTCAGCTCAAATATGACGAGCTACAGGCTCAGTTTCTAGAGCTCGAAGAGAAGTTGGAGATGGCTGAGGATGAAGCTAAGAAGGCCGAAGTAATTTCTCAGGAGCATGCTGAGTACGAGGCTATAATTCACCAAGCTGGGGGTCTACTATTTCAGAGACCCATAACAAAGTTAGGGAGCTCAAGGCTCGTTGCCGAAGCTACAGGGAGCAATACGGAGATGACTCCTGGGAGCTTCGGGATCAAGTAAATGAGCTTATGCGAGTGGTGAGCACGTATAAGATAGTTTTGGCTCGTCACCCAAAATTGGAGCCTCGTATCTTGTCCGAAGCCAGGTCTTCTCCTTCAGCCAACCCTAGTCCAAACTTGGGGCTTCTCGACTGTACTTCTAAGGAGTTCTTGGAAGATGGACCTTCAAGTTTGGCAAATCCTGATTCTAGGACTGTCAAGCGCCATTCTAAGGAATTTTATGATCAAGAACGGTAGTCGGCGAAGTCTATCGAGCCAAAATACCCGAAGTCAGGGCGGCCGAGGTAGGGGAGCTGCTGGACGAAGTAGAGGCGGAAGTAGAATTAATATAGATAATATCTTGAATCTGAACACTAGTAGAGATTTTGCTAGAGACTGACTCAGCTTTAGCAAGCCTAAGCCTCCGGGCTCTTCATCTTCTTGATGTAATTGTATTTTTTCCCTTTTTATGAAATAAAATGGGAATTTTATTTGTACTTCTCTTATTCAAGCATTTCATCCTCATTTTTAACTAAGTTCTTGTTTTAAACGAAGGTGAGCTTAAGGTATTTCGACCTCGTCATAAGATGAGGTTTAGGCCTTAGATAGCACGACCTCGTCATAAGATGAGGTTTTGGCTTTAGATAGCATGACCTTGTCATATGACGAGGTTTTAGTTTTTAGATAGCACGACCTTGTCATAAGATGAGGTTTTGGTTTTAGATAGTTCAACCTCGTCATAAGATGAGATTTTGGCTTTAGGTAGCACGACCTCATCATAAGACGAGGTTTTGGCTTTAGATAGCTCGACCTCGTCATAAGACGAGGTTTTGGCTTTAGATAGCTCGTCCTCATCATAAGACGAGGTTTTGGCTTTAGATAGCACGACCTCGTCATAAGACGAGGTTTAGCTTGTCTTCGTTTTAAACAAAGGTAATTCATCATTGCTTTTAACGAAGGTAGTGCCTCCTTGTTTTAAACAAAGGTAGTTCGTCCTTATTTTTAACGAAGTTAGGCTTTAGGTTCCTTATTTGTCGAGAAGTATCGATAGGGGTGGTCCCCTTACGCGCGTTTAAATTTTACCCTAGTTTTGGGGTTTATTTATCCTGAAGAGGATATTAAGTTACCCTCGTCAGTGTTTTAGAGTAAAAGGGCCAGATAATATGCATAAGTGGAGTAGTAATATTTATAAATGCAAAATGAAGTATGCAAGACCAAATAAATTAAAGGAAAAATAAAAACTTTATTAAGAAAGAGTGAAATTTGAAAAAGAACAAAGAATCACAAGACGACTTGACTTGTGACCTAGACAAACTAAATGGACTTGAACATTACTCTCAGCCACTTATGCAAAGTAACTCTTTAAATGAGTAATGTGCCATGTACGGGGTATTGGCTCACCGGATAAGTGGGCGAGCTTGTACGACCCTTTGCTGAGGACTTCTTCAACTCGGTACGGTCCTTCCCATGTGGCTTCTAGCTTGTCGAGCTTTGCAACCTTGCTGACTTCGTTATTTCAAAGTACAAGGTCGCCTACTTGGAATTGCTAGTACTTAACTCTCTGGTTGTAGTACCGAGCTACTTGTTGCTTGTACTTGGCTTCCCTTATGTAGGTGAGCTCTCGCTTCTCCTCTAACAAATCTAGATTGGTTTGGAGACCATCTTCATTGTCTTCGGCTGAAAAGTTGATAGTGCCAGGGCTCGGCAGGCCTATCTCTACCGGGATCACTGCTTCTGTTTCGTACACCAAACTGTAGGGCATTTCACCATTCGCGGTCTGGGGAGCTGTTCGGTATGACCATAGGTCTTGGGGTAAGTTTGCTGCCTAATTTCCTTTGGCTTTATCCAGGCGAGTTTTGAGTCCCTTGATGATCGTCCGGTTGGTGACTTTGGTTTGGCCATTTGCTTGAGGATGAGCTACCGAAGTGAACTTCTGTTGAATATGAAGCCCTTCACACCATTCCCTGAATGTTCTATCTGTGAATTGCATCCCATTTGTAGGTCCCGATATGTATTCATTGGTGTATGGGAGGGGAATACACCAATTAGCCAACAGTTTTGACTTTTCAAAATAGTTTGATCTTACTGAGTCGTCACTTCAGTTTATCAGAGCACTTTAGTTTTTCCAGCTCAATTTGTAAACTGCTGAGCTTGCAAAACTAACCTGCGTGCGGAAGTTTGGTGGAAAGGTTGGCTAACAGTTTTGAACACAATTTTCAAAAGACTTTAGTTCAGACAACTGCTCATGCAAGACAGGTTAAGGTAGTGCAGGTTGTGAACATGCAAACTGTGTAATTAAAGATGTAAAAGTAAATAGCAAGAGAGAGAAACATGAGGAGTTTTTATCGTGGTTCGGAGTAAACAGCTTCTACGTCCACGCCAGATCCCGTCGAATCTGTAATCCCTTAACTTGAGATATTCGCTCCTTTTACCACTGGTGGAGGTCCAGTCCAAATTCAAGTCTTTCATTTAGACTGAATCTAGCACGATTCTTGAGTCGTGTCTCTTCTTACGTTACATATAATCTTTCATACAATATTACCAATGCTAAACAACTAGCACTAGTATCCAAACTAGAAAGCTGTGAAAAGCTATCACCGTTAGGAATACAACTCTATCAACTACACTGAATATCAACTGTGATGGTAGTGAGAGTGTGTGTGATGTGTTCTAGTAAGACAGTTTCCAGAGAGATCAGAAATCTACAAAGATCAACACTTGGGAAAACTCTAGTGATTTCGAGTGTTGATTGAATGAATTTTAGCTTGAGATTTCTGCAGCGTTTTGGCTTGTGTATTGAGTTTCCCGTGACTTCTTTCTGGAATGAGTTGAGGTATTTATAGTGAAGCATTTGAATTAGAGCCGTTGGAAGTGTGTCAGGATTTGCAGTACCGTACTCTGACACAATTCTTGCCGTTGGGTGAGAACAGGTTTCTCAACCATAGCTCAGGTTGGTCTTCACAGGTTGACCTTTATATACCTCGAACTGTCTTCGGTCTTCTGTAACCTTCGTGTGAAATCTTCGAGTATGGTAGGAGCAGGTTACATAGACAGATTATCTAATGGAACAGTATGTCAGGTTTGAGTAGATTAGGTACAAGGTTGCACTACCAACCTTGACCTTTACATGAGCAACCTGTCCGAGTTAAGCTTGACTGATCCAAACACGGAGACCAGCCTGTTCCACTTAAAGCCTATATCTAAGTGTGGTTTCTAATAGCATTTCCCCCTTTTTGATAATGCCGAAACCGACACTTTACATTTTGGCTTAGAAGTTTTGAACTTCACAAAAAAATTGATCACAGGTTTGATGCCCAGCCAACTGCATGAGAATAAGTGTTAGAAAATTTAAAGCATAACATGCAAAGGCCTGGACAAAGAGAGATTGTTGTCAGGAACAAAAGATGATCATTTTCATTTATAGTATCAACCGAATTGATATTCACATATTACAGAGTTGATACATAAAATAAATGAAAGCGATCAGGTTACTTCCTCACTGTCTTGAACCTTTCTTCAGTAATCTTGTCTAAGCTCACAATTCCCATAGCTGCATAGATACTGTCGCGAATCGACCTGTACTCGTCACAGTTTGTAGTCTTGCAGCCATACTGAGCTGCGACACTCCTTATAAAAGTATTGATCTTGTTGATGTCTGGAGTATTGGTGTCACAAACAGTGGGAGGTCGGAAAGTCTCTTTCTTAGGCGGATTTAGCGTGATCTTTTCTTTTGCAGCTTTCGCCCTGACTCTCTTGATGAATTCGCGATCTGGGAAGGTCTGCAACCAGTTGTGAAAGGCAGTTTTGGTATTACCAGTGTAGCGAGCATCAACCTGCAACCAGTAGTGGTGCAAGATGAATTGGTTGATGAACTCGTCCCATATCAGCTGATCTTCCACTGGTAACCAATTGGACAGTTCTCTCTTATCAACCTGTTCCTTGTAGCTTTCAAGCCTTTTGAAGTTTGCCACGCGAGCTTTGTCCCTTGCCCTCTGTTTCTTCAGTTCTTCCAGAAACAGCTTCTGCTTGCCTTCATTTTCGCAGTCTTCTGCAGTGTATCTAGCTTATGCCATCAGTCGGATGAGGGTGGATTCACCCTATGCTTTTTCTTGTTCAGACAGCTTGGAGGCAGCAGGTTGAGGGGCAACTGTCACGGGCGGAGTAGCTTCTGATTGTGTCACAGGTTGGTAAGAGTGACCTGTGCCTCTGCCTTGAGGCAGTTGGGTGACCTGTTTCTCCTTGCCTTTCCCTTTTGCAGCACCACGTTTGCCCTTCCCTTCCCCCTTTTCGGCATTATCATCAATTAGGTTTTGAACAAGGGTGTTGAGGGAGGCTTGCTCATCGGAAAGCAAGGACAGGTCTGTGCAGATCTTCTCCTTGAACTGCAGAAGGGAGTTGATGTTCCCTTGCATCTCCTCCTCTTTCTTCAATGAGCTTGAAGTGGTTTGAGTGAGCTTCGTAGTGAAGTTGTGTACGAGCTGATTGAGTTGTTCAAACTCAAAATTCAAGCCATCAATGGAAGATTGGGAGGCGACCTTCAATTCGGACAGCTAGGTGGGGAAGCAGCTTATCCATTTCAGCTCGCAGTTGGGTGGAGATGAAGGTTGCGAACTGGCTAGCCACAACTTCCTTGATGACTTGTGGCATTTCATCCTTGATGTTGGATAGCATGGCGGATGCAGCTTTGTCCATTGCTTCAATTTTGTCTGTAATCTTCTGGTGTTCAGCAACCTCTGTGGCCATCACCTTGGACACCTCCTCAATGATGAAATTCTAGATTTTCTTGCATCACAGTGAGAGGAGTGCCAGCGGTTGCGACAGAGTAGACAGGTACACGATCATGATCGGACTCTGTGTCTTCGTTGTTCCGGGTGGGAGAGGGAATGGGACTGAAATCATCATCCTCCGGAAACCTGAAATTATAGGAGCTGCGATCATTAGTGTAGAAAGGTTTCAAGTCAAAATTGAGAGCCTTGGCCTCTCTCTTCATCCTAGAGAGAACGAACTTCTTGAAGTAGTCGCGAGCTTCAGGAATTGAAGCATAGCCGAAATACTTCCCCAGTGTGTGCTCTTCAATCTCTAGCTGTTCGATGGGGTGAATTAGGAAGATTGACTTTAAGTCACAGTATGACTTGTCCTTCCCATCGAGCAAAGTTCACAGCCTGTACGCCATCTGCCTGGTCTCCTATGTGAGATCAATTCCGGGAAAAGACTCCATGACAGTCTTCTCCGCATTGATTTTGATGGAGTTGACCAGCATGGCAGCTGCAGTTTTCACAGGATCTTCCTGTACATCATCATCGTCGGATGAGAGGATGAGGTTGATGTCAATCTCTGGAGGAGAGCTGTGATGATGAGAGGCTCCACCGGACTGCTGGTGGACAATAATGGAAGAGTCGGGATTTTCTTCCTCAAAATTTATGTCGTCCGCAGGTTGAGACACAGAATGACTCTGGCCAGCTTTCTCCAGAGCTGGAGCCTTGAAGGTATCGCGAACAGAGGGAATAGGTATTGAAACCCGTGCTTCGGGATCTGTCTGTTCAGGGATGTCTTCGAAGGTTTGACGAGCAGGTTGGTGCTGCACTTCAATCGCAGCAAACTCCGTATGCAATCTGCGTGAGATAGGAGTTGGAGATTTGATTCTCACAGACTTGGCAGGTCTGTCAAGCTGCTTGCTGGGGGCAAGTTGTCTCTTCCGTCTGTTGTCTCGCTGTTCTGGGGGTACCCAGGCTGGGTTTGACCTACCCATTTTGTACAGAAATGGTTTGACCACGTCGTCATTCTTGGCAAAGACGGTCATGTCGACCTCAATGATTAACTCGAGCTGCTTCTGGTCCTTGGGGACCTTTTCCTTGTTAAAAGGAGTCATTCCACTCCAATAGAGGTCGGGGTGGAGACATTGGATGAGAGAGCAGATCATGGTGCCTAGGCGCAGGTTCCGGGGAACACGGAATTCAGTGAGCTCTTCACCTTCAAAAGTTATCGAGAGCTGCTTGACTTCTTCATTGATAAGTTCGAGAAGAAATCGGGCCCAGTTCACGTCTAGACCCTGCACGATTGCAGTCATCACCATGAACTTCGCTGGAGTGACAGCGTCGTGGTTACCAGAGTAACCAAGAAAGTCCTTGTGAACGAAGTCGAAGAGGGCTCGGTACGCAGGTCGCAGCAAAGGTCGTGAGAACTTCTTGCCATCATATTTGACTGCAGGCTGCATCAAAGCTTTCTGATACACTACTTCCAGATCTGCATCCGGAACATCCAAGATAAGACCCATGGGCTTGTGATACAGGATCTCCACAGTTCCTGAATCTGCGATGCCGTAGGTCCGAGTGATGAGTGGTAGAATGGGAATGGGCTCGTCGGGCACATCGGGTAGCGAAAGATGAAATTGGGCAGATTCGACATCTTCTGGGCAAAAGTAGGAGAGAATAAACATCGCTACTTGTTGTGGAAGCCAGAATTTTGGCTCATGAGAGATGATCTTGAAAAATCCGTCCGCTGCTTTGATGGTGGAGTACATCTCGTTTAAGCCGGCGTAATTGTATGTAGAGAGATTTGCAAAGGGCTCCATGAGAATGAACTCTTGCATGTACTGAATCTTCTATATTCTGTCATTGTAGGAAGATTGTAAGAGGTGGATTCTCCTGCCATTTCGAAAAAGTATTAGCGAACTTAGAGTTTCGAATTTTGAAAGGAAGAAGTTGTAGAAAAATGGCGGAAGAATGCAGAATTTGTATGAGAACGACGATACACAATTATATGAGTACATATATAAGATAAAATGGGCGGTTGAGATTGAAGTATGTCAACCGTTCAATGGATAGGATTAAAACCCTAGAAATCCGTGAGGTAGTGGGCGCGTGGGGTGATTATGAAGCCCACTCACACAACTTTTACACTCAACCGTCGCCTCACATTTAATGCGGATTGGACACTGTGCATGCGCTTTTTGACATACTTGGAAAGTGCAGTGCGAATGTTATGTATTGTGTCAGAATATCCTTAACAAAGATTTCAATAAATAACAAAACACATGCTTCAATAAATGAAAATGATTGATGAGGCATAATTCAAAAACATGGAGACTGATATAGGTCGTCCATGACACTTCCCTATGCAAGCTGTGACTTATCCACAGTTTCTGATTTCGCAGTTTCCACCTTGCTGAACTGTCCTCTGGCAGTTCTTTGACTTCCGTGGAAAGATTCTGCTAAGTGTTAATTGGAGGTTAATGCGACATCTCCGGTTCCCCCTTAGAGGTTGGCCAGTAATTTTGACTTTCAACGCAATTTATGGCCTCAAGCTGCGTGTCACCGAACTGCTTCTATTTGAGCTGCAGTTACCAGGTCAGTCTTCTCTTAGCTGACCTGCTCTAGTGAACTGCTTTTGTTAGCATGCAGTTTCCAAGTCAGTTTTCTCTTGGCTGACCTGCGCTAGCGAACTGCTTTTCTCAGCATGCAGTTTCCAAGTCAGTCTGCTCTTGGCTGACCTGCGCTAGCGAACTGCTTCCATTCTCTGACTTGGGCTGTGTATCCATTCTGAGCATTCCAAGCTTTCCACACAGCATGTTGAATCTCTCTTCCATGAGAGGTTTTGTTAGTATATCAGCTCTTTGGATGTCAGTATGAATTTTCTCAACTGTTATATCTTGTTTTTCCATATGATCTCTGATGAAGTGATGCCTTATATCAATGTGCTTGCATCTTGTGTGGTAAACAGGATTCACAGTGAGTGCTATAGCACTTGTGCTATCACAAAAGATAGGAACTTTTCGAACTGTGACTCCGTAATCTTTGAGTTGTTGTTTCAACCAAAGAATCTATGCACAACAGCTTCCTGTCACCATGTACTCAGCTTCTGTTGTTGAAGTAGCAACTGAAGTTTGCTTCTTTGAAAACCAAGAGATCAACTTGCTTCCAAGAAATTGACAAGTCCCTGATGTGGACTTTCTATCCAGTTTGCATCCTCCACAATCTGCATCTGCATAGCCAGTTAGTTCAAAATTATCATCACAAGGGTACCATAATCCGAAGTTTACAGTTCCCTTGACATATCTAAGAATTTTTTTGGCTGCTTCTAGATGAGATTTCTTTGGATTAGCTTGATACCGAGCACATATTCCAACTGCAAAAGAAATATCAGGTCGAATTGCAGTAAGATAAAGTAAAGAACCAATAATTCCCCTGTACAAAGTTATGCTGGCAGATTTCCCTTCAGGATCTGGATTCATTTTTCCATTTGCAATCATTGGAATCTTCAGTGGTCTGTTATCTTGGACACCGAATTTGGTTGCCAGCTCGTCAGCATATTTGGATTGACAAATGAAGATACCATCCGCAGATTGCTTGACCTGCAGGCCGAGGAAGAAGTTCATCTCCCCCATCATGGACATTTTGTACTCATCCTTCATGAGTTCTCCGAACCTGTCACATAAAAACTTTGACCTAGATCCAAAGATAATGTCATCAACATAAATTTACACAAGAAGAATGTCATTCTTGTACTTAAAAGTAAATAAGGTTCTGTCAACCGATCCTCTTTTAAAACCAGAATGCAGTAGGAATGTAGACATCGTTTCATACCAAGCTCTGGGAGCTTGTTTCAAACCATATACTTCCTTGTGAAGTTTGTAAACTTTCTCTAGGACCTGCTTCCTCGAAACCTGGTGGTTGTTCAACGTAAACTTCTTCTCCAAGAATTCCATCGAGGAAAGCACTCTTCACGTCCATTTAGTAGACTTTGAACCTCTGATGAGCTGCATATGCTAGAAACAGCCTAATTGCTTCTAGTCTTGCCACTGGTGCGTAGGTCTCATCATAGTCTATCCCTTCTTGTTGACAGTAACCTTTGGCAACTAATCTTGCCTTATTTCTGATTACTTCAGCATTTTCATCTTTCTTATTCCTAAACACCCATTTTACATCAATCACTCCTTGATGTGTAGGACGATAAACTAGTGACCATACTTCGTTTCTTTTAAACTCGTTGAGTTCCTCTTGCATGGTTGTAACCCAGTCATGGTGGGTAAGAGCTTCCTCAACAGTTTTGGGTTCAGAGTAGGAGAGATAACAGCTTAGTAGACAGCTTTCACCTATCTTCTTCTTGTCTTCACACCCGCCTTTGGGTTCCCAACAATGAGATCTTCAGGATGAGCATCGACCCATCTCCTTCGTTGAGAGATTTCTTCTTCTGTGAGAATTGGTTCAGGGTCTGGTGAGGGATCTTCAAACTCAGGCAGAGGTTGGGGAGTGAAGGGGTCAAGCTGTTCAAATTGTTCAGCAAGCTGATTCACTGACAGTTCTACATTTACTGTAGGTTCTGTTGAAGTTTCTGGATCAGTTGAGGATGAGCTGGTTGGAGGAGCTTCGGTTCCCCCTTAGTTTGTTCCCCCTTGCTGAATGGGTGGATTTTGTGGATTGAAACCTTGTACAGGCTGACTTTCTTCTTCTTCCAAGTCGGTTGGACTCTAAATTAGTATTTCATCTCGAAACTGCGTGTCGGAACCTGCTTGATTTTGATTTGCACCTGTACTTTCTTCAGGTTGAGTCTCCCTGTACTCACAAATAGATTCATCAAAAACAACATGTGGTGTTACTTCCACAATCTGAGTCTTCTTGTTAAAAACTTTGAAGGCTTTGCTAATCTCTGAATATCCTACAAATATTCCTGGATCTGCTTTGCTATCAAATGTTCTTAACTGTGATTTCCCATTATTATGAATGTAACACACGCAACCAAAAGATTTAAGATATTTCAATCGAGGTTTCTTATCTTTCCACAGCTCGTATGGAGTTTTTCCATGTCGTTGATGAATGATTGATCTGTTCTGAGTGTAGCAAGGTATGTTGATTGCTTCCGCCCAGAACTTATTAGGAAGATTGGTTTCATTCAGCATTGTGCGAGCTGCTTCCTTTAGCGACCAGTTGTGTCGTTCAACAATACCATTCTGTTGAGGTGTGCGAGCTGCTGAAGTTTGATGTGTAATTCCATTTCTAGTACAGTAGGACTCAATCATATGATTAAGAAATTATGTTCCTCGATCGGATCTAATTGAGATCACACTTTTGTTTTTCATGTTTGACAGTTTGGTGAGCAGCACAGGTAGCTCCACTAATGTCTCCTTCTTTTTATGTAAGAAAATAACCCAAGTATATCATGAGTAATCATCAACAATAACGAGAGTATACTTTTTACCATTAATGCTTCTAGGAGTTACTGGACCGAATAAATCCAGGTGGAGTAATTCCAAGATTCTACTTGTGTTGTGAGCTGCAATGCTTGGGAATGACGATATGGTCTGCTTTCCAGCTTGACAGGCTTCACAAACAAGATCTTTGCAGTAGACTTGATCTGGAACGTCATCTGCGAGCTTCTTGCGAGCAAGCTTGTTGATGGCTTTGAAGTTTAAGTGACACAGTCTCTTATGCCATAGCCAGCTCACTTCAGGTGCAGATTTGGTGATCAAACAGGTTTCTTTCTCATCTGACCATTGTACTATGTATAAGTTATCCTGCAAAATACCGGTAAGAAGAATTTCTTCTCCTTCCTTGTTCTTTATAGCACATTTGTTAGCATGAAAATTCTACTCTTTTTCCAGTAGAGCAGAATTGGCTTACTGAAAATAGATTATGATTTAAACCTTCAACATAAGTGACATTAGATATTGTTATTTTACCAACAATTAGATTACCGTAACATCTTGTTTTCCCTTTAGAGTCTCCTCCAAAAGCGACTAGAGGTCCGTCACATTCGATGAAGTTTGTAAGCAAGCTTCTGTCGCAGGTTATGTGCCTTGTGCATCCACTGTCAATGATCCAGACCGTGCCGCGAGCTGCTCGCTTTCTCCTTTGAGCTTTCCCATCATGTAATTAGACAGTTTTTGCAACCCACATGAATTTGGGTGCTTTGTTAGCAGGTTGAGTTTAGCAGCTTAGTTTCCAAGCTTCTTCTTTTGAGAATTCCTTTTGTTGACTCGTGGCTTGGTCCGTTGCTTATTTGAGTAGAAGGTTCCATTAGAGTATGCAGTTTGCAGTTGGTAATGAGCAGGTTGATAATGATCATTTTGATAGCACTGCTCCATATATCCACATCTGCAGCGATCATTTCCAAATCCACTTCCTTGTGGAAATTGATAGTGCCTACTCGACAGCTCAGGATATTGGTACCAGTGATGGTCGTACCAATAACCTTCATTGTCAAGTGTTTGTTGATTTGGCCACTACTCATAGTAATTGTTTCGTTGTGGTTGAGCAATTCTAGGTTGAGAGACTGCTTTTCCTTTGCTAGCAGTTTACAGTTTTCTTGGAGCAGGTTGGCTTCCTTTTTGATAAGTTGTTTAACCATACAGTTTCCTAGGTCGCTCAACCTTTTTCTGTTCAACTGGCGGCCTTAGCTGCTGTTTCTTGATAGTAGGCTTTTCATGCACTTTTATCAGGATTGCTTGTGGTTGTCGGGCTGGATTTTTTAGTTTGATTTGCTTGTTTGGTAGAGTGTGATGAGCTTTGCCTTCAACCAATCCTTTTTCCTTCACGAACAGGACCTTCTCCTTTTCTTTGGCTCCGCAGGTTTGACCATGGAATCCAATGCCAAACTTTATCTGATCAGGTCTCTGGGTAGCTTGCAAGGCTTCAAGCTTTTCACCATTTTTGTTCATTTTCATCAGGACTTGTTGAAGCTTGAGCTCTTTCTGCAACAGCTTCTCATGCTCATTTGAGAGATCTGCCAGTTTGCCGTTCAAGTTGTTGATCTCACTATCCTTTTCAGTGAGCATTTCTTTAAGGTTTTCTTCCCTTAAAGCTGATTGACCCAATTGGATTTTTAGGGTTTATATCTCCCTTTTCCTTGCTTCATCATAGAGAGTGAAGTCTTCATTCATGGCAGCTTTGAGTTTCATATTTTCATCCTCCAGCTTGGATCCTTCTATGACTACTTGTTTAAACATTTCCGAGAGCTTCTTATAGTCATCAAGCTGTTGTTGAAACTCTTCATACGTTGGCATTTCAGGCATTTCAATACCTGCATGTTTGGAGTAAGTTGAATATGAAAATGAGGTTTCAGTATCAACCTTGTGTTGAACAAGATCGAGATCTTTTCCCATGTAGCATTCCTCATATTCAAGTTCCTCGTCAGCTAAGCGACATTCTTCCTCATCCAATTCATCATCATCATCTTCGTCGGAGGAGGTTGAGTCTGATAATGTGGAAATTGCTTTGGCCTCTTCCTCAGCTGCGATCATGGCGTTGCGCTGCTCCTTAAGCTTTTGATCTCTTTTTGTGCGGAGCTCTTCGCGTTCAGCCTTTGATAAGTCTGGGCAGTCTGACTTATAGTGACCTGGTCTGCCACATTCAAAATAGCCACCCTCGGGAGTGTTAGAAGAATTGAATTTAGAGGGTTTTGATTTACCTTCACCTTTCTTGTCGGAAGAAGAGGTGGTTTGATTTCTCTTGAAATCTTTGTGATATTTACGAAATTTGTTGAAGCGTTTTTCAAGCTTTTCATTCCTCCTTGCCATGAGTGCGTAGTCTTTCAACAATTTCTCCATTTTGGAGCATAAATCCTTGGAATTGTTCTTTCCTCTATCATTGAAGCAGCTTTGAATGCGGCATCCTTTTCTTTCTTTTTGGGCTCGGTCTTCTTGCTTGAAGACGCTTGTTCTGACCCGTGAAGTCTGATCATTTCAAACTCATTCCCGATGAGTAGATCAAATAGTTGCTCGGTTGACAGGTTGCTAATATCCGACCTGCCACGGTGCATGGCACTGTACACATGCCAGCTTGCTGGGAGAGATTGGATAACTTTGAGGTTGAGTTCGCGTTGTGTGTATTTATCTTTCTTGAGAGCTGCGATCTCCAAAGTGATCATTGTGAATCTGTTCTTGAGCTGATCAATGGTCTCCATTGGCTGCATTTTGAATTCTTCAAATTTACTGCATGCCACTGACAGCTTGTTCTCCAGCATTTCTGTTGAACCGAGGCTTATGGTTTTTAAGGTGTCCCACATTTCCTTCGCAGTTCTAAGATTTCTTATCTTAGCCAGGTGGACTCCCTTAACTGTGCTAGAGATCAGCCCTTTTGCGAAGCTGTCAAGTCCAGCTTCCTTTCTTTCTTTGTTTATATATTTTCTGGGATCTTTGATCTTTGGCACATATGTTGCTTCGGAAACTTTCTCTCCAGAAACGTCAGTGTCTTAGGGTTCGTAGATTGGTGTTGGGCCATTCTTGATGACATCCCACATCAGCACATGATGAGCTTGGAGGCATATTTTTATTCGAAAGCTCCAGTCTTCATATCCCTGCACAGAGAAATCTTCGCAGACGCGGAGAAGTGAAGCTTCCATATTGACAGTTTATGGATGTATGCACAAACACAATTCTAAAGATCTAGTTCAATTTGACACGAAAACACAAAAAGCTTCTAGTATGCAGAAGCAGTGGTCAAAAGAACCACCGCTCTGATACCACTTGTAGGTCCTGATATGTATTCATTGGTGTATGGGGGGGGGATACACCAATTAGCCAACAGTTTTGACTTTTCAAAACAATTTGATCTTACTGAGTCGTCACTTCAGTTTATCAGAGCAGTTTAGTTTTTCCAGCTCAATTAGTAAACTGCTGAGCTTGCAAAACTAACCTGTGTGCGGAAGTTTGGTGGAAAGGTTGGCTAACAGTTTTGAACACAGTTTTCAAAAGACTTTAGTTCAGACAACTGCTCATGCAAGACAGGTTAAGGTAGTACAGGTTGTGAACATGCAAACTGTGTAATTAAAGATGTAAAAGTAAATAGCAAGAGAGAGAAACATGAGGAGTTTTTATCGTGGTTCGGAGTAAACAGCTCCTACGTCCACGCCAGATCCCGTCGAATCTGTAATCCCTTAACTTGAGATATTCGCTCCTTTTACCACTGGTGGAGGTCCAGTCCAAATTCAAGTCTTTCGTTTAGACTGAATCTAGCACGATTCTTGAGTCGTGTCTCTTCTTACGTTACATATAATCTTTCATACAATCTTACCAATGCTAAACAACTAGCACTAGTATCCAAACTAGAAAGCTGTGAAAAGCTATCACCGTTAGGAATACAACTCTATCAACTACACTGAATATCAACTGTGATGGTAGTGAGAGTGTGTGTGATGTGTTCTAGTAAGATAGTTTCCAGAGAGATTAGAAATCTACAAAGATCAACACTTGGGAAAACTCTAGTGATTTCGAGTGATGATTGAATGAATTTTAGCTTGAGATTTCTGCAGCGTTTTGGCTTGTGTATTGAGTTTCCCGTGACTTCTTTCTGGAATGAGTTGAGGTATTTATAGTGAAGCATTTGAATTAGAGCCATTAGAAGTGTGTTAGGATTTGCAGTACCGTACTCTGACACAATTCTTGTCGTTGGGTGAGAACAGGTTTCTCAACCATAGCTCAGGTTGGTCTTCACAGGTTGACCTTTATATACCTCGAACTGTCTTCGGTCTTCTGTAACCTTCGTGTGAAATCTTCGAGTATGGTAGGAGCAGGTTACATAGACAGATTATCTAGTGGAACAGTACGTCAGGTTTGAGTAGATTAGGTACAAGGTTGCACTACCAACCTTGACCTTTACATGAGCAACCTGTCCGAGTTAAGCTTGACTGATCCAAACACGGAGACCAGCCTGTTCCACTTAAAGCCTATATCTAAGTGTGGTTTCTAATAGCATTATCAAAACTCAGTTTCAAAGGGTTCCCAACACCATTATCCGAGACTAGGATGTGAGGTACACCGAAACGGCAAACCACGTTCTTCCAGATGAAGTTGAGAGCATTCTTGCTTATGATCTTTGTCAAGGGTTCTGCATCGACCCACTTAGTGAAATAGTCGATGGCTACGATGAGCAACTGGAGCTGTCCGGGACCTTTGTCTAATGGGCTGATGATGTCTATCCCCCATTGCATGAACGGCTAGGGCTTTGCATGCTTGTGAGGTCGGTCCAGGATAGCCTCGACACTGTTCTATGTATTTGGCATTTCGGGCACTTCTTCACGAGGTCGACTACATCTTGGAACATTATGGGCCAGTAGTATCCCTATCTCATTACTTTCTTTGACAGTGCTCGAGCTCCGATGTGACTTCTGCACGATCCTTCATGCACTTCTCGCAATGCGTAGTCCGCTTGTTTTGGCCCAACGCATCTTAGGAGAGGCTGAAGGTATGATATTCTGTACAGTACTCCTTGCTCTAGAGTGTACTTTGGAGACTTGCTTAAGATCTTCCTAGCCTCGAGCTTATCACTAGGTAGTTCGCCCTTCTCCAAATATGCTTGAAAGGGGGTCATCCAGTTCGGCTCAACCTCAATTACTAGGTTGACCTCGGCTTCATCTATACTTCGGCACTTGACTTCTTCCATGGGAAAGCTTGTATATGATGTCGCTAATTTGCTTAAAGCATCGGCTCGGTTGTTCTTCCCCCTTGGAATTCGGACCAACTCGAAATATGAGAATCCTTATTGCAAACTCTTGGCTTTGTGGAGTATATCTTGACTTGCTTTGACAATGAAGTGAGTGAATTCTCTAAGGCATTGACCTTTTGGCCGGTTTGAGAGATAAAAGCACTTTGTTGATTCGCCATTTGTTGAACAATTTGCTCAAGAGAAGGGGATGTCTTCTTAGGTTCTTCAATCACCCCTTGAGAAAAGGAGACTCCGGAATGTGGGAATTGAGCATTGTTGGGATTTCCATAGGAAAGGTTGGGATGAGTTCGATTATTGGGATTATAGGGTTGATAACCTCCTTGTTGACCATGGGAGTTGCCTCCTTGCTTCCCTTGAAACCCCCTTGATAATTTCCTTGAAATCCATCTTCAGCCCCTTGAAATCCTTGCCTATTGAAGTAATTTCCATAAGGCCCTTGATTGACATATCTCACGTCTTCAATTCCATTGAACTCCCAATTCTCTTGAGTTTGAACCCTTTGAATTTGAGCTTTCCTTTCATCTTCATATGTTTTCTTCAAGTTGGCAAGCTCCAAGGCTAAAGCATCATACCTTGCATCCTCAAGAACCGAGTTCATCTTCTTGGTAGGACCCCTTTGCAACGGCCATTGATAATTATTGGATGCCATCTCCTCTATGATCCTAAGAGCTTCTTTGGCGTTCCGATTCACAAGGCAACCACCGGAGGTTGCATCAACTATGCTTCTCATGTGTGGAGAGAGTCCACTATAGAAGTTCACGATTTGTTGGGCTTCACTAAAACCGTGTTGAGGGCACTTGCAGTAGCAAGTCCCTATACCTCTCCCATGCTTCAAATAATGTTTCATCAACGTGTTGTGAAAAATGAGAGATTTCCGAGATGAGCCTTTGAGCTTTTGACAGAGGAAAATACTTGGCGAGGAAAGCTTTGCATAACTTCTCCCATGTAGTGATCTCGCTCTTATCAAGGTTTTTGAACCACTCTTTGGCACGATCCTTCAAAGAGAAGTTAAAGAGCTTCATCCTAATGACATCCTCCGGCACTCCATTATACTTCACCGTATCACATATCTCAAGAAATGTGCTCAAATGAGCATTAGGATCTTCATCGGGCCTCCCTCCAAATTGTTCGGATTGGACCATTTGGATAAGGCCTGTCCTTATCTCAAAATTATTTACATTGACACGAGGTCCCCATGCTCCTCCTTGAAATTGATCCGTGGGAGATTCAAACATTTGGTTAAGCTCATTTGCCCTCATTTCTTGCTCCTCTTTCCATGCTCGAAATTCTTCCATTTCTTTCATAAGATCCTCCATACCTATAAAACAAAAATAAAAAGAACAAATTTTTGAATTAGTAACTCAATAACCAAATTGACTATTGAAACTCAAACTAAGCATTCCCCGGCAACGGCGCCAAAAATTGATCCGCCCTCACTTTAGGGGTAAGGGAGATGCAATAATAATCGATGTAATATAATCGGGTCGAATCCACAGGGAATGCAATGGTGAATGAGTTTCAAGTAGTAATTTAGCTACTAAACCTACTATCCAAGCTACAAGATATCATGTTTTTGTGTTTTCTTAATCCTATTAAGTAATGCAATTGGAAAACTAACAAATTAGATAACACCTAATAACAAAAGTTAACAAACAATAGTAGAAAGCTTGGTTCCAAATATAATCCGATAATCACTAGAGGCCTAGGTTTAAGGATTTGCATGGATTAGCCATTTTAATCTAATTCATATGGGAGTTCTATATATAGTAAACACCAATTCTTCTCTCGAAGCAGCCAATATTAGTGGATTAACCTATGACATCTATCTCCGACTAGGACTCAAGATGCATAAATTAACTCCAAATAGCTCAATTAATTATCTAGAAGCTCCTACTAGCAAGAATTACTAATATGTTGTGATTTGATGCTAAGTGCTATGAATTAAAGCCTACTAAGCATTTAACCAAACACCTTGTATGCACTCAATGATGACCAATCAATCATGCAATAAAATTAAGTCCCAAACCACAAGACATATGAATTAGAAGGTAAATCCAACAACAAAGCCTAAAAACCCAAGGATCTACATCATATCTTCATATATTGGAACCAAAAGGAAATTTAGCTAGACATAATTGAAGGAATTAAACCATAAAAAGTAAATAAAATCATGCTTAAAAGATAGAGAATTTAATAAGGAAGAATAAAATGGTCTTGGATCTTGAATCCACAAAGTAAAGCTCCAACAATCTTGAATTTACTAAAAAGGAAAGAGGGAAATATTTCTAGGGTTCTAGGAAGTGTATTCTAGCTCAAGACACCCCAAAAAAGGGTTAAAAATATGTTTTATACATTGAAAATCATAAAAAATCCAAAGTCAAACGGTCAAAGCCCGAAATAGGTGTAGAGAAGGGATCCACATGGGCCAGGGCGCGGCCCGTTGGGCCGCAGCCCAGACCGCGTGAGATGGCTGCAGCTTCAGTCTTCGGGCGCGGGCTACGGCGCGGCCCAATGGGCCACGGCCCGGTCCGCGTCAGCATCCCCCAATGCGCAGTTTTACGGTTTTGCCTCGTTCTCCCTCGTCCGAACTCCGATTCTCAATCTGCTTTTTACTATGGCTTCCTAACGAACTCCTATTCAATATGGAATAGTTCAGTTGGCCAAATAAGCTCTTTATTTTTCCTGCAAAAAGCATAAAAAGACTCAAGAAAACGAGGAAAACATAAATGCGATCAAATTAGTAAAACCATAAGAAAATCACTTTAAACTCAACATATTTTAACATGAATTTCACTCTAATTAAGCTCAACATGCACATAAAATACGTGTTTATCATCTTCTAAAGTCTCTAATGAGCATATGGTACCGAATTGCTTGGATAATCTAACATCTTCCCTTAAGCCTATTGATGAGAATTTGCATGAGAGGAAAGGTAATTTGTTAGATGCATTCAAGAAATCGGAGATAAATGCTTCTTTGATTGGTTTGTTGAGTAAAATTCCGAATCATGAGAAATTCTTGGAGGATGTGGTTCAAAAGAAAAGGAAATTTGATAAGGGTGAAACCATTGTGTTGTCGGAGGAATGTAGTGCTCATCTACAAAAGAAGATTCCAAACAAAGAAAGGGACCCCAGGAAGTTCACTTTACCTTGTGAGATAGGAGGCCAATCTTTTAGGAATGTCTTGTGTGATTTGGGCTCGGGTGTGAATTTGATGCCCCTTTCCATCTTCAATCGTTTGAAGATTGAAACTCTTAAGCCCACCTCACTTATTCTCCAAATGGCGGATCGTTCAATCTCCTATCCAAGAGGTATAGTTGAAGATGTGCTCATAAGGGTTGAAAAACTCATCTTTTCGATAGATTTTGTTGTCCTCGACATACCGGAGGACCGGGACATCCCAATGATACTTGGAAGGTCCTTCTTAGCCATGAGTCGAGCTCTCATTGATGTTTTCGAAGGGAGCATCACCCTTAGAATGAATGGAAAGAAGACAACATTCCACATGTCGAGTGCTTTGGACGATCAGGAGGAGTCAAGAATAGATGAACCGAAGTTAGATGAGGTTGAGGATGAGTTGATTCTTGATCGAGGTTGGACTTCATTCAAAGTCGCTTGAAAAGAGCAAAGAGGTATCGTCGAGCTAATGACGTTAAAAATAAGCGCTAGTTGGGAGGCACCCTAACAACTATCCTTTTCTTTTTCATTTTAGTTAGTTTCTTTAGTTTGATTTTGGTTTTTGTTTCTTATTTTTGATTTAATTGTTTCTTTTACTTATTACTTATTTCTATGCTAATACTTCATATTTTTAAGTTCATTTTTACTTTCAAGTTCTATGTGTTTCATTGTCAATGCGCGAGGTCAAATCGTGATGGGAACGAGTGAAGGAAGAGAATCAAACTGATCAAGCAAGCAAAT
This sequence comes from Mentha longifolia, assembly GCA_001642375.2. NCBI lineage: Eukaryota > Viridiplantae > Streptophyta > Magnoliopsida > Lamiales > Lamiaceae > Mentha > Mentha longifolia. The sequence goes on along the minus strand of CM038117.1, from coordinate 31,130,737 downwards.
GAGTAAATAGCTTTCAAAACCACCTTCAACATAGCTATGGACCTTTGTAAGTGTACTTAAAATTTCTTATTATTCTTCCCTCCAAACTCATTTTAGACTTTATGATCTAAACTAAGTTTGGGGGAGGGGGTAGGATAAGAAATTTAAATTACTTTAGGGTTTTCAAGTTTCTATTTGATGTGGTATCATTATGATTTCATTGATTATATGTTTAGGCTTGCTTGATGATTATGGTTGATTGGGGTTAAATGGATGATTATTATTTGTTTAAGTTGGTTTGGTGACGAGTTTTGGGGTTGATGAGCTTAATTGATGAAAATTCTTTCTTTGGTTTGTTGGTTTGGGATGTGAGCTTATAATGGAGAATCATTACTGTGGATAATTTTATTGTTGATTTGAGCTTGAATGCGAAATTTTTGGAAAATTTAAAAGTTTTTGAGTTAAATAATGAATGTATGCTTGCATGCTTGAGTGTGAAAGCACATGTTTGTCATTCCATTATGCATAAGAGGGAGATGCCTATGATGAAATATGGAAAATGTGAAAGTGTTTTGAAATTTTTCAAGTTAAAGTCAAGCATGATTAGGATTATTTCACTTGAATTGCTTGAATGATTAATCTTGGGCACTTAGACTCTAGGCAAATAGCTGGGGAGGATTTTGAGCCTAAAACTATACATCTTACATAGTTAATATTCTTTCTTGAGAGCTTGATCTTGCATTACATTTTCTTTGCAAGAACTTGCCTTGATATTCATGCTAGAAGTGCTATAGGTGTGCATAATTAAGAGATGATCTTAGGCCATCATTGTGTAGCCCATAATCCCTAAATTCTAACCTATCCTTCATTACCAGTGTTGTCCCATTTGGAGCCTTAAAGAGCATTTTCTTCTAAAATCGGATGATAGGGGATGAAGGATGGTTAAGGGAACCTTGGTGAAAGTTGAAAGTTCATGTGGAATGGCGGGTGATGGTGAAGGGTCTTGAGATTTATTTCGAGTTGAAGAACATTCCTATAAAGCTCAAATGATAGAAAAGAAAAGAATAAGAACAAAGTTCTTAGAAAAAAAAAAAGAAAAAAAAAGAATTAATAACAAAGTTCTTATAAGAAAAAGAAAAGAAAAAGAAAGAATAAGAGCATAAAGGAGTGTTTCTTTTGATATGATGAGATTTGGTAGAAGCTTGGGGTTTCATTTGATAAAAAGGTGTTGGATAAGGTGGAAGATGAAGGAATTCATACTTAAAAAGATGAAGAAAGGGGGTAAGGGTACTTGGATGAAAATTTAAGTCACTTAGCCTAAAATTCCCTACTTTAACCAATGTCCCTACATTACAAGCTTAAGAAAGACCTTTTTGATCCTAATTTGTGCATACATTGTAGTATTGGAAACTTGAGTTGATAGGCAAGCTTATGGTTAAAGTTGTGTATTGCATGATTTCGATGAGTGCTTACCCTTTTCTCTATATTGAGTGATCGAGTGATACACACTTCTAGTAAGGTCTAGGGTTAAATGTGCCTATGTGATTGAGTTCTAAGTTAGGATAGTGAGTGATTTTATGAATGCTTGGCTTGACTTGATAATTTCCTTGAATTAAAATATTTTTGGTGAGAAATTATGAGGCATCATTGATCTCAAATGCACATCCTATACATGTTAAGTGTTTTGATTGTTCGTTTCATTGTTCGGGATGAACAATAGCTTAAGTTTAGGGGAGTGATTAACACATATTTTATGTTCATGTTGAGATTAATTAGACTGAAACTCATGTTTAAATATGTGGAATTTCAAGTGATATGATTAGGGTTTCACTAGTTTGATTACATTCATGTTTTCCTCATTTTCTCGAGTCTTTTTATGCTTTTTGCAAGAATAATGAAGAACTTATTTGGCCAATTAAACTACTCCATGTCCAAAAGGAGTTCGTTAGGAAGCCATAGCAAAAAGCAGATAGAGAATCAGAGTTCGGACGAGAGAGAACGAGCGAAAATGACAAAGTTGCGCAAGGAGAACGAATACTGGCGGCCCAGCCGGACCACCAGGCTGCTGGTAGTTCGCCCTCTCCACTTAAGACCGAGTTTGGTTCGTCCAAACTCGGTCCAAATCGTCCCAAACTCAGTTTTAGATGTATTTAACCCCTAAATTCACCCCCATTTGGGTATCTTTCCGTACTTTAACATTCTTAGAACCCTAAATACATTTTCCCTCTTTCTACTTTAGTATTTTTTCAAGATTTGTGGAGCTACACTTGGTGGATTTAAATTTCAAGACCATATTCTTCTTCCTTATTGAATTCTCTATTTTTTTATTATGGTTTTATCAATTTTCTATGGTTTATTTTCCTTAATCATGTCTAGCTAATTTCCTTTGTGATTCTAATTATATGCAGATTAGGGATAAGTGATGGGATTAGGCTCTAAATATGAATTTACCTTCTAATTTCATGTTCATTTCTCTTGGGGCTATGTTTTATTATGTAATTGTGATTGATCACCATAGTTGCATATCAAGTGTTTGATCTAATGCTTAGGAGACTTAGATTAGATGTTAGGAAACAAGAGATTTGAATGCTAGAGATAGTAGGACTAAAGAACTCCATAAGCTATTGGGAGTTAATGATTTACTTGATGTCCTAGTCGGAATTAGGTAATTCATTAATCTAATTGATTTAGTTGCAATGAGAATTGAATGAATCATACTTAGGAGGTTTCTCACATAAAATTAGATTAAAATGGACTAATTCTAGTTGAAGTCTTACATCCCTATCACTTAGACCTAGTTGAAGTATAATTGGAGTCACTCTCATTTCTTATTGAATTCTAGTTATTTGCATAATTGTTGATTGTTCAGTTAAGTTCTAAGTTTGTTACTTGCTTTCATTGTCATTAGTTAAACAAAAATACAAAAACATGCTAGTTGGTAGCTTGGATAGTAGTTAGGTAACTAGATTACTACTTGAATCTCATACGCCATAGCATTCCCTGTGGATTCGACTCGATTATAACACATATATTATCATTGTTATCTCTCTACCTTCAAAAGTAGAGCGACCAAGCAACCGAGGGAGAAGATACGTTATGGGCTTTAGGCTTTCTTCCACTTCGTCTGTCTTTTCGTCCTTTAGAGAATACCATACCGGATCATAAATCCGTAATGTCTAGTTGCTAATATCAAGACGAACCACAATGTACCAATCATCGATATCACAGGGGATGAGTATCTGATTAATTGAGAATAATATTAGAGGGAAGTCAATCAAACGAACACATATCCAAAGTGGTTTAATAGTAAAGGGAAAAATTAATAAACTCACATTTTTGCCATTCCACCAATCGTCGGCAGCGTAGTCTCGGCCAATACCTTTGATAATTTCAAGCAGTGCCGTGGGTGCTCTGAAATTCATCTGATAAAAATCCCGGACTTCCTTAACGTAGGGAAACGTGATTCTCCTTGCAGATTCTGTTAGTCGTGCGAATTCTTCTTTTAGTCCATCCTGAGAATACAAATCAACATTTTATATGATTGTTACACTAAATAATATAATATTGTAAACTGAGGCCGATACCATGAAATTGCAGTTACAGATCACAATATTCCCCCCTCTGTGGTAGTCGTAAACTTGAAGGTTATTACGTAATCTGGCACTCAAAACTTCCATGTACATGTCAATGTGCTGCAAAATCAAAACATTTTAGTAGTGATAGTTTTGAGGCAGCTAAAGTCATAACATATTATTGAATTAAAAAAAAACATCAAATTTTACCCGTTACTCCAACTTCGTCTTGATATCCAGAATTGTCGAAAAATCTGCCCAACCCATGGGTGCTTGACCAAAGGTAAAGGTTATTAACCTCCTATGTTTATGAATGATGAAATCATCAAAATCCATAACGATCTCCTTGGCTGACATACTTGGTATAGGGTTCGGCTTGTATGATGAACCCGTTGAAGTCCTAACTCCAATATCAGGGATTGCGATTGATGCATCAGTTGGGGTGAACAGTGGCACCGAAGAAGGAGGGGTAACATTCCAATCACCTCCGGAAAAAGGTATCACTGAAGAGGAGAACTGTATTTAATAAACTTATCAAGTATAAAGTCATGCATATATAATGGTAAAACATTCATATTAATTTAAAGGCATTATTCAAATGTAGTTCATGCAATATTTTTACATTTCTTTCAAACTCCGACGTGGAGTAACACTCACGGTTAGTGACGAAAGGGGAAAATGGGGTCACGAAATCCAGTATGTTGCCAGTCGAAGCCCGATGTGGTATCCCAAATTTGGGAATACTGGTGGAGAACCCTCTTGCCCCGGCTGAAGTCTAAAAAATATAAAATCAAGATAAAATAATTGTACCTCCCCGAAGATGGATGTAAATGCCTGTGACACTATATTGCCGCTGTCATGATATCCAAAATTTGATGGTACATCGAAGGACTGTGAGTAAATGGGGAGAGACGTGCAAGCAGGGTCGCGTACACTCTGATCGACTGAAGCATGTGGCTCATGTAACGGAATGTAAGAGTCTATGTGCGTTCCGTGCAACTTAGAATCATGCCCGGACGTGATGATGGGAGGGGATGAGCGACGAACAGGTTCGTGCACTCCAACATCCAGCTCAACAGTGACGATGGGAGGGGATGAGCCACGAACAGGTTCGTGCACCGCAACAGAAGGTCCACTACACTCACAACATTTATTTGCCTTTACAAGCTGCTTGTTAATGTACCTCTTGATACTTTGCTTCAAACTACTGTCTAAGCTCCCTCCAGAGCTGCTGGAAGAGCTTTCACGGTCTCTCGCTCTAGCACGCTTCCCAGTATCTCATCCACGACGTGCTGGGGGAATGGGAGGAGGAGGGGGAGGGGGGTTTTGCCTGACACGGCATAATCGGACATCGGCCGGCAATTGCACCCCTTGTGCTAAGAGGTTGGTCGGTACTTGAAATTGAACCTCGAGGGCTCGTACGTCAACTGATGTAAAGTAGGGTTGCGTAGACTCCTCAACGGTTGGGACAATGTTACGTGGCATCTGTCCCTATAATTCACAAATTTATAAAAATTAGTAACATTAATTTGAATAAAAACTTATAGCATACAATGAATCTTAATGAAAATTAAATAAAATTAGTACCTGTTCTTGGAATAATGCTTTGAAATCATCCATACCAATGCCCAACTTCCTTCTAAAGCTCCACTTGAGGCACCTAGGCAGCCAATTATAATTATCTGGTTTGGCTGCAACGTCCGCAAGTCCTGGAACCACTTCGAAAGCCTAAACAACCAATGCCCGTGCAGGACCGTACAAATGATATGAGTTGCCCCCTTTAGTATTCTCAACGTAATACTTCAACGTCTTATACGAATATGCACCCCATGGGGAATTTTAAAAAATGTCAGAATTCTCTAACAATTCCCACAACCACGGGTATGGTTCCCTCCCGGCATCGTGCCCAAGGACGAACATATTCGCCATTAATAGTTGAGCTAGGGCCAAGTGGATATCACCGTCGGGGTCATCATGCGTATGCCTCAATCGCTTGAGCACTTCAAGAAAATTATTCTCCTTTCCGGGACGCCCGTTGCATACTGTCATAGCGAAATTTGAATTAATTAGATCGCGGGCCATAGTTGCGTCGTAATTCAATGGTCCAAAATTCAAGCTTGTCACTAAAACGTGATCGGTGATGGAATACTCAATATAGGACCCCTTAATGTTGAACCAAAGACCTCCGTCAGTTATGACAGCTCTTGACACGATTCCGTGTACAACTTCACTTTTCATACGCCCCGGTCTCCACGTAAGAAAGTGCCCGAAAGGTCCGTTAATAAACCGATCCAGCAATTGTTGACCCCCTTTCGCACCAAGTGTTGTCTGTTTTTCGTTTACAATTTGCATTCTGCAAGAAGTAAGGGCTGTTCCAGGTCGACCTACATCATTTGATCTCCGATAGGGCAGCTCACGCAAATCCTAATTTTGACATAAAAATTCAGAATTAAATTATTAATCAACATAATTAATTTAAGAATAATTAAAAATAAGAATTCGATTAAAAAAACGCTAAATTTATCTCGTATGCATAATTAAAAAAAAGTAAGTAGAATATAATTAAGCATAAGTTAAGCACAAACATAATTAAATAAAATAAAATTATAATAACAAACGGCCGACAGCCTTTAAAATCGGCCGATAGTTTTTAAATACTATTGGCCGATTTTAACTCTTATCTGGGATTTTAAAGCAATTTTTTCAAGATTTAAGCATATTGAATTAAAATTAGCCTATTTAATAATAATAATAATAATAAAAATAATAATAATAATAATAATAATAATAATAATAATAATACCTAAAACTAAAATTCAATTAATAATTAAAATTAATTAATGCATACATATATCATAATTAAAGTAAATTAATAAATTAATTAACAAACAATGGCCGTTCTTTCTATTATAAATAATTAAGCATAATTACCTAAACAAAAAATAATTAAGCATAGTTAAGGATAATTACTAACGGCCGACGCCTTTAAAATCGGCCAACACTTTTGCACCATTATCGGCCGATTTTAAACATTTTTTTAAAGATTTAAGCTTAATTACCTTAATGAAAAGTACTAATTCAAGCACAATATCTTTCAAACAAAAAAAAAGATAATCTACTAACACAATAGATAGTCTAAGTTCAAATAAAATTCAATTAATAATTCAAGAATAATTATAATCAAAATTATATTTAAGCATGTAATTTTAATTAATTAATTAAACACGAATCGGCCGACAACTAGGTTAATTTCAGCAGATAGATTTCAAATTTTCTCGGCCGATTTTAAACAAGAACTTCATGGCCGATAATTTTTTAATTTTTCAGGATTTAACCATATAACTAATTAAAGCATAATTAAGAAAAATTATAATAATTTTCAAAAATTTAAAGAAAGTAACTAACCATATCTCCAGTGGACGTGGTTGACGGATCAGGTGGTGGCACGAGCAGTAGCGGCGTCAACTCCGGCAGTGGTGGCAATGCAGCTGGGGAGGCAGCAGCAAGTAGCAGCGGCGGCGGGGGAAATTTCACAGGGGGGCCAGGTATCGAATTTCGACAGCGGCGGCGGGAAAATTCTCTGCTTCGCCGGATTTTTTTTTATTTACAGAAGGTTGAGGTGGGGGGTTGAAGCGCGTTAATTTTGAGGTAGGAACCCAAGTGTGTGTATCGGCCGATTTGAGATTTAATGGGGGGGAGGAGTAAGTTTTTTTTTTTTCAATTTTAATTCGGTCAATCTTGGTAAAATAAAAAATATAATAGGACAAAAAAAATTAGAATACCAATAAAGAGCTGAAAGCTTTGACAGAAATGTGTAAGTAAAAAAAAGCGGGGCCCGTGTTATTATTTAAACAAAATGGGTATTTTTTGAAGATGCATTTTTAAATTGGGTATTTTGTTCACTTTCATGTTCAAATTGGGTATTTTTAATTTCCACCCAATATGTTATTGTTAGGTTCTATTGCAGATGTCCATGTCATTCTTTGTTTGAATTTTAGTTTGCCAATCAGAGTACCGATTATTGATTATTTTTTTTAATAGCTTTTTTATTTGCCTTGTTTTTCCTTCAAAATCAATGTATTACTCCTTCCGGTTCAAAATTGAAGAACCTATTTTCCTATTGGGTTGTCTCACGATTCATAACTCCGTTACTATTTGTGAAATAATTAGGCAACTAATGTACTATCAGCAAATCCCTTATTACACTTAACAATCCCTAATTAAATCTCACCATCCATGCAACTCTTGGCACGTATCTCAATATAATTTAAATTCTAAAAGTTTAAATTATCATAACTTGCTCGTTTGTTCTCCGATTTTTATGGATCTTTCATTTAAGATCATTTGAATTGTGGTGACTACACAACTCGGTGATTCTTCTAGAAGGTGATGATGTGGCAGTATGCAGCTGGAGGGAGAGTTAGTTACAAGAGCAGTTGCAACCGACTCTTGGCTTGTTCAGCACGCATGGGATGAAGGCATCTACATCGTTCGTTTCTAGATGGAAGAGATCGTTTGCTGCATGGGAGTATATAATGTAGTGCTGCGATCGGATCTAGAAGGTTCGAGTGAGAATCCGTTACAGAGAGAAGAATCTAGAGGGAAGGGTAGGGAGCTAGATCTGGGGTAGTTATCTTAGCTCGTTCTTCTTTCGGTAGAGAGGGAATTCTTGCTGTAATAGTATTTAATTCATACTCATAGTGAAATCTCCAGTTCCTCCTCCGTGGATGTAGTTATTCTATCACCGAACCACATAAATCGTTGTGTGATTTAGTTTCTGCAATCGTTCATTGTTTTCGTGTGAGTTTTGGGTATTGAGTGTTCGTGTTCTTTCCTGTGTTCTTGAATTTATTCTTGAACTCGTCGGAGTTTAATAAATCAGATATTGTTGGTCCCAAAAAGAGAAGAGACATTAATAATTAATGGTAGAAAGGAAAATCTTTTCTGGACCACTTTAAAAAAAGGGAATATCTTGTTTGGACCTTTTCATTTTAATGCAACTTTTTTTTATATTACTAAGTCAAAATTAAAAAAGGGATCTTTTTTCTAGATTAAAAAAGCCAAGAGCATTTTCGTTTAGTGTAATCAATTTATAAGCCACACAAAGTTGCGGATGGTATTTTCCAATCGTGTACCGAAAATTAATTTTTATTAGTTTTATAATTTTTTATAAAATAAAAATAATTATATTATAATAAATCATAATAAATATTTATAACTAAAAAATAGAATTTAAAAAATAATATGCCCTAATTTTGGATTTATCAACCCTATTTTAGCAATTAAAATTGAAATTAAATGCTAAAAAATAATCATAAACCCTGATTGAATGAGTGAACCCTAAAAAATAATTATAAAATTAAACTAAATCATTATAAGTTAAATTTTTTGAATAAAAATATATAAACCTAGTAGAAATTAAAATTTGGTACATGATTGGAACACCGAAATGGGTATAAAGGATCTCAAGTGCTAAACATGAGGTCTAATAAAAAATTCTAGTTTAGTTTGATTGTAGTGATACATGGTCCCAGAAGCGAGTATACACGTATAGGAAGGGGGGGGGGTTGAATACGTGTGTAGAGAAGTGTTAAACTTCTCTCGATTGTTTGCTTTTAGAATAATAATAAAAAAAAGTGATTCGCTTTGAAATTTTATCTCTTTTAAGGGCGGACCACTCACAGAGAAGCGCTTGCGGAATTTGGTGAGCTAAAAACTCACTTGTAAAATCTTGCATTTAAAAACTTGTTTGTTATTTAAGAGTGAGTTGTGTGCTAATGAATAATCAAAGTAAGAATATAAAGTGATACAAGCAGGAAAGCACACAAAGCGATTATAGTGGTTCGGAGATGAAACTCCTACATCCACTTCGTTCAAACCTCAGACTAATACATTCACTCGGTATCAACAAACATGTCGTATTTTTATACTTCCTAGTGAAGTGATTTATTTAGAATTGCTCTTGACTCTAAATCCTCATAGATATCACAGGGCTCTCGAGAGGCCAAACAATAACCTAAACATATCTACAACCTTTCATTTAAACATGCAGGTTTAAGCTTCACGACTTTCTATCTAAACACTAACAGAAAACATAAACTTAAAACTTACAACTCGATCTAGAGACATATACCGACTCTTGGGTTTGGCAGTTTGGTTTTTGAGAATTTCTAACTTAGAAAACCCTTTTTCTTTTTTTCAGAACACGTAAAACATTAAGGGTTTTCCTCGAAGTCTTGACTGAGTAAATCAGTGGCTAACTTAGGATGGAAATGGGATAGGTTGATGCTGTGAACTTAAGAAATCTTGGGATTCTTAAGGACTAGAACTACTGCTAAAATGAAAAGCTTGAAGAACTTGGAAGGATTTCGAAAGCAGAAAGCTCGAGAGTTCTTGTTGTGAACTTGAGCGCGAGAGTAGTTTCAATTGTCTTCTAGTGTGTTACAATATCCCTATTTATAGTGGAGATCGCACAGCTTCCCATTAGAGAGGAGGCGGAACGTGCTCTTCACTTTCTGTTTGAACTTCTACAAAAGACATTAGTGCTTTTAGCAGTACGCAGAGGATCAGGGTTTTGTTCTCTTTCCCAAATCGGAAACCCTAATCCCGTTGCAAGTTCAAGTCATGTCTTCTTGCGCGGACAACACTAATGTTCTTTCAGTCCTTCATCCGTTCCTCAATTCTGTGCGAACACGTGGCCTTTGACTTGTGAGTTGCATTTAATGATATGCACGAACTTGTCGCACCATGGATCAAAATTGAATCTCGGCCTCAGTCGCTTATCATCTTTTCACCTTGTACTAGATTGCTTTATCTCTGATGTTTCGTACAAGATCACTTGTCAATGGATTCGCTTCAAGTTGTGCAGGTATAGCGACTTTACTGAGCCGAAGGCTATCACTCTTGGACTATCATTCTTCGCTTTGCTCGAACACTGAATTTACTTCAAGGGCTTCGCTTTGCTTCTTACAGGAACGCTTGTGCCTTGAATCTATAACCTCACTCGATGAACTATTTCTAAAATTACACTTAGAAAGTATAAAGCTCCTTAACACATGATCTTTACTATTACTCCCTCCGTCCCCCATTCCCGTGTGGGGAGAAAAAGGCACATGATTTAAGAAAAAAGTTAATGAAAAGTAGGAAAAGTAAGATAAAGTGGGAAAAAGTAAGAGAAAGTGGAAAAAATATGAAGAAAGTGGTAAATAAGGAAAAAGTGGAAAGGTAAATAAGTCATTTTTATGAGAGAATCTTTCCATTTTGGGTATATACACTAATATGGGGGACGTCCTAAATGGATAATAATTACACAGATATGGGAGACGAAGGGATTATATTAAAGCGTACATAGTAACTTGAAACTCATCAAAAATAACAAGGGAAATCTATTAATTAAGGTTTTGGAATCAAATCAAAACACATGAGAATTAATTAATTCAAATTGATTCCAACTTCCCCTTAACTAAATAACCAAAAAACAACACAATATGAATGTGAAATGATACATGATAAAGAAAAAGTGTATAAATAAAACGGATGAGGTTTGAAGATCAAACCGTTGCCTAAATTCTGTAATTATAGAAATATTTAGGATTTAGTTATAAAGAAATTGTCAAAAATAACCCTCAACCGAATTCAGAAAACGGTTTAATTAATACTACCTCCGTCATTTTCAAGTTATACTTTTTCAACAATTTTTTCAAGCATTTTGAGCATCTTGATGATGAGTTTTAAAATAACTTTTTAAAGATTTTTTCCTTTTACGGGATTCTTTTAAAAAAATCTTTAAAAAATTATTTTAAAACTCATTATCAAGACGCTCAAAAATGTTTGAAAAAATTGCTGAAAAAGTGTAACAACTTGAAAATAACGGAGGTAATACTAAAATAGAACCTTAATTTAAAACTTTAGATCTATAAAAATAGATGAATGAGATTAGTTACTAGTTCTCACCAAAATAAAAGGTTTTAAGGTGGGAGAGAAGTAATAACAAACTCATGCGCTTTTACCAGTTTTGTTTTGTGCATGCATCATCCTCTATTATTTATTAATATTATGTTCCGTGTATGTGCCTGAAGCTGCCGTTTGATTTTGATTTTTCTTCGCCCCCATTTTCTCAAACATTCATAGTTATTCAACTTTTCAAACTTGCATAAGCGTATGAGACAAGTATCTTGATTTTTATCTCCAAGCTGTAATTGCTCTTTCATTTCCTTATCAAAACTAATTTTCAAATTTATAAAACATTTACATAAATTAGTTGGAATTATTTTTTGTTTAATTTTAAAAAAAAAATCCTCCTCCAGTTCTCCTTTATGTACAAACTAGCTTAGGATATTATTTGTGTTTGAGATTTTTTCTTCGCTGTTGTATATTTAGTGATGATTCTAATTTATTAATTTATTTTTTTGAGACAGGTTCAGTGAATATTCTAGCTCACAGAAAAATAAAAACAAGATTTCGAATTATAATAGGTCAGTGTTTTTTTTTTAAAAAAACAATTATAGTAGAAAAGTTCTTTTGAATTTATGCGTAGTTTTCTTGGGATCACACAAATTTATTATGCTAGTTATATGCTTATTATAGTTTTTTTGAATCTAACAGACTACAATTATATGACTGTTTGGTAGACCGACTAAACCCGGTTTATACCTCCAAATCCGATTATCTAGGCTCTTCCGACAAACTAAAATATTGTTCATTAAATTGTTTCTAATGAATTTATCTTTCTCATTCAAAGAATAATTTATGTATAATTTTATAAATATTACTCCTCTGTTCCCACAAATTTCGGATTTTAAGAAAATGAATTATGTATAAAAAAGTTAGAAAGGTAAAATAGCACATTTTGGGTAATTTTTTCAAAATTAAAGTAAGAGAGAAAAATTGTAATTAAAGTAAAATAATTTTTTTATGGGACACAATGACATACTCCGTATTTTGTAATTTAGGAGAATCGTAAGGTTGTTTATTTTGTTTAATAGGTTATTGACTTTTTTTTTGTATGACTGAATTTGTGGAAAATATGGAATAAAAAACAATTCATAAAACTACCGCATTAGTACTTTTACCGGTGTTTTAAGAACTGGATCGAATCGGCCTGGTGGATCGGGAACGGTCATTGTTTTAGCTCGGCAATTTTACCCAATTTTACCCAATTCCGGCCAGTTCGATCACAGTTCAACCGTAAAAAATTGGGAAACAGAGATCTCATCGATTGGACCTCCAGTTCGGTTTTTAAAATATTACTCCCTCTAACGAAAGAGTTCAGAAATCCTGAGACAGAGGTAGTAATTTTTATTGTCGTAAGAAGACCTCCCTCTAGTACGTCAACTCTACATGTGCAGTAGTCTTTCCATGCCAATAAAGCCACACCTAATTGCTCCAAATTAGTACACAAATTTCAACCTCCTCACAATGATTCCAAAGTTTTTCTTCATTTTCTCCATCATCAGCGCAATAATTTTGACTCATTCCCATAGCCGATGCCTTGATGATCAGAAAACGTTTTTGCTTGAACTGAAGAAAGAGTTGGTGTTCAATTCTTCTATTTCAACTAAACTGATTCAATGGAATCAACAGGATGACTGCTGCAACTGGTACGGCGTGGAATGCGATGGTACCGGCAAAGTTATAAGTCTTCAGCTCGATGGTGAGGCCATTTCGGGTGGAATTGGGGGTTCATCGAGTCTCTTCAAACTTAAATATTTGGAGAAGCTGAATCTGGCCTATAATAGGTTCAACTCCAGCGAGATTCCCAGGGGCGGGGCTACCAAATCGGGGGCCCTGTGCGAATTCGTAAAATCGGGCCTTTTTTCATAACTAAAAAAAATATATATGTATTTTTTATAAATTATAAATTATTGTCACACTACATTCACTTGAAAAGAATAGCACTACTAGCATGTTTAGAAACAAAATCACTAATTAAAATATTCACAGAAAAAGAGCTGGGGCCCCTCAATTGTGTAAGAAATAAAAACTTCAATGAAAAAAAGAAAAGAAAAAAACAGAAACAGAATAAAAGCTTTTTTAATAAATTAAATGAAAGAAGAGGAAAAAAAGGTAGTAAAAATGTGAATGTAAAAACGAAAACAAAATAAAACGTTTTAATAAATTAAATGAAAGAAGAGAAAAAAAAAAACTTCAAAGAAAAAAAGAAAAGAAAAAAACAAAAACAGAATAAAAGCTTTTTTTAATAAATTAAATGAAAGAAGAGGAAAAAAAGGTAGTAAAAACGAAAAAAAAAAACCAAAATAAAGCGTTTTAATAAATTAAATGAGAAGAGAAAAAAAAACGTTTCTAATAAATAAATTAAATGAAAAGAAGAGAAAAAACCAAAAAAAAAATGTTTTTAATAAATAAATGAAACAAGAGGAGAGCGTCCAAAAGGGTTCGAACCCTGTATCATATGAAGAAAGGCATTGCACCTAACCAACTACACTACCACAACACATTTGCAAATAAATCAACAAAATATGTATACATATTTACTGTACGGGCCAGATAATTTGGGGCCCTAATTTTTCGGGGGCCCTGTGCGGTCGCCCATGCTGCACAGGGCCCAGAACCGCCCCTGGAGATTCCACGAGGCATTCACAATCTCAACTATTTGACACACTTGAATTTGTCGAATGCCGGTTTTAGTAGACAGGTTCCATCTGAAATTTCATCCTTGAGGAGATTGGTTAGTCTTGATATATCCAACATTTATTGGCTCAATGAGCCTCTAAAACTGGAGAACCCGAATTTGGAGATGCTTGTCCGAAATCGAACAGAGCTTAGAGAGTTGTATCTTGATGGTGTCAATATTACTTCATCTGATGAAAGGAGAAAATGGAGCTACATTATATCAACATATTTACCCGACATCAGGAGTTTGAGCATGCGAAGTTGTTCTTTATCTGGCCCTTTAGCTAGGTCCTTTTGGCAACTCCATTCGCTTTCTATTCTTCGACTAGATAACAACGATCTGTCAACAACAGCTGCACACTTGTTTGCCAATTTTTCAAGTTTAGCCACCTTGAGTCTTGTTGGTTGCGATTTGAATGGTTCATTTCCAAGTACGATCTTCCACATTCCTACTCTGCAAAATCTTGACTTATCTTGGAATAAACTAATTAGTGGAAGCATACCACCTTTTATTGAACATGGATCTCTCAGATCCATATGTTAGAAAATCTATTAATCTATTTTGTGGGCAACATATTATTATTGCAATTATATTGGCTATTTATTATTGATGGACTTAATTAAGTTATCTAATTTAGTATTAGTCCATGGGCTATGTAATTGATATGGGCTTATGAGTGGATACCTAATACTAGTCCAATTAGGTGTTTATGGGTAACCTAATTCACTAGTATATAAAGAGTCTCTGGTTATGGTCCCCAATATACTAAATCGAACAAAGTTTATCTTCTCCCCATCTGGAAGAAAACATAAGGCCCATACGGTGATTTAGTTGAGGAAGACCATAATACCAAATCTGTTCGTGTTTGTGGTTTGTGTTCGTGATTCGAGATTGTTATTGAAGGTATTCCGCATCCAGTAATTCAATCTCAATGGATCCAGGTATTCCTATGATCTTGATAATCGAGTATCGATGTTTATGGAATTTGAATTTATGCTTTGTGTGATCTATAAATTCTTACAATTGGTATCAGAGCAGTCATCGACTGCTCGGTTGTTGGGATCTGTGGGATAATATATGCGTATGGGATTTATATGATTATTGTGACCTGCTATATATATGAATCTCGTATTATTGGTCTTATGTGAATTTCAATTTCGATTATGTTATGGGTTTCGCAAATCATGGAAGTAGGCACGCATATAGAATTATTGTAAAAAATTGCGAGATATATGCGAAGACTTCTTATATCAATTTGTTGATTTGATTCCGCAATTTTTCTTTTGTCTGTAAGTATTCTTTTTTCTTTTATTGGATAAAGTCGATATATATATGCACATAGAAATTGCCATATGAATTCGAATTCAGAACCAATCTGATCATGGTTAGTCTTGCGTATGGTGAATTTGTATAAGTTGCAATTCTATGTCTTGATTTGCGAGTTAATTGTTCTTTTCATTATTAATGAAGCTTACGGTATGAACAATTTCTCTTGGTTTAATGCATATATTTGTGGATTCATGGTTAGTATGATGTATCGTACTTTTATTTGTTTCCTTAAGGATATATTAATATATATGGTAATCTTTATGTTACAAATCTTCTTTATATATATATCTATGTGTAAACTTTCAGTTAATTGCTAATTTGTATGCATATTTTCGGTAGCAATTGTTTATATATAAATAGATGTATGTTGAATTGGGGAGATATATTTATTATATCGTACAATTGAGCTTATTCGAATTTAGCTTAATTGGTCTAGTAATTTCAATTTATTTGATCAAAGCTTCAAGTTGCCATAGTAACCTCTGTATGTGGAGATCGATTTATTGAATTTACATAGATGGCGTGTGGTATTATTTATGCGTTCCGTGCTCAGCTCATAGGAAGACACAGTTTGGCCAAATAATAACACACATGTGATGATAAGTGCGTGATAATTATATAGATATTCATGTGAACATTAGTCCGTCCATAGATAGACTTTTGTTTGACAGAACTTATTATTAGTGCTTGATCATTACACCAAGATTACCACTGCAGTTAATTTTCCGTCCATAGACAGAGATTAATGTTGTATTAGGTGTCTTGAGATGGGTCCCCAATTTGTTTATTTATGCATGTCAATTATGTTTTGTGACATGTATTTGAGTATGTTAATAATTGTTCTCTATTTTAGTTTCTCTTGCCACAGCTACAAATCTCTCTACCCAAGTTAACAACATCCCCATGCTGTCTGGGACAAACTTTAAGGTCTGGAAAGAATCTGTAGAAATTGTTCTCGGTTGTATGGATTTAGATCTAGCTCTTCGATCTGAAAAACCCACTGCAACGGATGAAAATCCAAATGAGGTCAAAATTGAGAAGTGGGAACGGTCAAATCGAATGTGCATGATGATCATGAAACGCTCCATTCCGGAGGCGTTTCGGGGCTCTATTACTGAAAGTGAAAATGCAAAATTATTTCTTACTGCTGTTGAGCAGTACTTTTCCAAGAATGAAAAATCGGAGGCGAGTAGTCATTTGGCTAAACTCGTCGCCATGCGGTATAATGGAAAAGGAAACATTCGGGAGTACATTATGGAGATGTCTAATCTCGCATCAAAACTCAAGGCACTAAAGTTAGAGCTGTCTGATGACTTGCTTGTGCACTTAGTTTTGATCTCACTTCCGGCACACTTTGGGCAATTCAAAGTGAGTTATAATACTCAAAAGGACAAATGGTCCCTTAATGAGCTTATATCTCACTGTGTGCAAGAGGAAGAGAGACTACAGAGAGATAAGACTGAAAGTGCTCATCTGGCATCTTCTTCTTACAGTAAGAAAAGAAATGGAGCTAAGGATACTACGGTAGCATCTTCTAAACAGAAGATGCAAAAGAAAGATCATGAAAATGATAAATGTCACTTCTGCAAGAAGTCGGGGCACTTTAAGAAAGATTGCCTCAAGTATGCCGCTTGGCGTGCAAAGAAGGGTATACTTCTAACTTTAGTTTGTTCTGAAGTTAATTTATCCTTTGTACCTTTGGATACTTGGTGGGTAGATTCTGGTGCTACTACTCACATAAGTATGTCAATGCAGGGTTGCCTGTGGAGCCGACCACCAAGTGATGCTGAAAGATTCATCTTTGTGGGTGATGGCAATAAAGTTGCAGTAGAAGCTGTTGGAACTTTTAGATTACATTTAAAGAGTGGTTTTTATTTGGAGTTGTTTGAGACATTCGTTGTACCGTCTTTTAGACGAAATTTGGTTTCTATTTCCGCTTTGGACAAACATGGATTTTCCTGGTCTTTTGGAAATAATAAAGTTAGTCTCTTTCAAAATTCAAATTTTATTGGTGATGGCTCTTTAATTGATAATCTTTACATGCTTGATGTAGTAAGTTCTAATAATGTTATATTGCAAACTTGTTCAAGAGGTACAAAGCGAAAATTTTATGAAGATTCCGCCATTTTGTGGCACAAGCGCTTAGGACATATTTCTAAACAAAGAATACAACGGCTTGTGTCTGACGGAATCCTTGATCCCTTAAATTTAGCAGACTTTGAAGTCTGCATTGAGTGTATCAAAGGGAAACAAACGAACAAGAGGAAATTAGAAGCCGATAGAGCTAAGGATGTCTTAGAACTTATTCACACTGATATCTGTGGACCATTCCCTACAGCTTCATGGAATGGACAAAGATATTTTATTACGTTCATAGACGATTACTCTAGATTCGGCTATCTATATTTAATTCATGAGAAGTCTCAATCCTTGGATGTTTTCAAATCTTTTAAAGTTGAAGTTGAACTTCAACTAGGAAAGAAAATCAAGGCTGTCAAATCAGACCGTGGTGGTGAATACTACGGACGATATGATGGATCAGGAGAACAACGTCCAGGACCCTTCGCACTTTTCCTCAAAGAATGTGGAATCATTCAGCAATACACAATGCCGGGGAAACCTAGCATGAATGGTGTAGCAGAACGACGAAATCGGACTCTTAAGGATATGGTAAGAAGCATGATTAGTCATTCGTCTTTGCCAGAGTCACTTTGGGGAGATGCTCTTAAGACTGCAGCATATATTCTGAACAGAGTACCAAGTAAAGCAGTAGCCAAAACCCCTTATGAACTTTGGTTTGGCAAGAAACCTAGCATTAGGCACTTGCATGTTTGGGGTTGTCCAGCTGAGGCGCGACCTTACAAGCCGCATGAAGGAAAATTGGACTCAAGAACGGTTAGCTGTTATTTTGTTGGTTACCCTGAACGCTCTCGGGGGTATAAATTTTACCATCCCACATCAAGAACATTTTTTGAGACAGAAAATGCCAAATTTCTTGAGGATATTGAGTTTGGGAGGGAAGATATCATTAGGAATATTGTCTTTGAAGAAGAATCTGAAATAGACAATGATATGGTTTCCATACCTGTTATTGTTCAAGAATCAATTGAGATTCTTCCTTCACCTGAAGTTCAAACTCAACAACCTCAAGAGGCGACACAACCTCAAGAGGTGTCATTAAGGAGATCCACTAGAGAGAGAAGAAATGCAATTTCGGATGATTATATAGTATTTCTTCAAGAACATGAGGATGGCATTGGTTTGACAGAGGATGACCCAGTCACCTTTGGACAAGCTATGCGTAGTTCTAACTCTCAAAAGTGGATTGATGCCATAAAGGAGGAGATGAAATCTATGAGTGACAATGACGTTTGGGATCTAGTCGAATTGCCTAAAGGTGCGAAACCTATTGGTTGCAAATGGATATTTAAAACCAAAAGGGATTCAAAAGGCAATGTCGAAAGATATAAAGCTCGTCTAGTCGCGAAAGGATTCACTCAAAGAGAAGGCATTGACTATAAAGAGACTTTCTCTCCAGTTTCGTCGAAAGACTCTTTTAGGACTATAATGGCACTTGTGGCTCATTTTGATTTAGAGCTACACCAGATGGACGTTAAGACTGCGTTTCTTAATGGAGACATTGAGGAAACGATTTATATGGTGCAACCGGAAAACTTTGTATCTGGAGATTCAAAGTCTAAGGTTTGCAAACTAAAGAAGTCCATCTATGGTCTCAAGCAGGCATCTCGTCAATGGAATCACAAGTTTGATCAAGTCATTACCTCTTACGGTTTTGAGGCAAATGTCATTGATGATTGTGTATACTACAAGTTCAGTGGGAGTAAATACATTTTCTTGATATTATATGTTGATGACATTCTTCTTGCGAGCAACGATATAGGCTTATTGCACGAAACCAAGAGTTTTCTCAAGAAGAAATTTGAGATGAAAGATCTTGGTGACGCCTCTTTTGTATTAGGGATCCAAATACTACGAGATCGTTCTCGAGGCATTCTTGGATTGTCACAAAAGAGCTATATCGATATGGTCTTAGGAAGATTCGGCATGAAATATTGTAAACCTTTAGATACCCCTGTGGCTAAGGGAGACAAGTTTAGTCTCAATCAGTGCCCCAACAATGACTTTGAGAAGAGTAAGATGCAAAAGATTCCATATGCTTCGGCAGTAGGAAGTCTTATGTATGCTCAAGTTTGTACTCGTCCAGATATAGCTTTTATAGTGGGAGTTTTAGGTAGATATTTGAGCAATCCGGGAGAGCAACATTGGAGAGCAGCCAAACGCGTAATGCGATATTTGAAGAGAACAATGGATTACATGCTCACTTATCGGAGATCAGAGAATTTGGAGATCATTGGGTACTCTGATTCCGATTTTGCTGGATGTCAAGATAGCATGCGTTCCACATCAGGGTATGTGTTTACGTTGGCAGGAGGAGCTATTTCCTGGAAGTCTGCAAAACAGACTCTTGTAGCTTCTTCTACCATGGCGGCAGAGTTCATTGCTTGTTACGAGGCATCCGATCATGCTTTATGGTTACGGAACTTTGTCACAAGACTGCGGGTGGTCGATAATATAGAAAGACCGTTGAGGATTTATTGTGACAATAATTCAGCTGTGCTTTACTCCAACAACAATAGAAGTGCTACAAAGTCAAAATTTATCGACATCAAGTATCTTGTTGTAAATGAGAGAGTTCAAAATGAACATATTTCTATAGTGCACATACGAACAAATGAAATGCTAGCGGATCCTCTAACTAAGGCATTAACACCGAAGGTCTTTCAGGAGCATACTGCTCATATGGGTGTTATTTGTGACATTGCCTTAGTTTAGTAGGAGTTTTTGTTCTATGTGATACACTTATTTTGGTTTGTTCAGTTTTCTGCAGAATATAAGATGATGGTTTTGATTTCATTTTGAATTCGGTTAAGTTATCCTTTTGTGATGTTTTACATTATATTTATGGATTGATCTCATTAAGAACTAAAGTAGGACCAGTTGGAAATAGACATGATAGAGGTCACATTACATGTAATTTCCATGCTACTCACCATATTTGATCTATGCCATTGAATATATTAGATATGGTAATTATCGGGGTTAAGCCACGATTTATAATGTGGCAAACATCGCGGTAGTTTCATTTCTAGTATACGAGATGGACCAGATTGTTAAGGCATAGTCTGAAAATAAATAGCATAAAGTTGCGCACTAAGGAATTCTTTGATATAACTGCTTTAGGTATTAATATATGTAGCCTAAGTGGGAGATTGTTAGAAAATTTATTTTCTATTAATCTATTTTGTGGGCAACATATTATTATTGCAATTATATTGGCTATTTATTATTGATGGACTTAATTAAGTGATCTAATTTAGTATTAGTCCATGAGCTATGTAATTGATATGGGCTTATGAGTGGATACCTAATACTAGTCCAATTAGGTGTTTATGGGTAACCTAATTCACTAGTATATAAAGAGTCTCTGGTTATGGTCCCCAATATACTAAATCGAACAAAGTTTATCTTCTCCCCATCTGGAAGAAAACATAAGGCCCATACGGTGATTTAGTTGAGGAAGACCATAATACCAAATCTGTTCGTGTTTGTGGTTTGTGTTCGTGATTCGAGATTGTTATTGAAGGTATTCCGCATCCAGTAATTCAATCTCAATGGATCCAGGTATTCCTATGATCTTTGATAATCGAGTATCGATGTTTATGGAATTTGAATTTATGCTTTGTGTGATCTATAAATTCTAACACCATAGTGTTGAGCCGCACAAACTTTTCAGGCTCAATACCAAGTTCAATTAGCAATCTCAAAACTCTGTCGCATGTAGATCTGTCTAATTGCCGATTCACAGGGTCAATCCCTTCCACCTTCACTAACCTAACCCGGCTTATTTATGTCGACTTGTCATATAACTTCTTCACGGGCTCACTTCCTTCTACGCTTTTTAAAGGTGCTTCCAATCTTATTTATTTAAATTTGGGGTATAATTCATTCATTGGTTCCATCCCTATGTTTATCATTGGTCTCCCTTCGCTAGAGGAACTTTGGCTTGACAGCAACCAATTTACAGGGCAAGTTGAAGAATTTCCCAATATAAATGTCTCCAACATTGTTCTTTTAGATTTGAGTAATAATCGATTGGAAGGACCTATTCCCGACTCTTTCTTCAAATTCGAGAGCCTTGAGTCTTTGTCGCTTTCTAAAAACTTGTTCAGTGGGAGCTTTCAACTAAACAAGATTCAAAGCCTCACCAATCTTACATCTCTTGATCTATCTCTCAACAACTTGTCTGTAATTGTCGGCAACCACAACTCAAGCATAGATGGACTTCCCCAATTGAAAGCGTAGCGGCTAGCTTCGTGCAACCTGTCTAAGTTTCCTGACATCATAAAACATTCCGATATGAGAGTATTGGACATCTCAAACAATCGGATCGCGGGAGAGATACCTAGTTGGATTTGGGAAAAACAATTTCTAGAATTGAACCTTTCTCTTAATCTTCTCACACAAATGCAAGAGCCTTACCAAATCCCTCCCATCCTTCAATGGCTAGACATGCATTCTAATCAGGTCGAGGGCGAGCTGCACTTGCTCATTCCACCTAACATTGGGAACCAAACATATAATCTTCGGTATCTGCTTCTTGCTAATAACAAGTTAAGCGGAAAAATTCCATCCTCTCTCTGCGGTGCCAAAAGCCTCAGCGTTCTTGATTTGTCCGTCAATAGATTGAATGGTAATATACCCCCATGCCTACTTGAAACCACCAACATTCTTACAGTGTTGGATCTAGGACGAAACAATATCAGCGGCCGCATCCCGGATAATATTTCTCCTTATCGCAGGCTACAATATCTTGATCTTAACAACAATACCTTAGAAGGGAAGATCCCAAAGTCGCTCGAAAATTGCAAGTGGTTGGAGTTCATGAATGTTGGGAACAACAACATTAACGACACTTTCCCATGCATGCTATCATCGAGCTTGCGTGTTCTTGTTTTGCGCTCCAACAGATTCCATGGAGAAGTGACATGCCAGAAGAGCTGGCCAGATCTTCAAATTCTAGATATATCTTCAAATAATTTCACTGGAAATATAGAACTATTCAACTTCTCTGGTTGGAGGGCAATGTTAGGAGGTATTAATGTACAATCTAGGCACAACCGTACGGCCTCTAACCTTTTGGGGTCCCCCCTCTATCAAGTTGGGGTTAGATTGACCATGAAAGGGCAAGAGGTAGAGATTGTCAAGATTTGGCCGGACTTTACGGCCATCGATTTGTCATGCAATAATTTCGAAGGAGAGATACCAAATGCAATTGGTGATCTTAGCTCACTTCGCCTTCTCAACATTTCCCACAATGCCTTGGATCAAAGCATCCCAAGGTCATTGGGTAGATTGAGGGATCTCGAATCACTCGATCTCTCTGGAAACCAATTAACTGGGGGGATCCCAATGGAGCTTGCAAGGCTCACATTCCTTTCAACACTGAATCTGTCCTACAATAAGCTAATTGGAGAGATCCCAAATGGCCCTCAGTTCCAAACATTTTCTACATATTCCTTCCGAGGAAATCCAGGACTGTGTGGTTCCAATCTCAACATAAGCTGCAGAGAAACTGATTTATCCCCACCAGAAGATGAAGATGTGGAAGAAAGGAAGAGGGAGATTGAGTGGACATATGTATTTGCTGCACTTGGGTATGTTGTGGGCTCAGGAAGCTTCGTGTGGCTACTTTTATTTCGTCCAAGCTATAGAGAAAAATACTTTGGCAAAATAGACGAGGTTGTTGAAGAGATACTCGATGCTAAAGACAGGACAAGAAGAAAACTTGCAAGAAGAGTAGTAAGGGGATTGAGTTAGGAGACAATTTAAGACTACATACTTCACAATCAGTTTGTATTTTTAATCTAAAAATCAGTTCACAAGACGTGTAGGACTGTTATTGATTTGTTTAAGTTACTTTGTTACTATTATTTATGAAATATTTTCAGTACATCAACATATTCCTAATCAAAATGGAAGGCTTTCGCTTTTAGTGTATGTATTTCCTATATCAAGCTGTTAACGTATTTTAATTTATCCTTCTCTACATCATCTATTCAACTAATTTCATCGTCTCCAAATTTGTAGTTATTCTTATTAATTAATTGATGATTTTTTTGAATGAATATTAATCATATTATTATGAGAATTTTTCTTAAAATAGGGGATGAATTATAAGAAAGGGGCTCGACTCATCTCCAAATTCTATTAACATTTTTTATTTGTTGATTTCCTAACATTTAATAATATTAAAAAAGAATTGTTTTCAACAAGGAGATGTAGCTCATATGGTGATTCTTGATAAAGTGTTTAGGTACTTGGAAGAATAGGGGTTCAAATCCCCTCATCTCAAAAAAAAAATTAGTTATTTTTATTAGTTCATTATTTTTAACATTACTAGCAAACAACACGTGTGTTGCACGTGTATACGTTTTTCATTACACTTATTTTATAAAAATTGAGCAAAGATTATTTGATTTTTATATTTGAATTTGCAAAAGAAATTTTAACTATTCGTTGATAATAATTTTTGTAGGTAAGTTATAGAGCAGATTGAGTGATTGTAGAGTTTTATTAGAAGAAGAATTGACATATGGGAGGATTCCATACATACAGTTAAGAATTTAATTAATTGATTAGAATATAAGAAGAATTGACATATGGGAGGATTCCATACATACAGTTAAGAGTTTAATTAATTGATTAGAATATAAATTGTATTCGTAATTATAAAAATAGAATAACTAATTCTCACATCAATCAATTGTAAGCATTGAAGGATGGAAATTATTTCACGTATACACACATCTATTTAGTTACTATAAAAGATGACAGGTTATTGTAGTATCAATTTAAATTATAAATAAGAACATAGAAGTAGAATCATAGTTGGATAAGCAACTGAATTAGATAAGGAGTGTACTACTAATTTATCAAGTTTATGATACATTGTCACCTTTAAAAAAATACTACTTCCGTCCTATTTATAACAAGTGATTTTTCTTATAGGACGTCTCGTTGATAACGCGGCATTTCCCAATAAGGAAATAATTAAAAACTTATTACTAAACTTGTTAATCTAATCTACAACTCATTATCTACTCACCGTTGTGCATGTATGCAATATAATTTAAATTGTAAAATTTTAAATCATCAAAACTTATTCGTTTGTTCTCTAACTTTTACGGTTTTCATACCAAATTAAAGATATTGATATGATCTTTTATTTAAGATCAAACAATCAATATTAAACACTATACTTTATTACAATTGGTCAGGTTTATGCGGGTACCCGCCCTTACACCAAACCCTAATGGGACAGGTTTGAAAAAAAACTAAATGGGTTTGTGTCGGGTTTGGGTATCAAACTTAGTACTCGTCACGGGCTTGGACAGGTATGGGTTATTTTCTATAAGTATCCACTACCTAAATTGATGAAGATAATGATAGATATTAGCAATAATTATAGATATATGTTATTTGATTTGATTTAATTACTTGATTTACTTCCTTTCCAAGTATTAATTAGTATTATAAATAGGAGTTATCTTTATGTATTCTGGGAGTTAGATTTGATTAATAAAAAGTTAGGGTTTATTCCCCTTTGTCTGTGTTCTTCCGGTATTCGTAGAGAATCAACGGATTTTCACTGTTATCGTGTTTCCTTTCGGTATTCTTTGAATCAACGAAGGTATTCGTTCTCGTTCTATCTCTTCACGCTTCTCGCTGCATCAGTTGGTATCCAAAGTCTTGCTACGATCCTCCTACGGATGGAGACTCTGTTTGCACCTTGGGACGGGGATACAATGTTGTTTGATGAAGTGGAAGAATATACGGGTCCTCCCATCTATGATGATGACCCATATCCTATATTGCAAGAGGCTATAGTCGAGGACTATACGACTCCTCCAATTTATGATGATTATCCATTTCCGGATTTTCAATCTCTTGATTATCTACCTATGGATTTTCCATCTCATACGTTGCAGGAAAAAATATTATCTTGTGATGTTTCTGATGATTATTCGTCTCTTTTGTTGCCGAAGAAATCTGGTGATATTTATGATGATTATTCATCTTCCGTGTTGTTGGAGAAGATTTTATCCGATGATATTTATGATGACCATCCATCTCATACGTCGCTAGATAAAATATGTGTTGCTATTGTGGTTGCATTGGCTTTCACCTTTGAACGAGTCAATTTTATTTGGGAGAAAATCAATGTAACGTACAAAGCAACTGCTGGTCTTCGTTGTCGTGAGATGTACTTTGAATTTTTAATGCCTTAGAAGATGAAGCTGCACATGATTCGAGGGCGAATCGTTTCGAAGCAGAGGAGAATGATGAAGATAATGATGGATATTAGCAATAATTATAGATATATGTTATTTGATTTGATTTAATTACTTGATTTACTTCCTTTCCAAGTATTAATTAGTATTATAAATAGGAGTTATCTTTATGTATTCTGGGAGTTAGATTTGATAAATAAAAAGTTAGGGTTTATTCCCCTTTGTCTGTGTTCTTCCGGTATTCGTAGAGAATCAAAGGATTTTCACTGTTATCGCGTTTGCTTTCGGTATTCTTTGAATCAACGAAGGTATTCGTTCTCATTCTATCTCTTCACGCTTCTCGCTGCATCATAAACTCATTTAGTTCTAGATTTATGATCTAAAACTGCATATTGAGCTTAAAAGAAATAATAAAAGAAATATACGAGTTCACATGTCGAGAGCGACGAAAGAACGTAATAATTTTCAAATATTAAAGTTCTATGTTATCTTTCTAATTTCTATTTGATGACATAGATCTCAAACTTTTGTGCTATACATCTTATGACTCGATTTCTTGTTCTACATGTGTGTAATTTCAATAAATTGATTTTCATTTTGTTCAATATATTTTTCAAAACTATAATAAAACATTTAATTTTGGATTTATGATCTAAAACGGCATATTGAACTTAAAAGATAATAAAATAAATACATGAGTTCAAATGTCGAGAGCGACGAAAGGACATAATAACTTTCAAATAGTAAAGTTATGTTTTATCTTTCTTATATCTATTTGATTACATAGATCGCAAACTTTTGTGCTATACATCTTATGAGTCGATTTCTTGTTCTACGCATGTGTAATTTCAATAACAATAAAGTTATGTAGCCACATTATGGCAGGCCATAACAAGGATATTATAGTTAAATTGGATTATAAATTTAATAAAATATTAGTAATGCTTAATGGGCCTTATGCATTTTACTTTTTTTTACCCTTTTTCTCTATTCAATAAAATAGATTATGGCCAGCCATAACGAGGCTACATTTTATTATTGTTTGCTTGATTCATATTTTATCAGGTATCCGCGAGTATTACTTGGTGGGTTCGGGGCGAGTATAGGTAGTAAAATTACTTTTTTAATCGGGTTTCGGTCGGGTATAGGTTTTAAAAATTTGATGGTTCGGGTTTGAGAAATGCTTAATGATTGGATACCTGACCCATTGTCATCCCTACATTTTATCTCTAATTAATATTTTCCTAAAAATTCGTGTCCAACAAAAAATGGCTGGTTATAAACAGGACAGGGGAGTACATAACAAGGGTATATTAAGCAACCTAAATTGGCTCTTTTATAATAGTCAGTGTTCTAAAAGAAGGCTGACTTGGCCGCCTAGAAGGCGTCTAGGCGCTAGAAGGTGCTGGGCCGTCCCGATTAATGGCAAGACGGTTTTCTCCAGGCGGCGATGAATTAATCGGCATCTAGGCAGGTGCCTAGGTGGTCCTAGGCATGTCTAGACAGTCCTAGGATGGTTTAGACGGGCTAGTCGGGGCTTGAAGGGTTTTAAAATTAAATTATAGTTGAAAAATCATGGAGTTTATACTTTAACTTGTGGATATCATGTTTAAATATATGAAAAAATTGACGTAGACTTTGATTTTATACTAATCCGTCTAGGCTGTCTAGGCACCGCCTAAATCGCTCCCCCACCGTCCTAACGCTAATCGCTCCCCCACCGTCCTACTAGCGCCTAGCGACTTTTAAAACACTGATAATAGTAGTAGTA
Source organism: Mentha longifolia (assembly GCA_001642375.2). Lineage (NCBI taxonomy): Eukaryota > Viridiplantae > Streptophyta > Magnoliopsida > Lamiales > Lamiaceae > Mentha > Mentha longifolia. The sequence goes on along the minus strand of CM038117.1, from coordinate 31,103,080 downwards.
ATCGATACTAATATCAAGAAAGCTAAAAATTGATCTAATATTAATAAAATCACATATTGCAACGTCCTTTGTTTTTTTTTTCGAAAGCTCAATACTTTGTCTCCAAAAATTTTTTGGGCACATATACTCTTGATTATAAATTAATAAGAAAAATATCTAGAGCGGGATTTTGAAACCTAATCAAAATGAATTCGTTTAAAATTTTGATTTCAAAGTTCCCCTCAACCTAATATCTCAACAAAGAATATAGATACTTCTCTTATATTGGAAAAGAATATTGAATATTCTCTTGAATTTTGCAAAAACACACATTTTATTGTTATGAGTCATGGAAACCAACTTATAGAAAAACCTTTCGATTCATTTACATTATCCTAACAAAAATAATGCTCCCCATGTCCTATAGGTAACATACTGTATCTTTTGGGCACATGTACTAAGGAGCAGTGGCGGAATCAGGATTTTTTTCTTCAAGGGGGTTGCATTCCTTTACTCGAAAGGAACTTGTTAATAAAATGATACAACATATTATTTTAGATAATTGCTAGTAAAACGATGTTATTTTGATGTTGTTTTGGAGATCATATACTAATTTAAATTGAAATAATTATATTTTTAGTCTGATAGAACACCATAGTGAGGGGGCTATCCCCAAATTTCATTCAAAACAACACAATTTTATGTAGAAAAAATCAGAACACCCCCCCTAATAGATACTAATATCAAGAAAGCTAAAAATTGATCTAATATTAATAAAATCAAATATTGCAACGTCCTTTGTTTTTTTTTTTCAAAAGCTCAATACTGTCTCCAAATTTTTTTTTGGGCACATATACTCTTGATTATAAATTAATAAGAAAAATATCTAGAGCGGGATTTTGAAACCTAATCAAAATGAATTCGTTCAAAATTTTGATTTCAAAGTTCCCCTCAACCTAATATCCCAACAAAGAATATAGATACTTCTCTTATATTGGAAAAGAATATTGAATATTCTCTTGAATTTTGCAAAAACACACATTTTATTGTTATGAGTCATGGAAACCAACTTATAGAAAAACCTTTCGATTCATTTACATTATCCTAACAAAAATAATGCTCCCCATGTCCTATAGGTAACATACTGTATCTTTTGGGCACATGTACTAAGGAGCAGTGGCGGAATCAGGATTTTTTTCTTCAAGGGGGTTGCATTCCTTTACTCGAAAGGAACTTGTTAATAAAATGATACAACATATTATTTTAGATAATTGCTAGTAAAACGATGTTATTTTGATGTTGTTTTGGAGATTATATACTAATTTAAATTGAAATAATTATATTTTTAGTCTGATAGAACACCATAGTGAGGGGGCTATCCCCAAATTTCATTCAAAACAACACAATTTTATGTAGAAAAAATCAGAACACCCCCCCTAATAGATACTAATATCAAGAAAGCTAAAAATTGATCTAATATTAATAAAATCAAATATTGCAACGTCCTTTGTTTTTTTTTTTCAAAAGCTCAATACTGTCTCCAAAATTTTTTTGGGCACATATACTCTTGATTATAAATTAATAAGAAAAATATCTAGAGCGGGATTTTGAAACCTAATCAAAATGAATTCGTTCAAAATTTTGATTTCAAAGTTCCCCTCAACCTAATATCCCAACAAAGAATATAGATACTTCATTGGAAAAGAATATTGAATATTCTCTTGAATTTCGCAAAAACACACATTTTATTGTTATGAGTCATGGAAACCAACTTATAGAAAAACCTTTCGATTCATTTACATTATCCTAACAAAAATAATGCTCCCCATGTCCTATAGGTAACATACTGTATCTTTTGGGCACATGTACTAAGGAGCAGTGGCGGAATCAGGATTTTTTTCTTCAAGGGGGTTGCATTCCTTTACTCGAAAGGAACTTGTTAATAAAATGATACAACATATTATTTTAGATAATTGCTAGTAAAACAATGTTATTTTGATGTTGTTTTGGAGATTATATACTAATTTAAATTGAAATAATTATATTTTTAGTCTGATAGAACACCATAGTGAGGGGGCTATCCCCAAATTTCATTCAAAACAACACAATTTTATGTAGAAAAAATCAGAACACCCCCCCCTAATAGATACTAATATCAAGAAAGCTAAAAATTGATCTAATATTAATAAAATCAAATATTGCAACGTCCTTTGTTTTTTTTTTTTCAAAAGCTCAATACTGTCTCCAAAATTTTTTTGGGCACATATACTCTTGATTATAAATTAATAAGAAAAATATCTAGAGTGGGATTTTGAAACCTAATCAAAATGAATTCGTTCAAAATTTTAATTTCAAAGTTCCCCTCAACCTAATATCCCAACAAAGAATATAGATACTTCTCTTTTATTGGAAAAGAATATTGAATATTCTCTTGAATTTCGCAAAAACACACATTTTATTGTTACGAGTCATGGAAACCAACTTATAGAAAAACCTTTCGATTCATTTACATTATCCTAACAAAAATAATGCTCCCCATGTCCTATAGGTAACATACTGTATCTTTTGGGCACATGTACTAAGGAGCAGGGGCGGTTCTGGACCTGTGCGGGGTGGGCGACCGCACAGGGCCCCCGACGTATTAGGGCCCCAAAATCCAACATCCACACAATATGCTTATATATATATACTTTTCATTTTAAGGATTATATGTTGAGGCAGCGCAGTTGGCAAAAGTCCGTAGGCCAATTGTAGAGGATGCAGGTTCGAACCCTTCCATCTGCAGCATGTTTATCTATTTTTTGTCTTGGGCCTTTTTTTTCCATCTATTTAAGTTTTTTTTTTTTTTTTTTTTTTTTTTTTTTTCCTATTGTGTTTAAGTTCCCTTTTTACCACATTTTTATTTATTTTTGACTTGGGGCCTTTTTTTAAGTTCCTTTTTTTTATCCTATTCTGTTTAAGTTTCTTTTTTTACCCAATTTTTATCTATTTTTGGCTTGGGGCCTTTTTATTCTATTCAGTTTAAGTTCTTTTTTTTATCCCATGTTTAAATATTTTGGCTTGGGGCCCTTTTTTTCCCTAATCTTTTTAAGTTCTTTTTTTTTTTCCTATTCTTTCTAAGTTCCTTTTTTATTTACGAGTTAAGTTCCTTTTTACCCTATTTTTATCTATTTTTGGCTTGGAGCCTTCTTTTTTTTCTATTATGTTTAAGTTCCTTTTTTTTTTCTATTCTGTTTAAGTTTGTTTTTATAAGTAGTATTTTTTTTTACATTATACAATAAGGGCTCAATTTTTATTACATTATATGATGTTACTTTATAAATAAATTTTTGTTATTATTAACGCTAAAAAAATGGCCTAATTTTAAATTTCGCACAGGGCCCCGTTTTTCTTCGCACCGCCTCTGCTAAGGAGCAGTGGCGGAATCAGGATTTTTTTCTTCAAGGGGGTTGCATTCCTTTACTCGAAAGGAACTTGTTAATAAAATGATACTCCGTATTATTTTAGATAATTGCTAGTAAAATGATGTTGTTTTGGAAATTATATACTAATTTAAATTGAAATAATTATATTTTTAGTTTGATAGAACACCATAGTGAGGGGGCTATCCCCAAATTTCATTCAAAACAACACAATTTTATGTAGAAAAAATCAGAACCAAATAAAATCAAAAGACACTATCTATAGGACAACGCAAAATAGACGAAATTGTTGAAGAGATACTCGATGCCAAAGACAGGAAAAAAGGGAAGTTGCAAGAAGAGTAGTAAAGGGATTGAGTCAGGAGACAATTTAAGACTACATACTTCACAATCATGTTTTTAATCTAAAAAACAATTCACACTGTTATTAATTTGTTCAAGTTTGTTAGGTTCCTGAAATACATTTTGCTCTGAATAACACTTGTAATATAACTCCGTTATCAAGAAAATGCACAATTTTTTTTAAAGAACAGTGAAAATGAAACTGGACACAATTTTTTAAAGAGAAGTGACAATACTTCAGCATCACTATAATAACATATTGTTTAAATTGATTTCTAGTTACAGTAATGCTCTGAAGCATAGGATGTTGTGTCCTCCAGTTTCATTTTCACTTATTTTTTTAAGAAATTGTGCATTTTCACTAGCTAGTTGCAGAACTAAGAAACTGCATTACTACTCTTTTCCACTAAGCTCTCCCAACAAGTGAGCAACTCCATCCATCTCTTCTCTGCTTCTCTCTATAGCTTTCTCTCTCACTTCTCCAACTCTCCTCCTCAGAACTTCCCCTGTTTCCCCAACCACCACATCTCTTATCACAATCGATATCTCTTCCTTCAAAAACTTCCTATCATCATCTCTCTTCACATCCACACCAACACCAAGCTCCAACATCAAGTTAGCATTAAATGGCTGATCAAGATGCATAGGCATGGCTATGATCGGAACTCCGAAATACAAGCTTTCCTTCAACGAATTCCAACCGCAATGGCTCACGAATCCTCCTATACTCCGATGCCCTAATATCTTCGCCTGCGGTGCCCATTTTTCGACTATTTTCCCTCTCCCTCTAACCCTCTCAAGAAACCCTTTTGGGAGTGCTTCTTCAACCTTCATCTCCTTTCCCTTTGGAAACCTAATCACCCAAATGAAATTCATATTGCTAAGCTCCAAACCATTAGCTATTGCTTCGATTTCGTCTTTCTTGAGGAAGTACTCGCTCCCAAATGAGACATACACACTCGAATGCTCTTCTTTTTCATCTAACCACCCCATAATCTAAGCATCATCATCATTATCATTACCAACATCATCGTTGCATGAATTGTGTGTGAAAGCACCGATTGATTCGACTTTGTTGTTGAGCAATTGGGAGAGATAATCGAGGTATTTCCCCTCCATCTCTCTAAAAGTATTCACCAGTAGTAAACCAGAGGGATTCTCGAAGATGAGATGATCGTCGGCGGATTCTATGTCTTCTCTCTCGTACTCCACCACGTTACCGATCGCAACAGATAGATCGACACCCTTCAAAAGGGTAGCTGCGAATGGGTACTCGGTCCAATCCCGCCTCGCGAAATGGAAAAAAAACGAGAGAGCGGCGGCGCCGGAAGTGTGGAAGGCGACGGCGGGGGCCGACGTCGCCGCCGCAGCCCACGGCAGGATGAGGTCGTGAATCAGCAAGTTCGGCTGCGCCGAGCTGACCAGGTCCGCCAAAATTGGCTTCGCCGCCCTCAGCGCCTTACGGAGGGCCGCATGGAGGGGGATGGGGAGTCCGTTGGTGGTGTGGTGGTGCGGCGGGAGCTGAGGCGTCGGAGGGAGGTGGAGGTGGAGGAGATGGATGCGTGAGGAGTATTTTGGGGGGGTTTTGTTTTCGATGGAGGTGAGATTAATGGGGGTTGAACAAATGTAGCAGATGAAGTTTCTGTCGCATAATCCTTTTGCAAGCTCCAGAAATGGAGTGATGTGGCCGTGAGCTAGCCATGGGAACAGCACAACTTTCAGACAGTCGTCCTTCTCTGGCCTCATCTTTTGCAGCTGTTTTTTCTTTTTTTCTTTTTTTTTTAAAAATTGAGTTTTTATGGATTGAGTTTTACTAAATTCTATTGCAGTCTCTCTAGCACTTTCCATAATAGGAGTATATATCTTTTCAGACCAGCAATGTCGGTACAAAATAGCACCATGTTCGAACTGCCACATGGCATTCTGAACACATGGGTGATGTTCGTACATCGAGAGAGAACCAAACAACCATGGTCCATGCCTCCATAGTGCCTTCGATCGACATGGATTATTTGTTTTAATTCAGCTAATGAAATTATGACACTTGTATTCCTATTATTGGCTAATCAAATTTTTTATCTACACTTTCAAATAAATACCAATATCTTTTTAATTTTAAATTAAAAAAAATATTGTAGATACCGAAATTCATCATTTTTCATTCTCTATAAATATAATATCTAAATATGATATATTTTCACACATTTTTATATTCGTCATTTTCTTCTATTCAGATTGGTTCATTCTAGTTCTCTGCATTTTAATTATTACTACTATTGATTATAATTACTTATATTTAGATTTTAAAATAAATAATTAATAAGAGAAGAAATTTCAAGGCAAAAGTTATAGTTTAACCAATCTGTCACACGAAAAGAGTACTAATTTAAAAAAAAATGCCATACTTTCATATAAGTCGGCCGCATATATACCCTAATCTTGGCCATAAAAGCAAATGAAGCAAATCTCGGCCGCACATTTGTTCTAATATTGGTCCAAGAAAAGAGTGACCTCTTCAGTTGATAAAGAAATGAAATGATAAGAAATGACGAAATATTTAGCACAAAGTTTAAGATGAAAATTAAAATTTACACGCATGTTACATGTGAAAAAAAAATAATAATCATTCCAATTTTGTATGAAAATATTATTATAAATTAAAAGAAAAAGAGCTATTTAGGGGGGGGGGGGGGGGAATCATCCCAATAAAAAAAAATATCATACAAAATAAGTACAAATGCTATTTATTTTCCATTTATCATCAAATGAAACGTAGAAAGAAAAATCTTGTTTTGACCACTTTCTTTAAAAGAAGGAAAATATCTAGAATGAGATCTTCTATACCAATAATGGTGTTCCAATTGGGTACCAAATATTAATTTTTATTAGTTTTATAATGTTTTTTTATAAAAATAAAAAATATATATAATAAATCATAATAAACATGTATAACTAAAAAATGTATTTTTTTTTTTTAAAATAATATACCCTAATTATGGATTTATCAACCCTATTTTAGCTAATAAAATTGAAATTAAATGCTTAAAAATAATTATAAACTCTAATTTAGATGAGTGAACCCTAGAAAATAATTATAAAATTAAACTAAATCATTATAAATTAAAATTATTTAATAAAAATGTTTAAAACTAGTAAAAATTAAAATTGGGTACACATTTGAATACCAAAATAGGTGTAGAGGATCCCAATTGAAATATCTTGGACATTTTCATTTTTTTTAAAAGGAAGATCAATAATAATTTTCTATTTCCCCTAAGATGACTTGAATCCCCAATTTCAAGGTTGATTTTTTATCTAGATAATGAGATATATACAAACCTCTTCATCAAGTATAAACGTCAAGAGCATTTTAGTTTTGCGTAATCAATTTATATGCACAAGTTGATCCTCTTTCGTTTTTGGATTTTTAAAATCTTCTAGATTGTTGTGAATTCCACAAGTTGGCCAACGACATTAATCAATTAATTCGTTTAAACTTTCAAGCTTTGGAAAAATAAACAAGTTTGATTACCTTTCAATTAATGAAATTCGTCACCACCTACTCCTATTATGCCTACGTTAATCCCAATGGATATTATTTTTGTCAAATGTGGTTGAAAAGTCGGGGTAGTATAGTATCCAGGCGGGTAGATCCAATTTTATGAGTATATTAGTAATGATATCAATCTTCATTCATAAGAATATTCCGTAAAAAAAACAAAAAATGTAAAAATAGAAATATATATATATATATATATTTTTATGTATATGACTTTATGTACCAGTGTCATGATATTTTGTCAAGGGAACTTTGGAATCAAAGTTTGTAAAATGCTTCAATTTTGAATAGATTTCAAAACCCGCTTTAAAACAATCTCTTGTTATTTTTGATGAATTTGCAAAGTTACATTGTACGCTTCAATGTATTAGTAAATCTTACTTGTTAGGAAGCTTTCTATTTTTAAGTTTAACTTTGAAGCATTTCAAGAAGCGAGGTGTCAAGCTTTGGAACGTGCCAGTTTACAAAGCTTATGAGTCTGCCTTCAAGTACCAAAAGCGTCTTAAGCATTAGCAGCTCAAAGCGTTCAACCTCGGAGCACGCCAATATTTAAAAGACCTAGAGCGTCCACTTTTATGTTTCGAAAGCTGCTCTGAAGCGTCTGTTACTAGGAAGTGTCCCGCATTCAAAGTGATAAGTTGATTGCGCCTCTCAAATTCAAATTGATATGCAGTCCAAGCACTCCGTATGTATCATCAAATGCGCTGCAGTGTCAAAACCCAAGTGTCAACGCGGGATAGCTCAACAGAAAGTAAATGCAATACAAGTTGGAGAAATGCACTACATTTACAAGCCTAGTCAGCTGCCATGCTGCTAGGGTTTTGCCGGAATTAAGGAAACGACATTCTCTGACAACTGACTCTCTGCATCAAGATATGCTTTATCACAGACTTGAAGGGAAAGGGGAGAACTGCGCCGCCTCCTCTCTAACGGGAAGTAGCCGATATCTCATTATAAGTAACTGCTGCTGCAACACACTCAAGGTTAAAATACTACTCTCGTGCGAACAAACTCTCTGCAAGAACTCAAGCATTCAAGCTTTTGAAATCTCTTAAGTTCGCCAGCCTTTCAGTAGTGTGTTCTTAAGAAAACTTAGTTTTTCTTAATCACAAACCCTTTATTCATCTAGGTGAAACCTGTTTTCATCCAAACCGTAGAAGAGAATCATTTAGCTTTTCACGTGCTCTCATTGTAAAAAGGATTCTTGTAGTTAGAACTTTTCAAAACCCACCAAACTCAAGTGTTCTTAGATCGAGTTAAAAGTTTGTTGTTTTGTTTTGAAATTTTTGATTGAGATTGTGAAGTTTGAGTCTGTGTACTTAAGTGGAAGGTCGAAATGTAGAAGGTTGTTTGTTTGTTAGGTCCCTTGAGAACCCGAAATTTCTGAGCTTTTAAGGCACAATCTGTTATTGGCCTTAAGAGACTTCCCCTTGGAAGTATAAAACAAGGAATATCGAGTGAAGGTATTCGTCCCGTTGAGGACAAAGTGGACGAAGGAGTTTTGACTCTAATCCACTATATATATAACGTTGTGTGCTTTTCTGTTTATCCGTTTTACTTTGCTATACGCTTTGTTTATTCATTCAAGCACACCACACGCTTTATAATAAAAATGCTTTTAACTGCAAGATAACAAAGCGAGTTTAAACGCTTATCATATTCCGCGCTGCACTTACTCGCAAAGCATGAAGTTTTAAAAGCGTTAAAACTTTCAAAGTGTATAACTTTATAAGAGACTGAAAAATCGAAGAGAAGTTGAACACTTCTCATCACACATATTCACCCCATCTACGTGTGATACTCGCTTTCAGGAACAACAACAAGTATAATGTATCATTTGTCATAATACATTCAATACTATTATCATGCATCATTTATCATAATGTATTTTCAGTACAATTATAATGTGCCATTTAATTTGAATCATAAATTATAAAGAGATCAGCAGTCCAAATCATTTCTTATTTCTTACACATTTTTTTATTTTATTTTATCTCCTATATTTATATATATATTTACATTTTCAAAGTGAACTTGGTAAGGATATTTTTGTCCCGTAATGCTAATGTTGGCTATTATTATTATGTTATTATGTTTTTTATAGGGTGAAGAACATATATAGCCAAAAAAAATAAGTCTATATCTTTTTTAGCCACAACTTTAGTTATGTATCTTTTATAGCCACTTTTGTGGTAAAGTTACAAAAATAACCTTCTCTTGGCCCCACATTCATTTATAAGGAAAACAAAATTTAAAAAAAAAAAAAAAAAAAAAGAGAATACACTACATTAAAAAAAAGAGAATACACAACATTAATACACTACAACAACCTACCCCACCCCATTAAAAATTAAAATTCAATATTCTCCTAACCCTACCCCATCTATTCAAATTCACTCAAACAAAAGCACCAAACTTGACGCCGGCGCCGGCGACGTCAAATTCACTCAAACAAAACCACGAAATTTCTTGGCTTCCGAAGCATTCACCATTGTTTTTCTTGTGTCCGATCAATTTTTTCATTCTTTCTTTTCTTGTTCTTATTCTCTCTCTAGGGTCAAGGACCCTTTTCGGTCGATGGAGAACGACGGCAAGCAGCAGGTAATTCACCTGAATTTCGGTTAATTCGATCAGCTGCAACCATTTAATCTTCAAATTTTCAGGATTTATGGATAATTTTGGTTATTTTCATAGCTTGATTTAATTGTAGTTGGTTAGGATTAGCGATCGATTGGTATCTGAATTGGCGTTTTTTTTTTTTTTAATTAATTGAATTGTTGAAGATTGTATATCATTGCGTGATCGACAATGGGTAGCCATAGAAATGGCTCCGACGAAGGGAGTCACCGGCGTGAAGAGCAAGATGATGCTTGAACCGAAGAATCCAGTGGAGACGCGCGACGCCGCCGTTGGAGAACTGAGGATAATGAAGGAAGTGAAGAATGGTGTCGCCGTCCTGAGGCAACCGGAGACGAAGATGCCGAAGGGCATTGCCTCCGTGGACCAAATGGAAGCTCGCGCCCACGACGCCGCGTCAAATCCACTCGAGGCTCGCTACGTTTTCGTCAGCCAATCAGAGACGACGAAGGGCGTGAACCTAATGGAGACGTTCAGACCAACAAAGAGCGTCACCACCGTGAGCCATCCCCAGAAGAAGACCCCTTTGGGTCGCCGCCGGTAAGTTAATGTCTTTGAATGTTGTTAATTTAATCCCTACGATTAGTCACAAAGGGCCCTAGATGTTTTAGTGATTGTATTATATTCTTATAATGATATCTTTACATTGACAAAGTAAGACATTAATTTAAAGTATTCATCATCTTTTCGTGGAAGGATATCTTACTTTAAAACTCTTTTTAATGATTAATATATATCTCACCAACATGATCTAGAATTTGTAATTGACATTTGTCCATTTGGCTAATTAATAGATACAGTACTAAATAGCAGTAGCTATAGTATGCACATCATTCACATTAAAAAAGGAAAAAGTTAGAAATTAGCTAGATATATATCATGCCGCTTGAACATAAAGCTATAACAAATAATGTGAATTCACATTAAAAAAAGAAAAGGTTGGAAATTAGATATCATGCCCACTTAAACACAAAACTATAACAAATATTGTAGAGAAAAGCATTTCAATCTTGCTGGATAGACATGTAAATTTGTGACCAATTAATTAAAGCAATAATAAAAAAGAAACTTGCCTCCGGTAGATAAAAATGTATACACGGGTGAATTAGGGTTTACATAGTCAAATTAGGGATTTCACGATTGAATTTGGTTGACTGGATGTGGTTTGACGTTACACGGTTGAATTAGTGATTTCACAGTTGTTCTAGCATTTACACAGTTGAAACAACTGTGTATCATCTGCAAAATTTTACAGATTTTTGTATTTCCTAAAATATTGAATTGTGTTTGTTTGTCCTTGCGGCCTCGACACAAATGGTTGAGACCTAGAATGCAAGGTTTTATGGCGCAGATAAACCAATACGTAAAGGACAACGTCATTAATTCCATACCTAAGGTTTCGAAGAGAGAATGAGGGGATGAATTGTATAATCGGTTTTGTGCTGGCCTGTTTGGATGCTTATTGCATATTAAGAGACGTGGAAGCGCGAACAATGCCCTACACGAGCTTATGGCTCGAGAGCTCACCGATAATGATTTCTCGGACAATGAGAGATGGTTTCACGTTGGTGGGCGCGACATTCGATTCTCCGTTAGGGAGTTTGCCCTAGTGACCGGCTTAAGGTTTGGAGATTCTGAATTCAATCCGAGACTTCACCATGCAGTACCTCATACTAGCATTTTCCATACCGTGTACAACGGGGAGAAGACGACAGTGAACACGTTGAAGAAGGACTTCATTGGCCCGAACAATCACAAGCTTGGGGTGCCTAAGCAATACTTGAAGGCCGCCAACCTACTGATGTTCTACTGCATGGTGCTGGTTCGAGACAATGTGTGGATCGACGAGTGGGCATGGGCATTACTCGAGGACGAGGCTCAGTGGGCAGCCTTCCCATGGGGCTCATGGTCGTTTCAACACCTTTGCCATCAGATGAGTATCGTGAAGAAGGACCCCATCGAGATAGAGAACGGTAAGGGGGCCTACCATTTTTTCGGGCCAATTTGGGCTCTATCCTTGTGGGCTTACGAGGCGATTCTGGGACTAGCCTCGCTTTACGCCAAGTGACGGTCTAATATTGATAGGCCCCGATTGAAGAGATGGGTCACATTTACATCGCCTCATAAATATACCGGCTTTTTCGTCGATCACTCGGCAATATGTTGTATTTAATTTAATTTAATCTAATTTAGTTTATTTTAATTTAATTTAATTCTATTAAAATATTGATTTCGAGTGTAGCACTAGTCAAATTGATTTAATATAATTTAGTTGTTTATAATTATAATTTAAGTGTAGTAAAATTAAATCATTTAGATGTTTTAGATAAAACTTATTCAATTTAATTTTAGTTTAGATTAAGATAGATTAATTTAGATTAATTCAGTAAATGTTAATTAATTTAATTGTTGCGTATTTTGATTTTACAGCTCGAGGTGCACCCGACCCTTGAACCGGATGAGGCTGAGATGATGAAGCCTTATTATCAGAGCCTGGATTGTGTGACGTTGTGGATAAACCAGAGACATGCATTCAAGAAAGCCCCGGCAGAACAAAGAGCAACGGAAGCAGCAAGGGAGATGGCTCGTGTTGTGGATAATATGGCCAGGCGGGCGATGTGAGGCCGTAGAGTTGTGCAAGCGCCTAGAGCTACATCCGGTGAGCATGGTGAAGAGCCAACTAGGGCACAAGCGAAGAACCGCAAGCATGTGTCCATTGGGCACGAGCCTTTTGGGCTTACATGTTGTGTGCACAGTGAACCGTGTCGTATGAGAGGGAGAGGGCGATGATTGGGTGGACCGCTTGGTTGAGAAGTTGGGATCGGGGTTTATCGACAAGATTGCTCAAAAATTTGCCGAACGAGCAAAAGGGTTGATGGGAGGCTCTATGAGCTCTTCACACCTCTCGAGATGATCACCCGGTCAGATTCAAACTCCGATGACTGAGAGAGATGGCGAGGATCATGATGAGGTCCGGCCTCTTGTATCGACAGGGTCTAAAGCGCTTCTCAGCATTCACATTCACAGAGGGTTGAAATTAATTTGCAGGATCGAGAAGGCTCTCATCATTCCGAGTACAGATCTATGAATTCTCTCCATTCTCAGCAGAGATCCCCGGCACACGTTGCATCCCATGATGCTGAGTACGGATCATCCTCACACGTGGCCTACTACAAGGAGCTGGATGACTTACCCTCCAATGGTAGAAACACACCAGAATCATCAGAGTCTGACATTCCACGCGGAGAGAAAGAGCATCCGGCTCATGTGACGAGGGCCAGCACACGTGCTTGAGGGAAGTCAGTGTTCCTTCGTTCCCCGTGGACACCGCTACCTCCGACGCCGGGCATCCCACAAGACTTGACTGATGCAAAGCAGGCGTATAACTCATTTAGAGAGTCGGGCCCTCTGAACACTGTCCAAACTAGAAGAGATGAGATGTTTACTCTAACCCAAAAGCTATTTGATGACATTGAGAACGTGAGTGTACAGTTCACAGCAGAGGTAATTTAATTTTATTTTATTTTATTTCATTATATTTTCATATACTTTATTACTATATTTTAATAAAAAATAATTATTTTAATTTTAGATGGTCGATCTTTACTTGATTTACTGGAGGGTGAGATTGAGGCGTTGCTTTTCACTTGGTCCCAACATAGGATATGCTCACACCATTTTCCCGGGTGTGGATTTCTATGTAAGTAAATTTAATTTACTCGTACATAATATTTTTTATAAATTTCTAATGTTATCAAATTAATTAACGAATCACAGAAAAAAATGCTGAGGGAGTTTAAAGTTTTTCATCCGGACGACCCGACCCTTGGATATAACAAAGGAAAGAAGTATGATAGGTGCAAAGCTCAAAGTGATTTAGTCCAGTATTTTATGGGGAAGGAAACCTACACACCATGGTCAACTGCTAAATATGTAAGTGCCTTTGGTGTTGATAATTTTAGTCAATAATATATTACTTTCAAGGGATTACTTATTCATATTTATTTTGTTGTATTATCTTCAATTCATTGTTGTGTGCCACCTTGACTCACTCCATTGGGTTACTGTGCGCATATGTATTCCTGAGTGGAAGATTGAAGTTTATGATTCACTATATTTCAGTCTTCTTGAGGATAATGCTGTCACTTCTCGTCACATAGAGTTGCTTCCGTTGAGTCATCTTTTCCCGAGATTGCTTCAAAAATCTTTTTACTGGAAGCAAAATCCAGATCTAACCAAGAAGACGGATGCAATGGAAATAATTTTCGCCCCCTTGGAATGTCAATTTAAACAAATTGATGAGATTAATTGTGGGGCGTACGCACTCAGGTACATTGATCGGTTGCTAGGGGCACACACTTCCGAGAATGAAGATATCACCTCAGGTTCTATTGCCGGGGGACTTAAGCATTATAGGAAGAGAATTGGAAGAAGAATCTTCGCGTTATCATTGAGTGAATGAAAATCAGAACTACATTTTAATTTCTTATGACATGTTATTTAGGATTGTTTGGAATGAGTTTGGATATTTGACAATCTCTACTTTCTTAGCTTGGTGGTAACTGACACTTTTTTTTTTGCTTTGAATATGCTTGGAATCGTTTTAGATATGGCTTAACATTATTTTACAATTTTTTCAACTGTTACACAGTTAAACTGATGTTTAAACGGATAGAGAAAGAGCATCCGTGTATAAATATCATTTAATCGTGTACACATTTGTATTGCCTTAAATAACTAAGTTAATATTAATATCTTATTGTTTATGTAAATAATTTATGATAAATTTCATATATTGTAATCTTTTAATTTTTGTGACATAAGCAATTTACATGGGTAAAATGTACTATTGCACGGTAAAATTATATTACACGGATGCCATGATTTCAACTGTGTATTGTACCACGATTAAGGGATACATTAAGAGAATTATGAATAATTACCATTACAATTAATCAATTTTGACTCATTACGTATCTAAACCCATTGTAATCACGATCTAAAGTATAATTAGTACACTTATTAAGTGTTTAATCATTACAAATGTTAGCAATATGTAATACCACTATAATATTGAGTACAAGACTATTAATATCACCATGAGATATCTAACCAAAGAACCATTCAAGATTAATCAATAATTTTAAATTGTAATTTCTTGCATAATTAGCCACAAATGGATGTTTAGTAATGAATATATTTAGTAAACATGATTAGATAACACAATAAAAGCCCTTAATTATATTAATTTTGACCAATTTTTACAAATTTTGACTAATACACGGTTAAGATTCACAATTAGGGTCAAAATAACCGTGTACAAGTGTCATTTAACTGTGTACTCATTTGCATTGCCTTAAATAATTAAGTTAACATTATTTTGCAATTTTTTCAACTATTACACAGTTAAACCGATGTTTAAACGGATAGAGTAAGAGCATCCGTGTACAAATATCATTTAATCGTGTACGCATTTGTATTGCCTTAAATAACTAAGTGTATTGCCTTAAATAACTAAGTTAACATTAATATCTTATTGTTTATGTAAATAATTTGTGACAAATTTCATATATATTGTAATCTTTTAATTTTTGTGACATAGCAATTTCCACGGGTAAAATGTATTATTACACGGTAAAATTGTATTATTACACGGATGTCAGAATTTCAACTGTATATTGTACCACGATTAAGGGTTACATTAAGAGAATTGTGAATAATCACCATTCCAATCGTTCAATTTTGACTCGTTACTTATCTAAACTCATTCTAATCACGATCTAAATTATAATATTCAACAATTAGTACACTTATTAAGTGTTTAATCATTACAAATGTTAGTGATATGTAATACCACTATAATCTTGAGTACAAGACTATTAATATCACCATGAGATCTAACCAAAGAACCATTCGAGATTAATCAATAATTTTAAATTGTAATTTCTTGCATAATTAGCCACAAATGGATGTTTAGTAATGAATATATTTTATAAACATGATTAGATAACACCATAAAAGCCCTTAATTACGTTAATTTTGACCAATTTTGACCGGTACACAGTTGACTGTTTGAATTCAATTGTGTACCATATTTGTAACTGTGTAAAGTTAGCAAATAACTGTGTAATGGCCGAAGCTTTCCAGAAGAAAGGCTTCAGGAGATTGTAAACTTTCCGACCATTTCACACTATGTAATTTAGAACCAAATGACATTAACATCAAAATAGAATTCAAACAACATAACATCAATCCAAAATAATTCAAATTTCCATTAACACGCTATTTAAAGCATTCCCTCGGTCGAAGTGGACATCTCGGTTTTATGTGCTCTTCGGTCTTACATATGCTGCATGTCTTACTCCGTCTTCTTCCATTGTTGTCTCCCTGAGGAGGAAGTGCATGTTCCTCTATTGTGCATGCTCTTCTATTATGGCCATCACATCCACAACGAGTGCATCTATGTCGCCTCAGCGATCCTTCTACAGCTGACCGAGCTCTAGAGTTCCTCGGTTGTCTGGCCTCTTTTTCAATCAATGGAGGACGAACGATGCAAGATTTGATGAACTCAGGCACATTCCAGGAGTCCGGATGTGGTACAGGCTCGATGACAGGTGAATAAACGGCTATGAAAGTTGATTGCTTGAAATAATGACTCACGTAATCATACACGTTGCAGTTAACAAACCTACAAAAATAAAGATCACCATAAACATTCATAAAAATTGTATAATTCATAAAGATTATAACTATTCACGCACCTCAAAGCAGCAAAAGCGTAACGACAAGGGATCATATCCAAATCAAACTCACGGCATTCGCACGTTGATTGTTGAAGGTCGACAATGTAAGTCTGATTTCTATCCCCTTCAACCTTCAGAAGATGAGTAGTCGTACCGCGAACCGTGTAATGACGACCCCATTCCACAGCCCTCGACAACTTCATAAATGCTTTCTCGGTTATCTCGTGTTCTCTGGAAATGTCACTCCTCCTGATGCACCTCAAACCATTTCTCAACTATAAGACGGTACAACTCGAGCATCGCACAAATAGGCAGACGCCTTGCCCACAATAATAGAGCGTTCATGGTCTCCACTGGGTTCAATGTCATGAAGCTCGTACGTCGGATGGAACATTTAGATCTCGCCCACCGAGACACGCCAATGTCGGATAGCCTCTTCCAAATCCCTCCGATTTCACTTCTTCTGCTCATGGTTTTCAATGCATCGAAGGCATCGTCAAAATGATCATCGCGATATAAATACGATGCCTCCTCAAAGACAGTGATTAACACGTATTTTATGTGCATGTCAAGTGTATTTTGCATGTGTTTGAGTCTCGATTTATTTGCTTAAATGTTAGAAATGTTAGGGTTTCTTAACTTGTAGCATGCTATTTACTTTTCTCGTTTTCTTTCGGTTTTCCATCTATTTTTGTAAGAATTGGAAAGAGCATTCATGTAGCTAAGGATCGAGGGCTGGAAACGAGTAAGAATCGAGCTTAATTAGAGTTGAACTTGTGCTTAAAAATGTGGAATTTCAAAGTTATAAAGTTAGGGTTTCACTAGTTTGATTTCATTTATGTTTTCCTCGTTCTCTCGAGTCTTTTTATGCTTTTTGCAGGAATAATGAAAAACTCATTTGGCCAATTTGATCATTCCATATCGAAGAGGAGTTCGTTAGGAAGCCGTAGCAAAAAGCGGTTTGTAAATCAGAGTTCGGATGAGAGAGAACGAGCTAAAACGAAAACATTGCTCAAGAGAAGATGGATGGGCGGTAGACCGGCAGTCCACTGGACCGCCGGTGCCCCTCCCATGGACCGCCAGTTGCGCGAGAAAGCTCCCGGTTTGCATCGTTTCACCCCGGTTCGTCCCATTTCGTCCCGGTTCGACCCAAACACGATTTTCAATGTATTTAACCCCAAATTCTTCCCTTTTTGATGTAACTTTTACACACTTTAATATCCTAGAACCCTAGTTACATTTCCCTCTTTTTCCTTTTTGGTAAATTCAAGATTTGTGGAGCTATACTCATTGGAATTGCAATTCAAGACCATCTTCTTCTTCCTTATTTAATTCTTTTTCTTTTAAGCATGATTTCATATGTTTTCCATGGTTTATTTCCTTTAATTATGTCTAGCTAAATTTTCTTTGGTTTCAAACATATGAAGACATGATCTAGATTAATAGGTTTTTGAATATTGTAGTTGGATTTGCCTTCTAATTCATATGTCTTGTGGTTTGGGACTTGATTTTATTGCATGATTGATTGGCCATCATTGAGTGCATATAAGGTGTTTGATTAAATGCTTAGTAGGCTTTAGTTCATAACACTTGGCATCAAATCACAACATATTAGTAAATCTTGCTAATAGGTTATTCTAGATATTAATTGAGCTATTTGGAGTTGATTTATGCATCTTGAGACCTAGTGGAGATAGATGTCATAGGTTAATCTACTTACATTGATTGCTTGAGAAAAGAGTTGGTGTATATCTTATAAAGAACTCCCGTATGAATTAGATTAAATCGGTTTATCCTTGCAAATTCCAAAACCTATTTCTCTAGTGAAAGTCGGATTATATTTGGAACCATACTTTCTCTTATTGATTTCAATCGTTTGTTACTTGTTTGTTTCTTGATTAATTGTCATTTCATTTGATTATTAGCTTATA
Source organism: Mentha longifolia (assembly GCA_001642375.2). Taxonomy (NCBI): domain Eukaryota; kingdom Viridiplantae; phylum Streptophyta; class Magnoliopsida; order Lamiales; family Lamiaceae; genus Mentha; species Mentha longifolia. The sequence continues at coordinate 31,084,467 of CM038117.1, read as the reverse complement.
GAAAACACAAAAACATGACATTTGGTAGCTTGGATAGTAGTTAAATAGCTAGATTACTAGTTGAAATTCTCACGCCATAGCATTCCTTATGGTTCGACTTGATTACTCAATCGATTATTATTGCATCTCCCTCACCCCTAAAGTGAGGGTGGATCAGACAGATGCGGCGTGTTGACCGAACGTCACCATATTCTTCGTTATGTGATAGAAACAAAGTCCGTGGGCAGCGTTCGGGTAGATAGAACTGATGGCGTTCTTGATGCTGGCATGTCCGTCAGAAACGATCAACAAATCATTCAGCTCTCCGAGACAGCCTCGTACCTTTGAGAGAAACCAAGTCCAAGAATCGTCATCTTCTATCGGACCTAATCTAATCGCGAGGGGAAAAATATGCTCGTTCCCATGCTTGGTCACAGCCACAAATATAGTCCCTTTGTTCTTCCCTTCAAATGGGTCCCGTCCACTACAATGACCGGCCGTAGAAAGTCGCTCTGAAAGGCCTGAATTGACTGGCCGAGGGATAGGAACATGTAACGCAATCGATCCGAACTTTGAGATATCACAATATCGTACATGATTCCCGGGTTTCTCTCTCTCAACAAGTACAGGTACGACAGAAGCTTCAAATAAGACTTGTCGAAGTCTCCGTATGTCATCTCTATCGCGATGTTCCTCGTACGCAATTGATCTCTATACCGAACTCTCTAAGGACTTCAACCATCATCTCCTTTGGCTTCAACATGACACCCTCGGTGACCAGTCTCCGAGCAAAGTAACAGCCTAGTACCTTAGCAGGTACTTGTCGCGGAGCGTTCCGATTGAGAACCACAGTACACGTATGATTGGGGTTATATTTCTTCACTTGCCATATTCCCCCCTTCTGTCTAGCTCGCAAGAAGAAGCTACATCCGCCGTGCTTGCAAATGAATTCCAATCTCTCAGTACACTAACGATCCACCTTGTACTCTAACCTATTCTGCATGTGATGCATTCCAACAATGTTTGACAATTCATCATTGCGCTTAAAAATGGCCTTTCTTCGTAATTGACCGTCAAAGGGTCCAAATGATTCGATCCATCCCAATGGCAAAGCACTGTCTAGATTGACGTGAGGAATCAACCAATTTCTAACGACGGGATTATCACTTCCAAAATCTTCATTGCGGGTCTCATCCTCATCCGTGGGTGTGCTACGATGCCCCATCACCCTATCAATATGTCCTGGTTCGCGTATCCATGCAGCAAATTCGAAGGTGAGCGAGCTAAATAAATCGGAACGGTGCATTGTTTCCTCTGCTTCATCTGCTCACTCTCTCTGTGCTTCCTCTTCCTCTACTTCATCTGCTTCATCTGCTCTATCTCTCCCTCTGCTTCATCTTCCTCTGCTTCTGATATCTCTCTATCCACATCCTCTTCTTCTCTATCATCCGTATGTGATTCCTCTCTATTCAGCTCCGTTCTAACTGTTTCATGAAAATTTTCAGAACGTTGGGTAGCAGATGTGCCTCCCTCTCTCACTGTATTCTTGTCTTTGCTGATCACATAAATAGTGGGTATGCCTTGCTCCTCCACAATCATCCTCAATAAATCGGTATCAGTTCTTAAAGGCACTTTAATCTTCGCTCCATCGCTTATACTCGTGAGATAGTATAGCAAATAGTCCGGATTATCTCCCAATTCTAATTGAACCTCTCGTAAAAGATTATTACGAGTCATTTCTAGGATGTTCAAATGCACCATAATGTCATCCCCTCCTATGTAATCGGATCTCTCCCAATGACCACTGTGGTGAACTACAATTCTTCGAAAAGACATCCTGAAATCAAAATTAATCGTTCAGCAGCGTACACGGTTGTGCAATTTAACTGTGTAAGAGATCACTTCAACTGTGTAAATATATCGATTACCTTTGTACTTCATTAATTATAAAACTATTAAAATAATTAGCTTAATTTAATAATACGATTAATTAAATAAAATAGGTAATAAAAAATATAAAATATTCTAAGTGTACACAGTTGTCTAATTTAACCGTGTAATAGTTCAATTCAAGTGTGTAATAATGTGAATTAACTGTGTATATAATTAAATAAAAAGCATAATAAAACTATTAAATAAAAACTTGATTTTTGAATTCCAAACAAGATTTGCTTAGTTAAACAAATAATCAGTTTTTCATCATTCGAACTATTTTAACTTTATATAATATCAATAATTAGCATCATCAATAAATGGTATAATAACAAAAATTTCAACCAAATTTTTTCAATAAAAACAAGAAATTGTGATTTTTTTTTGTGCCTAGCAAATTAGATAAGATGGAAAGAAAGAAAAACATACCTTGATAATTATCAGCAAATAAATAAGCCAATAAGATGCTTCAATATCGGAAATAATTTTATAATTCCGCCCAAATTAATTATTTCACAACCTACATTCTCTCCCAATTTTTGTCTCTCTGGATTTTGATATATGAATGTTGTAAATGTGTTTGCTTTGTTAGTGTTGTTCTATTTTGTGGGATTTTCGTAACCATATTTAATGCTAACAACCATTGGGTTGTTGGTGAAATTTACATTTCAATAAATGTAAGAAAAATCAAAATATTAAATGCTTACAGCTTGTACACGGTTGGATAATACAACGGTGTCGTACATCAATTTTACCGTGTAAATATATCGATTAACCGTGTAGTTGATTAGTAAAAATAGTTAATAAAATAAAAAATTTCATACACTGAATTAATGACCGAATTTTCCATTTTATTTTCATCCACATTTTTGTATAATTATTTTATACATATATTGGTATAAAAATACGTAAATACAAATAAAAAGAAATGAATTAAAATACAAAAAGTCAAACATACCTTTTTGACCCAAAAGTAAGGGTATGAATGTCATTTTACCTCAAAAGTGGCTATAAAAGATGCATAACTAAATTTGTGGCTAAAAAAAGTATAGACTTATTTTTTTTGGCTATTTTTGTGTATTAAGACTTTTTTATATCCAGGCTAGAATTTGATATTCATTAACATGTATTTCCTCCGTCCTGCTGAAAGAACTTTATTTTCCTTTTTGACACATCTCACCTAAAGAGCCGTGTTTTTTAAATTAGGAATGTTTAATTATCGAATTTTCATTTCCAAGTATACTCATAAACTCATTTTCAGGTTTTATGCAATCTGGAAAAATTAAAAATTAAACATTCCCTCCTTAAATCTGGTGTCGAAAAAAAAAAGGCTCTTTGAGAAGAACATAAGGAGTATGATGATGCTCGGGGGAGGGGCTCTCGGCACTATTCCGGTAGGGAGGGGCTCTCTCCAAATTTCATCTCCAGCCGCAAGCCCCTCCCCCGGGCTCTCTCTTATTTTTAATTCGTTATTTATTCGATTTTCGATATGTTTTTTTTAATTCGTTTTTTGTTCAATTTTATTTATTTAATTAATTTTATTTTCAATTAAAAAGGTAACAAAATTTTTGGAATTCTTTTTTTATTAAATTGAAACAAACATTGATTTAAACAAACAAAGTACAACATAAAGAGAAATAATTTTAAAAACACGCAAACTAATTTGGGCCACTACGCGCCCACATCTCTTCGACCAAATCATTGTATAGATCACCGTGTTTGGCCCTATCGCGTAGCGACACGTTGCGCTCCACGTACTCCCGAAACGAACCGTGAGCTCCTCGATTCGCTCCACCATTTGCAGAAGTAGAGGCTTCCTCGTCAGGTGGAGCCCAATTTGTCGCGTTTGCTCCTTCATCCTCGATTATCATGTTATGCAAGATAATACAAGCGTACATGATATCTTGTATACTATCACGATACCAGAGTCGTGATGGGCCGCTGACCATGCCCCAACGGATTTGTAAAACGCCAAAAGCGCATTCCACATCTTTGCGCGCCGCCTCCTGCAGAACTTTGAAACGCTCCACCACTTTTTCATCAGTGGCGTGTGGTGGGGCTGCAACAAAAATAGGTCATTTCGGATAAATCCCGTCGGCGAGGTAGTAGCCCATGTTGTATTGCCTTCCGTTGGCGAGGAAATGAACCGGAGGTGCTATTCCTTTGACGACGTCGCTGAACACCGGCGATTGATTGAGAATGTTGATGTCGTTGAGCGCATCAGCTACCCTGAAAAAGGCGTGCCATATCCACAGATCGTGGATGATGGTAGGGTGGCCCTTATCCCCACGTGTGTACTGGGCCCTCCACCCCACTGGACAGTTCTTCCATGCCCAGTGCATGCAGTCGATCGAACCGAGCATCCCTGGAAAGCCGTGGCGAGCCTCGTGCATTGCCAGAATTCGTTGACAATCATCTCCAATTGGCTTCCTCAGGTAATGACCACCGAAGATGGTTCGAATCGCTGATGCAAAGTTCTTCAACGAATCTATAGCGGTAGTCTCCGACATCCGCAAGTACTCGTCGAATTGGTCGCCGGGACCCCCGTAGGCGAGTTGACGTATTGCGGTGGTGCACTTCTGCAGTGTTGTGAAACCTGGCCTTTGCATCATCTCGTTGTTGGAAATACTCGACGCGACTCTCCAACACCCCCACGATGCGCAAGAACAGATGCTTCGACATTCGAAAACATCGACGGAACAAATTGTCGGGGTATGTGGGCCTCTCAGCGAAATAGTCGGAGAAAAGTTGGTTTGCTCTGGTGACTCGATCTCGATCGATCATTCGCCTAACGGGGATACCTTCGGCGTTTTGTCGACTCGGTGGCTTTTTCCTTCTTTTTCTTCGCTTCTTTATATTTCCGAGCAAATTCGGCATTCTTTTGAATTTGTTGGTACATCACTTCGAGTTCGCCGGAGGATGAGGATGAGGATGAGGAGGAATCGGATGAAATTTCGGAAGAGCTTGACATATTGATGGATTGAAATTGTAGAAAATATGGATTTTTTTATATAGATTTGTATGATAATTGTATAGAATTTGTGTAAAAATAGTGTAGAATTGTTTATGTGAGTGTGTGTATTTATAGGGTGGATTTGGGGAGGTAGCCGTTGGGCTAGCCGTTGCTTGCAACGGCTGAAATATATATATATATATATATATATATATATATATATATATATATATATATATATATATATTTTATTTATTTTCCGTCTGAAAATCGAATTTAAAAAAAAAATTAAAACCTGGCTGACATCATAATGACGTCAGCATAGGGGGTGGGATGAGGCGCGAGCCGGGCCTGGAGTTGCGAGTTGGGCTCGCCGGCCTAGGGACTCGCCAGCGCGGAGGGGGCTCGCGAGGCGGGCTCGAGCCTCTCCCTCCGGCAGCGCTGGAGATGCCCTTATATGTGGAAACATAATTTACCAATTTATTTTTCTAGGCAAAATTTACTAAATTGGGCCGGCCCATCAACTACTTATAACATATCAATCCAGCAAATCTAAGCGATCCTAAACCTCCGCTTGTGAAGCCGCCGTGAATACCTTCGCCGGTGAATGAGGCTAAAGTGCAAAAAGGAAAAGAAAAAAAAAAAAATACCCCTTACAGTCAGCTTTAGAGCAGGTGAAGTAAAGTTTAATAGTAGCAATCTTTGTAATTTTTGTTTGATTTGATTGGAAATTGCTTGTTTGAAGTTAATTTGAATTGGCAGTCTGAACTCTGAAGAGAGGAAAATGAAATTGAAGGAATATCTACGGCTGATTTGGGGTAACTATTTTTCAATATTTACGGCTGTAATTTAACTTCTTTGAGATTTTTGATTGGAGGTGTTAGTTATTACTGAGGAAGTACTACATTGTTTAGAATATGTGGTTTCATATTACAAAAACTGAAAGAATGTGTAGCTTTGTTTTTAGTTCGAACATATAGAGTAAAATTTTAGTTCATTTTGTATTGATAATAGGTGTGGTAGATGATATAAAATTGAAATATGTTAGCTGTAGAAATTGAGAATAAACAAAAGAAGAGACATATTTTGAGTGTTTGGTCTATTGTAGAACTGAAAATGAGGACAAACAACACAATATATATGTTAATTATTATACTCTGTTACAATAACCAAATAGCATAATCAGCTTTATTGCCTCCTAGCTTGATTCATGGCTGCTCTTCTCCTTCTTCTTACATGGCTTCTTTTCCTGCGTTGGCGGTTATATATCTTTTCAAGAACATCATCTACTTTCCCAAAATAGCTTTCTTTCAAGCTTCGACAAAACACAAGCATCCAGATCGTGCTTCCTAAGCCCACTGCATATCCGACCTCAGCCGATATGTAATTCCATTCCATCTCCGTCTTCCCCTTCCCGTGTGGCTGCTTATTTTTGAATTCATTATCGTTACTGCAGCTTATGTTGAGAGGGAAACGCATAACCCTGTGTTTCCTTCATATGATGAATTCTCAAATGTTCGAAATTGACGACCATCCGGAATCCGTCCGACCAGCATATTGTAGGACAGATTTAACACCTGAAGGAACCCAAGCTGTGCAAGCTCTACTGGGATCTTCTCTCTTAGTTGGTTTACCGAGAGATCGAGGGCTTCAATATTCACCATATTATCGGAGGATTTTGGTATTTTCCCCTTGAGAGAGTTGTGGGATAAGTTGAGAAGATGAAGCGAGCTCAGATCGCCTATTGCTTCCGGTATCTTCCCATGGAACTTATTGCAAGAGAAATCGACGGCAGTAAAGTCCGACCAGATCTTGGCAAGCGTCAGATGTAATCCTTTAATGGTTAATGTCACCTCATCCTGGTAGTACGAGTTCTTCAAATTTAGAAAGGTAAAGTAGAACTGCTCGCGCCTTGACTGCCCGTCACTGTCTAGCACCATCTGTCTCCACCTCGAGAATCCCACTCGATCGAGAGAGCCAGTGAATCTGTTTGAAGATATGTCGATGATCTGAAGATCAGGCCACTCCTTGTCGCATCTGATCTCTCCGTGGAATCTGTTGGAGTTCAGCACGAGCACACGCAAGCTAGAAGGTAACATGCACGGGAAGCCGTCTTGAATGCTGTTTTTTCCAACATTCAAGACGGTTAGCGAACTACAGTTTTCCACTGACTTTGGAATTTTCCCTTGTAAACTGTTGCTACTGAGATCCAACGTTTCGAGGCCGCAGTTTTGAGAGAATCTGTCCGGGATTTCACCACTGATCTTGTTTCTCCTCAGATTGAACACCCCAAGATTCTGAGTGTTTTGAAGAAGACATGGAAGTATACTACCGATCAAGTTATTGAAAGACAAGTCAAGAACTTGAAGGTACGTCGCATCACAGAGAGAGGTTGGAATTGTTCCACTCAAGCTGTTATTTGAAGCAGAAAAGAATATGAGATTCGAGAGGTAGTTTCCAACGTTGATTGGAATTGGCTTGTCGAACTTATTGTTTGAGCAATCTACGTATAGAGCTCGTTCTTGAGGCAGGGGCAGCTCGCCCCGGAGATGATTCGAGTGCAAGTCCAGTACTTGAAGAGAATCAGGAATTCTATAAGACTTTTGTAGATCCACTAAGTGATTGAAAGAGACATTTAGTTGCCAAAGTTCTCTGCTTCCGATTTCCCATATCCGATTAGGAATTTCCCCTCCGATTCTGTTGTTTGAGAGGTTCAAAAATCTCAGTTTTGATTGCTTTCTAAGATCTGGGAAACTTGAAAGGTTGCAAGAAACTAGGCTCAACTGGTAAAGTTGGGGAAATGTAGGAGAACTCGAGTTCATAGTGCCATTGAAGAAGTTGTTGGAGAGTGAGAGAAGCTGAAGTCTTTCGAGTTTGAAGAAAGAGTCGGGAATAGGCCCTTCAAGGAGGTTGCTGCTCAAATCTAGCTCAGATATTTGAGATAAAGTTGGAGTGAGAAACTCATGAAGCTGGCCACTTAAATTGTTGTTGGAAAGTTTAAGTTGCTGCAGAGAGGGAAGAAGGAAGAGAGTTGGTGGGATGCTCCCACTCAGTGAATTGTATGCTAAGTTCAGCTTCTCTAGGTAGAGAAGACTCGAAAGAGTGGTTGATGAATTGTGAATGGTACCTGAAAGAGTCTCAAAGTCGAGCTGCAAATTGATAACGTGGCCAGCAGCCAGGAGCGGATCCAGAATTTTTATTTTTATTTTGGGAGCTCCACAGGTCTTTAAATTTTCATAATATCAAGTAGATATTTAAATAATATTATTTATATATATTTTATAAACTATATATTTTATATTAGTATATAATTGTTGATATATATCCTTATTTTCGTAGATATTCTTCGTTCTCCTCATAATTTACTCCCTTCTCTTTCATTTTCAATTTATATTTCTTGTTTTCCAGTATATTTATGTTCCATTCTCTCATTTCTTATCTTCAAACCATTACACAATGAGGGAGCCGAGACAAAAAAATTCCTAAATTAAGAAAATCCAAGTTCTAAATAATAAAACAAAAAATATTAGGGGGAGCTTATGCTCCCCTTGGCCCAAGTGTAGATCCGCCACTGCCTGCAGCGTCGCACTCAACGCCTTCCCAATTGCAGCAATCTTCTTCGGTATCGTCCCACTGCACGAGTTTCCTTGAAACAGAAGAATTGAACGTTAAGTTGTTCTTCAGCTCTAATAACAATTTTTTCTGGTCATGGAGGCATTGCTGGTATGCACGAGTGAAATTTGTGATGCTAATGGTGGTTAGAATTAAGGAGATGATGAAAATTGTGGAAGCAAATGAAGTGGCATTGTGAGTGATGATGATTTACTAGTAAATTCGTGGCTTTTTAAGCAGCCACAAACAAGACTTGGATTTCTCAAGTCTTAGATTAGAGAAGTATTATTTTTTTAATATATAAATCTCATTTTAGGTGATTTTTAACTGAGTTTATTTGAAAGAGCTTATAAGTATTAAGAGCTCTTTGCAAGATAGCAAAAATAAATTGGGGTGAAGAAACTTATTTTTGAGTAACTTATAAGCTCTTATAGCTTATTTTTAGAGCTTATAAGTTTTTAAAAAATTATTTTGTCAAACACATTTCTATATCTTATAAGCTGCTAAACAACTTCTTGTTTTAAGTATTTATAAGCTCAGAAACGCTCACCTACCTTTGGGCGGCACACTTAATGTGTCCACCGGTTATGTGGCAGTGCCACGTCATTAATCCTTTCCATTTGGAGTTTAATTTTTTTTGGTAGGTTTAGTTTTTATGGTATTTATTTAAATTAATTTTCGTACTTAAAACATTGTCACATCATCCGTTGGCACTGGCGACTCCAGCATGGAGCAGTTGTACCCCCAAAAAAAAAAAAATTACTAGTATTATGTATTATGTATATATATTAACAAAAAATACTAGTATTATGTATATATTCTGTAAAATGATACTATTAATGTTATATACTCATTTTGTCCCGCTGAAATGGTCTTCCTTCTTGAACATATGTAAGGAGTATAATAAGAAAATAATGTTATTTCGGTAGGACATTAGAAGTAATTATTTTTCGCACCCCCGAATTATAATTTCTGGAGTCGCCACTGTCCGTTGGCATATTAAGTATGTCAACGGTGGGCATTAGAGCGTTATTCTTTATAAGCGTAGCCAAACACCCCTTAGTCTTTTAACTTTACTACCAAATTTAGTTATGTTAATGTGTGTGTGGAAAATTTTCAAAGATTGCCCGGTCTACAAGCTATGGAGTTTTTTATGTTGCAAATTTGTGACTTTGGAAAATGCTAATATTTCCTCATTTCATACTCAATCTTGACTCGTGCCTTCACAGTGTAAAGAAAATAAGGCAGGGATAATGCTTTCCTCATCAATAGCAGCTCTTGCCTTGTTTTTCTCATTCTCATTCAACTATTTTCTTCATTGATTCATCCCACCACACAAAGTGCTTGCAACTTTTGATATATTTTGTCAAATTCAAAAACTCATTAGCAAAAACTACTCATGCAAAGCAATTACTCGAATGACTAAAGACTATAACTAACCTCTCATTTTGACAACCATTTAACTTTCAGGCATTCATTTCAGCTTGAGTTCGTTTTTAGCACTTGCATGCCTCTTTTTTTTTTTTTTTTTGGGGGGGGGGATTTTAAACATAGCCCAATTTTTTAACTATAACTCCTTATTTAAGTTAATAATAAAAAATTATAATAAATGTACGATAATGCCCTTATATAGCCCCAATTTCAAATTCTCTTATCCCTACTGCTGGCGATGGTATGAAGTACGAACTGCAATATCAATCTCCCCTTTTATCGAATTGTGAAATCGACAGTGAGGCGAAAACTTTTTCTTGCTAATGAGGGGCGGCGGTATGAATCGAAAATTTTCTAAATCGGAACCATAACCAGTTAAATAGAAACCTTGAAACCTTTTCTTGCCTATTTCTGAGAACTTAATTTCGCAGTCTTCTATTCTTCCTCACCAAACATAAAAAACAATATTCAAATAAGATGACATACGAACATGGTTTGTAAACACACACATAAACAACTCCTAATTATTAATTTCGTTTGACTCACACAAAAATCAAGAAAGAAAAAAATTAATCAAAATTGGGTATTCTTCAGTAATAGTCCATTCTTCCGTATTCTTCAAATTCACCACATCAAAACCATACATAATATGGCCTAAATTTATCAACATTCATTGTCCATTTTCTCGTCGAAGATGATAGAGAAAATAAGTAGAGGAAGATTCATAACATCCTTCATTTGCAAGCTCACGATTTGATCAAGTTTGGAAGAATGGTTTTGCAGTTTCAATCTATTGTTTGACGGCTATGGCTACAGGGTTAAATTGAAAATACAGTATTTTCTTTTTAATTTGAGGTTGGGGGCTATAGCCTAGAGGTTATAATAGTACATTTGTTATTATATTTATTATTATTTTAAATATTAATTGGGGGCTATGGTGATAAAAATGGGGCTATGTTTAAAATCATCATTTTCTTTTTTTTTTCTTTTTTTTTTTCTTTTTTTTTTCTTTTTTTTTTGGCAAAGTTGGAAGAACTTAATTGGATGCAACCTGCCGGTAATTGGGCCTCGGCTAAGTGCATGCATAATATGCATATTTTTTTCAAGTTGTTCTAGAAAATTTCAAATTCAATTTGGATAATAATAATACTTTTATGGTCACTTTCTAAATTTGATTATACACGAATTGTGAACAAAAATTTTCTGCACGAATTTTAATTTTTGTAATGAGTGGATGATAAAATAGTTTTTGGGTCTCACTTAATTAATGTGGTCGATATTAAGCTAAAATGATAAATATTAAAATGAATTTTTAGTTCACTTTTGAGGGTGGAAATGAAATTATGGATATAAGAGTCCACATGCTAAATTAGAATATTCACGGTTTTCCGATAAAAAAAAATATATATTCACGGTTTTTTTACAAACGACCGAAAAAAGGAAAATTGTACATCTTTTTTTCATGCATGAGTATATCTTTTTTCTTTTTTTTTTAACATTCTAAATAAGAGTAATGCTCCAATGCGCACTATAAGCATGATTAATGTGTTCACGGATGACGTGACATTGGTATAAATAAAGAAACTAATAAAAAAACATACAAAATGTAATTAAATTTTACTATAAAAAACTAAACTCTACCTAAAATAATTAAACCTTAGGGGGAAAGATTGCCGACGTGGCATTGTCACATCACCGGTGAGCACATTAAGTGTGCCCACGGTAGGCATTGAAGCGTTTTTATTCTAAATAATACTAACAACATACAAATAATTATCTAATATATAGATTTTATTTGCCAAATTATTTTCCTTCAATTTTTGGAAGATCAACAATACAATTTCTTTAAAGGCTATTCTTTTTACGTAATTTGTGCTAGTGTGTAGCTAAAAGCAAATGAAGGGCTAGAGAGATTAAAATGCCATTATACAAATCTATGTCCGAGTTTCCACGTGGGTGCAAGTGAATCATCAAATGCAGCGTATGGTGAGAGGAGAACCGCATAACCCAGCGTTTCCTTCAAATGAAGAATTCTCAAATATTAAGAGTTGACCCCCCCTTGGAATCTCTCCGACCAGCTTATTGTAGGACAGATTCAAGGCTTCAACGAAAGTGAGTTTTAAAAGCTCCACCGGAATTGTCCCAGCTAGCTGGTTTACCGAGAGATCGAGTGATTCAAGCACCCTCATGTTGCCCAATGTTTTCGGGATTCTGCCCGTGAGGGCGTTGTGGGATAAGTTGAGAAAATGAAGCGATCTCAGGCAGCCTATTGCGTCCGGTATCTCCCCATAGAACTTATTGCAAGACAAATCAATGGACGTGAACTCTGTCCAAATCTTGTCAACATTCAACTGTAAGCCTTTGACGGTTACTGTCACTTGACTCAAGTAATTAAAGTCAGGTCGGACAACGTTAATGCCCAAGTTTCTTCGTTTCGCATGCGAATTTCTGTCTATCATCATTATCTTCAAGCTTGAGAAGCTGAGGTGGTGCAAATCTCCACTGAAGTTATTGGAAGATATGTCCATGATCTGCAGATTTGGCCAGCTTTCACCGCATTTTACCTCGCCTCCGAACCTATTCGAACGCAGCACCAAAACTTTCAATCTCTATGGCAGCATGCAGGGGAAACCACCTTCAATGCTGTTCTCTCCAACATTCACAAACTCTAATGATGTGCAATTTGGTAGGGTCTTTGGAAAGCTCCCTCCCAAGTTGTTACTGCTGAGATCCAAGATCCTCAACCCGCAAACGGAGGCGTGGAATTTATCTGGGATTTTCCCGCTTATGTTGTTCTTCCTCAGATTTAACATCTCAAGGCTAGGCATCCTTTCAACTATACAAGGAGGTATGGTCCCACTCAAGTTATTCAGAGACAGGTCAAGAACTTGAATGGATTCACCGCTACAGATGGAGGTTGGGATTGATCCACTCATGTTGTTATTTGCAATGGATAAGAAAATCAGGTTGAAATTGAAGCTTATGATGTCAAGAGGAATAGGCTTGTCAAATTTGTTATTTGAAAAATTTATGTAGGAGGGGCGCCACGTGGCAGCACGGGCACCTCGCCCCTGAGCTGGTTCGAACGTAAATCCAGCTCAGCTAGAAACATGGGAATGTTGTAAGGCTTTTGCATACCATTTAAGAGATTATAAGAAAGATTCAAATGATAAAGACCCCCATTCCCAATTTCCCAAATCCAACTAGGTATCTCCCCCGTCATCTGGTTCTCTGAGAGGTCCAAATAGTTCAAGTTGGATTCTTTCACGAACTCGGGAAATTTGTGGAGCTTGCAGGAAGATAGGCTCAACTTCTTTAATTTGGGAAATCTTGACCAATTTGAATTAATGGCAGTTGCATCAAGTGACAAGTTGTTGTTAGAAAGATTGAGAGTTGTGAGATTTTGAAGACTTTGAATGTTTTGAAGTTCAAAAGTGCCATTGAGCAAGTTATGAGATAGGGAGAGAACCTCAAGGCTTTCAAGATTTACAAAGAAAGAGTCGGAAATAGGGCCTTTGAGTTGGTTGCTGCTCAAATCTAACTCAACCAAATTTGAAAGGTTTAGAGAGGGAATGGTCCCATTAAGTGAATTGTGTGCGAAGTTCAACTTCTCGAGATACTCAAGACTTACAAGACTAGATGAATTCTCAACTCCACCTGAAATGCCTTCGTAGTCGAGCTGCAGGCTCGTAACATGGCCTGAAGCGTCGCATCCCACGCCTTCCCACTTGCAACAATCATCGGTTTGATTCCAGTCCACCAGTTTTGGTGAAACCGGATACTCGAATGTCAAGTTGTTTCTCAGGTCAAGTAAATGTGCTTTCTGGTCATCTTTGCATTGGTTGTATGCATGACAACCAAGATTTTGTGTGCAAATAATTGTTGAAATCAAAAAGATGACAAAGAAATGGTGAAGCAAAGTTGGCATTTTGGAATTGATGCTATAGATAAAATTTAGTTGAGATGTACAATTATAAATATAGGCGTGGATACTTATATATATGCAAGAGGGAAGAAGACTAGCATGCTCAGGTCTTCTAAAGTTTGAGAGTCTTAAAACGTTAATTTTTATGGATTTTAAATCATAATTTTGAAACTGCATAAGGCGTCTTAATTTTGATAAGCAAGTTTTAATGTGATTTTGTTTTATGAGGGGGATTCTCACAAAAAAAAAATCGAAAATTTTATGATTTTATAATTATAATAGTAACATAAAACGCGAAAGTGTTTGTGAAATGAAATTAACATTATGTTTCTACAATTGTATACTAATAAATTTGTTACGAAATTGCCTAGTAGCTACACTTTTCAACTTTGAACCCAATTTAATTGATTGGCTTTTGATTCTTGAGATCATGTCTGTCGGTAGGTGGTGCCCCAACCCAATTTTCACGTCTCTACCTAATACGTCCTCCGTCACAAATAAATTGGCTTGTTTATTTTCGATACAGGATTTTAGGAGTATTTATTTAGAGATAAAGTGATGTGTTTAATATTTTAATTCAAATTTTATTATTTTAAAACTAAAGCATCATAGTTGCATAAAAATATATTGATATATAATCTTAAATAAAAGATCGTATCAAAACCTTTAATTTGGTATAAAAATTATAAAAATCGAAGAACAAACGAGCAAGTTATGATAATTTAAACTTTAAAAATTTAAATTATATTGAGAAACATAATGAGAGGCGAATGGATAAATATTAAATTAGAGTTTCATAATCTTTTTGAAGGTGAAAATGAAATTATAGAGATGGGTCCACTTCGCCAAAATAGAATGTGCATGTTTATCACAAACTGAGGGATGGAATAATAAATAAGTTTCCATTTGACTACTTTTATTGTGGAAATTCAAAATATACCTTATTAGTACAAGTTCGGCAAAATATTTTAAAATATTATATTTTTCATCTCAATTACTCCCTCAGCTCAGTTCAATCGTCTCATATTTTGAATTATGTAAGGTATAAAATAATAAAATGAGACAATATAAAATAATAAAACGAGACAATTAAATTGAGACGGATGAAGTATTTCATACCCAACTGATCAAAGCTACATATTATAAAAATTTTAAATGTTAAGTGAAAAATGTAATGGGTATAAAAGCTCATAGAAAATACATTTATTTTATTTTAATAATCATTGCTTAAATCTTTAGTTTTAAAAATAAAATAAAAAAATAAAAAATAAAAAACATGTTAGGACTCGTAAATTAATAAACATAAGCATATAATACAATCTAAATTATTCGTTAAAGTTCATCAAGTGAAAACATTTTCTTGCATAAAATGTTCATCATGTTATCTTATGTTATACTACGATTTGAATATTGTTGATTGTTAATAGTATAAAGTAATAAATAAATAATTATATTGACATGTGAGAACAATTATAATTGTTGAAGTTTTTTTACTTTTTAACTTGTATAATTTATTGTTAAATTTGATGAAGCATTTTTAAAAGTATTAGTACTATAAAGTTTATTTTAATACTACCTCCGTCATTTTCAAGTTGTTACACTTTTTTTAGCAATTTTTTCAAGCATTTTTTAGCGTTTTGATTATGAGTTTTAAAATAACTTTTTAAAGAATTTTTTCTTTTACTGAAAAATATTTTATGTATGAATTTTTTATGTGCGAATTTTTATGTGCGAATTTTTTCAAGAATTTTTAAAAAAAAATTCTTTAAAAAGTTATTTTAAAACTTATCATCAAAACACTCGAAAATGCTTAAAAAATTATTGAAAAAAGTTTAGTATTAGTTACTAAAGATTTTTATTATGTGCGAATGCATGCACGTGAATACTAGTATCTAATAAAGCTATTTACTAATATATATATATATATATATATAGGAAAAGGTTTACATGCAAATAAATCATATGCTTATAAGCACGACATGCACCATAAACATGATTCTGTATAGCTGTAAGCATGATTTTGTATAGTTTTAAGCATAATTCGCACTTCTCGCATTAGGACTTAAATCTATATGAACCAAACTATATATATATATAATTAAACCACTATAAAAAGAGAAAAATCTTAGTAATTTGCAAATTCTTGCATTAATTAAGTAACAAATCAATCACTAACAAAAATCGAGAAACATGCATAGGTTCCACAAATCAATTCTGTAGTAAGCACAACTTTCCTACCTAATGAGTAAGTCCACGTGTACGGCTAGCATTAACGTCACTGAAGACGTTTTCAGATTCGAATTTGCCTGATGACAGTTGTTTCAATCAAAGATTAAGGTAGTGTTTGGTGATTCATTCAAGTTGTGGAATGATGACTCATCTAAAGATGAGTCATGTGAATAGTGTCAAGATGAGGGGTTCATATTTCCATTTGGTAGCAAAAAATTAAAAGTAAGTTGACATTATATTTGTGTTTGGTACAATATGCATAACTTTAGATGAAGACTTAAATTTACCAAATTACCCTTATTAAATATCCCTACCGGTTTCATTTTTTATCGTTGAGATTAAATAGTACACTTTATTATTTATTATTTATTACTCTGTATTATTATTATTATTAATATTATTGTTATTATTATAATTATTACTATTATTGTTATTATTTATTATTTTTATTATTATTATTATTATTATTATTATTATTATTATTATTATTATTCTTGTTATTATTATTATTATTATTTTATTACGTTATTATTATTATTATTATTATTGTTGAGTTATTATTATTATTATTATTGTTATTATTATAATTATTATTATTGAGTTATTATTATTATTATTATTATTCTTGTTATTATTATTATTATTATTATAATATTATTATTATTATTATTTTTGTTACGTTATTATTATTATTATTATTATTATAATTATTACTATTATTGTTATTATTATTATTATTGAGTTATTATTATTATTATTATTGAGTTATTATTTTTATTATTATTATTGTTATTATTATTATTATTCTTGTTATTATTATAATTATTGCTATTATTGTTGTTATTATTATTATTATTATTATTATTATTTATTAATAATAATAATATTATTATTATTATTTGAAATCGTATATATAAGGGTAAAATGGTAAAAGAGAGAAAGTGTTGTGTTACTGTTCGAATGAGTTGAAGTCATCCGACCAAAAACGTCGGATGAGTTAACAAGCGAAAACAGTAAAATAGCAGCGGGTTTGGGCTTCATCTCGGGCCCTCCAGTTTATTTCATTTCGGTACCAAACACTTAGATGAACCAAGATGATTTACCTCATCTTGGTTCATCTTATCCACCAAACACACCCTAATTCTTTTATACTACTTTCATCCCATTTATTTAGACCCTTTTATTTTTTGACTTTTTCGGGTACGCTTTTCCATTGAAATCTAATACGGGTTTTAAAATATAATTTTGAAGTTTTTTTTTACGGGATACTATGACACTCATAGTATCCCGTAAAAAAAAACTTCAAAATTATATTTTAAAACCCGTATTAGGTTTCGGTGGAAAAATATGCCCGAAAAAGTCAAAAAGCAAAAGGGTCTAAATAAATGGAATGGAGGTATAGTAGTAGTTCCTATAGGAGGCAAGGTTTTAGGCAAAACATATCTTTGCGTTTTTGTTCCAACAGATCCTTCGATAATTTTTTTTCATTTTTATTAGTTTAATATTTACTTTTATAGTACTCCCTCCGTCCTATTGAATAGACGATACTTTTTAAATCGGGTTGTCCCATTAAATAAGGGACATTTATTTTTTTTAGCAACAATTAATCCACAAAAAAAACTTTCCTTCTTATTTCCCCTTCAACTTTATTGATTAACGTGCATAAAGTAACGTCCCCACTTCAATGGACGGAGGGAGTATTTCATAGCATCGAGTCCCTTTTCAGTTTTGAAAGGATTCATCAAATAGGTTAACATTTTCATTATATAAAATCCATGTATGCATGTTATCTTATTCATTCGTGTGCCAATAACAAAAATGGGATACGACAACACTAAACAACAATGTTTTTCATGAAAAAATGTTATTAATAGGTGAAAAACCGTTGTTTTATATACCGTTGTCTATTAGTAAAAAAGGTGCGCTCATAAACAACGGTTTGTGCTTTGTGTTGATAGTGTTGCTTCAATTCAGCATTGTCAATAACATTGTTATTTCCAGGCGTACAATATATACTTTCACACTTTATAGTAGCAAGCAAGCAAGGCATATATGTATATACTCCCTCGGTACTCGATATATATGTTAAATTTAGATCGGCATAGATTTTAAGAAAAAAATTGGTAAAAGCATTGTAATTGGAGGATATGAGTCTTATTTATGTGAGTGATATAGTATTTTCTATTTTGGGAAATAACACATGACATCCCCAAAAGAAATTCTTACACATATGTCAGGGATTAGGGATGACAATAGGTCGGATCTTGCTCGGTCCAGATCCAAATCCATAAATTTTGATTTTGACGGGATCCAATCTAGATCCGTTGGATCCAAAAAATAAGATCCAAACCCAGAATCAATGGATCCGCGGGTCTACGCATCTGGACCTGGATCCATATTTTTCAAATCATAAAGAGTAATTAAATCATAAAAAATATTACAGTCTTCCAAAACGAGTTATAATATGACATTAAAGGAAAATTAGAAAGAGAAAACACTAAATTTAAGGGTCGTGGAACCCTTGAAGTTTGATTTTGAAGATGTTCTTCAAAACCACACTTAGTTTTATTTTTACTCCTTTAAAGTTAAGGTTGATAGGAACGACCTGACCTTGTATAGTCCAGGACAGTGAGCTTACATAGATTAGAACAGATTGATCACCCTTGTAAAGGTAAGATCGTTGTAGACGATCTAACCTATAAAGTTCAATCTGGCACCTGCCTATAGAAGTCCAGTTGCCCTGCCTTGAAGATATCAAGATTGCTGGAGCCCTACAGTTCAAGGTCAAACTGATCTACCTCAATGGATCTCAACGACCCGTCCCCCGCCACCTGTTGCCAGCTAGGACGAATTCTCAATATTCAAACCTATAAATACTTCAAGCTATTCTAGAGTTGGGAACTCAATATTTTACAAGCCGAAACGCTGTAGAAATCTCACTCAAGCTACTTCAACACTCGAACAAACTCGAAGTTTCCCAAGTTTTGATTCTTAAACATTTATGATTCTGAAAAATCTATGTTTTTGGGTGTTCACTGTTGCTCAAGAACACCATAAAACTCTCTCTACAAAGCTTAGTTCTTACTTAGTCTCGTAGAAGAATTTCTATAAGTCTTCATCATTGTTGAGCAATGTTAATTAAGCTCTGCAAATGAAGCGAGTAGTCTGCTAGTTGTTAGCAAAGGTTGTAAAGAGAGTGGTAAATCCGAAGTAAGAGATTTTCAGATATGATGGTATCTGACGTAGACGTAGGGGTATTACCCGAACCACGCTAAATTGACTCTCTCAATCTCTCTCTTTCTCTACTCTTTATTTCAGCCGACCTTACTTGTTTATACTAACCTTCATTACACTGCATTTCATTCTTACTCAATCAACCTGTTAAGATTACTTCGACTAAGAAAAGATTTTCAAGAGTAGCCAACAGACCACCAACTTCCGCATAGTAGATCGATCAAGATAAGCCCAGCAAGTCAACTACATAAGCTCAATTGATCGACCTCATATGCTAAGTCGACCTGACCATTGACTTGATCTGTCTTTGCTTAAAATCAAAAACAGTTGGCAATTGGTGTATTCCCCCTCCCCATACACCAATTACTCTTTATGGGACCAACAAGGGTTTTGATGTAACTAGGAGTTAAAATTATTTTAATTTTTTTTTAAAAAAGTATATAATAATATAATTCATAAAATTGTTTATATATGGGTCCACAGGCCAGATATGGATCCAAATCTAAATCCAAAAATTTAGTATGCGATTATGATTCATATCCAACGGGTCCAAAATTTTAAAGACCCATATTATAAAAAATGAATCTGGAACTACGGATTTGGATGGGTCCAAAATCTATCCCTATCATCAGGGATGAGAGAGAATATGTGTCATTGAGTAGAGGTGGAAAGTTTTCTCTATAAAGGACCCATCAACTACGCGTACGATGTAGTATTTCCCAATAAAGAAAGACCATAAAAGAAAAAAGAAAAAAAAAATCAATTAGTCCTTGTGGAAAGTTGGTTGGGTATTAGGTAGCAAGGACAATCTATGATAATAATAATAATATATATATATATATATATATATATTATATAAAAAAAATTGGGGAACAATCTATGATAAGTTTAATTATATTGAATTTTCTCTTGATTTCAGTAGACAATAACATTTTGAAAAAATAAATGTGATTAATTCAAAGTTGACGTAGCTAACTTATTGATTAATTTCACACTGAGTTTTTTCCCTATCCTTGATATAGTTATTTGTGATACGAATGTACATGTGAAGTAAGCCATCTATAGCTTAGCTAATTAACGAGATGTTAAATTAAATCTACCTTTGATTTGAATTGTTAAGTCTATTTACAACATTAAGTTTGGGAAAATCCAATTTTAGTATGAATGCTTGTTTTACTACTAATTCAGACTCATGAATTTGTTGTCCAAACTTAATTGGACCGCAATTAAGAACAATATATTAAAGAGTAGTCAAATATTTCAGTTTATAATTAAACTTAGCACACTTTGCCTCAATCAATTGGATGTTTCATAGAGTCGATCCGCTCCACATCAAAAAATAACATATATATACTGTATGCTTCATGACTCATAGTTGTACATATCGTGAATTATAGTTATACATATTATACATCATTTTTTATTTTTTTTGCGACAAACCTATTTTGTATAGTATATATATTCCAAGAAGAGGACGCTGTATATTCCAAGATCACTACTTTTGTTTTATATGAATAATGATATGAAGGACCACCTTAGCACTATAGGTAGCAGAAAGGCAATTAAATACTAACGAAATAAATGGGGCGAAGTTGAGAAGAAACTCAAATGGGAATGCTAGCTAGCATGCATGTACTTTGGCCCCTATGGTTTTCTTAATTGATTGATGCAGAAAATGGAAACCTCGCCCTATAAATATATGCAGGACGAATGAGGCATTTTAATTAACATCATACACTCCTTTAATTTTCTTTTTTTCATACATACGTATAATTAATAATTCCATATATATGCATAAAAATGGAAATGGTAGTAGGTTATAGGTTCTATCCCACTGAGGAAGAACTGTTATGTTACTATCTTTCTAACAAACTCAATGGCGCCAACTCTGATGGCATCGACAGAGTTATCCCTCTTCTCAACATTTACGACTACAATCCATGGGACCTCCCACGTAATATATACTTCCATGCATTTATAGAATTTTATTATTAATTAATAATCACTGCTTGATTGATTGATTTTGCATTAATTATGAAGACAAGTGAGATCCTGCATGTGTTGTTGCATACATGTGTCCATGGGTAGCATATACATTACCTTTTGATGCTTGCATGCGACAGTTCATAACTATTTTCTATGCATGCTAAGTCGATCTTATCATTTTCATAAGCAAAACTTGACTTTGAAATCAATAAAAAACTATTTATATCAAGCAGAAGTTGCCGGAGAAGTTTGCCGTGGAGATACGGAACAATGGTTTTTCTTCTTGCCGATGCAGGAGAGGGAATCCCAAGGAGGAAGACCTAATCGCCTTAGGCTGCGTTTGGTAATCATCTCCAGATGAGGAAGGATGATTCATCTCAAGATGACTCATATGAATAGTGTGAATCATTCATCTCTCCATTTGGTAGCAAAAAATTCAGACTCGGATGATATCATATTGTGTTTGGTACAAATTGTAAAACTCTAGATTAAAATTTAGATTGACCAAATTACCCTTATTAAATACCCCTACCGATTTCACTTTTTATCGTTGGGATTAAATAGAACCCTTTATTATTTATTATTTATTATTTATTACTTTGTATTATTATTATTATTATTATTATTATTATTATTATTATTATTATTATTATTATTATTATTGTTATTTTATTACATTATTATTATTATTCTTGTTATTATTATAATTATTACTATTATTGTTATTATTTATTATTATTATTATTTTATTACATTATTATTATTATTTATTATTATAATTATTACTATTATTGTTATCATTTATTATTATTATTATTATTATTATTATTATTATTATTTTATTACATTATTATTATTATTATTATTGTTATTATTATAATTATTACTATTATTGTTAGTAGTATTATTTATTATTATTATTTTTTCATATTATTATTATTATTATTATTCTTGTTATTATTATAATTATTACTATTATTGTTATTATTATTTATTATTATTAGTATTATTATTTGAAATCGTATAAATATATAAGGGTAAAATGGTAAAAGAGAGAAAATATTGTATTACTGTTCGAATGAGTTGAAGTCATCCGACCAAAAACTTCAGATGAGTTAACAAGCGAAAACAGTAAAATAGCAGCGGGTTTAGGCTTCATCTCGGGCCATCCAGTTTATTTCATTTCGGTACCAAACACTTAGATGAACCAATATGATTTACCTCATCTTGGTTCATCATATCCACCAAACATACTAAAAATGGATACTGGAAAGCTACCGGCTCTCCTAATGATGTTTATACTTGTCAAAATCTCCGAGTAGGGCGGAAAAAAACCATGGTTTTCTACGAGGGTCGATCTCCCACAGGTAGAAAGACTGCTTGGAAAATGAATGAGTACAAACTCTACCAGACTAATCTTCAACCTCAAGCTACTGCTGCTCATCCCCAAGTTAATTAATTGATTCTTTTCGCATACTCAATTAATTCTATTTTATAAAATTTTCTTTTTCTGATAAAAAATATTAATTGATTCTTTTCTTTCATTTTGTTACATTTGCATTAACAAAATAAAATGCTACGTCCATCCCAAACAAATTGGAACGTTTAACTGAAATATGTGAAACAGATTTCAATCATACGTCTTCATTTGTTTGGGATGGAGGGAATATATATATATAGAGAAAGAATCCATAGGATCAGTAATGGGTCCCATGCACCTTTCCCTGGCCACTCGTACACATTTATTAGCCGAAGTTCAAATTTTGGATTTTGGGTTTATGATGACGTATTAGATGATTGTAAATATATGGCACGTACCCTAGCTAGTTTGTAAAGAGGAAAGTGGCCTCAATATTTGTTTATTTCCTGTTTATATGTTTTATTCATGTGCAGCTCAAGGAAGAACTCAGCTTATGCCGAATCTACAAGAGATTAAAGTGCACGAGGATGTTCGATCAACGTCCCCAGACGGAGGCGGCGGTATGTTATGATCTAGCAGTGGCGCAACACTATAATCAGCAGAATCCAGCTGTGGAAGAAAATGAATTGGATTGGGAAATAGCACCTGAAATTGAAGCCTTGAGTGATTCAGATATAGTCATGTTTCTTGTCTGGTTTGACATATGAAAGATTTGCTGCTTGAGATCGACATACTAATATATATATATATATATATATATATATAGGGAATAGTTCACATGCAAATAAATCCTAGTGTGAGAAGTGTGAATTATGCTTAAAGCTATACAAAATCATGCTTACAGCTATACAGAATCATGCTTATGGTACAAAATTATGCTTATGGCTTATTTTATGCTTATAAGCATAAAATGCACCATAAGCATGATTCTGTATAGTTTTAAGCATTATTTTGTATAGCTTTAAGCATAATTCGCACTTCTCACACTAGGACTTAAATCTATATGAACCAAACTCTATATATATATATATATATATATATATAACAATTCAAATTGCTATGTAGTAACAAATCAAATTGCAATTCATTTATTTAATTTGATTTTCTTGCTAAAAGATAATCAGCTACACAAGTGGATTGCTTTAATTTAAATGTTATTTAATTAATTGAGACTTCGTAAAACTATAAATCTCATGTTCTTAATTAATTCTTGATTGAGATGTATGAACGCTGCCTTAAAAATTTCTTGACATATCTAGTTAAGATTTTGTTGATTCATCTCTTCATTTTATGATTCCTTGTAATCTTCTTTAGAACAGTATTGCTGTTTGTGGACTGCGTGAAACAATAATTAATTGAAATTTGAACTATAATTAACATTCGAAATATTATTGTTAATGAAACGATCGCGCTCCATGATCATAACAATAAGCTCGTGAAAGACTCCAACCCTACGTACAAACCCTAATTAAAGTTCTTGAACTGAATATAACTGAATATTACAACTATTTATACTATCTACGACTTCTATGCATGATTGATAGGCCTAGTATACGAGCTTAACAATTAGCCCAAACCAGTAAAATACTAACAATGAATATTAACATTTTAATTACTAAAGAACTGAACTACTCCCTCCATCCTTAAACAAGGGTCCCTAAGAGGGAACATATTTGTCTATCCTCTATCACGCGTCTTTCACAATTTTTTATGCAAAAATTAGGCTAGCCTACAGATTCCCCCAAAAAATATTTGCCTTTTCCAATTTTTGAACAAACAATTGAGGGTAAAGGAAATAAAACTACCCACTTTCCTAGTATCTACATCTTGACCGCAACACTTATTCGAATGTGGAGGGTGTAATTATGTAAGGTTGTATCAATGAACTAAACCTTATGAGATCATATGTTTAGATTTTGGTGTCTCAACCATGCAGAAATGATCCCCTACCCACCGTGGGCACACTTATTATGCCCACGGCTGACGTGGCAATGCCACGTAAATGATTTTTCCTTTTGGGGTTCACGGTTTTTTAGTAGGGTTTAGTTTTTTATGGTAAAAATTATTTATGTAAGTTATATTAATTATTATTTTCCTTAAATATAATGCTGACACCTCATCCGTGGGCATATTAAGTATGCCCACGGTGGGTAGGAGATCATTACTCCTCAACCATGTCCCGTATATTAAATTTTATTAGTTTTATGTATTTTTGTAATAATTTTAATATGTTATTATTATCATATTTGATAGTTCACTCATCCAATTAGGGTTTATCATTATATTTAGTGTTTCATGTCAATTTTATTAGCTATATTAGTATCAATAATCCAAAACTAGGATACATAATTTTTTTAGTTGTCATTTGGGTCAAAATTTTAAATGCCCTGTTTGAAAATGAAGATGTGATAAATGCCCCATTTTTAATTTGAATGTGATAAATGCCCTCTTTTTTTAAATAATGAGTGTAGGGCCCACATTTTGTATCATGCGTGTGTTGAAACTTGGGCTGCTGACAAAGATTCTTGTTTTGCCTTTATTTCTGCTCATGCTGTAACATAATTTGACCGAGAATCTTGGGCAAACGACAAAACTAAACCCTAGCCCACCCTCACCTCATAATCTCATTCCACCGCCGACTCCCTCCACATTTCTTCCTCCTCACTTCACCGCCGCAGCACCTCGGAGCACTCCCACCGCCGACCAAAATTATTTCCTCCATTTCCGGCCACCATCCCCTGCCGACGACAACCATGCCCCACCTCTTGTGACGTTTGTGCCGCCACCTACACTCTCTCTCAAACCCTCCCCCTCCCATTGCAGCTCGCCAGCCGCCCCCTTTTCCACCGCCCCGTTGATCCACTTCCATAAACTCATTGCCGAGCCGTCTCACCGCCGAGCCCTCTCAACACCTCACCACCGCCGAGCAATTCCTCGGCGACCCACTCCCCACCTACATCCATAGCCCACAACTCTACTCCGACCCACTCCCCACCGTTCTCCCGTCGTCTCTGCCTTCGCCGTTGCTGCCTGCCGCCGGAGTAGCACGCCGCCCTCGCCGTCGCCGGATCATTGACAATGGCATACGATTCGGAGGAAGAACTCACCGACGAAATATTGGTGAGTTAAAAATAATTTACACTTCGGACGCCCCCACCGCCGCCAAACGTGGCCGGAAACTTCCCACCGCCAGCCGGAATAAATTCGACGGCGGCAGTGGAAATGTCCGGAGATGATGGTGGGGCGGTGGAGGTGCCCATAAAATGTATATAAATTGTTGTGAATTTTCAGCCACATTCACCGCCGGTGGAAGTCGCCGGAATATGCCCACCGCCGGCGACATGTTATTGCCGGCGGTGGGCATATTCTGGCGACTTCCGCCGGCGGTGAATGTGGCCGGAAAATCACGTTTTTTAAAACAATAATATTCATGAATTTTTTATTTTTATTTTATTTGTTTTACTTAAATTTCTTAAATTTTCGCATTCATTAATTGATTAGTTTAGTTTTATTTTTTTATTTTAGGCAATGTTTCATAATATTTGCAATTAATTAGTTAATAATTAGATTAGTACTTTCTTTATGATTAGATTAGCATTAGATTACTTCTTATAACAAAGCCCTTATTAGATTCGTATTTGTTTGCATGTAATTCGTGTATTTTATACAATTTATGAAGAATCTAATGAGATTAATAATGGGATGCAAAGTTTAGTGAAAATTAACAGCGGTTTAAATTGACTAAAAATGCAATCGAATTTAATTAACAAACTCCACTCATTTTTTTTCATGGAATAGAAAATATAAATTTAAAATAGGAACAATTTAAATAGGAACAAATCGTAACATATCATTAACTTAAGATTTCATAAAATAGAGAGACGAATTAAAGTATGTCAACTAAAACTATTGAATTTACAAGTACTAAAGCCTTAATTAATCATTTGTATATATACACTATGGAAATTAAACATGTAATTATAGATAAAATAATTCAATTCATAATAATATGGTATCCACCGCCGGCAAAAGTGGCCGGATCGCCGGCGGTGGATACCATATTATTATGAATTGAATTATTTTATCTATAATTACATGTTTAATTTCTATAGTGTATGTATAGAAATGATTAATTTCGATTTT
Organism: Mentha longifolia; assembly: GCA_001642375.2. Taxonomy (NCBI): domain Eukaryota; kingdom Viridiplantae; phylum Streptophyta; class Magnoliopsida; order Lamiales; family Lamiaceae; genus Mentha; species Mentha longifolia. Next base: position 31,057,623 of record CM038117.1, on the reverse strand, counting down.
AGTACTTTTAAATTCAAGAGATGAAATTTAATTTCTTTAATTAATCTCTTAATTCATGAAATATTGTTGTTATTATTCATGTAATATATGTTTTGAGTTTAAAAAAATGATTCAATGCATAAAAACTTATCCACCGCCGGCAAAAGTGGCCGGATCTCTCCCACCGCCGGCGAAGGTAAAGGTGAGTAAAAATAGAGAATAGTACGTGAATTTATTAGATTAGTTCTTATAACAAATTTGTTATTAGATTTGTATCTTTTTTGCATGTAATTTGTGTATTTTATGCAATTTATGAATAATCTAATTTTTTTTTATTTTTAATGAAAAATAGGCTAAGCCCGCACCGGGATATCGTCGTCCACATTATATCAACACGCTAGCAAAGCCCAATACATGCTATTACATTGACCAGTTGGAGGGCATCAGGAAAGCATTGGACAATGTCGGGGGTAATGCTTTAGTGGACAGATTCAGAGAGGGACCTTTCGGTCATTTTATCGGTTGGAATCCAAAGAGGAGCTACGGGGGCGTACTAAACAGTATACTGTCTCGGGCAATTCATTCAAAGCATGGACTTTGGTTCCACATCGGTGGTCAAAATATAGAGTACTCCCACCGCGACCATGCCTTGATTACAGGATTGAAATTTGGGCCTACACCATTTGATCCTTGCCGTAGGCGTAATCCTAGGCATTCACGTGTTTGGCAAGTTGTTTGTGGAGGGGCAAACGAGAGCGCCAACACATTGCTTCGGATGCTAAGTCAAAATCCTAGCCCCTTTGTCGACCCGGACGGTGATATCCACTTGCGACTGGCGCACATGCTGATAGCAAATAATTTCCTTCTTGGCCACGATGCGCGAAAACCACCGTACAGTTGGCTATGGTTCTTGGCTGATGATATGCACACATTTATCGAATTTCCGTGGGGTGCATACACTCACAAGACTCTGCGGTATTATGTGAGAACGTTTGGTGGGACCAATACGAAATACCATTTTCGTGGTCCGGCGTGGGCGCTCATTGTATGGGGGTTTGAGATAATCCGAGGGCTCGGGCATGTAGCTGGGATGTTAGTGGCGGGTCATTTGTACCCCCGAGTTCTGAGATGGCATTACAGGGTATCGCTCAGACGTACGACTGATGAGGAGTTGTACACATTGTTTGATGAGATTCAGTATCTTCTTGAGAATGTAAGTGTCGAGCCACGTGAGGTTGAAACTCAAGGGTATCGCTCTGTAGATGTCGAGGGTTCTTACTCCGTAAGCTTTCGCGAGCCGGTGAACGCAGTGGAAGGCACACCAGAGATTACTGATGAGGCTCGTGATGGTTCACCGTTGCAATTTCCTATGCCCGATGATCCGACAACCTCCGGAGCCCGACCCAGAAGGAGCGCACGCAGTAGAGTGCCTGAGCATGTTCCCGATACCGGCATGGCCACCTCCCGACCGCATCGGGAAGCACGTGACACTGGGAAGCGTGTGTGGGAGTCATCTTCTACCAGCAGTGGTGGGCACCATCAGGATTCATCTTCTCGGCGTGAGCAGTTCAAGGAAATCATAGAGGAGGTGGTGGGGAAACATACCGATAAGATCATGGAAAAGCTGGAAAACGACAAGAAAGAGGTTAAAGTCGATATCAGAGCCACTGAGAATCGACTATTGGCGTTCATGAAAGACCTATTCGGCTGCATGTCCGCCCGTCGTTCGCCCCCGGTTTACGAGCCACGTCGTCGTAGCCCACCAATCGTTTCATCAGCTCGGGATTCGGGGGTAGACCTCCTTGAGCCTCGATCTACTGGGCATGTCGAGACGGTTGGCCTTCGTAGGGACACATCTATCCCTATTTATACACATGATGCCACCACATCTGCAGCCGAGCTTATCTTCACTTCGATCTTCGGAGAGGTAGAATCTTACATGCAACTACGTTTTATTTTTTGCATTAATGTTTTTCTATAGATTCGTCTTTTTGAATTTAATATTTATGATCTGCACAGACGGCTCCCGTCACTACCGCGCCAACATCATCATACATTCCGTCATATGGAGTCCCCTATGAACCACCTTTAAGCTATGCTTATGAGCCGCCGCGGCATTCGATGTTGGAGTTCTCTACCTCCACACCGGACTTCTTGACACCGACGGCAGGGTTCTCGACTCCATCTGCACCATTCGTTACAACTCGGCAACCAAGTCGCAGATCTGCATCATCGGTGGATCTTGGCCAGGTACTCTTCGTAATTGTTTTTAAGTAATCAATTAAATAATCATGAGATACGGAGGTAACTGTTACTTGATGAGTATGAATTTTATTTTATTTAGTCTTCTAATTCAACTAAGAAGGCCAAGTCAAAGAAGGCAAAAAATACTCTTTTGAGGCCCTCATTCCCGGCTCCCCCACCGGATCAAATTGTCAAGTATTACAATCAATTCATGCGGAACGAAGACGCAACGGCGATTGCGGTGATGGAGGCTACTGAATTGGTTTCAGTATTTGATTTCAAGCAAATGTGTAGGGAGGGAATTGATTGGGATCCGCTGGTATGCAATTTGACATTTTAATTGAATTTAGCTTTACCTATATTTATGATGATCTACCGTATTTATTCGCATTTTCTCACCCTTATCCACATGTCGTGCGCAGATGTTTAACTTGGCCATGATGACATTTCGCACCCGGCTTAGGAGCGGTGTTCAGTTGTACCCAGATTTTGGAAACGGACGAACCATCGTATGCAATCTGGATGTCATGGTAAATTTTTTTTTGAATTAGTTAAACTTTTTGACATTTATATAGTTAATTATAAATTTTACTTTCTTATGATTTAGGTGGAATTAAAATCCGAATATGAAAAGCTAAAATCAAGAGCAATACATGAGTTTGCTAGCAGAAGCTTGGCAGAAATTGATCAGGTCGTCACTTCGATGTGGGTACCCGGGCCAGAATTGTGTCAAATCGTAGAGGGTCAAGAGGTCCCTTATAAGACACCTAACTGGTGGAAAGCAGATAAGGTAACAATCTCATTTCACATTCAATTTTATTAATTTAAAATTTATATTTATTAAGACTCCCTATATAATCTTTTTTTTTTTTTTTATACTTGTATTAGGTTTTCATCCCTTGGATTGTTTCCGATGAGCGATACATTTTCGTCATCATCGACCTGCGCACAAAACGAATAATCGTGCAGGATCCATTAGATCGAGGCGCAGAAACGCTGGATGAGATACGTCCCTTGATCACTATGGTACCAATTTGGGTTAATAACACAATGTATTGGAGGATGAACGGACTAGGGTTGAAGATCGAGGACAAGGTGTTTCATGTGACTTTTTACCCAGTTTCGGGCCTGATTAAGTATCCACAACTCAAATGTAGCGGTCCGGTCGCTTGCATGAATTTGGAACGAACCATCAGTGGGTGCCCTGCGCTAGAAACGAGGGCTGCAGCCGTGACCGACTACCGAAAGATTACTGCTCAGAGGATTTTTGGGCATGCTAGAGCATCTGATTTCGAACGTTAGCTTTATTTCTATTCTAAAATTGATCCAAAATTGTTGTTTTTATTTTTATTTCTATTCTAAAATTGATCTAAAATTGTTGTTTTTATTTTTATTTCTATTCTATATGTTTATATATCGATGTTTGTAGTCGGGAAAGAAATATAAAATGACAAGTTAACAAGACATAATCTTAATACAATCGATTCACTCTAAACATTAATCAGCTAGATTCGGGCAATCTGCTGGTTTGTGATCTGTAAGGCCGCAATGACGACATCTACGACCACGACGACGAATCTTCGATATTAAGGTTCTCATCGTGGAAAACTGCTGATGATCCAGGCTCAAGCGGGACCATCGGAACCAACCAATTGCTCATGTGATCGGTATCAGTATCTTCCTCCGGTTGATCCGTGTTTGACTCTGGATACATCATATCTAACAGTTTTTGCATCCCGCCTTCCTCTTGTATCCATGCCGTCCACTCAGCAAATAAGGCCCTGTTCACGGTCCTATCACCGGCATATAAATTCGACTCGCCTTCGCTCTCAGAGCTCTCCTCCGTTTCAAGATCATAATTTTCATCCTCCTCGTCATCGTCATCGTCAAATAGAGACGGTTCAGTTCGACCCTCCTGAGCACCGTCGACCGTACGATTGAGGTCCGGGATAGTATCTTGAAATGAATCAAATCCGCTGTTGATCAGTGGGTGATAGACGTTCTCCGTCCAGTCTGTAGAAGTTGCAAATCTCCGTATCAGCTCGAGCTCCGCCTCCAAATTTCCGGTGCCATCGGTATCCTGACCGAATGACCCTGTGTACGGGTCATCATGGTTGATTGTAGGGACATATGAAGATGATGCTCCCTCGCTCGAAGACACGTACACTGTTGGAAATGAATCTGTACGGCACAACCAATTAAGTTGTTGATCGGTTCTGAGACGCGATTTAACAGTCCGTCTGTGCTCCGACATCGTCAGATAGAAAATATCATAAGCAGTGCCCAAGGGATTGCAGTAGAGAGATATGATATTGCAGGTTGTCTATCGAAATTGCATCTCTGGATAGGGGGACATTTAAATATGTGCCACCATTATAGTTACAATCTGTCCAATAGCCTCCGTAAATGACCTTAACGTACTCGAAAGTCATCTGTAATAAAATAAAATTTAAAAATATGCATATGTTAGATAGTAATAATTTTTTAAAATTGTAACATATCATTAACTTAAGAGAATTAAAGTAGGTCAATTTAAAATATTGAATTAAACAATACTAAATCCTAAATTATTCATTTAAATATATATAATATGACAATTAAACATGTAGTGATAGGTAAAATAATTCAATAAGCAATAATATAGTATTCACCGCCGGCTAAAGTGGCCGGAAATATCCCACCGCCGGCGAAACAAGGCTGCCGGCGGTGAGAAATTTCTGGCCACTTTAGCCGGCGGTGAATAGTGTATTATTGATCTAATCATTTTTTTACACTCAATTAATGGACTATGTTCAATTTAACAACAACATTTCATCAATTAAGAGATTAATTAAAGAAATTAAATTCAAACTATTATTTAATCATGTACTAAATCCTAAATTATTCATTTAAATATATATAATATGACAATTAAACATGTAGTGATAGGTAAAATAATTCAATAAGCAATAATATAGTATTCACCGCCGGCTAAAGTGGCCGGAAATATCCCACCGCCGGCGAAACAAGGCTGCCGGCGGTGAGAGAGATCCGACCATTTCCGCCGGCGGTGAATAGTGTATTATTGATCTAATCATTTTTTTCCACTCAATTAATGTACTATGTTCAATTTAACAACAACATTTCATCAATTAAGAGATTAATTAAAGAAATTAAATTCAAACTATTATTTAATCAAGTACTAAATCCTAAATTAATCATTTAAATATATATAATATGACAACTAAACATGTAGTGATAGGTAAAATAATTCACTAAGCAATAATATAGTATTCACCGCCGGCTAAAGTGGCCGGAAATATCCCACCGCCGGCGACACAAGGCTGCCGGCGGTGGGAGATTTCCGGCCACTTTAGCCGGCGGTGAATAGTGTATTATTGATCTAATCATTTTTTTACACTCAATTAATGGGCTATGTTCAATTTAACAACAACATTTCATCAATTAAGAGATTAATTAAAGAAATTAAATTCAAACTATTATTTAATCAAGTACTAAATCCTAAATTAATCATTTAAATATATATAATATGACAACTAAACATGTAGTGATAGGTAAAATAATTCACTAAGCAATAATATAGTATTCACCGCCGGCTAAAGTGGCCGGAAATATCCCACCGCCGGCGACACAAGGCTGCCGGCGGTGGGAGATTTCCGGCCACTTTAGCCGGCGGTGAATAGTGTATTATTGATCTAATCATTTTTTTACACTCAATTAATGGGCTATGTTCAATTTAACAACAACATTTCATCAATTAAGAGATTAATTAAGGAAATTAAATTTAAACTATTATTTAATCAAGTACTAAATCATAAATTAATCATTTAAATATATATAATATGACAATTAAACATGTAATGATAGGTAAAATAAAATTCTCACCTCACTAATTGTTGAACACCTCTTTTGCAGTCTGTTTCCAGCCAACCTTTTCTGGCTTCACTTCGATTCTAGAATAATTCACGTAATGAAGTTTAAATTGTTAATTATCATGTACTAAACCTTAATTTATTGAAGAATTGCAGCTTACAAAATAAATTATTACCTCACTAATTCTTAAATGCCTCCTTTTGCAGTCAATTTCCAACCAAACTAGTCTTGCTTCACTTCTATTCCGAACGAACCTTTTCTCCTTCACTTATCTTACACACACTTTCAAAATAATTACATGCGAATGTTTTTTTTTTTCCCTCTGATGGATAATTGAAATTTTTTACGTGTTTATGTAGTGTTTATGTATAGTATATATAGTGGAGATTGTTCAATAGCATAGGATACCTTCTTCGAATATTAATTCAAATACAGTTTCTACTTTAATAGAGAGCATGCATGACAATTTTCATGCATGTGTCGAGTCGAGGGCCCGGACTTGAGTCGAGTACGGACGCATGCATGCATAGTAAATTCATATTAAAGTAAAAGCAAGAAAAAATGATAATATCTTACCGACAAATAACCTAAGTGGACCCCAATTTTATATTTTTTTAACAAAAGGGGCATTTTTAACATATCTATTAAAAAAGGGGTAGATTCAACATCTACAATTAAAAAAGGGGCAATTATAATTATTAAGACATTTTTTTAAATATCAATTCTTAGTTATAAATGTTATATATCATGGTGTTTATAATTTTTTTATAATAAATACACTAATGAAAATAAAAATAAAAAAAACTCGGGACATAGTTGTAATACCATCATTAGGATAAATGATTTCATTTGGAACTAAAAATAGTTTTATAATGGTCAGCTCCTTATTTCAAAATAAAGTTTGCCAGGAAACAAGTTAAATCGACTGTTTAATTTACACCCATGCATCTGGTATTCAAGGTGTGTAACAGTGTAAGTGCCCAAGTTTATTAGGTATATTAAGTTCTTTTGTAGTATACCTAAGCATACTTCAGTTCATGGGGTATTTGTAAATTGATGCATCGTTTTACACCAAAAATAATTCTGACTTTCGGTCGGTATGCCCACACTGCTCAGACAGTGGCAAGTAAAATCGTCTCCCAAAGGACTGGCGAGTTTTCCTCCGAATTTCCAACTGCAAAATTGAGATTTTTTATTAATCTAATGACAGGAATAAATACGAAAATTAAAACGAACAAAAATGCAAAAGACAGCTTGAGATTTGGTTTTATCCAATAAAGAAATGATTCCGGCATAATAATTCCACTCTAGCTTAATTATTATAATCCTTGATGCAAAAATAACATTAATTACATGCAAACAAATCGGTTATGATTACCGAAGATGTTTCTGACGTAATCTTATTTCTCCTTAATTTCTCTATAATTAGGAAGACGCTTCACCAATTATTTCCCTAATCGACTGACAACCGTAAGAGAAGCTCTATAGATTTAATGAGTCGACAACATTAATAACTAGAGAAACCCGATTCAAAACCAACAAACTCTGACGCAGGATTATCGAATTAAGACTATTATTCCCTTGACTTTAAACAAGTCAATTTACCACTAATTAAATCTAATCACGATTACGTATGACAGATTTAATTGGCTATAAATTAACTCTATTCAACTAAGCATTGTACACTACTTAGAAAAATAAATCAATTAATAAAAATAAATACGGAGAATAATAGATGCTTGCACAAAATTAAAGTATGAACACAAATTAGATCTCACAAAATAATTTAAGTCAGAGCTTCCTTATATTTGCCGGAATAAGAGAATTAGCTAGAATACATAATTAAATAGCAACCGAAAATTAAACGAATGATGATAAAATTGACGTGAATGATGAATAAAATAAGAACTTCAATTTGCTTCTCAAAAGTTGCAGCCGCTGTGTGTCCTTGCGTGAGGTTCCAAAGATGATGATAGGTTTTCAGCAATATATATATATATATATATATATATATATAGAGAGAGAGAGAGAGAGAGAGAGTTTGGTTCATATGTTAATAAATTCTGGCGTGTTAAATAGGAATGAATCTGAACCATTGATCTTAATCAAATTTATGGTTGTCATTAATTTAAGCATGATTTCAAATGCAATAAGCAAAATTTTATTTAAGCATGAATTGGTACATTTAAAAGCACAATTATATAATAAACATAATTTTATGCACATTTAAGCATAGTTTTGTATACCTTTAAGCATTTTTAACATTTTAACACGCCATGATTTATTAATACACGAACTGTTCCCTATATATATATATATATATATACTAGAAGATTTCCTCATAATAAGGAAATAAATCTAGAGTCCTAATTTAACTAGGAAAGTATTAAATAATATCTTATCTAATAATATTCAAAAGTATATTAACTAAATAAAAACACTAAAAGTCTATTAAACCCGTCAGGAATTAATTAGAAGCTTTTCAATTCTTCAAAATCCCGAAATTAATATTTTTCTTGGCACCAACAGGGCTCCACAGGCGGTAAGGGCACACCGCCTGTACTTCCAGCCTTTTCTGTCTTTCTTCTTCAGTTCCAACTTTGAAAACATCTCCTCAACTGGCTCCAAAATCACCAAAAATCCTCTTTCTCCTACAAAAGCACATTATTTCACAATTAATCCAAATCAAGGTGAATTCACTCAAAATAACACCAAAATTTGCCAATATATCCAAGAAATAATGAGATAAATTTGCCAATCATAAATCTATATAAACTTTATTAGATGCATATTTTTGTACTTTGCCCCGATTTTCAAGGTTTGTTTAGGTTCAAATAAGTTAGAAAATATTCGTAATATTTTGATAAATTAAGCTTGGAGCAAACAGTTATTGATAGAGTACAAAATCTGGGATTTGGGCTAACCAAACTTTAATAAAACTGATTGCTACTTCAAAAATGATTCGTATAAATGGAGAAAAATATATTAAAAAATAATTAATGTATATAATCACCAATTCTATTTAAAGAATACATTGATCACATAAAAACTTAGGATTAATTTCTTGCACTATTTATGTGATGGAAAGAAGCTGAATAAAGAAAACGCGATGACATCGCTATTTCCTTTATTTTTCTACATATGTTGGAGAAAATAAGGTGATGTATATCTTTTTCTCTATCCTTAAATAATAAATTAATTTTTATACATTCTTTCCGCGAAGATGGTAAAGGTAGTCATCTATGTCAAAATCCTTTGTAACAAATATTCTACACCTTTCATGTATTATATTCTCATAAAAAAAATTGAAATATCCCGACTGGCTTCAACTTGAGATTTTTAGTTTATATATATTGAGACAACGTCTGTTGCACGTTCAACAAACCTTTTTCTTTTCAGCATAAAAGTCATTGCGCATGAAATTGATAAAGTACATAACGAATTAAAGAATTTAAAAAAAGAGCTCTCTAAGTTGTATGTATGATCTCTCATTTGGAGTATGTAATTCCTAAAAAAAAAAAGAAAAAAAAAAAGAGTTCTGTAAGAGCTATTCATGAAGGATTAAAAAAGAGCTAGAGATGATATTTAAGATAATGATATAAGAAAGAAAGATAAGGGCAAAAGGAGAATGAAATAAAAAAGAAAAGGCAAAGGAAAGAGATATCTAAGTATGTGTGACCTCTCAATTATTTGGAGTATGTAATTCTTACAACAAAAAAGAAGTTATATTTGAATGCTAGCATTATTTCTAAAAGTTGTAATCCATATTATAGAAATGTCCTGTACGGTTTAATTTGATTTGCTTATATTATATCCTCATTTTATACGTATTTAATTTTAAAGGCAATGCTATAATATATTATATGATATTATAATAATTATCTTAGTTAATTTTATTGTAATAAATATATCATTCAATCATTAAGACTGATTTGTTCACGGCATGAAAAGTGCCATATATATATTACTTTATTTCCTATCTGTCCCAACAAATTCAGTATCTCAATCATGTCTTAAATCATACTCACTTTGTCATATATTTGTTGACGCGATTCTTTTCGGTGTGAAAATTAAGGAGCATTTGTGTAGTGTTGTAAGTGTAGTTGATTAATAGTATTATTTTAGTCAATATATATTTAATAATTAAATGAATTACTTTTAGTAACAAGAAAACGCCTAATTATATGGATTATTAATGAATTTCTTGTATTACAATGCCTAATTGTACTATAAAAAGAATACGTGTTAAGAAATGTGGGACGGCCTAAAAAGAAATACGCATCAAGAAAAATGGGACGGAGGGAGTAATTTATAGTAGTTTTATACATTTTTTTTTCAATGATTTTATGAGCATGAAATTTAACATAGTGTGATGATGTGTAAAGTAAGTGTGTTGGGTCCCTTTTGGAAAAGTAGATTAGCTATTCTAATTTAAAGTGATTATAGACTAATAATTATATAGATTCAATTAAATATATTAAATTAATACATTTAAATAAAGTAATAAGTTATATATGTATCTTAAGGGTAAAAGATAATTTTTATTGTGGGCATACATCCCAAGATTGAAAGGTTCAACATATAGTGCAAAAATATCATGGAGTATTTAGTAACGTTTCATCACAAAAAAGAAATATTGAGATGAGATAAATTTGCAAGATTCTTTTCAACAAGTTAGAGAGATTAGTCATAGATAATGGTTGACCCAAGTTGATTGGCTTTTGATTCTTGAGATCATATTTTTGTCGGTAGGTGGGGCCCTTGCCCAATTTTCACGTCTCTACCTCGTCATTATTTATTCGGATAAAACAACTTTCTTCTCTTCTTTTTTTTGTTTGAGATTTTGGGGCACTACTGTTCTTTGTCTCTCTCTTTACCCCTCCCCTTTTCCACCTTATTTCTTCAACTATTTTATTTATACTAGCAGGGATAACGTGCGTTGCACGTTGATCCACTTTTTAATCCAAGAAGAATATATTAAATTTATTTTTAAGCTTAATATTTTTTTAATGGTTTATGGCTACGTATATATGTTATAAAAAAATCGATGATGATGTTTATATTTGGATATCTAATTGTTTCAAAAATAAAAAAGTAAAGAAAGAAAGTGACAATTTATGTTTATTTTAACAATCTTATTTTGTGTGGCCTCTTGTTATGAGGCTCGGTCATTTAGGATCAATGAGGAAATGTGGGTCATTTTTTTTTTACTTTAATAATAAAATAGAAAAAAAAATGCAAAAGGGATAATGACAAAAGAATAGTATATCAAATTTTAATTTACAATGATTCCATGATCAATTTAGCACAACGTAAATAACGCAAAATAATCTATCCGGTGAAGTGTCTGAGCTTCATAACTTGACAAATCTTCAAGTTCTTGATATGGAAAACAACAATCTTGGACCTAATTTTCATACTCTTCAAGTTCACCGATTCATTTCTTGCATCTATCTTGTCCATCTTTTGGATTCCAATGGCTGTAATATTTATATTCTCTCGATCATCAATTGTCACAAATCTTTTTGCAGTGATAAAATGTATCGTGGTCGATGCCTATGCGCTCAAAATTCTATATATAGTATGTAGAATTAATTCTCCCTAAAATATAATTTGTGAAGTTCAAGATCTATTTTAAATAGCATTTCGTTCTCAATAATTATATCTCGTACTACATCCATAACTACATATAGAAAAAAAATCAAATGTTAGTCTAATTATTATAGGGCGAGCGCATTCATATATGTCAGACTAATGATCAAGCATAAAATTAAATTTCCTTAATGACGTTAAATTTGATGCATACATATAAAATATAAACTTACCTCGTTAATTGATAGAATATATATATAGAGTTTGGTTCATATAGATTTAAGTCCTAGTGTGAGAAGTGCGAATTATGCTTAAAACTATACAAAATCATGCTTACTATGCTTATAAGCACAGAATGCACCATAAGCATGATTCTGTATAGCTGTAAGCATGATTTTGTATAGTTTTAAGCATAATTCGCGCTTCTCACACTAAGATTTATTTGCATGTGAACCTTTCCCTATATATATATATATATATATATATATATATATATATATATATATATATATATATATATATATATATATATATATATATATCCACATGACATCGGACATATAATGCTGCAACTCTGTTGAATATTGTAACCCCAGACATTGCATTCACTTTCCATAACGTTCATAATTATCCTATACTTGAAATTGGTGTAGTTATAGTCTAGTCAATGTATAGATGTATATTGTAAAAAAAAATTATGATGTTTAATTTTGCTTATGACTTTGGTATTTTCTCAATGACATGATTGTTGCACTTGTTGTATCTTGTATCTCTTCCTTTAATAGGCCGGATTTGCTGCAATTTTTACATGCATCATACCACAGTGATGATTTATTTTCTATCTTTCTCACAATTCCTCTAAATACTGTAATAAGCAACTATCCGAAATAAGACAAAAGTAACAAAATGTTAGATTAATTTCAATAAAATATTATACATGCAAAATGATTATACGTGCAACGCACGTAATCTCTGCTGGTAATAATAGAAATACTTAATATTTTTATATATATGACTTTATAAAAATATATCGCATATCAATACTAAGTATTAAATAAGTTTAGATACAAAACGATTTTTATCTAATATTAAAATAAATATAGAACCCGTGTTATAGACTAAAGTAATAATATGACTTTTTTAGAATGTTATAGATGTATCAGATCTGCAAGAATACACACTTCTATAATAATTAATTTCTTTTGAATAACTCTCTATATTTTTAATAAATATATAATATATACGGAGTACAATATTAAAAATCACCTTCAAATTAAATACATGATAGGCAAAAAAAAAATTGTAAAATAAGACTCTTTTATATATATATTAGTATGACAATAAAAAAATATTTATATATAAATATATTAGTATGGAAATCAAAATAAGATTACCAAATTTTTCTTTTAAGTTGAATACACACATGCACATCTTAATAAGACGGCTCCTTGTATTTATAACTCGGTCCACACGGTTTACGGGTTTACGATTGGATCCAAACAATTTATATACACTACCACAAATTTCTACATAGGTAGTGCACCATAGATAACGGTTTTTAAATAAAACCGTTATGTATGTGTGTGTCTTTAGTATACATAACGGTTTTTTTTTTTTTTTTATTTTAAAAAAAAAGCTTCTTCCACCGAATAAAGTGAAAAACTATGACTTTACTTATCAAGGCATAATTGTGACATTTATTCCATTTTGCATGAAGTTAAGAAACGAGGGAAAGTTAACAATATAACAGAACATGAATTAAATTAAATAAAGGAACCCTTAAAATAGACTACAAAACTCTAGAAGAGACGAAATATGACTAAAATAGTTTATATTTAAAGATCGCTTATAGGCTAAGATTGTTATAGTTACCATATGGGTCCTTTAAAGTTTTATATATACTGTATTTACAAGTAACTTTTTTATAAAAATACTTGCATATACTACAGTTTTATTAAATTTTTTAGCTCAAATCGTGTGAACAATTCCATTTTGAAAATGAAGTGTTCGGGATTTTTCACAAGAATAAAACACAAATTGCAATATTTGCATTATGGTGAAATGTATGTATTTCTAACTAACATTAAATATTTCAAGGTAAAATAGGTGTAGATACCGAAATTTTGAGGGAAAAGAAAAAAATAATACTTTTTTAATTTTATATATTTGATTTGGAATCTTATAAAATCCAAATTAAATCATGTATTTATTAATAAAGATATTGGAGATTTCTTTGGCAACAAGTCAAATCTTTTCTTGATATATATCCATAATTGAGAGCCAATAAAATTGTGACACATCATCATCAAAACTCACCATAGAGCCCAAAAGCTCATCAAGCCTACTCCTTCTACACCTATAAATAAGCTCTCCATTCACTTCAAAAATCACATCAGAAAATATATTAGAGAGCTCAAAAGAGAAGAATACAAATTCTCTACGAATTCTCTATTATTTTCGAATATATTGGAGAACCTCAAACGAGAAGAATACAAATTCTCTACGAATTCTCCACAATATTCAAGGTGTCCTTCAAAGGTGTTCTTCGTATAAAATATCGCGTTCTTCACCGAAGTCGTCTCAAATCCGCGTTCTTCACCGAAGTCGTCTCAAGTCCGCGTTCTTCGTCAGAATCGTCTCAAATATGCGTTTCTCGCTGAAGTCTTCTTAAATCGACATTTGATCTGGAAACTGTAGGAAAAGTAGAACTTGCCGGGCGTATAATACAATCGAAGATTACAAGTGAAATAAGAAAAAACTACGAACAAAGTGAAATTTGAAGTCGAGTCGAGGAAACCCTCTTTCCGCAAGACGAATTACGCCCCGAGTGCTCGCGGATTTGGCGCTTCGTCCCCAAAGATAAAACGACTTCTCGTCTTCTTAGTAGCAGCACCACAAACTAAGAAGCTCCGGCGAACTGGAAATAAAAGGCGAAGGAACTGAGCTCAAAAACTGAATGATGTAGAAGAGATATGTCCTAGAATGGCCTGCAGAGCCTTCTATTTATAGGCTGTTCATTCAGGAGGGACATCAATGCCATAAAGGCATTAACAGCCACTAAGGTAGTGGGTTAGTGGTGGAGTGGAAGAGGCTGACTGTTCAGCTGAAGAGACACTTTCCAGAGTCTTCTTCCGGATGGGCCACGAATTGGGCTGGACGGGTAGGCCTCATCTCATTAGAATTGGGCTAGGCAATTGGGCTTCCACATGGCCCAAAATACTATATATTTTGTGGTCCAAAAAATATAGTACACAAGACCCCAAGCCCAAGCCCAAGCCAAAGGCCCAAAGGACCACCCAAAGGACCAATTGCCAAGATCCAAGATCCAAGTCCACGGCCACGAAACCCGAGCCCGAGCCCGAGCCGGAGCCGGAGCCGTCCGTGCACGGACGGCGGGGCCGGATCGAGTGTGTGCTCACGCGAGAGCCCAACCACACACTTATCCACTTACTTGGCCCACTTGTTATTGAGCCCACATGTTTAAACACTTTTAAACAGCACACCACATTAATATTTAATCAATGTGGTATAACTTACACTTCATTAACTAATGAAGTAACTCTCCACCAAACTTTGAACATTTATATCTCACTCACCGGAAATCGGTTTTGAGCCTATAAATATACCACGCTCATCTACTCCGCGAGTAGAACAATAATCTAATATTTAATTTATGTAATAAATTAAATATTTGTTATTATTTATTTGGTCAAAAACCAAATTTCCAACAATCCCCCACATGAGTGAGATAGCCATATGCAAATGTATGCAAATGCAAGAGCTCAGTCCTCACGAGGTATAAAAGTATTAGGATAGGTAGTTTGTGGCTTTGAACCTTCCATAGTCAACACCATCGAGTACACAGGCGGCATAGTAGCGCAATGCTTTGAACTATCCCTCCATGGCGTGCACCGAGACAACGATGTTAACGCTTATACACCTCAACCTCATCCGTTCTCACGTTTTGTGTCCATTTCGGCCTTGAACACCCCTTTGGATTCATAAGTGTATCTAACGAAGCGGCCTCACTTCACACTTACATAGGTGATTCTTTACCGAGTATCTTGCCATACTCAACCTCCTCGAAGTATTTAGGAATCATTAAAAGTCATAGACTTAACCTCACCACTAGGCAAGCTTTCAGCACTCAAACGCTTTCTAAGGAATAGATAAATGTGAGTGTTTTCACACGAACTTTCATAGCTTAGTTTTCCCTTTGAACCAAGTTCTTGGGATTTCCAATCATCATGGTTGGGTTACCACTATGATAGTTCTTAATTTGTGGATTTTACTCCCATTCCTTCTAGCAACTTATTCATTTGATCACGGTTTAACCCTTTGGTTAGTGGATCCGCTAGATTATCCAACGACTTTACATAGTCGACTGAGATAATCCCAGTTGTGATCAAATGTCTCACGGTATTATGTCGTCGATGAATATGTCGAGACTTACCATTATACAAACCACTTTTTGCCCTACCAATAGCCGCTTGGCTATCACAGTGAATCATCACCGGAGGCAATGGTTTCTTCCAACATGGTATGTCCTCAAGAAAGTTTCTTAGCCATTCGGCTTGTTCACCAGCTATATCTAAAGCTATGAATTCGGACTCCATGGTGGATCGGGCTATACACGTCTGTTTTGTGGATCTCCACGTAACAACTCCACCCCCAATAGTAAACACATACCCACTTGTAGAAAGTGAATCTTTCGTGTCCGAAATCCAATTCGCATCACAGTACCCTTCAAGTACCGGGGGGTATCTCAAAAAATGTAGCCCATGACTTTGAGTATACTTCAAGTATCTCAAAACTCGTACAAGAGCTCTCCAATGCTCTTTGCTTGGATTGCTCGTGTAACGACTCAATTTGTTAACGGCACATGCTATGTCGGGTCTAGTGCAATTTGTAAGATACATTAAACACCCTATGACACGAGCATAGTCTTCTTGAGCAACCGACTCACCTCGATTCTTGCTCAAATGAACATTAAGTTCAATAGGAGTTTTAGCGGGCACGCTATCAAAAGCGTTAAACTTCTTGAGCACTTTCTCAACATAGTGAGATTGTGACAAGACAATCCCATCGGATTTCCTTAGTATTTTCATACCAAGAATAACATCCGCTAAACCCAAGTCTTTCATGTCAAAGTTCCTCTTTAACATGCTTTTCGTTTCGTTAATTACACGGATATTGCTACCCATAATTAACATGTCATCTACATAAAGACACACAATAACATATCCGTTATTTGTGTTCTTAATGTAAACACATTTGTCACATTCGTTTATTTTAAAACCATTTGATAGCATCACACTATCAAATTTCAAGTGCCATTGAAGTGGCGCTTGCTTCAATCCATAAAGGGACTTAACCAGTTTGCAAACCTTCTTCTCTTTACCAGGTTCTACAAATCCTTCTGGTTGTTCCATATAGATTTCCTCCTCTAAATCTCCATAGAGGAAAGCAGTTTTCACATCCATTTGATGTATCTCGAGATTGTGCAATGCAGCAATTGCGAGAAGCACCCGAATGGATGTAATCCTTGTTACAGGAGCATAGGTATCGAAATAATCGTACCCTTCTTTCTGCTTAAACCCTTTGACAACCAAACGGGCCTTGTACTTGTCAATTGATCCATCGGCTTTGTATTTCCTTTTAAGGATCCATTTGCACCCCAAGGGTTTACACCCTTCGGGCAAATCAACCAACACCCAAGTGTGGTTTTGCCTAATGGACTCAATTTCACTTTGTACCGCTTCTCTCCAAAGCGGACTGTCCGATCTAGAAAAAGCTTCTTTGATCGTCGTAGGTTCTTGATCCAACATGAACACTACATAATCCGGACCAAATTGCTTTGGTTTCCGAACTCTACTACCACGTCTCAGTTCACTATCTTCCGGATTAGACCTTTGTCATTTGCGTGACTTAGGTTCTTCATCCTCGAATTTAGAACTCGTGGCTTCACCTTCAATTCTATTGCTAGAATTGGTTTCTACATTACCCTTGTCTTTACAAGGATATATGTGTTCAAAGAATATTGCATTCCTTGACTCGATCGTTGTACCCACAGTCATGTCGGGTACTTCCGACTTGTGGATAACAAAGCGATAGGCGCTGCTGTTATGTGCATACCCAATAAAGATACAATCAACCGTTTTAGGGCCAATTGTAACTTGTTTAGGTAGAGGCACTTCAACCTTCGCCAAACACCCCCACACTTTAAGGTATTTGTACGACGGTTTCCAACCTTTCCATAACTCATAAGGAGTAACATCTTTACCTTTGAGTGGAATCTTGTTTAATATATAGTTGGCTGTCAAGACAGCTTCCCCCCACATATTTTGGGGCAACCCTGAACTAATCAACAAAGCATTCATCATCTCCTTAAGAGTTCGATTTTTACGTTCAGCAACGCCATTTGATTGAGGTGAGTATGGAGCCGTCGTTTGATGAATTATACCACTTTTATTGCATAATTCCTCAAACGGAGCGACATATTCGCCACCTCTGTCACTTCGAACACTCTTAATTCGACTACTTAGTTGATTTTCGGCTTCATTCTTGAAGTGTTTGAACGCTTCAATAGCCTCATCTTTACCTCTTAAAAGATAAAGATAACAATATCTCGTGCAATCATCGATGAACGTGATAAAGTACTTCTTACCACCACGAGTTTGCACATACTTTAAATCACACACATCGGTGTGAATTAAATCAAGGGGTTTCGTGCTCCGCTCAACCGAATGAAACGGTGGTTTTGTCATTTTTGCCTCAACACAAACTTCACATTTGTTTTGAGTGTTAACTTCATTTAACTTTAGTAAATCTAAATTTACTAATCGTTTTATAGCATTTTGTTGGGAACCCTGTTTAGTTTAATTTTGATGATGTTATTAGAAACCACACTTAGTTATAGGACTTAGTTATAGGTTTGATAGGAACAGACTGATCTCCATGTAAAGATCAAGGTTGGTAGTGCAACCTTGTACCTAGTTAGATCAATCTGTCAACCTGCTCGTGTAACCTGCATAGTCCAACCTGCATAGGCCAACCTGCGGATGCCAACCTGCATGCTGAGGAACCTGTATGCTGAGCAACCTGCATATTGGCGAACCTGCATGCTGAGGCCAACCTGCATGCTGAGCAACCTGCATGCTGAGGAACCTGCTTAGGCCAACCTCCTGAGTGCAACCTGCATGTTGTGCAACCTGCATGTTGTGGAACCTGCATGCTGAGGAACCTGCTTAGGCCAACCTTCTGAGGAACCTGCTGAAGCCAATATGCTTAGTCAAGCTGCTGTGAGTCAAGCTGCTATTAGTCAACAGCTTCTCAAGATGAAGATTCTAATACAAAGATCAAGCTTGAAGACCACAGAAAACAAAGACAGCTTGAGGTACAAAAGGTCGACCTTCCCAGTCTGACCTAAGCTGTGCCTTGCCAACCTTGATGGTTCAAGCTGTATAGAAAACCTCAACGGCTAGAAGTCCAGTCAGCAGTACGGTTCTGACACCTCTGCAACTCCAACAGCTCTAATTCAAATTGGAGTCATATAAATACTTCAAGCCATCCCAGAATCGAGAGGTGGGAAAAGAAGGGAAAATAGACGGGGAAGAGAGAAAAATAGAGAGAGGAAACCAGAGCTTCAAAGCTAAATCTATCCAGAAATCTTTACGCTTCAAAGCCAAACTCAACACTCGAATCCAAGCCATTTCCCAAGTGTTGAGACCTTCAAGATTTCTGAGTCTGGAACCTCACAGAACACTCTTCACAAGCTTACTACACATTCGTTCAAGTAAAGAAGAATCTGTTAGTTTAGCTGCAAGGTTGTATGTATGTTTGTATGAAAGGTTGTAAGGGTCACGACCCATAACTCGTGCTCGGCCTAAGTCTAAAGATTGACGAAGGTTGAGGCTGGTACTCAGCCAGTATAAATAAGAGAGAAGTAAGGAATTTCAGATACGACGGTATCTGACGTGGATGTAGGGACGTTTCCCGAACCACGCTAAATCGACTGTCTCGATCTCTCTCTCTCTATCTTTTATTTACAGTCGACCTTACAATGTTCAACTAACCTTCATTACATTGCACTTCATTGATATAATCAACCTGCACAAAGCAAGAATTTTCTAAGAGATAGCCAACCTGTCCACCAAACTTCCGCACACAGTTCGGTTTAGCAAGCTCACCAGTTTACTGACTGAGCTGGATAAACCGAGCTGCACTGATAAGCTGAGCTGACAACTCAGTAAGATCGACTTTGTTTTTAAAGTCAAAACTGTTGGCGAATTGGTGTATTCCCCCCCCCCCCATACACCAATATCTATTTATCGGGACCTACAAGTGGTATCAGAGCGGTGGTTCTTTTGACCATCGTATCTGTTTACTAAAAGTTCTTTTCAAAACTTTTGGTCAAATTGAACTGATCTAGGAAAATTCTTTTTGTAACCTTCATATCAACCTGTCATCATGGAAACTGCACTTGTTCGCAATTGCGAAGATTTTTCTATACAGGGATATGAAGATTGGAGCTTCAGGATTCGCATGTGCCTGCAAGCTCGTCACATTCGCATGTGGGATATCATCGAAAATGGATCCTCTCTTATCTACGGAGGAAAGGTTCAGATTGAAGGAGAATCTCCAAGCGAGGCCACGTTCAAACAAGTGGTCAAGAGTCCTCGTAAGTACACTGCCGAGGAAAGATTAGAAGCCAGCCTGGACAATTATGCGAAAGCGCTCATCTCAAGCACAGTCAAAGGAGTTCACCTTGCCAAGATCAGAAATCTGCAAACTGCAAAAGAAATGTGGGATACTCTAAAGTCTCTCAGCATAGGATCTGAAGAGTCGCAAGAGAACAAGCTCTCCATGGCCTGCAACAATTTCAATGAATTCAAGATGTTGTCTGGAGAGACTGTGGAGCAGATGAGAGATCGCTTCATGAAGATCACTCTCGAGATCGCTGCTATCAAAAAGGACAAATTCACTCAGCGAGAGTTGAATCTCAAGGTCATTCGTGCCCTCCCAGCAAGTTGGCATGTGTATGTTGCCCTCCATCCCAACCGACCTGACTTCAATAAGCTCACAACCGAAGAGCTTTTTGACATTTTGATGGGGAATGAGTACGAGATCATTCGTATTCATGGATCAGCTCCAGCTTGCTCTAACAAAGGAAGTAAAGCTAAAAAGAAATGGTATCAAGAGGAAGAAAAAAAATGCTGCATTTCGAGCTGATCTGGCCAAAGATGTTCCTCCCAACTTATCTAAAGAGTTCACTAGGAAGGACGAACTGCTGCAAGATCTCGCGATGATGACAAGAAAGCATGAGAGGTTGGAATCTCGAATGCTCAAGTATAAGCAGTTCTATCGCGAGAACAAGCACAGAGTCGGTAAACACAACCTCGACCACTCTGATTAGCAGAGCACTGGTAAATCCCTCGAATTTCAATTCTACTAACTTTTGGGGTACTTGTTGTGATTATGGCAGGTCAGGTCACTACAAGTCAAACAGACCAGATCTGATCAAAGCCGACTGAAACAAGCTTATTGTCAAGCTAGAAACACCAGCACTAGTCACCCAAGCTGGCTACTAAGATCGGTGGTACCAGTGTGATTCATATGAGCAGTCTCTCTTTCGAGATTTCTTCCAAAGCTGCTCATCAAGGTCAAAAGTATCAGAGAATCCAAGCTGCTGAGGAGCCATCTTATCATGCAGATTGCTATCAACCTGCTCCTCAACCTCTCAAGGGAGCTTGACCTCCCACTTAGCATCCGATCTCAACAAAATGCTAAGCCTATCTAAATTAAAGACTTTCAATTGCGAAGTAAATTCTGGAGTATTTCTATGGAAACTCTCTATTGATCAACAAGCAGATCACAATACAAGTGGTATCACAATGTAAGGTAAGAAGA
Source organism: Mentha longifolia (assembly GCA_001642375.2). Taxonomy (NCBI): domain Eukaryota; kingdom Viridiplantae; phylum Streptophyta; class Magnoliopsida; order Lamiales; family Lamiaceae; genus Mentha; species Mentha longifolia. The sequence goes on along the minus strand of CM038117.1, from coordinate 31,036,026 downwards.
CACAGGTTACAGGAAGAGCTAAGAAGGCACAGGTTGCTCAACCTCCCCAACCTGTGATGCCAACTGCAGCTGCTCAACCTGTATCAGCTGCCGAACCTGCTACTGCCAAGCAGCTGTCTGCTCAAGAGAAAGCTTCAGCTGAATCCAACCTCATCCGGCTCATGGCAGAAGCTGGATACACTGCTGAAGACTGCGCGGATGAAGGCAAACAAAAGCTGTTTTTGGCTGAGCTGAAGAGACAAAGGGCAAAAGACAAAGCTCGCGTCGCAAGCTTCAGAGGCCTTGAAAGCTGCAAGGAACAAGTGGTACAAAAGGCAAACATGATCTTCCGGAGGAGCTCACTGTTGGGAACCCAAAGGATGGTGCATCGAATCGATGATCGTGGTGAACAAGATAATGGAAAGGCTGTCTCAAGATGCAGATCGAGAGCAACAGATCAGCTAAGCTTATTTCTAGAGTTGACCTGATCAGTCTGCTCAGTCAATCAAGCTGATCTCATAACCAAGCTAGCCTCCTAGTCAAGCTGATCAACCTTGACACATTTTAAGGGGGAATGATCACTGATTTGCCAGCCCAGCCGATATATCCGTAAAACACCAGATCAACAATTAAGGGGGAAACAGAGAATGCAATGATCTTTCCAAGCAAGTCAAGCTCAAGGAAAAGAACTCTTCTTTTCGCCAGAAAGCACAGACCCTTATTGATAATGTCGAAAAGGGGGAAAGATGTAGAACGATCATGGAAAGATGTAGAAAAAGGGGGAAAGATGCAGGATAGATGCACTAGTGGTATCAAGATGCAGGAAGAGCATAAAGCACAGAAAGCAAGTTCATCTTGCTGAACTTTTAGTTCATTGATCTTATATTCTTATCTTTAGGAACTATTTGTAAAGTGTTGGTTTCGACATCATCAAAAAGGGGGAAATTGTTGGGAACCCTGTTTAGTTTAGTTTTGATGATGTTATTAGAAACCACACTTAGTTATAGGACTTAGTTATAGGTTTGATAGGAACAGACTGATCTCCATGTAAAGATCAAGGTTGGTAGTGCAACCTTGTACCTAGTTAGATCAATCTGTCAACCTGCTCGTGTAACCTGCATAGTCCAACCTGCATAGGCCAACCTGCGGATGCCAACCTGCATGCTGAGGAACCTGTATGCTGAGCAACCTGCATATTGGCGAACCTGCATGCTGAGGCCAACCTACATGCTGAGGAACCTGCATGCTGAGCAACCTGCATGCTGAGGAACCTGCTTAGGCCAACCTCCTGAGTGCAACCTGCATGTTGTGCAACCTGCATGTTGTGGAACCTGCATGCTGAGGAACCTGCTTAGGCCAACCTTCTGAGGAACCTGCTGAAGCCAATATGCTTAGTCAAGCTGCTGTGAGTCAAGCTGCTATTAGTCAACAGCTTCTCAAGATGAAGATTCTAATACAAAGATCAAGCTTGAAGACCACAGAAAACAAAGACAGCTTGAGGTACAAAAGGTCGACCTTCCCAGTCTGACCTAAGCTGTGCCTTGCCAACCTTGATGGTTCAAGCTGTATAGAAAACCTCAACGGCTAGAAGTCCAGTCAGCAGTACGGTTCTGACACCTCTGCAACTCCAACGGCTCTAATTCAAATTGGAGTCATATAAATACTTCAAGCCATCCCAGAATCGAGAGGTGGGAAAAGAAGGGAAAATAGACGGGGAAGAGAGAAAAATAGAGAGAGGAAACCAGAGCTTCAAAGCTAAATCTATCCAGAAATCTTTACGCTTCAAAGCCAAACTCAACACTCGAATCCAAGCCATTTCCCAAGTGTTGAGACCTTCAAGATTTCTGAGTCTGGAACCTCACAGAACACTCTTCACAAGCTTACTACACATTCGTTCAAGTAAAGAAGAATCTGTTAGTTTAGCTGCAAGGTTGTATGTATGTTTGTATGAAAGGTTGTAAGGGTCACGACCCATAACTCGTGCTCGGCCTAAGTCTAAAGATTGACGAAGGTTGAGGCTGGTACTCAGCCAGTATAAATAAGAGAGAAGTAAGGAATTTCAGATACGACGGTATCTGACGTGGATGTAGGGACGTTTCCCGAACCACGCTAAATCGACTGTCTCGATCTCTCTCTCTCTATCTTTTATTTACAGTCGACCTTACAATGTTCAACTAACCTTCATTACATTGCACTTCATTGATATAATCAACCTGCACAAAGCAAGAATTTTCTAAGAGATAGCCAACCTGTCCACCAAACTTCCGCACACAGTTCGGTTTAGCAAGCTCACCAGTTTACTGACTGAGCTGGATAAACCGAGCTGCACTGATAAGCTGAGCTGACAACTCAGTAAGATCGACTTTGTTTTTAAAGTCAAAACTGTTGGCGAATTGGTGTATTCCCCCCCCCCATACACCAATATCTATTTATCGGGACCTACACATTTAGATTAACATGTCCTAATCTACAATGCCATAAATTAGAGCACTCAACAATGTAAGAGGAAGTAGTAGCATTTTCATTACTCTCAATAGATTTTGGTACATGGCGTATAGCCAATACATTCAACCTAAAGAGACCATCAGAGAGGTAACCCTTTCCAAGAAAAGTACCACTCTTTGACAAAATAAACTTGTCAGACTCAAAAACTAGTCTAAACCCCTTATTAACTAGAATAGAGCCCGAGACCAAGTTCTTTCGGATGTCGGGAACATGCAGCACGTTCTTCAAAGTTAGAGAATTCCCGGATGTAAGCTTTAGCACCACATCTCCAACTCCGACAACCACGGACGAAGCTTGGTTCCCCATGTTGAGCTTCCTCCCCTCAACAACTTGATAGGTAACAAACTTGTTCCTATCGGCACACACGTGCGCAGTAGCGCCAGTGTCGGTGAACCAGCCTTCCGGCTTTTCGACTTGGTTGACCTCCTCGGTGACCACAGCCGTAAAGTCTTCTTTCACCCACTCGCCATCTTTTTCGGCGACGTTGGCAGCATGTTTCTTCTTCTTCTTGTTCTTGGGCTTCTTGCAGTCCTTCGCAGTATGCCCATGCTTGCCACAATTGTAGCAATCACCATCAAACTTCTTCGATGGTCCCTTCGCCTTGCCTTTGTCTTTGGCATTTAGGCGATCACGCTTGTTGGAGGGACCGCCCTTCTCCATCAAATTCACCTTGGCATCAGACGGTGCTTTCGGTTTGTCTTGATCGCGCACATCAGACTCGATGCGTAGCTTCACAATCAAGTCTTCAAGAGTCATCTCCTTTCGCTTGTTCTTAAGGTAGCTCTTGAAGTCCTTCCAATGAGGGGGCAACTTCTCGATCAATGTTGCAACCACGAACGCGTCCGGAAGGACCATCCCCTCAGCATGGACGTCATGTACAATGAGTTGGAACTCTTGTACTTGCTCCATCATTGGTCGAGAATCGACCATCTTGTAATCCAAGTATCGTGCTACCACGAACTTCTTCGTACCCGCATCATCGCTACGGTACTTCTTGTCTAACGCCTCCCAAATTCCTTTGGAGGTGTTGACACCGGAGTACACATTGTACAAGCCATCATCCAAGGCATTTAGGATGAAATTCTTGCACAAGTAGTCTCCATTTCGCCAATTGTCGTAGAAGGCTCGAACATGGAAGTTGGCCTCCTCCGCACTTGGTACAGGTGGTTCATCTTCCGTTAGGAAGTTCGCCACCCCCAATGTTGTTAAATAAAACAACATCTTTTGTTGCCACCTTTTGAAGTCGGCTCCTCCGAACTTCGGCGGTTTCTCGGCGGGTGGCATCACCCTTGGTGCCGAGCTCGCTCCCATCAGGGAGCCACTTGGGTTAGGCCCATAGGCCGCCCCCACAGTTGAGCCCATGAAAGGTGCTCCAACAGTTCCACTAAAAGTGGAACCCACGGTGCCGCTTGAAGCAGAACCACCGCTTGACAGAAATGGGTTATTGAAAGCCCACGAACTTGAAGGCATGGTCGAACCTCCGGTGTTTGAATTCATTGCAGATGCTGTTGTAAAGCTTGGCAATGAAGTAGTCATTGTTGACGGAACAGTGGCGGACATGGTGGATGGCAATGTTGAAGCTCCAATGGACGAGTCGGTGGAAGCGGCAGCACTTGTCATCTTCGAATAGGTGATTGAACTTCAAACTCCTTGGAACGGCAAGTATTAATTCGTCTTGCGTTTGTAGGAAAAGTAGAACTTGCCGGGCGTACAATACAATCGAAGATTACAAGTGAAATAAGAAAAAACTACGAACAAAGTGAAATTTGAAGTCGAGTCGAGGAAACCCTCTTTCCGCAAGACGAATTACGCCCCGAGTGCTCGCGGATTTGGCGCTTCGTCCCCAAAGATAAAACGACTTCTCGTCTTCTTAGTAGCAGCACCACAAACTAAGAAGCTCCGGCGAACTGGAAATAAAAGGCGAAGGAACTGAGCTCAAAAACTGAATGATGTAGAAGAGATGTGTCCTAGAATGGCCTGCAGAGCCTTCTATTTATAGGCTGCTCATTCAGGAGGGACATCAATGCCATAAAGGCATTAACAGCCACTAAGGTAGTGGGTTAGTGGTGGAGTGGAAGAGGCTGACTGTTCAGCTGAAGAGACACTTTCCAGAGTCTTCTTCCGGATGGGCCACGAATTGGGCTGGACGGGTAGGCCTCATCTCATTAGAATTGGGCTAGGCAATTGGGCTTCCACATGGCCCAAAATACTATATATTTTGTGGTCCAAAAAATATAGTACACAAGACCCCAAGCCCAAGCCCAAGCCAAAGGCCCAAAGGACCACCCAAAGGACCAATTGCCAAGATCCAAGATCCAAGTCCACGGCCACGAAACCCGAGCCGGAGCCGGAGCCGTCCGTGCACGGACGGCGGGGCCGGATCGAGTGTGTGCTCACGCGAGAGCCCAACCACACACTTATCCACTTACTTGGCCCACTTGTTATTGAGCCCACATGTTTAAACACTTTTAAACAGCACACCACATTAATATTTAATCAATGTGGTATAACTTACACTTCATTAACTAATGAAGTAACTCTCCACCAAACTTTGAACATTTATATCTCACTCACCGGAAATCGGTTTTGTTGCACTTGTTGTATCTTGTATCTCTTCCTTTAATAGGCCGGATTTGCTGCAATTTTTACATGCATCATACCACAGTGATGATTTATTTTCTATCTTTCTCACAATTCCTCTAAATACTGTAATAAGCAACTATCCGAAATAAGACAAAAGTAACAAAATGTTAGATTAATTTCAATAAAATATTATACATGCAAAATGATTATACGTGCAACGCACGTAATCTCTGCTGGTAATAATAGAAATACTTAATATTTTTATATATATGACTTTATAAAAATATATCGCATATCAATACTAAGTATTAAATAAGTTTAGATACAAAACGATTTTTATCTAATATTAAAATAAATATAGAACCCGTGTTATAGACTAAAGTAATAATATGACTTTTTAGAATGTTATAGATGTATCAGATCTGCAAGAATACACACTTCTATAATAATTAATTTCTTTTGAATAACTCTCTATATTTTTAATAAATATATAATATATACGGAGTACAATATTAAAAATCACCTTCAAATTAAATACATGATAGGCAAAAAAAAAATTGTAAAATAAGACTCTTTTATATATATATTAGTATGACAATAAAAAAATATTTATATATAAATATATTAGTATGGAAATCAAAATAAGATTACCAAATTTTTTCTTTTAAGTTGAATACACACATGCACATCTTAATAAGACGGCTCCTTGTATTTATAACTCGGTCCACACGGTTTACGGGTTTACGATTGGATCCAAACAATTTATATACACTACCACAAATTTCTACATAGGTAGTGCACCATAGATAACGGTTTTTAAATAAAACCGTTATGTATGTGCGTGTCTTTAGTATACATAACGGTTTTTTTTTTTTTTTATTTTAAAAAAAAAGCTTCTTCCACCGAATAAAGTGAAAAACTATGACTTTACTTATCAAGGCATAATTGTGACATTTATTCCATTTTGCATGAAGTTAAGAAACGAGGGAAAGTTAACAATATAACAGAACATGAATTAAATTAAATAAAGGAACCCTTAAAATAGACTACAAAACTCTAGAAGAGACGAAATATGACTAAAATAGTTTATATTTAAAGATCGCTTATAGGCTAAGATTGTTATAGTTACCATATGGGTCCTTTAAAGTTTTATATATACTGTATTTACCAGTAACTTTTTTTATAAAAATACTTGCATATACTACAGTTTTATTAAATTTTTTTAGCTCAAATCGTGTGAACAATTCCATTTTGAAAATGAAGTGTTCGGGATTTTTCACAAGAATAAAACACAAATTGCAATATTTGCATTATGGTGAAATGTATGTATTTCTAACTAACATTAAATATTTCAAGGTAAAATAGGTGTAGATACCGAAATTTTGAGGGAAAAGAAAAAAATAATACTTTTTTAATTTTATATATTTGATTTGGAATCTTATAAAATCCAAATTAAATCATGTATTTATTAATAAAGATATTGGAGATTTCTTTGGCAACAAGTCAAATCTTTTCTTGATATATATCCATAATTGAGAGCCAATAAAATTGTGACACATCATCATCAAAACTCACCATAGAGCCCAAAAGCTCATCAAGCCTACTCCTTCTACACCTATAAATAAGCTCTCCATTCACTTCAAAAATCACATCAGAAAATATATTAGAGAGCTCAAAAGAGAAGAATACAAATTCTCTACGAATTCTCTATTATTTTCGAATATATTGGAGAACCTCAAACGAGAAGAATACAAATTCTCTACGAATTCTCCACAATATTCAAGGTGTCCTTCAAAGGTGTTCTTCGTATAAAATATCGCGTTCTTCACCGAAGTCGTCTCAAATCCGCGTTCTTCACCGAAGTCGTCTCAAGTCCGCGTTCTTCGTCAGAATCGTCTCAAATATGCGTTTCTCGCTGAAGTCTTCTTAAATCGACATTTGATCTGGAAACTGTAGGAAAAGTAGAACTTGCCGGGCGTATAATACAATCGAAGATTACAAGTGAAATAAGAAAAAACTACGAACAAAGTGAAATTTGAAGTCGAGTCGAGGAAACCCTCTTTCCGCAAGACGAATTACACCCCGAGTGCTCGCGGATTTGGCGCTTCGTCCCCAAAGATAAAACGACTTCTCGTCTTCTTAGTAGCAGCACCACAAACTAAGAAGCTCCGGCGAACTGGAAATAAAAGGCGAAGGAGAGCTCAAAAACTGAATGATGTAGAAGAGATATGTCCTAGAATGGCCTGCAGAGCCTTCTATTTATAGGCTGTTCATTCAGGAGGGACATCAATGCCATAAAGGCATTAACAGCCACTAAGGTAGTGGGTTAGTGGTGGAGTGGAAGAGGCTGACTGTTCAGCTGAAGAGACACTTTCCAGAGTCTTCTTCCGGATGGGCCACGAATTGGGCTGGACGGGTAGGCCTCATCTCATTAGAATTGGGCTAGGCAATTGGGCTTCCACATGGCTCAAAATACTATATATTTTGTGGTCCAAAAAATATAGTACACAAGACCCCAAGCCCAAGCCCAAGCCAAAGGCCCAAAGGACCACCCAAAGGACCAATTGCCAAGATCCAAGATCCAAGTCCACGGCCACGAAACCCGAGCCGGAGCCGGAGCCGTCCGTGCACGGACGGCGGGGCCGGATCGAGTGTGTGCTCACGCGAGAGCCCAACCACACACTTATCCACTTACTTGGCCCACTTGTTATTGAGCCCACATGTTTAAACACTTTTAAACAGCACACCACATTAATATTTAATCAATGTGGTATAACTTACACTTCATTAACTAATGAAGTAACTCTCCACCAAACTTTGAACATTTATATCTCACTCACCGGAAATCGGTTTTGAGCCTATAAATATACCACGCTCATCTACTCCGCGAGTAGAACAATAATCTAATATTTAATTTATGTAATAAATTAAATATTTGTTATTATTTATTTGGTCAAAAACCAAATTTCCAACAGAAACAAGGCCAAAGCCCTTCAGATTAACATCTCAAATACAAGCATCAAATTCAAAGAGATCAAGGAGTACCAAATTCTCCGCAAATCTCGGAATCTGCTCAAAGCCGCTCAAGAAGCAAATTAGAGAGAGAATCAGAGGAATCATAGAGATCGCAACCCGCATCACTCAAGTTCTCAAATATATATTTGTGCACATATTTTATATTTATTAAATTAAATATATAAAATTTGTGTTTACAATAGGATAATAGGATAGTATATTAAATTGATGTTATAATTTTACATTAGCACGACAATTTATGTGTATAAACATTTTACTAATTGCATTCCTCGAAAGTATATGAAGGAGTATGAATTTTAATAAATCATTCGGTATGATTAAAAAGGTGAAGTACCTAGTTTGTTAAGTTGCATCTAATTAAAAAAATTATTTCTACACATATATTTCACAGTCGGACCTTCATGGCAAAACCCTTTACTTTAGACCACTTGGTAAAATTAAAAAAAAAAATAATTAAGAAAATTAAAAGAAATACTATAACAGTAATTGAATTCGGCCGGCCCATAAAATTAATAAGGTATCTTTTGTATATTTGGGCCAGGCCGTTCAATTAATTGGATACCTTTTATGTGATTGGGCCGACCCGAACAGCCCGCAAAATATAAACCCTTCAATATTCTAATTCGGTCAGAACGATTCAGGGTTTTAGGGTCCCTCGCGTCAAAAACCTCCGCCGTGAATACATTCGCCGGTAATTCTGCGTCGGACGGAGTAGATAAAGGTCCTGGCTTCACACCGCCGCCGTCTTAGCTTCATTGTTTCCCACTGTTGAGGCCGAAGTGAACAGCTGAATACAAAGGTAGCAATCTCTGTTGTGCGTGCGTATGTAGGGCTTGGATTAGCATTAATTTCTTGTGTGTTATTCAGCATTCCCTATTTCTTCAGCATCTGATTTTTATGTGTTTCGTGTCTTTACTTTGTATGTGCTTTGTCTGAACCAATTTGGATTGCAGCAGTATTCTACCAGTGAAGACGGTGTAAAAAATGGGGGTTAAGGTGGCAAAAGTGCACAAAATTAATCCCTCAACTGCCGTAGAGCAGGTGAAGTGAAGCTTTAATACTGGCAATCTTTCTAAACTTTTGTTTGTTTGTATATTGATTGTTTGAAGTTGATTGGGATTGGCAGTCTGAAGAGGAGAAAATGAAAGTCAAGAAATACCTACGAGGGGAAGCTGCTGATTTTGGGGTAAATAGTTTTCGACATTACCACTGAAATTTGGCTGCTCTGAGATTTTGTTTAGATGTTTGATTATTATCTCTGTTATATACGCTAGGAACTGCAAGATAAGAAATTGAAGGGTCAGCTAGCTGTGAGGGAAGAATTGTATGGAAAGTCAGCTCAAGCTGCTGCTCAGGCCGAGAAGGTGACTGCTTGCTTCATATACAATTCATTCTTGTTTATGCTTGTAGTAAACAGTAAATTTTGACAAGAGATGAACTTTCTTTGGCGTTTGCATAGTGGCTTATGCCAAGTGAAGGAGGTTATCTTGAAGTTGAGGGTATAGAGAGAACATGGGGGATTAAGCAGGACGCAATAGCTGCTGAAGTAGATGTCTTGAGTTTAAGAAAGCAATTTGATATTGTCTTGCCAGGTTCGGATCTCATTTCTAAGTGGAATCTGCATATTTTCTGATGAAGTTAGAGGATACTTATATATAGATTTTATGTGATATTAAGTGACTATGGCACATCAGGTTAGCAACACAGTGGCATATTGTATAACTGCTTTCTTTGGTATCGTAATTGGAAGATTCGATAGTTTGATTTATTGCTGAATGCTGATATGAAATGGCTCTGAATTATATCTTTGAGCTTGAGAAAATGAGTTATTATCCTTGTGCAGGGTATTTAAATAAATAGATTATGATTTACAGTACGGAGTATTAATTTGGCTAGTGATAAAATCAGGGCACTCTCTTTGAATGCAATATCACTTCAATTACATGATACATGTCTGTTCAATTAACTGGAGATGATTGTACATAAGATTGCTAATTTTAAGTGTATTCCTTTGATGCTAATTTTTCGTATCAAGTTTTTAAGCAACGTAATCTAATAAATAAAAGAAAGTTAGGAAGAAAACGGTTGCAAATTTGATGCTGAAGATGTTATGAATATTAGGTGATGTGGATGTATGTACTTATACAGATAGTGCTTCAGTTTTATACATTGACTAAAAACTGGATATAAATTTGATTGACTAATGTTTATATGTGAATCTCTATTTCCTAGAACTAGAAGTGGCCTTTATTCTCTTACCCCTACTTAATGAATCTGGTATGTGAGTCCTGTGACTAACTTTATAGAGAGATTTATACTGTTGCTTCATCAATTTCTTTAGTGAAATCTCATGTTATTCTTTCAATTTATAGTAGTTTCCATTACACTGCGATTTCTTTTGGCTTTTTTGTTAAATTTCTGGAGTTACTATTTGCAGATTTCGGCCCCTACACTCTGGATTTCTCCTTGAGTGGTCGATATATGATTGCTGCCGGAAGAAAAGGTCATATGGCCCTTATGGACATGAAGAACATGGATCTTATTAAAGAACTTCAGGTACTATGAAACTCTCATCATGTTTATGCAGACTTTTCTAGAATATGATTGATTGATTCAGGATTATTAAGAGGTATTTTAGCCCCGAATGAGAATTTATCTTGTATTCTTTGTTTGCATAGAACAACGAAAATATTTTTCAAATACGGTGCCCTATTTGAGACTTCTCTTTATTTTCCATTGAGCATGCTCATGCAGATATATACTACCTCCATTTCATGGAATATGACACCTTTGCTTTTTGGCCATTTTGACACGTTTTTCCATGCTTGTTGATGATGGATTTTAAAATCGATTTTTAAAGATTTTTTCTTTTACGGAATACTACGACTGTCAGAGTATCCCGTAAAAGAAAAAAATCTTCAAAAATCGATTTTAAAACGCATCATCAACAAGCATGAAAAAGCATGTCAGAATTGCCAAAAAGCAAAGGTGTCATATTCCATGAAATGGAGGGAGTATATAATATGCACACGTGTGTGTTTCTGAAAAGCTATGTTGAATCTTGTTGAAAATGAGTATTTAAGTGGTACAATTATTTTCAGGTTAGAGAGACTGTTCGTGATGTGGTTTTTTTGCACAATCAGAAGCTTTTCGCTACCGCTCAAAAAAAGTAGGTCCCTCTCATCATTTTCTCAACAAAAGAAATTATTTGAGCATGGGTTTGCATGTTATGAATCATTATTTTACCACGTCATCTCGCTACATACTATTGTTATATTACTGCCGTCATTATCTTTAAGGAAAAGATAAAACAAGCTCATCACATCAGGTGATCATACAGTTGTGTTTGCATTTATGGTTTTGTTCTGTTTCTACTTCTATTCTTGTCATTCAACACTATATCATTACATTGAAAAGGTTGGATTCTGCTTTCCTTTGCTGGTATGTATGTTTCCTTTTGTAGTATCTTGCTATAAATCTAGGAAAATGTCATCGAACTGATAGAATGTGAGCTTTTTTTGCTTGAACTAGATGGTAGATAGTCATGTCATCATCAACATCTAATAAAGATTCATCTTCCTGCTAGAGTTTTTTTTAATTTATTATAAAGCGCCCCTTACTACGTTCTGCATTTGTTATAAGAGACTTGCCTCGCTGAAGGATGATGTGGATTTTAAATTAAGGTCACTGATGGCTGTGGAAGCCAAAAGTTTTGTGCATGACATGCCAATTATGCTTGTAATGTCCCTCTGTTTTTGACCCCATCCAGCTATGTAGCCACTCTGTTTCATTATCATGTTTGCTTCACGACATTGACATTCTAATTGTGCAATCGATGAAATTTTATTTGGAAATGCCATATGCTATCTAAATTACACAATGACAGAAATAGAACAGATACTGTATTTGCTAGCATCTGAATGGTGTGCTTATGTGTGGCAGGTATGTGTACATGTACAACGACCAGGGTGTCGAAATGCACTGCCTGAAGGTTAGCAATTTGTTCACTTGCTAATTGTAAAGTTAATGATCTTTGAACATTTTTAAGATAAGCTAAATTTTCTTTAAAATAGTGGGCAATCCTGTTTTACAAAAATGTAGGACCGAAAGTGTCAAGAATGGTCTATTGACTTTTGAGACTAGAATAATTTTATGTTACTCTTTTGATTTTCAATAGCTGATATAGTCTCAAGAACTTTACATCTTTGTTTTACAGGAACACAGTGCTGCAACGAAGCTACAGTTTCTGAATAAGCATTTCCTATTAGCATCCATCAATAAATTCGGGCAGCTCCATTTCCAAGATATCACGACAGGAGAAATGGTAGGCAATTTCCGAACTGGTCTGGGTCGCACCGATACAATGGAGGTCAATCCTTACAATAATGTTGTCGCTGTGGGCCATTCCGGTGGCACAGTCAGCATGTGGAAGCCTACGAGTGCAGCTCCACTGGTCAAGATGCTTTGCCATAAAGGTCCCATTACAGCTATGGCATTTCACCCAAATGGACATTTAATGGCTACTGCTGGAATTGAGAGGAAAATTAAATTATGGGACTTGAGGAAATTTGAAGTTCTCCAAACTTTGCCAGGCAATGCAAAGAGTATGCAATTCAGTCAGAAAGGTTTGTTAGCTGCTGCCACGGGATCTTTCGTGCAGGTACTCAGAGATTCATCAGGATCCCAAGAGTATAGTCGATATATGAATCATTCCGTAGCTAAAGGGTACCAAATAAGGAAAGTACAGTTTCGACCCTATGAAGATGTTCTTGCGATCGGGCATTCAATGGGTTGGTCTTCGATATTGATTCCTGGATCTGGAGAGCCCAACTTCGACACCTGGGTGGCAAATCCCTTTGAGACACTTAAGCAGAGAAACGAGAAGGAAGTCCGATCCCTTCTCGATAAACTACCTCCAGAGACGATCATGCTGGACCCCACGAAGATTGGTTCAGTGAAGCCTTCTGGGAAGAGGGAGAAGCCTACTAAGCACGAGATAGAAGCAGAGATGGAAGCTGCTATAGAAGGTGCTAAGAGTACTTCATTCAAGAAGAAGACTAAAGGGAGGAGCAAACCTAGTAAAATGACTAAGAAGAAGCAAGAAGCTATAATGAGAGCCAAGAAACCTTTCTTGGAGAAAGAAAGTAAAGATGAAATGGTGAAGAAGAAGAGGAAGAGAGCTGAAGAGGAGAATCAGTTGCCCAAGTCTCTACAGAGGTTTGCTCGTAAGAAACCGGCTACTTGATAGCGCCATGAACATGAGGTGTTGTACTCTCTTCTCTACTTGAATCATTATATGCAAAGTCTCTACTTTACCTGTTGTAGAAATTGAAATTTTTGACAACTTAGATGGATAATATAGCTTTGTTATTTGATTATGGGATATGCAGCTTTATCAATAGAAACACAGAGTCATGTAAGATTAATTGTAGCTGCGCAAAAAAATTTTGCCAAGTGCAAGAGCTTATCTTTTTTTTGTATTTCTCGTCCACTTGAGATTTATTTCCCATTTTTCAGTTTTACAATGCATTCCATACCCCACTTTTTTCTCCAGATTTTCCCATTTCAGTTTATTCTTTCCGGTTTTAAATTATGATTGGTTATATCATAGGTTAAGTGTAACTATTTTGCAGTTTATTATTTCCAGATTTTTCTTCTTTTTTTTTAATTTTTAGTTTAGAATTGACTAATACTTCCTCCTTTCGTGATAATTGTGCACTACTTTTTTCTTGTTTCGACACGTATTTTATGTGACAAAAAGTTGATATTAAGATAAAATTTCGGTTATGCTTGGTGTAGTGTACTATATACACTACATAGTAGTACGTAATGATAATATTCAATTATGGATAATGAATTTGTATTTAATGTAATATATCGTGAGGATAAATTAAATGCGTCTTTAGTGAGTGTTACTGTAGAAGAATAGTTATACGAAATTCCCAAATCCTGCATTGTATTTGTATATATGGTTGGTGGGGAGCGAATTCCACAAAGTTCCAAAGTCCAGCATTATCTATTTTTCACATTTAAAATTTCAATGAGTCAACAATGGCACATCAAAGGGATTTGCTTCCAGTTTTTATCCATACCTGAGAATTTTAAATATCGCTAATGGACATTTTGTTTGTCCAATATGAATGCTTTGTAGAATATATTAAGGGCCGTTTGTTTCGGGGTAATTAGGAAAGGGAAAGGGAATCAGTAGCTCTGATTCTTTTTGTTCATGTTTGGTTACACTTTTAATCATTCTTTTTCCCCTCTTTAAGGGAATGGATTACCCCCTTTTCCTCCTTTCTCATTCCCTCCTATTTTCCAAGGAATGAGATTCTCTTTCCCCTTATGGTTCTCTCTAAAAAAATTATACTCCAAAAACACCAATAATAATAATAATAATAATTAATTATTATTTTAAAATAATATTATATTATATTATTTAAATAGTGATAATTCATGCAAAATATATAATGTTACTTATATTATAATATTAAATCAATATATTATACATAATAATATTTATATTATATTATTTAATTTGAAATTAATATATATATATATATATCTATATATATATATATAATATATATATATTATATAATATTAATAATAATAATCATATAATATTACATTATTTAATAATATAATTCATGCAAACATATATGTGTTACTTATTTATATATTAATCAATATATAATAATAATAATAATAATAATAATAATAATAAATTAGTATATTATTTTAAATATATTATATTATATTATTTAATAATGCTAATTCATGCACAACATATGTTACTTATATTATAATATTAAATCATATATTTATATACATAATTTTATATTATTTTATTAAATTTGAAATCAATATTAATAATAAATAATAACCATAATAATAATAATATAATACTCTAATATTACATTATGTAATAATAATAATTCATGCAATATATATTGTGTTACTTATATTATATAATATTAAATCAATATATTATATACATCATATTTATATTATATTTATTTAAATTGAATTCAATATATATAATAATAATAATAATAATACTAATAATAATAATAATAATAATAATAATAATAATAATAATAATAATAATAATAATATATTATTTAAATAATAATAACTTCATGCAATATATAGAATTTTGATTCTCTTTCTTGTTCCAACCAATGAAGTGGAAAATAGGTAATCATTCCCATTTCATTCATTTCCTTTCCCTTTGTTGATTCATTTCCCTTTCTCTCCTCTAACCAAACGGCCCCTAAGAGCCTTAATAATCAAATATTTTTATTCCTTAGTGTGTCGTTATAATCTTTTCTCCTATAATTGTAGAGCAAGAAATATTCGGAGTTAGTGACGTTAGTCTACACATAGATATTTGGATTTGTAATTTTGTCAAAATCTTGCAAGATAAGTAATTTGACATCAAACGACGCGGAATTGACATTTTCTTTAATAAATACTGAAAATGAAATCCCCATTTGTAATAAATATGTGAGTTTGCGATTGAAAAATCGTAAAATTGAATCTCACTACTCTTCTAGAATAAGACTTGTTCAGTATGCTTAAGAAATTGCCAACCGTATTATATGAATTCTAATAAATCGAGTCAACATATATAGAAGGCGTTATTGGAACAAATAATAGAAAAAAAAAATAGAATTAGTGGTATTGAAAGTAATAATTTTGGATTACAATTATACTTATCCACTTCATCGATCATTTTACTAATCTTTAAGCTGCACGAATTATTGTTTTTCGACTACACTAGTGAGTGTATATATAATTATGTATCATAAAGTATGAAATAATGAAAAATAGACATAAAGTTGTTTGCTAATACTAATTAATAAAGAATTTTTCCCTTTTTTTTCTTTTTTTCTCTTACTTTCTTGGGCTCGACGCAACTTTAAGTCCCATTCCGATAATTCTGGTGACGATATCTTATAAATCTTTTTTTATATATGTGTTACACCAATTATTAGTTTACTTTAAACGGATGAAATAATCATATTAGGGTTAAAGTATTATCTAGTTTGTCCCAGAATATAATCACTTCCATTAGTGAGAAGACAAAAAGGAATTCTACAATTATATGTATGACTACATTTTTTGTTCATTTCTTCATAAAGGGCAACAAAAACTAGTGGAATATAATAACGTGATAATATATTATCAATATTAGTATTTCATACAATAATAATAATAATAATAATAATAATAATAATATCCATCATTCCTCTGGCCACCTGATTAGCCAGGCAAATAGATTAGGTAGGTGTTTGATAATTTATGAAAATACACCAGTTCCACTACATGAGGAGATATAGATGAAAACTATTGTATTTTTATTTAATGTTTAATCTTTCGACACTTTCATTCATCTTGGAAAAGGCCCTTGTTTCTGGACAAACAAACAAAAAAGACAAATTTAATTATATTTATAAATAAATAAAATTAGTTTTCAAAAGTTTCTACTATGGGAAATAACTAATGTACTAATTCCATCTTCCTCGTCATCATCCAATTGATGAAAAAGTACGTTTAAAAATTAATGAATTATGATATATTATTAGTAATACAGAGTAATGCTCCCCTACTTACCGTGGAAATACTTAATATGCCAATGGCTTAGGTGGCGGCATTGTATTTAAGGAAAATTATAATTAATATACTTTATAAAAATAAACCCTACCATAAAAAACTAAACCCTATTAAAAAAAAAGTGAACCCTAAAAGAAAAAATTATTAACGTGGCACTGCCACGTCAACGGTGGGCACGTTAAGTGTACCCACCGTGGGTAGTGGAGCATTTCTACAGTAATATAATTATCTTCGCCGATTATTATTCTTTTTTCACATTGGTACCATAAACTAATGGGCGGCTGAGAACATCGGGGGCTACGAAATTAATGTAAATTAATGGGATTTAAGTGGGATAGTGTAATTAATTAAATCAACCTAACATTCATAATACATCTCATTTATAATTAAAGTCGAGATAATAAAACATGACTTTATGTAGCACCTTGGATTATTGGCCTTGGATAGCGTCCCTCATTCATTGTTTGATAAACAATTAGATATTCAGTTCAAGTTGATAGAATTTTATTCATATAAAAATAAATTTTGATGAGAAAAATAATATTTATGGATCTTTATGTTAGTATGATTGTTATTTAAACATGTATGATTATAATACGCAATAAAAATGGCAATGTCCAAACATTAAATTGTATATAAATAAATATAAGTATAAAGAAAAATATGTGTATATATGTAATCATTTTTTTCATGTTATATAAACAATTTCATTTATATCTATTGTGACATCTCACATTGAATAAGTAAATTGTGGATGTCAATATAGTATAAGTATGAGTTTAATAGACTTTCTAACAACTTAGGTTAACCATTTTGACAAAATATGAACGAACATCAAGCAGTTACTAGCGGGCCAATAGTATCATCATAGCGTAACGGGCTCCTATCCAGTAGGCTTGGCGCCTTACATCTATAATACCCCTTTAAGACCCCTTTTCATATTTATTTATATGTATTATCATAAAATATAAATAAATAAATTGCAACTTCAAGAGAATATAATCACCCGTATTTTATCTGAAAACATTTTGTCTTAGCTTCGATTAAGTAAAAGAAAAATATGTAGTTTTATAACGCATAGAACATAGTAAAGTAAAAATATAATTTACACTTGTGATTTTTATAATACTATATGGCTAAGTGAAAACCTAGCAAGGAGTATCGTGCCCCATTCTACATACGGAGTAGATGTTATAAACCTTACCTTTAGGTGGTACAAGCTAAACTCTATTATTTGCTTAATAATACTTATCACATACCCTACCCCCGTACTCCCATCGTTTTTTTTAAGTGTCACAGCCGTCAAATTGCATATACTAATAAAATGTGTAAATTTACATTTTATCCTCATTTATTATTCTCTTTTTTTGAGCACCAACTTATATGTAACACTAATTATAGAGGTAAAATAAAAAATATATATAATTATTATGTCATCAAATTTTAAAATGAAACACCTAAACACAAACAACAAAAATAATAAATAGGACATTTAAAAAAAAAACAGAAGGAGTATCATATTCTCCAAAATGGTAATTTCAAATTATCCAAATTCGGAAATGACGTTTCCATATGAAAGCAAAAAAAGCTTCTAGAAGGACGTATTGGCAAAGAATAAAAGGAAGAAATTATACGCAAGTAAACGAGGAATAAATCCGAATTTTCTTGATTTTATTTTTCCTTTTAATCCAAGATTATATTGGGATTTAGGTTTTTGACGTAATGATGAGTGTAAAGTAGCATGATTTTACCGATATAAAAACATTTGGAAAATTGAGAGGAAAAAAATAAATTGAACTTTAGGGTTCTTACCATCACGTACCGCATGACGTCATGATCAAATAGTCATAATATATGAGAAATCAACTCTTTTGAAAGAGGGAATGTCTTGAATGCAAATCTTTGCAATGCATGCACCACATATTTTAATATTTATTCTGTTACTTTATTGATTATGTCGTTTTGGCCATGTGTTTTTGCAGAACCCACCCTACCCCGCCCCACCACTCCCAAACTCATAATAAAATAATATAGGGGTTCGAATTTATTGTATGGTTTAAAATAATTAAATGGTTTTGAAATTGCTATTTATGGTTGTTTTATTTACGGAGTATTTTTTTGTTTTTATTTTGAGCTCGTTAAATAAAAAGTCTAATTGCATTGTTTGAATGTAAACCATGGGTAAAATCGAAATAATGAACAAAACAAAATAGCATCTCAATATTTTTAAGTTGATATTTTTAACGGTTTGAAAAAGAAAAAAAAAAAGCATCTCGAGTAATTATGTTCAATCAGGTATCATTTTAACTAGTCCAGTAACTCAGGAACGTCTCTTCAACTTGTTGACTTCACATTTCATCAATTATCCGAGGATGTCGATAGATTCGACTCCATTAGTGATTAATCAAGTGAAATCATTATTTTAACTATTTAAACTAATCGAAGATCGCATCTTGAACTAGTTGACTTCGCATTTCAGTAATTATTTGAGGATATCCACCTATTTCACTGGATTAGTGACTAATAAAATGAAATTAGCTTTCACTTTTACTATTCCAGTAAACCAGGATCGCATGTTCGAATAGTGAACTCCAAACTTTACTATTTATCCGAGAATTTCCAACAATTTGATTGATCAAAGACTAATCTAGTGAAAATAGAATTTTGTTTTCAGAAATCTAGTAATTAAGGATTTCCTCTACAACTACCACATTTCACTAATTATTCGAGAATCACCACCAATTTCACTAGATTACTGACTAATCGAGCAAAATGAGCTTTCCATTTTTACTATTCTAGTAATCGCATCTTTGACTAGTTTGCTACTCCCTCCGTCCCGGAGATATAGACACAATTTTTTTATTGGGCCTTCTTAGAGATATAGACACATTTTTTTTTATTAGGAAACAAGTAGTAATCCCTTGTTACACTTAACGTTCCTTAAATAAATCTCGTCACCCACTCACCTTTCATCACGTATTTCAATATAATTTAAATTTTAAAAGTTTAAATTATCATAACATGCGCGTTTGTTCTCCGATTTTTATGATTTTTATACAAAATTATAGATCTTGATACGATCTTTCATTCCATTTTTTTTTTCATTCCATTTCTTTTTTTTTTTTAATATGGGAGAGTGAATTAATTTGGTACGTGATAGGAATGGATTATATTTGTTAATTATCAATTTTTGTATTTTATTTTTTGTTTATTGTATCATTTTCTTAAAAGTAAATGAAAATCAAAGGAAAAATAAATTAAAAGAAATAATAAGGGGTGATTTAGACAATAATCATCTAAAGTAGCTATAAAAGTTCAGTTTTATTTACTGGTATTATTTAATATTTTAGTTTATTATTTATTAAAAATACTTAATTAATTTATTATGTAAAATTTTGGTTTTTTAAAAATAATAATATAAATAATCATAATTTATTACTCCCGTCAATTATCAAACTCACTTAAAACACCAAATATTATCACTTTAATTTTCATGCCGAAAAATTATGTAACATCTCCAAAAGGACGGAGGGAATACTTCGTTTTCACTACTCTATTAATCATGGATGAAATCTTCGATAACTGGACTTCACGTTTCATTAATTATCCGACCATCTCCTCCGAGACAACTCAATTAGTTGTTGGAGTTATGTCCTTCCAATTTCGCTGCCATTATAAATATTTTGCTTATTCTATTAATTAAAGTAACGCATGCTTATAATTCTAATAGTTGTTTTAAGTTCAATATCCACCTCCATGTTGTCGTTAGATATGGTTATTTAGCTAAAACTTAAAGTAAATAATGGTAAATTACATTCTCATAATTATTGAAAAGAAAAAAGATACAAAACAATCAAAAAATTGTTCGTATTTAGAAATCATAAAATATAAAATAAAACCAAAATTTATTCCAATAATAAATTAATTTAATATTAAGTTATAAGAGTATTGCTCCCTGCCCATCGTGGACATACTTAATGTGTCCACGGCTGAGGTGACATCATTATATTTATTTTTTTAATTAACATACCTTATAAAAATAAAGCCTACTAAAAATAACTAAAATAAGAAAAATTATTGACGTGACACTGTCACGTCAGCTGATGGGCACATTAAGTGTGTCCACCGTGATTAGGGGAGCATTCCTATAAGTTACTAGTATAATGGAAACATATAAATACTCCCTCTGATTTTTTTAAGTTGCAACACTTTCCTTTTTGAGTCGGTCTTTTCAAGTTGCAATATTTCCTTCTTTGGCAATAATTATCCAATAAAGCACACACTTATTACAATTAACTATCTTTAATTAAATATCATTATCCACCCAACTCTCTGCACGTATTTCAATATAATTTAAATTCTAAAAGTTTAAACCATCATAACTTGCTCGTTTGTTCTTTATTTTTTATTATTTTTATATCAAATTAAAAGTCTTGATATGATCTTTCATTTAAAATCAGACATGAATATGTTTTTATGCATATATGATGCTCTAATTTTAAAATATACCTAAATACATAAACAATACTTAAAACACTAAACACTCCCGCGTTAAATCCCGTGCCGAAAAGAAATGTTGCAACTTCAAAAAATCGGAGGGAGTACTTACTTTGATATACTCCCTCCATTTTTTCTATAGTGACTCACTGATATATTTTATACCTCACATATTAAATATAAACGAACCACTTCAGAAAAAATTAAGAAAGTACTTACTTAGAGATTAGGTTAATTTTTAACAAATTCAAAATTTTAAAATTATAAATTGTATTTTTTTAATAATTAAGTAGGTATTAATTACAAACAAATTAAAACATTGTAACAATTAAGACACAAATCCTCTTCATGCAATAATATACGGTGAGATTTTTCTTTCCCAAATAAAAGGTCGTAAATGAAATAAAATTATTACATCAATTGCATTCTAATGTTAAGTTGAATAAATAATAAAAATAAACATTCCAAATATTAAATACATTTTCTTACTACAAATAAGAAACTATCTGAAATACAAGATTTAATTGTTAACTAGAACTAACATAATCTATATATATATAAAGAGGGAATCTCCAATTGAAATTCAATTTGAATGGCAATTTTGAAAATAAAATCAACTTCAATGTCAAGATAATATAATCTAAATTTTATTAATTAATTAGTAAAAGACGTTAAAACTCACCCACGTCCACCATAATATCTTCCCACAATTAATGCCAAATTCAACAACTAATTAACTGCCATGTGTTATTAACTATCAATTTATTTTAGTTAATACAACTGTACAAGATAAAGTATTTTTGTATGCAAAATTCATGCAGTCAATGAATAAATTAATATAAAATCAATATATCTAAAGTATAGTATAAAGTATGAATTTAAAATTTAAAATTAAATTTTTTAATGAAATTTTATAAATAGGAGTATAGTTAATTTTTTATTGTTTTGTTTTTGAGTATAGTTGATTTTAATGTCTAGAAATACATATTTAGATTTTATTTATTCATTAAAAGCAAGTAAAACCCACGTACACTGATTAAGATATATAAAATCATTTCACTAACTAAAACGTAATACAAAGTCACTTCCATTATATTAAAATCACTAATTCAAAAATATAATACATTTAAATATAACACATTGCAATTCACTCATTGCATTCAAAAATTCAAAAATATCACTAAATTGCATTCACTCATTGCAATTATAACACATTTAAATATATTTTTATTTAATTAACTAATTTTTTTACTATTTTTTTTAAAATAATTTTAATTAAAATTTATAAATTCCAAATTATTGCCGCGCATAGCGCCGGTGCAAAACTAGTTAAAATTATCAAGGGAGTATGGCCCGCATTAGGGGGGTGGGGGTTGGTGTTGGCAGTTGGCTGGGTAGATAGATTGGGCCCACCATTGTACATACCTGCAAAATAACTGGGGCCCAAAGGACACGTGTCGCTCCAATTAAGACTTTGCATTGCAAAATGTTGCACTGAAGACTCTCCCTTTGAAAGAAGTCACTGAAGTCATACCAAACCCCATCATCTTATTCTATTACTACTATTTTGTTTTTTTGTATATTTCGATCAACATGCCATTTCATAAAGTGCTAAAAATAGCTAAATCATTGCTCAAGGTAATGGGGAAAAAAGCAACACTATTTAGAGGCAAAATTACACAAATATTGCAATAATTAAATCCATGTTTATCAAAGTGGATTAAAAAAATATTATTTTAAAGGGTTGAAATCAACCACAACTTGAGTAAGGATAGAAATTATGATGTCAAAGGATATAATTATACTAGAGTGGCCCCCGTTGGTTGAGGGGTTCGTCTGTGATCCAAATAGTCACAAGTTGGCACATAATCTCTCAAATGTCATTTACGGTTTACAAACCCCGTATATCAAAAGTGTAGCAGCTGTGGGATGACATTTAAAAATAAAAAAATAAATAAATAACTTAAATAAAATAATTACTACTTCCGTTCTCCATTTAATGACCTTTTTTTTCAACATGCGTGGCACGTGTTTCTACACTTATCGTTGATGGATTTTAAAATAAATTTTTGAAGTATTTTTCCTTTTACGGGATACTACGAGTGTAAAAATTCATTTTAAAACTCATCAACGATAAGCGTGGAAACGCATGTCACACATGCTGAAAAAAAGAGTCATTAAATAGAGAACGGAAGGAGTAGTAATTTTTTTTCTATCCAGGTCGGAGTATATTTGCACATCTATAACATCACAAGTTTTTTTTAGGAAAAAAAAGAAAGAAAGAAAAAAATAACACACACATGCATATAGATAAGATCAATTGATAAGAATTCTGATTTGTCAAAAGTTGGACATGAAATTAAATAGGATTCTATCTCTATATACATAAATAATTAATATTGTGGTGCTGACATAATTGATTAATTTGACTGCAGAAGGTTCTTAGAAAACTCCGTCACCTTTAGTTACGAGATGAATTAATTAAATTATTATTGGTGGTGGTTGTGTTTTAGCCTTTTCTTATTTGGGGCCAAACCGTGATAATTCTTATTTCCTCCATTTATGGAACTAAGACAGTGTTTGATACATTTTTGAAGTCATCTCTAGATGACTCATCTCTAGATGAGTCATATGAATAGTATTCAAGATGAATGAATCATATGTTGTTTGCTAGCAAATCTTTCAAAGATAGATAATTTTTTTTAGTAATAATAACAATAATAATGAATTATTATTAATAATATTATTGTTATTATTATTGAGTCATATTTATTTATTAATTATATAATTATAACCGACAATATCTATAAAATATTATTATTATTATTATTATTTAACAACAACTGCAATCTACATTATTAAAATATTATTGAGTCCTATTATTATTATTATTATTATTATTATTATTATTACAAAGTGAGAAGAGAGGGTCATCTCCCTTCAACTCACCATTTTGGAGAGTTGAGTCAAGTGGGAAAAACAGTAAATAGCAACGGGCCGGGTAGATGATGTTCGGGCTTTTCACTTTTTGTAAAATGCTACCAAACGCCGGATGAAGGGAGATGTCTCATCTCATCTTACCTTCATTTTGCTTCATCTTGCCTACAAAACGGAGCCTAAATGTTTCACTAGTGACAAATTTAGCTATATGCCTTTTTTTTTCTTTTTTTCTTTTTTCTTTTTCTCTGTGCAAATGCAATATTTTCTACCTACTATCGCCCTTGGAAACAAAATATGAACACTAATTAAAACACACACAGCTAAATATTCAACAATCGCCTAGATAATATTAAAAATAAGATTTTTCTACCTTTATTACTATTTTTATTTTCTTTAGGTTAAATATTAAATATTAAATATTAAATATTCAACAATCGCCTAGTAGTTAGGGCTGACTATCGGTCCGGTTCCGGTTAACCGGAACCGGAAATCCGGGTACCCGGTACCGGTTATACACGTTTTTTAGGAACCGGTACCGGAACCGGATAAGCTAACTGGTTCGGTACCGGTTATACCGGATTACCGGTTAAGGTACCGGATTTTTTTTTAAAACAATCAAAATGTATTTATTTTTCTATTTTTTAAAGCCTAAAACAAATTAAACAATGATTATACATAGAAAAATAATACTTAATATACAATTTATTTATAAAAATAATAATATATAATTAAGGATTTAGTGTATCTTAAATTTTTAGTAATTGTTAATATTGATATAATATATAATTTATTTATAAAAATATATAAAAAAATTAAATATTTACCGGTACCCGATTCGGTACAGGTTACCCGGGTACCGGAATTTTGCTTAAGGCTGGAACCGGTTATCGGATCGGAACCATATTATTCGGTACCGGGAATCCCGAAATACCGGATTCCCGTTTGACATCCCTAATAGTAGTATTTTACAACATCTAAAAATGGAATGTTATGAATTATTATTGATAACAAGATTCTTCTTTTTAAAATTTACGACGTGGCTGAATTAATGTATCCTCTCGTAATTATTTTATACTTTTTAATTTACCATCATGTGTTAAATTATTCTTAATCAATTAAAAAGAAACATATACACACATCTAATAAATTGAATTTTTTGAATATAAAAACTGAATTTTTCATTGTACATCTAGTATTTCATTTTATTGTACATCTAGTATTTCATTTTATTTTATTTTTTCTTTTTTCGTCTGTCCCATAATATTAATCCACGTCTTTTTTACATTATACTCCGGCATAAATCACTAAATCAAACCACAAATCATTTTATCTCCACTATGTTATTTCAAATAGTTTACCAAAATATCATACCACCTAATATTTTTTTAAAACTCATGCTACAAAAAATGAGGAATACTCTTATGGGACGGACGGACAGAGGGAATACTCTCTATCCACCGTGGGCACATTTAACATGCACACCGGTGATGTGACAATGTCACGTTGGTAATATTTTTTATTTAGGATTGAGTTTTTTTTTAGTAGGATATAGTATTTATGGTGTATATTTAAATTGATTTTTTTATTTATAATATTGTCACATTATCCGTAAGTACCTTGAGTATGTCAACGATGGGGATCGTGACATTGCTCATCTAGTCATATATAAAGTAGAAATGGTTACGATGCATTAGGTTTTAGTGTTATTTTGGAGATATAGTTGTTCTACTAATTACTGGTTTAATTTATTTACATTACCCAAGCCTAATTCGATTGATGCTAACTAGCTTCTTTTGGGTTTTTTTTCGTACGAAACGTGTATCTAACGAGCTATGTTTCCCTACGTAATATCATTTTCATCTAAAATGTGACTTAGATGTGGAATTACAAATTCCAACTTGACAACACCACAACCACATAATTTGGCAAAATATAAGTTGATGATAAATACTACCACGTGAAATTTTGCCCTTTTCGATTGTTCACTAAGTACGTGAATTCTATTTTTGTGACCTAAAGATGGCAGAATTTTACAGATTTTTTTAATTGTATACATTTGATTGGGAATATTATGAAATTTAAATTAAATAATATACTTATTAATAAAGATATTTAAGATAAATATCAACTTCTTTGGTTGCAATATAACAAAATATAATACATGTTCTTGAGTTTCTTAACTTTCTTACGAGAGTTGTTAATTAACTACTCTCACATTTATATATGTATAACAATTAAGATAAAGTCGCAACACTCGAATCGTTAAATAGAGGGGGAAAAAATTATTAAGTTTCGTTGAGCGATCTAATCAATAGTGGGTGCAAATAATCTAATAGCAACTATAAATTATTTAAATTATTTTCCTAGAGAATTAAATACATATCACCGTAGCGAACAAAACCTTCCTCAGTATGTACCAAATGTTCGCCATCACATCTGAATCCCTTTTCCACGCTTATACTTTCGTGGTAATGAGAACATAGTACGAGTTGACGATTTTAGATTAATTAAGTATAATTAAGATTAAGTCACAATAGATACCCGAGTAATGCTCCCCTACCCACCGTGGGCATGCTTAATATGCCCACGGATGAGGTGGTGACATTATATTTAAGGAAATAATTAATTAGTATACCTTATAAAAATAAACCCTACTAAAAAAACTAAACCCTAACAAAAAAAACTAAACCCCAAAAAGAAAAATCATTGACGTGACACTGCCACGTAAGCCGTGGGCACATTAAGCGTGCCCACGGTGGGTAGGGGATCATTTCTCATAGATACCCCAATTGTTAAATAGAGAGGAAAATATTAAGTTTCGATCTAGCTAATAGAGGGTGCATATATCTATCCTGAGAGTTTATTCACATTACTTTTCCATCTCAAAGCCATTGTAATCATTTTAATATTCCAACTGTGTTTTGAAATTACTATTTTTCTAGTTTTTATAGTAGATTTTTTTCTTCAATTTTAATCTATTTGATTTAGTTCAACTTTACAATTATTAATTAAAATTTAATTTATTAATCTTACTAGAGTTATAGTCATTTCTTGACATTTAATTATTAATTTTATTAATTAAATTTGGACTCAAAACTAGTGTATGTGATTTATGTAAGAAAAATCCCATATTTAGTTATACATGTTAATTATATTTCAACATATTTTCACAATTTTTATTGTTATGATAATAAAGAAACAACAAAATGAGACACAATTTCGAAACAGAAGATCTCGGCCACCATAATGCATTTTAAATACAATTATAATGTACCGATTAGTCTAGATCGTAAATCCTATAGAGATCAACAATCATTTCTCATATCTTACGGAAAATTCACTTTTTTATTTGATCTTCAACCTATATATATGTGATAGGATACGTCCCAGCTCCTAGGCCCAAGCATCACGCCCAATATAATTGGGCCCCACAGTTGAGCTCGGCCTGTGCAGCTCGGCCCAATTAAGAATAAGAGACTTCTTCACCAAGGCAATCAAGACTCCTACATCGACTACAACTCAAGTTCCAAGGGAGATATAGAAGCTCGGATGCCAACCCATAAGAGGAAGATAAGTTCAAAGAGTCCTTATAGGAATAGACTTTGTATTAAGGTCAAATTCCATGTAATTACTTATAAATAGTGGCTTAGAATAGATTGAGAAGGGAGAACAATCTTGTAACCAATACTCGTACTAGCAATAATATTTACTCTCTTTCTGCTCCGTGGACGTAGATCTATTCCGGTAGATCGAACCACGTAATTCCTGTGTGTGTTCTTACTCTAAATTACCTACGAAAACAAGACCGATCAATATGTATGCATATCACCTTCAAATATAAGCTTCCTTAGCACTGTATATATCAAATGCTCACCATCACAACTGAATCCTCTTCAACGCTAGATTTCGTGGTATAATGAAAACACATTAGTAAATTATGGTAATTTGTTACATCAATTCTATGAAATGTTTCATGTTCAACTAATTTTGTTTGACTTTAACTAACAAGTATCAGAAATAATGTTCTAATCCTGAGTGGATATGAGTATTAATTGTCACGTGCTTGGCTATTATATTAATTAATCAAGTTTGTAGCTGTAATTAAATTAATTTGTGCGAGCTGTTCAAAACCCCTATTTCTCTTATAGTATTATTTTGGGTTTTCATTTGGATGAGATACTTGCTAACCAGCGAGTTTGGCACTTTAATTAAGTGTATTAAACCTAATCAATTTTATACATAATACATATTTTTTGGACAACATAAAAACAATAAAGTAATATATTATCTCAAAAAGTTTCTACTTTTTATTCTCTAAGAAGGGAAAAAGTAAGAAAATAAAAATAAAAAATAAATAAATAACCAAAATTATGTAGTGAATAATATCTAGCTTAGTAGTATTTCAGACAGACATTTTATGACGAAATGTATTAGTAATTTTTTTTTAATTACTAATACATTTCTTTTTTTTTTAGGAGGTAAGGCCTCAGACTAAAGGTCTTGGGTTCGAGTCTCATGACGCGGCCAAAAAATTTGCCTGATAAAAAAAAAAGAAAAAAGAAATATATTAGTAATTAACGAGTGTGTTTTTGTTACCGTATTTTTTCTTTAGTATTCTCCCATCGTATTCCTATAACACATAGAATAATAAATTCTATACACATCTAAACCTAACCTAATTAATGTATTTAGTCTTGGTGTCAAATTAACTAATATATTTCTTTTTTCTTTTTTTTTGATCAGACAAATTTTTTGGCCGCGTCATGAGACTCGAACCCAAGACTTTTGGTCTGAGGCCTTACCTCCTAAAAAAAAAAGAAATGTATTAGTAATTAAGTTAGAGAAGTGAACGGATTATAATTGATGAAAATCAACATATAGTCGTACTAGTAATTAATTAGCTAGACCATGAATACTTTTGACTTTCGCTTTTATTGCACTGTTAATTATTGTTATTCGTTGCGTAAATTTAATTACTTTTGAAATATTTAGGTGGTAATAAATGATGCTGTCATTAAAAGATTTTGCCCCTTCGGCATGGTAATTTTTTATGTACCTAGGTATGAGGGAATGAGATAGGAATAGAATAACATTCCAAATTCTATTCCTAATGACATGATTGGCATAATTTTTTGATTAGGAATGAGTAATGTCATGAGGGTGGGATTAACCATTCCCCCACCCCCCCCCCCCCCCCCCCCCCCGTATTACGTAATCTTTATCCTCAGTAATGAAATTTTTAATTTTTTTACAAAATTTCATTAATTACCATTAATAAATTAAAATTGATATTAACCTAATTAACATAATCAATCATAATATCGTATTCTACACTGGCTCTTCTTTCATGTTTTTTTATTTTCTCAACAAGAAGTTCTTTTATCATTTTTTTGTGTGTGTTCTATCTTGTATTTTATGTTTAGTTTACGTGATTTTTTTTATGAATTCTACAAAATCAAAGAGTTTGTAATTATCAAAAAATATTATGTGTTGAAAGTTTGCTAGAATCGAGTCCACACTAATTATTTTTTATATAATAATATTTTATTATTTTGTATATTTTTTATCATAAATAATAATGTCTGCAACAATTCTAATAATACCAGCTTTAAGAATGGATCAATACATGAATGGTCATTCAATTCATGTATATATCAGCCATATGAATTTCATTACTAATTTCATTTCATTCTCACCCCCATTCCATTACTGAGCTCATAATATTCCTACTGAATTTCATTCCCGCATACCAGTCACCCCCTATAGTCATAGGAGCCACCCCTATAGTCATAGGAATTGATTAGTAATTAAGCATATGTCTCTAGCTTGTTCCGTGAACCAGAAATATTCAAGTAATAATATCAAGTAACATGAAATTATGCTCAAATTTTATTTAAAATTATATATACTCAAACTTGATCTGTGTTGCACGAAATGTGAGTTCTAAGATCAGATAGGGAAAAGAACCTTCTTCTACTGTAACTTTTTTTTTTTGAAGTGAAATACCGAAAGTACCCTGCATACGGTTTTTTTTTTTTTCTGAAAGGGACCTGCATACCTTTGGCGCGGCGGCTTTTTCAAATTTCTAGAAGTAAATTTGTAGGAGTAAGACATAAAATTGGAGTTGAGTTTCCCACAACACAACCTATTTCAATTAATTTACTTTAAACGGTATTCTCATCTCTTCATTTGTTGGCGCCGCTTGGATAATGATAACTCTCTTTTATACTACAAATTTGTCCTATATTTTCATATGACATTTTGACTCGATTTTTATGCTAATTTTATAAAACCTATTTATTCGATTCTCTAATTTTATTCAATGTAGAATATAATTATATAATCAAGTAAATGGTCATAAAATAATGTACTGATTTACTCAAATGTAGAATACAAAATTGGCCCAGAAAAAACCTTACCTAAACCCCCCCGCCACCAGAAAGCTAGAAAGAATTAAAAAAATATCTATCAAAATATTATGCAAAATAAAATTAAAAAATCATTTTAATTTTGACATTCAAACTAAAGTCAAAGATAAATTAATTGCCCGAGATAGACCCTTCCCGAAGGCCCCCTTCCCCTAGGAAAAAATAAGTACGAATATTTACCTTATTACACACTAATGTTTCCATACTCACTTGTAGACACACTCATGTTGATGATTTTTCACTTTAAAGTTTATTTCTTTTTTTAGTAAGATTTATTTTTGTAAAGTATATTCATAATAATTTTCTTTTAATATAAAACCACCATTTCAGTCAATAGCACATAAATATGCACACCGTTAGTAGGGGAACATTACCCTTTTATTACATGCTCAGACTAAATCTCACTTTTCATTATAAATTTAAGATTAAAGCTAGACATAATTATTTTTTCCAGACGAACATTCCAATGAGGATAAAATAAAAATACAAAATTATTAAAAGTTATTACAATATAATATATTGTGCGAGATTGCTTTATGATTAGAATCCTATACTCAAATTCGGACACAAACAAATACCATTAATATTCAAATATTTAGTGCGATATAACTTAAATACCTTGTAAATCTCTTATCAAATGAACAGTCAAACAAAACTCACAAGGTTCAAATTTTTTGTCCGTTTAAAAATAAAAAAAAATAAAAAAAACCGTATTCAAAAATATACTACCTCCGTCTCATTTAAGTAGGGACGGTTCCTGTAGATACAAGAATTAAAAGAGTGGAGATTGTGTGGCCATAATTAATTCTGAGGGGAGAGAGTTAATTGTAGTCAAGTATTCTTTGTCATTTAAGGAAACAAGTCTATTAATTAAGACGGACCAAAACGGAATACAAGTCTACTTAAATGAGACAGAGGTAGAACACGACTGACTGAAAAAATAATTTCTCCTTTACCAAGAAAAAGCAGAACACGATTTGACAAAAATTCTGTGTCAAAATATAGTATTCTTTTGGTCATTTTAGAGGGGCGAAGACTTCGTATGCAGACACGCACATATATATGTGTATATATGTGTATATATGTGTATGGATTTACGCAGATGATGAGCACAGAATTTTAAAAAAATTGGAATTTCTGCAGAAGAAGGTGGCTAAGCCTAACAACCACCGTTCTCTCTCTCTCTCTCTCTCGATTCTCTTTCCTCAAACCACGTAGGCGGTTTTCTTGTCACCTTTCCTTCCAGTGTTTTTGAAAATTTTCCTAACTTTAATCGAACCCCCACATAGAAACAAACGGGAAAATCGCATTAAAGTCCATCCAAATCTCTTTCTTTGGGGGGGGGGGGGGGGGCATAAGTGAGAGAATTATGCAAAAGTTTGCAGCTTTCGCAGTTCATGCAAATGGGCTGCTGTGATTTCCTCTTCCTTGCGCGGTTGTTCTTGTTTTATTGATTATTTCGAGTGATGGGTTCGATCCAATTTGTCTCCTCCTCCGGCGGCGGCGGCGGCGGTGGGAGTAAGAATGGGAATTATAGTAGTGTGGGAAAGAATGGAAATAGTACTAGTAATGAGAAGTGTGGGCTATCATCAACTTTTGCGTTTTGCTTGTTTTCCTTTGTGGTTTTGGGGTCGATTGGGAGTCTGTACGGGAGGTTTATGCTCGCGGCTAACGTGCGCACGGGGATCACGGCGCTCGGGTGTGAAGAAGACAATGAGGGGTCATGGGCTATAGGCATTTATTATGGCGACTCCCCCTTTTCTCTTAAACCCGTTGAAGCTGTAGGTTCCTTTTTCTTCTTTCTTCTGTTTTTTTTTTTTTTTTTTTTTTTTCCATTATATTTTCTTCAATTTTCAAGAATTTTTTGCTTATGTGCATGTTATTGATTTTGAAAGAAATTTTTGGTTCTTGGCTTTGGATGTAGATTAGGAGTTTTCATTTTATGCTTTCTAGTAGACAGAATTTCTTGGTTATTAATTGATTATGCACATACTTTATGTTCTGGGTGCCACTGTCTCTGATTGTTCCTTGTTTAGGTGAAATTCTTGAAGGATGGATTAAATGAAGACCGTTTCTTGAATTTCTTGTTTATGGGCATTTGAAATTAGGGGGTTGATGATTGATTAAGATTTATGAAAATTGGTTGCAGATGAATGTAAGGAAGGAGAAGACTGCAGCTTGGCCTGTGGCTAACCCAGTTGTCACTTGTGCTTCACTTTCTGACTCTGGTTTCCCAAGTAATTTTGTTGCTGATCCTTTTCTTTTTCTACAGGTAACTCTCTCTCTCTCTCTCTCTCTCTCTCTCTCTCTTGATATTAGTGGTGGTGGTGGTATCATTTCAATTTGGAGCCCTTTATTTAGACATCTTAATTTCCTTCATTTGATTATTGATTTTGAGTTATTGGATGTGGCATTTGCAGTAGACCAAGTCAATTGTGGTTGGTAATAATGGTTTTACCTTTTGTGTATTTTTGTATTGTTATTTGCACTATATTAGTAGATAGATGGGGTCATCATGGAATCTGATAATAACATCTCTTGCCAAAGAGGCTCACTGGGGATAAAGCTGAGAACTTTTTCAGATTATAACAAGTGGATTGAGGTGTAAATTGGTATATATGGGGTATAGTTATAAAGAATTCTCTCTTTCTCTCATATAAGTATTCTGAAATATAAAAAAAATGGAGATATTGAAGATGTGGATCCTCACTGGTTAACTGGGAATGAAATAAATTCTATTGTCTATTCCAGAAAGGAATATATTCTTTCCCCTTTTTTTCTGTTTGAGTTGGAAATATTTTCTATAGAGTGATGTGGATTTATGTATTATGAAGTTTAAGGAGACTTACTTGGGAAGTAATCAGCCTTGTAGGTCGTTTGCAGAATTCTGCATAATTAATTTATACAAAGAAAACTGGATTCTACATGTTTACAAAGTGAATTCAACTCGGGAAGGTCTGCCTGTTACATTTTTTTTTTGTGTAAATGAGTTTTATGTTTATGAGAATTGAATTGGACTTCATGATTATCTGCTTATCTTGGTTTCGTTCGTGTGCTATAGTTGTTTAGGGTTATTTCAAGCATATGATCTGAAGGTGTGTTCACTTCTGTTTTACTTCATCTAATGTTTGATCACATGATCCAGGGAGATGTTCTTTACCTGTTCTACGAAACGAAGAATACAATAACGATGCAAGGGGACATCGGTGTTGCACGAAGTGTAGACAAGGGAGCTACGTGGGAGCAGTTGGGAATCGCCCTCGATGAAGATTGGCATCTCTCCTATCCATATGTGTTTGAGTACAACGAAAATGTAAGAGCAAGCTCGACTTATCAAACAAATTTCATGTACAATTGTCATTGTAATTTCAGACTACTATTCCTTTGACCGAGTCACCTATTCCATTGTTTCTTGCAGATATATATGATGCCGGAGGGTAGTGCGAAAGGGGATCTCCGTCTCTATCGAGCAACCAACTTCCCTCTAAAATGGACACTAGACAGAGTTGTCATGAAAAAACCGCTCGTGGATTCTTTCATGATCCCTCACGAGGGAAAGTATTGGCTATTCGGTTCCGACCACAGTGGAATTGGCACACAAAAAAATGGGCAGCTAGAGATCTGGTACAGCAACTCGCCTCTTGGTCCGTGGAGACCTCACAAGAAAAACCCGATTTACAACACGGACAAGAGCGCAGGGGCTCGAAACGGTGGCAGGCCTTTCGTGTACAGCGGAAATCTGTACCGCGTAGGTCAAGACTGCGGCGAGACGTACGGGCACCGGATTCGTGTTTTCAAGGTAACCACTCTAACGACTGATGAGTTCAAAGAAGTTGAGGTTCCGTTGGGAATAAAAGAGCCAGTGAAGGGACGGAATTCGTGGAATGGCGCCCGAAACCATCATCTCGACGTGCAGCAGCTTGGCTCCGGGAAGTGGGTTGCAGTTCTAGACGGAGACCGAGTCCCATCTGGAGACGTTGTGCATCGTTTCATTCATGGTTCTGCTTCTGTTTTGGGCGTTGCTATGCTCATCATGCTCGTTGGGTTGCTTCTCGGAGTTGTGAAGTGTCTCGTGCCGTTGAGTTGGTGCCCTCACGATATTGGGAAGAGGAGCGATGCTTTCTTGGCTTGGGAGAGATCGAACGTGTTCTCTTCCAAGCTACGACTCTTCTGCAGTCGTCTGAATAGAGGATGCTCATCTCTTCGCGCTAGGATAAGGCCGAACACATGGATCGGAATGCTTGTTGTCGCTTCGACAGTCTTGTTGGCTGTGATGCTAACATGCGCCGGAGTCCGGAATATATACGGAGGGAGCGGTGCCGAGGAGCCGTACACCGTGCGAGGTCATTACTCTCAGTTCACGCTACTAACGATGACCTACGACGCCCGCCTGTGGAATCTCAAAATGTTCATTAAACACTACTCGAGATGCGCCTCCGTGGGCGAGATCGTCGTGGTGTGGAACAAAGGGACGCCGCCTCAACCGAGCGACTTTGACTCGGCGGTGCCGGTCAGGATACGCGTCGAGGACCGGAACTCGCTCAACAACCGGTTCAAGGCGGATCCTCTGATCAAGACCCGGGCGGTCCTCGAGCTCGACGACGACATCATGATGACGTGCGACGACGTCGAGCGCGGTTTCAAGGTGTGGCGGGAGAATCCGGAGAAGATCGTCGGATTCTACCCCCGCCTCGTCGGCGGAGGCCGGTTGAGGTACCGAGGCGAGAAGCACGCGCGGAACCACGGAGGCTACAACATGATCTTGACGGGGGCCGCATTCCTCGACAGTAAGACCGCATTCAAGAGGTATTGGAGTGAGGAAGCCAAGGAAGGTAGGGATATGGTGGATAAATTGTTCAACTGTGAGGATGTGTTGATGAACTATTTGTACGCGAACGCGAGCTCGAAGTCGAGCGTCGCTGTCGAGTACGTTAGACCCGCGTGGGCCATCGACACGTCGAAATTCTCGGGGGTGGCGATTAGTAGGAACACACAAGCTCATTATGGAGTGAGGAGCAAGTGTTTGGCTGAGTTTTCTGGTAAGTATGGGAGCATAAGCCATAGAAAGACTGAGTTTGGGAGAAGAAAGGATGGATGGGATGTATAGTTGAGAAGTAAACAAGTGTTGTTCATTTTATTTGAATTTGTTTGTTGTTTCTTTTATTTTTATTCTTTTCTTTTTACAGTTTAGTTTTGTGAATTGTTCATAGTCTATTTTTTCTTTAAATTTGTATATTTTGTTGGAGGTTTTTGTGTATCTTTAGTTCTTGTCAGTCAATTGTATATTGGTTTGGATTAATGTTATTACTTTCAGTTGATTAATACATTTTTTTTATGTATAAACTTTGTAAATTTTGACAGTGGTGTTTGAATTTCTTTATGATAAAGTTGCTAAATATTTTATATTTAGGTGTTTCTTTTTATATATAAAGTTATACTGGAGTATTTTTTTTTTCACTTCATATTTTTTGAAATTGTTTTTGACCTTTCACAAATCAGTGAAACTGCAGTTAAATTATTATCTTGGTCAAAATTCATGGCAATTTCAACAAATTCATATTTCTTTTTTTTTTTTGAAGTGGTCACTTCTACTTGTAATAAAAAAAAATGAAAATAAAAGTGCCAATTTGGGAAAATGGTGAATAATGAAATTTTGGTGTTTGATGAAATAATAGAAATGTAGCAGAGTGATATGGGCAGTCCTATTTTGCATGAATAATTTGGCCTATAGTTAGGTTGGAAAAAAAGAAGGGCCTATAGCTATACCCTATTTTAATTTGTAGTGTTTCAATTTATTGAATGTGTCCAAATGCTATCTTATAATTTGGACCATTATTTGAGTAAAATTAATTCCCTCTTTTGATATTTGCTGGTCCCTACTTTGGATAAGGATAAATTAATTATAGTCAATGATATAAGTGTTTGTATTAAGATATTTGTAAGGATGAAAATAGATAAACCACTAAGTCACAAATTCGACTCCATATATTTCAATTCAATAATAAATAAACAATAGGGCTCTACCTATTAGGTTATCCATCGTGCAATGAACAAATTCATTTTTTTTAAATCAATGAGAAAAGTTATAATATTAAACATAAATGTAAAAATTTATATGTAACGAACTATATTATATTTTAACCAATAAACATATTGTGAAAAAAAAATTAAAATAAAATAAAATAAATATAACGTGGATGCGAAATTAGTAACTTTAAATTCTTGCATCATTAATTAAAAGTGATATGTGTATCTTTTTTAGAGACAAATAATTTGTTTAAACCATTATAATTTAAATCTTGAAGGTTATTTTATATCCGAAAGGACTATTTAAATCTTTCTCCCTTACATTTAATCATAACATATTAGAGAAGAACACCTTAACATAATTATTTATAAAATTTATTTTCCTATGCAAATCTTCAAACGCTATAGAATTTTAGGTTAACAAAGGAAAATGTATAAGGCTAGTTAAAAAGACTTAATGACAACGAAATGTAACTCAGTTGATAAGACGCTTTCACTCCAACCAAAAAGTCAGGAGTTTGAGGCACCACTCACTAGTCACTACGGAGGGGAATGTGAAATCATTATTCATCATCTTTAAAATAAATAAATAAAAGGTTAAAAGTGCTTAATCTAATGGTCATAGTTTATTCCCAAATAGCCTTAACTTTAAATTTTAATTTTAAATAGTAAAATATACCTGTTTTAGGGCAACACTTTAGTGGGAAATGCTCAATTTATATGACTTATTGCGTCTCTTAATGTTAATGGTTTCTTTAGTGTATGTGAATCTTTTTTGGAAAATTTATTATGATCTTCACAAATATTTAAACTATCAAAACAAATGTTATCATCGTTTCAATCGACAAAAAATATCTCATCGGCCCTCTAAACTTTCTCACTGTTTTTTGTACTTTGTCACCTTACAATTTTTTTTATTATATTATTTCGTTACTTCATTTTTTTTTTTGAATGGGATATGTCTAACACGAAAAGTGAAAAAGGTTTAATAGCTTAATGACAACTTCCGCCATTGCATTAGTTTTGGTATAACTTTGACAGCTAGATAATGAAATTCTAGCAAAAAAAGAAATACTAAAAATAATACCACTTGCTCCGTCTCATTCTATTTGACGCAATTCTATTAATTTATACTCATATATATTCAAAAAACGTGTCAAATTCAAGTGTGATTTACCTCTCTTGTGTAGTTTGCATGCTATTACACAAGAGCAGAGATTTACCTAATGCGCACCGAAAGTAGTACCTACGAATTCCCACGATATCCCAAAAAAAAAATGTCAAATTGAATGAGACAAAAGAATATATAAATTGTTCAGAATCTAATGATCAATATCCATATCATATACTCCGCAGTTCTAGCTTCTAACAAAAACTTTATTCAATAAGAAATTATAGAAATATTTATTAATTTATTGAGATAGTTTTAAATGAATATATATAAAAAATACAAACCAATAATTGTCGTCAGAAAATGATTAAAATTCAATGTAATATAATGTGGTGACTTAATTTCTAATTTAGTGCTAAATATAGTGAAAACGCTCAACTTTAAAACAAGAAAAACACAAATACAATTACATTCAAAGTCTACATTTATAAACATGCATACATAATATACATTCCAAAAAAGAGAGGAGTAAAGAAAAATAAAAATACTATTCACCTTCTCATGGAAATTAAATGAGAAATTAAAAGATCTAAAAAACATACGTTGCTCCTAAAACAAGGGAAAAGAAAATACAGTACTTAATTGCAATGGTTCTTGAATTCTCAATGCTTCTTCTTCTGCCAATCACAATACGCCCATCATTTATTTGTTTTTCATCTACTCTTCTCAATCCCCATACGCATATGCCTATTTCCTTCTTTCCGCTCATCCTAATCCATAGCTTTTCCTTTTCAAGGCCTTGAAAATTTCGTAAAGTTTGCACCTTTTTCAGATATATATGATTATGCATTTTCATACCTGCTGCATACGAAAAACTGGAAAAAGGAAAGGAAAATTATATATGTGTATTCAAATCATAGATTTATGTAAGGAATCATTTGCTTTTCTGGGCTCTCTTTGAAATGGGGGTGGAGGTGGCTGGCTTTATCAGATTGCTGTCTGAAACAGAGAAAAGACGGAATATTTGTGGAGAATCTAATCTGATGTGTGATGGGTAGTTTAGTTGTTGTCTTCTCTCAAGTTTTTCAGATTGTTTCTCTGCTTATTCAACGGTCTTCACTTTCATTGGGGACTGTGAAAAATAAATCCAACTCTTGTCTCAAGAATTTTTTGTGAAAGAGAAAGCTGAAACGTGCTAGCTTTAAAGGGAAATTGGGAAAAGAGGGTGTAGATTGTGTAGATACAGATTTATTTATTTATTTTCCTCTGTGTGTGTGTGTGTGTGTTTGAATTGTTGTTTGCTTGCTTGCATGTATTGTTGGGTGGTGGGGAATGAATAGGTGATTTTGGGGAAAATAATGTTGGCATTGGTTGGAGGGGAAACGGTTAATGCAATGGAGAAGGAATTTGATTCAAAGATGAGGATTGAGAGCAACAGTTCTTCATCCAATAATGATGGCAATAGTGATTCTCAGAGATCTAAGAATTTTTCCTTCAGAGCGCCACAGGAGAATTTTAGCATTCAAGATTTTGAATTGGGCAAGATTTATGGTGTTGGTTCTTATTCCAAGGTCCAATCTTTGTTTTCCCCCAATCCTTCACATTTTTTCTCTGTTATTTTTATTAAATTTTTCAGTGTTGGTCTTAATCGCGCAGATCATGTAATGGGTTCTTGTTGTGTTGTTGCATTGTTCCGATCGATGTTAATTCCATTTGAGTTTGATGGTTCTTGTTCAGTCCCCACCTAGAAAACTCTTCTGTTTTTTTTTTAGCTTTTCTTGCCTAATTCTGTTTGCTTAGCTTGAATGGCTTTTGTTTCTATTGTTTGGAATGAATGGAGCAGAAGCTACTTTGGGATTTCATAAGATTTGAATCTTTTGTGCTGTTCCCATTTATGTTGATTCTTCTTAGGAAGAGCATAGGGGAGTGAATATTAATATCCCTGATTATAAGAGCTGAGACCTTTTGAACCGATTGTTGAGTACATGAGTTCTTTCATCTGTTTATGTATTAGCTTTACTTCTACAACCATAGGATAATTGAGGTGGTGAAAAATCGATATATGAAATGTTAAATGTTGCTGAAACTATAGATCTTTTGAAGGAAATTAGAATTCCCAAAAAGAAAATTTAGTGATTGATGATGTCATTTGGGGTATATTGCTTACTGAATCAGCTTCTTATGGGCCATCATCTGTTAATCTTCACTGCGAACATCAAGAATTTGGTACTTGATCAAAAGGAGGCTGGCCCAGCTTAAATGAGATATGATACATATTGGTCCTCTCTGGAGGCAAACTATCTAGGAACATCTATTATTCGTAGGGCAACAGTTGAAAAATCGAGGTTAATAATATTAAAAGATCGTATCAGTTGGAAATTTGCTACATTGTTCAAATGACGAATGCATTAGACTGTTTCCCTTTACGTCAACTTTCATCTGTCTGGCTATCATTTTTAAGGAGGTTTCACTAACTATTTACATTAGGTAACTCAGAATAATTTAATCAAGTAGCAGGCGGCATTAGAAATAAGAAAGGAGGAAAAGTTGCGGCAAAATTCTTTATATAGCTACCATGCTCATTTTTGGTGTAGGTGATTGTTCTTTTTTTCAGATTTGTATTGGTGAAAACAAAATATAGGGCAGTATGAATGTGCTAGTGCAATTAAACTATTACTGCAGACAATATGAATGAAGTATTTCAACTCCATCTGTTTTGGGATATGAATCATATGATATGACCATACAATTCTAAATTGCACCTTTGACTTGCATTTGTTGAAACCAATACTTCCATACCCGAAGTTAGATGTTTTTTTCTAAAGGTTTTAGTAGCACTTAGATCTAAGTTGTCAAAACTTAATTGGTTCCTGCCTGAGTAGTTTAGAATTATGCTGTGGTAGGATCTTCAAATTTCAATTTCGATTATGGTAAAATCTGAAATTACTATATTTTTTAAGCAGGCAAAGCTGGTTTCTCATTTGAATTATTATTGACAGGTTGTCAGAGCCAAGAAGAAAGACACTGGAAAGATTTATGCTATGAAGATAATGGACAAAAAATTCATCACAAAAGAAAATAAAACAGCTTATGTAAAATTGGAGCGCATTGTTTTGGACCAGTTAGATCATCCTGGTGTCGTGCGATTGTTTTTTACATTTCAAGATAGTTTCTCACTCTGTGAGTATTACTTGCGACATTGGCACTTTTTTTTTTCTTGGTATGTATAACTGGCCATGAGGGTAATTTGATGTTCCTGTATTTAATTATATTCTGAAGACATGGCACTTGAATCTTGCGAAGGCGGAGAACTTTTCGATCAAATAACAAGGGTAAGTCAAATTTTGAAGCTGCCTCCTTTTCTTGCATGGCATAACTTCAGAAAACCTACGTAACAATGTCTCCGAATCAATATTCTATAGTTTGCTTGTGGACTGAAATGAGATATTATGAATAACTTTCTTCATATTGTGGATTTCTGATACGCTTCTTTTCTTTTTAGACTAAGAAATCAATTTGTCATACATTTTGCATGTTAACTTTCATAAAATCATAGTAAGCCTTCTTTTCCAGTTCAAACATGAAAAGTCTGTATTATATTTTCCTATTATTTCGTTCTGAAGTTTCATTGTGGTTGATTGTGTGGGTGCAGAAGGGCCGTCTATCTGAGGAAGACGCTCGTTTCTATGCAGCTGAAGTTGTCGATGCTCTAGAATATATACATAGTATGGGCTTGATACATAGAGATATTAAGGTATCCTTATCTTGTTGTGATATTACTATTTTGTTACACTCTCGATGCTAATAGTATCTAGATGGCAGCCGGAGAACCTGCTGCTCACTGAAGATGGGCATATCAAAGTCGCAGATTTTGGTAGCGTAAAGCCTATGCAAGGTAGCCAGATAACGGTCCTTCCAAATGCAGCATCGGGTTAGTTTTTTTGTTTTTGTTTTTTGTTTTTTGTTTTTTTGTTTTTTGTTATTTTTGTTTTTTTTTTTTAATTTTATATATATTGTTTGAATAAGGTGAATACTGAATGATGATTGTTTATATTCTTTTCAACTGTATCTAGATGATAAGGCATGTACCTTTGTGGGGACAGCTGCTTATGTACCTCCGGAAGTCTTAAATTCGTCTCCGGCAACTTTTGGGTATGAATTTGTATTTACTATGGTTTTTCTTTTTCTTTAATTTTCTTTTCTTTGTGAATTTCGTATTTATTTCCCTTTTTTTGTTATTGTATTGTTCTCATTAGGAATGATCTTTGGGCACTTGGATGTACGTTGTACCAAATGCTTTCAGGGACGTCTCCTTTCAAGGATGCTAGTGAATGGCTTATTTTCCAAAGAATTATTGCAAGAGATATCAGATTTCCAAATTACTTCTCAGAAGCTGCACGGGATCTGATAGATAAATTATTGGCAAGAAATGAACTTAATAAACTTCCATCTTATTTTTTTATGTATTTCATACATTCTTTTCCAACTCCATGTTTTACAAATTCTGATCAGAATTGTGCATTTTTGCTTATTATATATATGTGTACTTGTGGATGAGAATTTCATCTAAAGAGTTTGGCAATTAGATTTTGTTATCTTAAAAGGTTCAATGTCTATAATTGATTGGGCATAATGATGATGCAGGATATTGATCCGACTAAGAGACCAGGCGCAGGACCCGATGGCTATATATCTCTGAAAAGCCATCCTTTTTTTAAGGGAATTGATTGGACAAATTTGAGGGTTATAA
This sequence comes from Mentha longifolia, assembly GCA_001642375.2. Lineage (NCBI taxonomy): Eukaryota > Viridiplantae > Streptophyta > Magnoliopsida > Lamiales > Lamiaceae > Mentha > Mentha longifolia. The sequence goes on along the minus strand of CM038117.1, from coordinate 30,993,554 downwards.
ACCCACCTCAGCTAGCTTTGGACCCAAGAGTAAGATCCTCTTGTTTCATTTCAGTTCCTATAAATGTTATTTACTTGAATTCAAGGTTTCAATTAGAAACGTTTAAAACTTAAGAACTTGTGCAGCCAAATTTGGTACCTCTTTTGTTATCTTGAATTACTAATGGGGAAAAACAAAAATGATAAAATTGTTCTTTTGGAGAAAAATGTTTAGTCGTCGTTGCACATTCTCCAGGGCCAGTCTCCTGGATGTGATGATCAAGATTCTTCGTGGAATCCCTCACATGTTGGAGATGGTGCAGTAAAAACAAATGATGGAAATGCTGCTGCTGCTGCTGTTGCTGCTTCTTCAGCATCTGATTCTGGTAGCATCAATAGGCTTGCTTCAATCGATTCATTTGATTCGAAATGGTATGTGCCTATAGTTTTTTGAATTTTTTGGCATTGAGACCTTTTCAATGCAAGCATCATTTTTGCTTGATAATTGGGTTACATAATTGTGTTGTCCTATGCACGTAAATCTGTTGCACAGCAAGAAGACAAATCGATTGAACTGGATGAAGCTATCAATTACTTTACCAAGAATATTCGGCTAAAATTCAAAAAATTAGCTCTTATTGAAGATTGACTAATCTTATTTGAATTTTTTTTCTTTGTTTAGTACTCTCGTGCGTCATTTACTCCACGCTAATCTCTTTTCAATGCCTCTTTTGCTCTTCAAACACAAGTTTGTATGTGTATGTCATGAGTATGTATTTGTGTTTGCCTTCATATTCCAAAAACTTGCTGTTAAATGTTTTTATTCTTCTAAATGATGTAATTTTTTATTGGAGAATGTTTTTAACTTATTTCATACTTTTGACAGGCAACAGTTTTTGGAGCCAGGCGAGTCTGTTCTCATGATCTCCATGGTCAAAAAACTGCAGAAACTAACAAGTAAGAAGGTGCAGCTCATCCTCACAAATAAGCCAAAATTGATTTATGTCGACCCCGCAAAATTGGAGGTCCGAGGAAATATCGTGTGGTCAGACAATCCTAATGAGCTGAATGTTCAAGTCCTAAGCCCTTCGAATTTCAAGATTTTCACTGTAAGTCTCATCACTTCCTCTTTTACAATAGTAATAGTTTTGATTATTGGCCTATTTCCTCCATTACTGCTTTCTTTGCAACACATACAACTTGTTCATCGTAATTATTCAATTGTTTCCGGGAACAGAAATTAAGATTGAATGAAGTTATTGAAGAGCACGTGAAACAATAGAACTGTAAAAGTAGTAAAGCATGCATCTCTTTTTTGCAGCATGTATAATTTATCTGATCCATCTTCTGTATAATTATTTAATTTATAATGCTAAATGCCTTTTGCATGATTTAGACGTAATAATATTTTCTTTATAGCTATCAAATAACTATGAGCAAAATGTAGCATGCTTGGCATTATCTAATATTTAGCAGTTATCAATCTTTATGTAACTGAAAAAACTGTTTCTTGTTACAGCCGAAGAAAGTTATGTGCTTCGATGATGCAAAACAAAGAGCAGCGCAGTGGAAGAAGGCAATCGAGGCCCTTCAAACCCGGTAAATAATTGCTTAACTAGTTTGACTACCCTACGCTACGCATACAATCTGGATATAATTATGACGCAACGATGATAAACATAGTGGAAAAGAAACACGAGGCGACCAATAAAGAGTTCCGGATGCTCCCTTTAGAAGTTTTCGATTGAAGAAATTCGATGTTCGAGCTGCATGAGGTGGCCTCTCTCTCATCACCGGCCATCTTCATTTCTTGATTGTCTAATATGATGATAGCTCTGCTCTGCCCCATGGATAAGCTATCCGCCAGTTTTGCTACAGAAATTGTTTGTTCAGAATTCTTTTTTTTTTTTTTTTTTTTCCAGTTTAAATGTCATTTATTTTTAGATCTGTTTTTGCTTTGATTTAGTTCATTATTGTATTTTATATTTGGATGATGGAATCTACAGACTGAATGAAAAGTGTAATAGACCAAAAAACCATTTGATTCATTTAAATGTATGATGAAGTTTCGATGTGAAATTCTTGAGTTTTAAAGGTTCGTTGTAGGAAAAATACTACCATTTTTTTTTTGTATTTGAATATTTTTCTGGGAATATATGCATTTTATAACTTAGGATAGATCACAACCGAATGTTGAACCTAACAGTAACAAAGAGTTATCGATATATTGATTCCACGTGCACGAAACCATTTTTTTTAGTACTTAAACCATCTAGCTATTGGATACACTCAAAATCGTTCCACCACCCATCGTTGGCACATTATACTGTATTTATGCGGCACTATCATGTCGTCAATTTTTTTTTGCGGAGTTAATTTTTTTATAAAATTTATTTTTAAAGTATATATTTATGATAACTTTCTTCATAGGAGTATATATTATTCATACACCAGCCGAAGTAATGCTTCCCTATTCACTGTGTGCATGCTTAATATGCCCACGGATGAAGTGACGACATTATATTTAAGGAAAAAATTAATTAGTATACCTTATAAAAATAAATCCTACAAAAAAAAACTAAACCCTATAAAAAAAAGTTAAACCCCAAAGAAAAAATTATTGACGTGGTACTATCACGTCAGCCGTTGACATATTAAGCGTGTCCACTATAAGTAGGGGAGCATTTCTCACACCAGCCGTGTCACATTAAATGTACCGGACAATGCCCAAGCATTTCTTTAAATGCACTAATCTCCGGCCCCAACGAAAAACTTGTTTCTTGCAAGTACCAATCGTAATTGACCATGTGGCACTCTCTTATTGGTTGTCAATCTACCGAATATCAACCTGACTAAGATCATTGCATAATCTCTTTTTTTTACAAGAAAAAAAAGCTATTTGGATTCTTTATTGTATATATGTGTTACATTATTTATTGTACGGACGGATGGTCTTGACATCTTATAAACATTTTCAAAAATCAACATATTTATTGTTTTTGAAAGACTGTCGTGACGACCATCGGTCGATGCAGTAAATTATCCAAATTGTCAAAAAGGTTAAAACATCTCCACACAAATTTTACCCTTATGATCAATATTAGTGCTCCCCCGTCTTTCATTTACTGACCATATTGACTTTTTATATAATTTTAAAACTTTGTGATGATAGACTTAAAATTGAAATTTTTTGAGTTTAGTTTTTTTTACAAGGTACTACGAGTGTTGTAGTATCGTGTAAAAAACTAATCTCCAAAAATTCAATTTAAAATCCATCATCATGAACAAAATCATCTAAAAAGTCAATAGGGTCAGTAAATCGAGGACAGATGAAATATAATACTTATAATCATAATAAAACAACAAAAGCCCGTCAACGGTCATAATTTGATAATAACATAACATTTCCCATGCAACTCCGAGATCTTATATCACATCATCACGTTGGTGTTGTATTTAAAAATTTCATCAAAATCAATGAAATGCACGTTTTGATTATAAGTTGAATAAAAGTAAATAAAGAACAAATAATCCAACCAAACAAATAGAGGACCAGCTGTAATAAATAAATAATGCCACCAAAAACAACTATAAAATCAAGCAATTCCCATCAACACTCAACTTGCAAGAAGAGAAGAGCTGTCTCTAAAAAAGACAAAAAAAAAAAAAAAAAAAAAAAACTCCACATAAGAAAGAGTTCATTCATGGCTGCTGGTGGCAAACAGTTTTTGTTTGCAGCAGCTTTAATTTCATTACTTGTGGTTCCTGCACTTGGATCTCCAAAGGGAAGAGCAAAGTCTTTAGGCATAATAAAGGAGATTAACAAAAGTGGGCCATATTTAGGATTGATCACAGTTTACTCTGCTGAAGAAGATGCATTCTTTGCTACTGGTGCCTTCACAAATGACTCCAGATACCCCTACGTTGACCTCTCAGGCAAGTTCATTTTCAAGGGTATTTCGGTCATACTATCAAACTAATGTATAATAAAGTTTAGCTTGTTGGATTTGCAGGGAGGAGATTTCGAGTGGGGAGGATAGAGGGCAAGAAAGTCATTTACGTCAGATGTGGGATCGGAATGGTAATCTTTTTCTTTTTTCTTTTTTCTTTTTTCTTATTATTTTTTATTTTAACTTTATTTCGCTGTCCTAGTAGTATAATATAGTAAGCCTAAGCAATTTAGTCGGCAATGATTCATTTTATTTATAAAAATATATGTATAAGTGATACGATCCCACATCGGATTCACAAACAAGTGTGAATTGGTACTTAAATAAGGGGTCAAACCTCCACTCATAGGCTAACTTTTGGGTGGAGTTAGGGCTTCTGGCTTGGGTACCTAGCATTGGTGCTTTCACTGAGAGGTCGGGACGTGGTGCGGGAAAAGGCTACTTAGAAAAAGGCTACCTGATGGACCAGAGTGAGAGCCGTCTAGAGTGAGCGCCGTCTACTTGGGAAAAGGCTACCTGGTAGGGACCAGAGTGAGAGCCGCCTAGAGTGAGAGCCGTCCGTGGGCGTCCGGCTCTTAAGGGGGGTCGAATGATACGATCCCACATCGGATTCACAAACAAGTGTGGATTGATACTTAAGTAAGGGGTCAAACCTCCACTCATAGGCTAGTTTTTGGGTACAAACAAATGTGGATTGATACTTAAGTAAGGGGTCAAACCTCCACTCTTAGGCTAGCTTTTGGGTGGAGTTAGGGCTCCTCGCTTGGGTACCTATCAATAAGTTTGGTAAATCTTTATATATAATAATGTTGTTAGTTTGTACATGGGGGTTTAATGTCTAATTCTCATGAAACTCGGGGGATTAATGTAAAACTTAGATAGTATTTGGGCTTTTAGTTACTCCTTATTATATATATATAATTAAATCAAAAATTATAAGCCAAGTGCGCGTGTGTTGGCATAACATAAATCGTATTCAAATTTCATATTGATCGTTGAAGCATTGATTTAAATAAAAAGGGCGGAATACAATTTCTTTTCTTTTTTTTTTTTTTCATTCTGTGATATTTATTTATTATATTATGTATATAAATGTGCACCATACGCATATGAAATTTTTATTATAAAAAAAACACACACACACACACATTATTTGATCAAAATATACTATTGTGGAGTCTTTTCAAAAAAAAAAGTAAAATAAATAAATAATTTGGAATAAAATATCCACCATGATGTTGGCGTGGAGGATATAAAAAGGGGTTGATAAAACTTAATTTTTTATGATAGTTTTATGTAAGAAAAAAAAAACAAGTTTTATGTAATTATATATCACTAATTAATTTAAATATTTGATGTGTAGGTTAATGGTGCAGCTGCAACACAACAAATGTTGGACCTCTTCTACATATCTGGATTGGTTCATTTTGGAGTTTCTGGCAATACTAATAGTTCCTTATCAATAGGAGATGTAGTCATCCCTAAAGAATTTGCCAACACTGGCCTTTGGGATTGGATGGTAACTATTTAATTAACCATTCCTAATTATTTAATACTACTACTATTTCATTTTCATCACTACCTACAAATTAACTATTGACAAATTTGAATTTGAACAGAAACCTAATGCCACGGTTCCAATAGAAGACATAGCAAAATTGGATGTGAAAGATTATAATTTGCCCAAAGGAGGAAATAATTCTCTAGGGCGCATTGCTTATAGATCAGAGCGATTCTATTATGAGGGAGGAGACCCTAATGTTGCTCAAGAGAAAGTGTGGTTTCAAGTATCCACAAATTTGCTTCAATTGGCCACCAACCTTCAGGTCACACCCTAACCCAAACGACATCGTTTAATATTATTAATTGATATATTTTTTTCATATATATATAGCTTAATTTTGGTGATATATACTACTCCTACTATTTAATTAGGGGATGGAATTGGAAAGATGTGTGAATTCCAGCCTATGCCTTGAAAGAAAGCCAAAACTAGTAGTGGGATTGAGAGGGTCCACAGCCAACATGTTTCTTGATAATGGAGACTATAGAGATTTCCTTTTCCAAACTTTTGGGGTTTCTTCTGCTGATATGGAGAGCTCTGCAGTCGTCATGGTATGCTAACTCCTCCTCATCATCATCTCTTTCTTCCTATTTGGATTTTTTTGGACTTTTATTGATTTATTTACACTAAGAAAACTGGATTGTTATTTCTTATTTACACTTTGGAAACTAAAAAAACTTGAAAGGTTTGAATTTCTTAATTAAAAAAAGACTCACAAATCACCTTTTTTTTTGTTCTCACAATGTTTACGAGGGCTCTACTTATCTTTTGAACTTTTCTTTTATTAAATTGAATCCGAAATTGTTTAGATAATTTTTCTTTAAACTATAACTGCTTAAACTTCTTATTGCATTTTTTCTTCTGTTCTACTAAAAAAAACAAAGTAGTTTAAAGCATGAGTTAATTTGTGCGGCATTGTAGACAAGCTTCTCAAATGGCTACCCGGTGATCGTCCTCCGCGGCATGTCCGACTTAGCCGGAGGCCAAGACGGTGAAAACGACATCGATTTGTTCCAATCTCTTGCTTCTTCAAATGTAGCAAAAGCAGTCATCCAGTTCATCAAGTTGTTATCAAGAAAATCGTACCAATCTTAACTTGTGATGGGTTTTATTAATTTTGAAATTCTACATTTAGTGAAATTCAAGATGTATACCACATCTAGTGGCAGGAGTCAATTTATTTTGTTGACTACTGTATCATTTTTGATTCACAATAAATTATCGAAGAGTTGTTCAGATTGTTAGGTAGGTTAAAATCCAAATCCGACCATTATTGATATACTAATAAAATTATGAATTTGTCATCGATCATGAATTTGAATTCGAACTTGAACAGAGTATGATGAATATAGAATATTTTCAAGTTAAGACATTATTATATAAATTTTTATAATAAAGTTATATATCACACGTGTTAGCTTCTATTTGCATGTTTCATTAGAACACATTGTGACAAAATTATTTTTCAATTTGAATCTCTATCTATTCTTACAATCTTGAAAGTTAAATAGTAACCTATAAAAGAAGTGGTTTACTCTAATTTTATATTTCATTCATTAGCAAGGGAGGGCTCCTAATTTAATAATAATATATATATTAGTATTTAATTCATCTTGGAGGGCTCCCATTTTTGTTGCATTAGAGCCCTCCAAGGGCTCTCATTATTTTATAGTATTTAAATTTTTTATTTTTTAATTATTTTTTTATGATTTAAATAAAAATGAGAATTAATGCTTTTAATAAATTCAATTGTATTGCACATTTGGAAAATTACAATACAATGAAAAAAAACTAGAAAAAAAAATACATAACGATAAAATGAAGTAGGAAAAAACTAGTGATGACCGAAACGTGCCCAAATTTCCTCGATCATATCCTTCTCGAGATTTTCATGAGCGGTTGCATCGCGGAGGGAGGCATTCCTTTGCATATAACGTGCGAAAGAGACATCAACACCTTGACGCGCTTGCAACGGAGTCCTTGTTGAGCTCGATCCCTCGTCGTCCTCCCAATTTTCGGTTGCTTCTCCTTCATCTTCAATTATCATGTTGTGCATGATAACACATGCATACATGATTTCTGTTAAATTTTCGATATAATGCAAGCGGGCCGGGCCTCGTACAATCGCCCATCGTCCTTGCAGAACGCCGAATGCACGCTCAATGTCCTTTCTCGCAGCTTCTTGTTTCATGGCGAACATAGCTCTTTGTGGATCGGTCGGACATGGCACCGTCTTCACGAAAGTTGGCCACCTTGGATAGATGCTGTCGGCAAGATAATAGCCCATGTTGTACTGCTTGTTGTTGGCCGTGAAATTTACGGCCGGCGCAACACGCCTCAGATAATCGCTGAATACGTCAGATTAATTCAGCACGTTGATGTCGTTGTTCGATCCGGCGACGCCATAAAATGCATGCCAAATCCACAGGTCTGTTGAGGCCACCGCTTCAAGAATTACCGTTGGAGTTCCCTTCTTGAAATTGGTGTATGCAGCCTTCCACGCCGATGGACAATTCTTCCATGGCCAATGCATGCAGTCGATACTCCTAAGCATGCCGGGGAAACCGTGCTTCGCTTCGTGCATTTGGACGAGGCGTTGGACGTCACGCGAAGTAGGTCTCCTTAGGTACTCCTCTCCGAAAGCGGCAATGACGGCGCGGCAAAAATGCTTTAGGCATTCTCGTCCGGTTGAATCGGCGATGCGCAGATACTCGTCGTACTCATTGGACGGACCACCGTATGCAAGTTGACGCAGCGCCATCGTGCATTTTTGAAGGGGACAAAGAGAATTTCGTCCCGTTGCGTCTGGGCGTTGTTGGAAATATGGATCACGCATCGTCACGCTCGAGACGATGCGCAATAAGAGATCACGTCGCATGCGGAATCGGCGCCGGAACATGGTGTCTGTATACGTCGGATTTTCGGCGAAATAGTCGTTGTAGAGTTGCTCGTACCCCGATTCACGATCACGCTCGACGTATTGCTTCTTTTTTTTTTTTGACGATTGGCGTTCTTCACGTTGCCGGGTTTCAGCATCTTCCTCTCCCTCTATTATACGATAAAGCTCGATAGCTTGACGTGCTAGCCTCTCTCGTTCCTCACGATTCATTTTTTTGAATGTTGAATGTACAATTCTTCCAAAAAAAAGTGGAAATTGATGAAAGAAGATAGAGTTTGATAAAGAAATTGATGTGAAAATGTGATGAATGGAGTGTGGTATTTATAGGAAAAAATTAAAATATATATATATATATATTTCGGTCAGTCAACGGTCAAAGACCGTTGACCAACCAGGGTGCGACACATGGCGGGCGCAGAGCATGCTGAAATGGGCTCATTTCCGCCCGTTGGCTCGCGCCCTCCGAGGGCTGCAGCCGTTGCGCCCGGGCGCGGAGGATGAGGTGGCGGCGGGCTGGAGGGCGCGCGCCCACCGCTGCCAATGCTCTCATGGTTTACTCTACTCTAATTTTATATTTCAAAAAAAGAAAGAAAGAAAAAACTATGACTCTATTAGATCAAGATAAATAATTAAACAATCAAAAGAAAAAGATTTAGGAGGAAATATTTTCTTTTCTTTGATAGGTGAAGCTCCCACGTTCGGCGTTCCTAGTTTATTCTTTCAACTCAAAATCTCTAGTTCTCTCTTCTTTGAGTTTTTACTGCCGCTGCTTTTTAACAATTCCCGATCACGACCTAACCTTCGCAGGTACTAATTCCTTAATCTTTTCCCTAATTTTCTCGTTTTTTTGCCCCATTGTTCGCGGTCTTTACGAGTTGCCATGAACAGTAGATTGTTTTTTTTAAAAAAAAAAAAAAAAAAAAACTGTATTCACAATTTTGGTTCTTCGATGGGATGGATAAAGCCGTTGCTCGTTTGTTCTTAGAATATCGCTATAATGTGTATTGTGATTTGATCGCGAAATCATGGCTTGCTCGAAGGTTTGATGGATGGCGGTTTCGTTTGTCGTAGAATTTAGATTGGAAGAGGATTAAATGGGGGGAGATTATAGTTTCCAATCTTAACTTGTGATGGGGTTTATTAATTTTGAAATTCTACATTTAGTGAACTTCAAGAGGTATATACTATATACCACATCTAGTGGCAGGTGTCAATTTATTTTGTTGACTACTGTATCATTTTTGATTCACAATAAAATATCGAAAAGTTGTTCAGATTGTCAAATAGGTCAAAATCCAAATCCGACCATTATTGATATACTAATAAAATTATGAATTTATCATCGATCATGAATTTGAATTCGAACTTGAACAGAATATGACGAATATAGAATATTGACAAGTTAATAAATTATTATATCAATTTTTATAATAAAGTTATATATCACACGTGTTAGCTTCTATGTACTACTCGTAATAATTTGCATGTCTCATTAGAACACATTGTGACGAAATTATTTTTCAATTTTTCTTTGTGAGAGAGAGAGATGTATGAATCTAAAACTAAAATAATAATAGAGAAATGATCCCTACCCACCGTGGGCACGTTTAATGTGACAACGGCTGACGTGGCAGTGTCACGTCAATGATTATTCCTTTTGGGGTTTAGTTTTTTTTTGTTAGGGTTTATTTTTATAAGGTATACTAATTAATTTTTTCCTTAAATATAATGTTGTCACCTCATCCGTGGACATATTAAGCATGCCTACGGTGGGTAGAGGAGCATTACTCAATAATAATAATAATAGTAATAAAAAGAAGAAGAATTAATTTGAATCTCTATCTATTTTTACAATCTTGAAAGTTAAATAGTAAGCTATAAAAGAAGTGGTTTACTCTAATTTTATATTTCATGGTTTACTCTAATTTTATATTTTTTTAAAAAAGAGAAAAAACTATGACTCTATTAGATCAAGATAAATAATTATTAAACAATCAAAAGAAAAAGAATTTAGGAGGAATTATTTTCTTTTCTTTGATAGGTGAAGCTCCCACGTTCGGCATTCCTAGTTTATTCTTTCAACTCAAAATCTCTAACCGCTGCTTTTAACAATTCCCTCTTCTTTGAGTTTTTACTGCCGCTGCTTTTTAACAATTCCCGATCACGACCTAACCTTCGCAGGTACTATTTCTTTAATCTTTTCCCTAATTTTCTCGTTTTTTTGCCCCATTGTTCGCGGTCTTTACGAGTTACCATGAACAGTAGATTGTTGTTTTTTTTTATAAAAAAAAAAAACTGTATTCACAATTTTGGTTCTTCGATGGAATGGATAAAGCCATTGCTCGTTTCTTCTTAGAATATCGCTATAATGTTAAGAATCATTGTATTGTGATTTGATCGCGAAATCATGGCTTGCTCGAAGGTTTGATGGATGGCGGTTTCGTTTGTCGTAGAATTTAGATTGAGAAGAGGATTAAACGGGGGGAGATGAGCGGTCGATTATAGTTTCTCGTGTTGGTATCACTTCTAGGGTTTAGAATTTGAGTTTTCTAGTATGAACAAGTGATGAATGTGACAATGCTAAGCAAAATTAGATTGGCATTTAAATTTCTTGACAAGAAATTGCGTGGTGCATTGAAGATTGCAATTTTGTATTGATGAACTAAACATGGGCCTTGTTGTAGTATCGAGTTGAATCATATAGAAGAAGTTATTCTAAATTGCTTCGAGTTCGTACATTGGTAAATTTCCATGATTTTCTTGATGTTTGAAGCAGATATTGCAATGTCAGATTTTGGTTTGTTATGTTGCTTCCGCCATTGGTGCTTGTTGATTAACTTGCTTTTCTTTGCTAGTGTAGCCCTTTGTCGAATTCTGTAGATATGGCAACCAGCAGAAACAAGATGGGAATCAATATCTTGTTAGCTGCGGAGCAAGAAGCTCAGAACATTGTGAATGCTGCTAGAACTGGTGAGAACTCATTACCCTGATATCTTGATGCTATTAGACTGCGTCTTCAAATTAAGTCTTATATCTTGAGAAAATACTTTATGCAATTTTTGGTTGCTGAAATTGTCTTATGAAATCAGAGTTTTGGTGAATGAATCTTGTTTCAATGGGTTTTGACCCTGGATCTTTCTGGGTTGTGCTGGCTGATGAAAGTTGATTTTGGATATTTGACGAACATTTGTACAACCTGGAACATGCTTTACCTTCAGGAGGATAACTTTTGTCCAACCGTGCCAATATTAGATTTATTGCAATAAAGTTATCTCTTAAGAGCTCTTCAATATAGTTAGCTCTAGCACACCATATATATTGGTGCTGAGGGTAGCTTGGCTCATGAATTTCTTGCTGAGGTTTTCTAGTGAAGTAATCATTTGTTCCTTCCTTTCGATCTGGTTCATTCATCATTATAAAATGGGAAAACGTACACTACTTTGTGGTTGCAAGGAGTGATTTGTCTATGACATGGCCTTCTTGTGCAGAAAAACAAGCTAGATTTAAGCAGGCAAAAGAAGAGGCCGACAAGGAAATTGCTGAATTCCGCGCTCAAATGGAAGCTGACCTTCAGATGAAGCTTTTAAAGGTAGAGGATTTTAAGGGTTGCTAAAAAAGATATGGTATTATTTGCATGTTACTGTAATTTGGATATGTCTAGTATCGAAGTTTCTAAAATAAGGTTTTTGCAATCATCTTATTTCCCAGGATGGTATTTTTGGTTTCTCGGTCATTCTCAGGATGCATGTTTCATCAAATTGTTTATTTGGCCATAATAAAGAAATCGCTCCTACTATAAATTTGGCATGTTTTCACCATGAACTTCACTCTACTTACCACAATGGAGCTCTACAGTATATTATCACTCTATTACTGACTTATTTTCCTTTTGTTATTTTCTTAATTATTCTTTTTGTATTTTTTCAGATAGACACAAGTGCTAATGTGAAGCGCCTCGAAGAAGAAACTGAGACAAAGATCGATCACCTGAAAAAGAGATTGAACGAATTTCCCCTGACGTCGTCTCCATGCTTTTGAAGCATGTTACTACTGTAAAGAACTGATCTCTTGCATTCTTGAATCATATGATCCATTATTTCCATCCTTTATTTCGATGGGAAAAAACTATAAATACAAGTAGTGTTCATTCTTTTCTCTTTACAGTCCTATTCAGATACCGGACCAAGAAATGTTGTGATTGATCGAGATTGTCTTAAATCTAAACATTTTATTTGGACTCAATCGTGGTCGGTGGTCGCAAAATCGAACATATAGTCGATGGTTAGGGCTTGTCATGGTGAGATTTTGGTTTGAGTAGTAGGCCTTGTAGATGTTACACCTAGTGAAAGTATTATTGATTTATATGCAATACTCGTTTGATGTGCGACTGTGTTCGATGTAACGACGATAATGGACCACAAAACAAAGACTCAATTTGACATGTTTTACTTCTTATTTGCCTATTTGGTAACCAATATAAAGATAATTGTATCATCAGTAGTTCATTACGTATTTTAGTGGTACATATTTCAACCTTGAATGGGAGTGGGGTCTTTACCTAAGTCATCTCACGAGTCGAGATTTGTAAACACAAATTTAAAACGCATATTTAGTTCAAACTCTTAACACTATATATGACCATCTTATATATCAAGAGATTCGTAAAATAATACTCTCTCCTTCTCCGTCTCACTTCACTTATCATGTATATTATATTTGTCTCATACCACTTGTCATGTTTTCTAAAATAGAAAAAATTAGCCATTAAGTGGACCACTGATTATCCCATCATATACTAATCACTCACCACGTATCATAATATGATTTAAACTGTAAAAAATTTAAATTATCATAACTTGCTCGTTTGTTTTCCAATTTTTACACAAAATTAAATGTCTTGATATGATCTTTCATTTAAGATCAGACATCAATATGTTTTTATGCATCTATGATACTCTAGTTTTAAAATAATGATTTTGCATTAAAATATTAACCAATATACTTTATCTCTAAACATATTCTCCTAAAATCCCATATAGAAAAACAACAAGACAAGTGAAGTGGAACGGAATGAGTAGTAGTATACTTATATTGGAAACAAATATAGTCGTAAAATAAACATGATTACATATATACTTAAGCATGATTATACTTCTAAGCATTTTTCTCACATTCACTTACAATGAATTATTTTATATGAACTCTTTACATATATCTATATTTGGTCAAATTCAAACATAAACAAGTTATAAATGTATAGCCGCATGTTGCTTGGATCACTACTACCAAATTATAAATATACCATCGAGTATAATTTGAATCAAATTGAGCATTTTTGCATGGGAGATATCTAGCAATACTTTTCCTACAAATATAATTTTATATATCCTCAAAAAAATTAATTTGAAAGTTACTACAAAAGAAATCATATACGTGAGCTTAAATATAATTAAATTAAGATAATCAAATTAAAGACGATGAAATTAAGACTGAGATTCGAAGCTGCAGCCCAGTTCATATTTCGGGGAACTTTAAACAAAACACCGCCCAGTATGGTATTCAGCAGCATCGTAAAAATCCCAATTGTACGATGCAATTTTAACAGTCACTTCCAAGTTGTTAAGTGAATCCTTGCAAAGGAAAATTACCAGAAATTCAAACCTGCAATTCTCTCCGTTGAAGACGACAAACTCTGGCGAGGTACAAATATTTTCTTTTTTTATTCGAATTCGGCGATTCGTAATCCGTTGATTTATTGCATCTTGTGTACGGATGTGGATTAGCGATAATGCGATCTCAATTTGCAACTGAGGCGTTGTATTGGTGTTTTGCTCGTATGAATTTTGTATTTCTGAACTTCCGTAAATCGCGGGTTGCTCTTTCCCAGATTCATACTACTCAAACAACTGATTCCGTAGGAACCGTACCTGCCGCCCATCGCTGAATACTTCACACCTACAATCGATTTTGTATCACATTCTTATTCTTCTAGTTGGTTTTGCAACACTTTTTGTCCGTATGAAATCATCAAGCAGTTCAAAAAGGATCTTGGAGGATGATGATGATGAAGAAGAGGAGGTATGTATAACCTGGGTGATGTCAATTTTGCTCTATGTAATGTGGTTTATGTATCCAGAATTTGATGTGTACTTGTCCAATGTTCAGTTTGAACGTTTTGATGATTTTACGCTTGCCTCGTCATGGGAAAGGTACGATAGTCTACTGGCAACTCGTATTCGGTTATCATATTAGGTTATCCACAAGAAAAGCACATTGCTTACAATTGCATCTCCTTTTAGGTTCATTTCCGAGATAGAGGCCGTCTGTCGACAGTGGTTTGCTGATGGCCCAAAGAACCTACTGGTAAGCCCTATTCCCTGGTAGACTCGTTTAAGTTAGATAACTCTCTTTCTGTACTGTCAAGCAGCTAGCTTGAGCTTTCTTTCTTTCTCTTGCTCATTATCTGGTGAATTTTGAAGGTTAATATGTTGTTGTTACCCAATCATCGTGTCATTACATTATATTACTAGAGTTCGCTGTCTTGATTGACTTCTGTTCTATTTGATGATAGGCAAAAGACGCTGTTCAGGTGAATCACTTGAAGGATTTGTACAAGGTCAAATCTGAGTTCAAGTATGCTATGAAAAGTTATTGTATGGAGTACTATTTTGCAGCAGTTGATGATGGTACTTCTTATGTGCAAACTCAAGTTCAACACAATGTACTTTTTCTCTAACTCGTCTCTTACTAAGAATTCTACTGTCTCAGGTAAAATCCCTGATTGGGACCATGCATTACACGATCTGCAGCTCTCTTTCGGGGTGAAGGAGTTTGTGGTCTCTCTCTCTGTCTCTCTCTCTCTCTCTCTCTGTTATTCTGTACCCCTTGGTCCTATGTACTGCTTTTGGGTCGTACCTCTGTCTCTATCCTCATGTTCTCAATGTTTCAGGTGATTGCTCCGCAAAGTGCAAGCGGTGTGGTTCTTGATGCACCAGAGGCAAGCAAACTTTTGAGTGCCGTTGCCATTGCCTTGTCCAACTGTTCATGGTTTGGCCGCTATGTGTTCTTGCTTCTACTGCTTCTGCCTTACGTTTGCAACAGTGGTATATTTTTGTAAAATAAACAAATAGTCTTAGACTCTTAGTCTTAAGAGCTTGACTATAATAAGGGCTATGAGCTGAACAATAAAACTCTAGGTATTTAGGTTATGTCTATAAGCTTGAAGATCAACTGGATAGAAATCAAATTTCCTACTGGCTGGGACATCTGAAGCATTTAAAGGTCAAGTTTTGGAGAATCTCATGGTTTATTCGCGGTCCCTATAAAAACTTTTTTCATTTAGCTATGTTTTAAAAAATTGGCTGGAGAGTGTAGATGTGTTCAATAGGAACCAAGTACATCACAATCAAGCTAGTTGAATCAGTTTCTTTGAACAGTTAAGAAGACAATAACAGCTTACATTTATGGGAGGTTATAAGACTAGAATAAGAAAGATGCTCGTGCGAATTGTTGCATGAGACCTCGCCATGGGACTTCTAGACCCTTAAAACTGGTTCATTTAGAGTCTTCATGTAGTGTACATATTATCAACTCAATGGAACAAACTTTGTTGCACATTGATTCTGTAATCTTTTGTGTTCGGGCTGTGATAGTACATTAATTATGTATTCTTAGGTGTACTTATTTATATTCGCTTATTCAAGTGTTTGAATACCTCATCCATTTTGAGTCTTTTGAGATTTTTAACGTGACCGTTCTTACTGACTCAATGAGCACGAGTTTATGTTCTTTCTAATTCTGTCTCTTCAATGACTAGTCAATTGCTTTGTATTCAAATCCTTGTCTAGATATTTTTGGATTAGTTTTGCCCGATCAATTACTAGAGCCTTGGTAATTGGATATCATGTGATGCCTGGTGGTATAGTCTAGAAGAACTTTGAACTGATGATTTGTTATGCACTTATGCTTAGATTTGTGATGTCTAGTGGTAAAACCTTGATTACTAATAAAGCTTGATTACTGCCATTAGTTTCCTTACCATTGTGGGAAGAAGAACATGCCATAGGAAATGATGAATTATGAAAGATAATAAACCGAGAAGAAACATAATTGAGGTCTTGGATCTCTCATTGTTTGATGCTTCAGACCATCGTCTTTGAACATTTCTTTAAAGATGGCCTCATTTCATTGTGAACTCTTGGGTTATGACCATGAACATAAAGTTGACAAAATCAGCATATCCTTATTTTTTATTAGAGCAGCGAGGTTAATTTTTTGCCTTCAAAGATCCTTTTAACCACAGAGGGTGGTTGTGGAACATTAGAAAGTTTGTGGGGATTAGTTTTCTTGTATCTCCATCTTCCTCAAGCATAAAAACATTTGTATAGTCACATAATAGAGACACTTTATCTGGAGGAACAGCGGGCTGTTGTTCTGTGAAGCTCCTTGAAGCCCTTTGTACTTACAACTCCTTATGCTAAATCTGTATAAGAAATTTTTACCAATGACCTTGAGATAGAATATTTTATGCAAAAAAAATTTGTATACTTTCTTTGTTGGTTGTAATGTAGGTGAGTGCTCATGTGCGCTCTTATATGTTACATTTCTTCTTTGACTGAGGAGTAGTAATGGAGAGAGCTGTTAATACGTTTTGAGCTCATCCTTTGCAGCCTGTGGCCTGCATTTGTTCCTGTTCATGACCCTTCGCGTAAAGCATATATTGGTATCCAAAATATGGGAACCGTTTTTACTAGAAGGTTTGAAGCTGACCGCATTGGCAGCCAGGTTCCTGTAAAGCTTATGCATTTGGAAGGACTATATGAGCTGTTTGTTTCCAAGTTTGTAAGCTCTCTCTCACACAGACTCAGACACATGGGCTGCTTATCTTTTCATTTTCTAGGATTAATGTTTATGGAACATACAATTACATGACTATAATGTTTTGCAGAAAAAGTTGCATTGTTTCTTTCTTAATATCATATTTCTTTCATGCTATTGATGCTCTTTACCTTGTTTAATATTTGTGCTCCAGAGAGCTAGATATTTATCTTTCATGGTAGAAATCTTAGTGTCTATTCAAAAGTTTATTCCAACTGCTTATTATTTTGATAGCTTGGTGTCAATCATGTATGTATGATTGAATATATTGACATTAGATTTCAAATAACTTTTCGGAAATTGGTTTAATCATTTATGTGATTTCCTGCTATACTGTTATACTTACGATTATCCATTTTTCGGATATATGCCGAAGGCCTATACTGCTGTGGACTGGTCTATGAATCATTTTGAAGTCCATTTTAAGATGAAGCTAACCTACAGACTCCCATCTATGATGATGAGGATGAAATTCATGATCCTGATGCAGACATCACAGGATCCAGTGAAAATCCTGAGGGTGAGATACATGTGAAAACTCAATGGGATGATGATTTTCCTTGGAGCAAGTGGTATTCTGCAGAGGACCAGTAAAAGGTGAAATACTTCTGCTTATTATTAGAGAAATTTGTTTTGGTTGCATGTCCGTGTTGGTCAAAGTCTTTTTCTCATTGATTGCTTGGACACAGTACATAATTTTAGTGTTAAATTCTGCTATCTCTTGATATGCTGAGTACCATTTGCCTCATGCAGGATTGAGTTGCTTGCGATATGGTCAGAGGTAACAGCTGAAAGTTCTTTGGATATGGCTGAACTAGAGAATGCCTCACCAGTGGAAGCTGATAAGTGGTTCTTAAGTCCATTCCTTTCTGAACATTTGTAAGAACATTGTTACAGTATATGCGATTCTAGAGGACTTTACCACTCTGTGTGTTCAGAACATCAATTTTTGTTGCACCAAGGTGTGATTGTGTCAGCTGCAAACAACTTATTTTAGTCCTTGGGAGATGGGAAGGTGATGCATGAGCAATGTTAAGCAATAATACTAGTAATAAAGAACAGGAAATTAAAGGGGAGTATATGTGGACCAGGACTCTTGCTTAATTCTTTAATATGTTTATCCATTTAATTTCTACTTTGACCAGATTGGATGTAAGAATGGGAAACTGAAGTTAATTTCAGTTTCGTTGAACCTAAACGTGTTTCATATGGTATTTATGATTGCTTTATATGGGGGATACATGGTATGGGCTTTTATAAAGTACAACTCCTGATATGTTTTGTCTTTTTTCTTGGCTTATTTTGCGGTTTAAATCTGATGCTTCTTCCATTAATTTAAGCATATGAAAAAATTTCAAATCCTGGTTGAGGAAATGGAATGATTTGCACTCATTCCTGTTTAGCAGTGCCATTTCTGATGGAAGCACTGTTGGATTCGCGTCTCAGCTGCATCATTTAGTTAAGGCTCTGGAAATGTCATCAGAGGCTAAATTCGTTGAGGACTTTGTATCAGGTTCAAAACTGTCCTATTGCATAATTTGATGTATCAAATGTAAATTGTTTTTGATGCATGTTGCAGTTTCTGACAACTTCTTCTGATTATGTTCTCTCTCTCTCTCTCTCCCCCCCCCCCCTATATGTTAGATTCCAGTGATCTTATAATACTGTATGTCTATCAATTTTGCTTTGTAAACTCAGGTTCTGAAGCTTTGAAGTCTTCAGCAGTGGTACCTCCACCGACAGTTCTTGATCGTGTGCTAAAAGATCTGTTTCATGAGGGTACATTTTTTTCTACTAGTTATGGAGACTTAGTTATTAATTCTTAGATTAAACATGGCCGTTGCTGAACTTATTTTGTCATATTTAACTGTATGATGATCGTAGACTTTCAAAGATCCACTTCCCAGTCTACATCTCTTAGATCTTCATTAGTTAACTAGGTATTTGCACAAATAAAATGTGCATATCCTCATGAACCAAGAGAAGTAGAAGTGTAAATAGTTCACAAGAAACTGTTATATTTACCAGACCTGGCATAGAGTGCTGAATGAATTAGGTGTGTAACAGTGGGTTTTGTAATGATCGGTCAATGATTTTTTTCTGTCTAATCTTGGGAGGTCATTTAAAAGAAGGGTGAATGTTCCAGCTTCATGTTGGTCGTTGTGGTTATAAGGTATATGAGAGCCTTTGAGGTTATAGAAGGATTTTTAGAGGAGATGTAAGATAAAAAAAATTTAGAGTTGCTTGGTGGGCATCAAATCACAGATTTGAGGCCCTTTTCTGTTTGATATTGCATGAGATTTTCTATATATAGTTAGGCTGACTTCACCTTTAGGGAGTTCTCATCCCTTTTGTTTTACCTTCTTTGTGTTTTTCAAATAAATATTTTCCTATTAAAAGAGGAAATAGGACAAAAATAATGTTTGCCAGAAGAATCAGCCGCTAGTTGAGATTGTAAAAGCTATTACTGAAGATTAAAACATCTATACTAGTTTTCTTCGTTACACTTTGTTAACTGCAGTTGTACATCAGTATGAACTTGTTTTTTTGGTTAAATCAATTTTCATTCCTGCAGTTGTGGAAACAGAACCAGATTCCTCTCCAACTGAGCATAAAAATTCTCGATCTATTAAAGGCGCTCCGCTGGAATCACTTTTGCACAGTTTTGTTTGCATGCTCTTTGGTTTGGGAATTGCAGTATACGGGGTATTTCTACTAGCAAATACTGCTTTCTCAGTTGGAGCTAATCAGAATACTTATTATTTTTTGTCTGACTTGTCATTTTGCGATTTACCGATGCTTTTCATATTTGTTTATTTGATCAGCAATTTCCGTACTCTGGATAGAGTTTGTGCGGGAGTCCGCTGGTGTTGGGAAGAATCACAATCACTACCAAGACTGCCATCCCATGGCCCAATTGACCTATCTACTTGTTTGATTAACCAGAAACTGCACATGGTTGGTTGCTTAGTAACTATCTATATTCTATAGTAATTTGATATATATATATATATATATATTAGTTAGTAGATCTTTCTATTTAGTTCTTTTATATGTCCTGGTGACAAAACATTTAAAGGGTCTCACTTTGGATCTTTAGCTTGCTGTGTGCATAATAAAAAGTATAAAGAGGCTGGAAAGACATACTGTTGGTTGCAGGTGAATCTATGACTACTCAGGTCCTTTTTTTTTCCTCCCTGTGATTCTTCTATTACACTGTCATCCACCATCTTACATTTAGTGTACGTTTGATTACAGGAAGATCTTCAGAGTTCGACAGAGGTTTCTACTTCTCATGGAGTAAGTGACAAAGATTCTGGCAGGAAAGATGATAGGTATAAGGATAATGCTAGGGATTTGAGTGTTTATTCAAGGTGTTTTATTATTCTCAAATCTCAACTTGTTTAAGTTATTGAGTAAATCATTGTAGAACTGTTTCTGCAGATTATTTGCAGCTTGTTTTTCTTGTAATGTTTCTTGCATGGATCATATAATAACGTGCAGATTCTCTTATGTAAGTTTGAATTGATTGAAAGAATTTAAACTTGAAACAGATGGCCCCCCACTAATTTATAGCTCCCAGACTTGATTAACTCCTACGAGATTGGGCTAGCCATAATGATCCTAACTACCTGCAATGCTTATGGAATTCATGAATATCTCCTTAAGAATTTGAAGAAACTGTGATTACAAACTTTCTCCTAATTAATTCTCTGCAAAAGTTGTGCATCTCAAATTTCTTCTTACATGGTCCTAGAATGCAGTACACTGTACATAATTATTCTAGAATCTTCATATTTCTGCATTTGCTAATAAGTCATCCCTAAATGTCAGCAAAGATGCAGATAATGTAGCAGAGTCAATGATGCTTCTAAAGGCGCCCAAGATTATGCATGCTCCAAAGACCCTTGTAGTTCACTTTCTGCTGCTTTGTCAAAAAAAAAAACAGTAAAAAAATAAAAAATGATCGCTAATTTTACTCCATTGTAGAGCCACCTCCTCTGACAGAAGGACATGCACGAAGAACGGCTGAAAGCTGCTGTTGCATTGGGTGATTCGTTTGTGAGTAAAAAGAAACCATTTATGATGTTTCCCTGTTCAAACACAACTGTTTTTACTCCTAGAAATCAATTGTCTCCTTTGTTACAATAGTGTTGGGATCACAAGTTGGGTGATTTGAATCTTGGGTCCATATATGACGGACCTGTAAGCATTTTACGTCAAATTTTATCACCATTGATACCCATTAATTGACATTGGCAAAACCATTGATGTAATAAAGCCAATTTTTGCTGGTTCAAGTTTGAGTTGTTGCTTTCATATATTTTTCTATTTTAATATTTTTGCTGGAGAAAAGAGTGCTCGGTATTGTTTTGTTAAGACCAAAGTATATGTAAACTGACATCTGTTTTTTTTGCATGTCACTGCAGAGCTTCTCTGCTCAACTCGAAAAGGAAATTTTGGCCTCTGGTAATTGACTTTTTATTGTTATGCCTGAATAATGCTCTTTAAGCTTCTAACTTTAGTCTTCTTTTTCCTGAGCCCTTGTACATTTTTCCCGTTAATTTTTTTATTCAGCCTTTGAACTTTCATTTTAACTCATATCGAACCTAGGTTGTCAAGATATTGAACCCTATAAGTTCTCAATTTGCCAAAACAAGAGCATTGATAAATGCAGGGGAGCTCAAATGTGAAGGTTCAAAGTACCCGAAAATTCATTTACCAAAAGGGATAATAGATAATGACTGACTAGATAACGGGTTATAGCTGTCTAGTGATCCAACTAGTTCCATGCCTTATCTTTGTTCAGATTCCATCTGACCTACACACACTCACACATATATATTCTCGTAAAAAAATTATTTAACTTTGTTGTGTTATACCATGTATTCTTACCATGGAATGATTTTCTCTGAACCGGACTGCAGATATGTCTGCTTTTAAGGCTGCTAATCCGGAAGCTGTCTTTGAAGATTTTATTCGATGGCATTCACCCCGGGGACTGGGAAAGTGATGACAAAGAGGAAAATGGGGCGTCTGATCTAGTCCTTGGCCTCCTCATGGAAAACTTTCCGATAGAATGTCTGATCCGGGGAACTCATGGAGAAAGATCTGGAGCGAAGCCCCTGCTTGCCCGCTTCTGAACAGAAACCACTTTGAGGACCCAAATAGAGAAGGGGAAAAGGTTCTACTTTTACTCTTTAATCATATTCGGACATATAATTGTCAATTCCATTTCATCTGCTGCTCTGTTATCAAGTACCCCAGTTAGTGCATTGACAAAAGCGTAGGTTGAGTAGTGTGCCATAGTTCTGCAGTTACTATATTCCTTCGTCAGTCCTGTTTGACGTTATGTTAATATGTGGGAGTTAGGTTCGTCATTATCTGGAGACTCTAAGACCATATCAACTGCTGGAAGAAATGCTCTGCACCGCCTTCAGAGCAGCGGCTGACACTCTTAATCAGACTCTTTTCGGTGATTTAAAGCAGATGACCATAAAAATGGAACAATTATACATAACTATAGCATCTGTGCTCAGAATTTTCCGAGGTAGTGTTCTCTGGTTACCATTTATGTGATTCATTATGTATGATTCCAAGTAACAATCTGCTGCCTACTTCTATTACAGCACAGAATATGACAAGTGACACCGAACTTCTCGAGGACCTCAGGAGACTATGCACTACTTTCGAACACATTGAGAAGTTAATTCTACTAGCTGCGTCTCTTCATGTCAAATTCTTGCAATCACCATACCTTGGACAAGCAATCTTCAGTGATTGCTTTTAACTTCTACCTTCCAAATATGGGAACAAGCTCTGCTAATGCCCAAACTGATAACTCAAGGGTAAGCCTCCATCTTTCAAATACTTCAATTTGTTGATGCAATGTTGCTTTAACCGGATCAAATGAGTGCATCTCATATTTATTTGTCCTCATTCTCCATTGAAAATTGTCGTTTCAAACTGCCTTTCTTGATATTCATATTGTTTGATCTGTTCCAGGAATTCAACAAGAAGCAACAAATAAATTCACGCGACAGAGATTTAATTCTTAGCATGTTCACTCCACCTACAGCAAACCAGTCATGGAGGAAAGTGTTGAGTATGGGAAATCCTCTTAAACGGCCATGAACCGATCTTAAGGGAGATCATATTTTCTAAACGGGACCGCTTGAGTGGAAGCTACTATGCTGCCTCGAATCCGAAGCAACAGGACATAGAAACCTACAGAATGTATGTATCTGGAACTTCAAATGATCTTGTGTAGCTCTTGCTGTGTGCTTCATTTGATAAATGGTTTTACTCTTATACACTTTTAATCAAATGAGATAAATTAAGTAGTATATTCTAGAACAGATTAGCGGCTTTATCTCTGATTTTACATCGAGGAAAAGAGTGTTGTAAAATTGATTTGAGATTGGGATATCATCAAATACTAAGTAACGTGAGATGTATATCAATCTTTCAAAGGTTAAAATATATGTGTACATATATTTGATATCATGTTTAATGTGACTTTGCATTAGCTTCTAATTTGAAATATTACTCTCTCTGTCTTATTATATTAGTCCCAAATATTTTTTAGCACAATATTTAGAACTTATTTATAGATAAAATGTATTGTTTAATATTTTAATGTGTATTTAATTTTTTCAAAGTAGAATATTATATATTTATAAAAACATATTGATGATTGATCTTAAATAACAGATTGTATGGAGAGAACAAACGAACAAGTTACGTCTCATAGGGTAGAGTATAGATTACCGTAGAAGTAGAAAATATGTTATTGTATTTTTTAGTGAAACTTTCTTGTACTTCATCCATTTCGTTCCATTTGACCTACATATATTCAATATATGAGGTATAAATATACAACAAGCACATAAAGTGAAACAGAAGGAGTGCGTGATAACAAAAAGTAACGTAATTAATTAATTGTTTCTCTTTCCATAACAAAAAAAAAAAAAGAAAAAAGAAAAAAAACGTAAACAAACATAGGCTTAATGAGGACAACTTATATGCGGATTTATTTCTTTAATGCGAGCATGGCCAAAAGGGCAGTGTGTAACACCCTTCCCACTAGATGAATGGACGGCCCGGAACACATCGTGTGCCTGTGGAGGCTTCGTTCTATCTCACTGGGCATATTGCACGTCCCTTTTGGCAGCAGTTGACACTCCTTTAAGGTTCATCTACCTTCTCGAGAGTCCAACTTCATCTTAGTACAACCAAAGGGACTCTGTTGTTATTAGTGACATGAAATATTTGGGTTGAGCCCCAAAGGCTCGTGGTGTGACTTGGACTTTGTGTGAGATACTTTGTACCTTATTTTCTGGCTTATAGTGAAATTCTTTCTTCTGCTCGTGGTTTTCTCCTATTTTTGGGTTTCGACGTAAATCTCTGTGTTTTTTTACGGTTTCTGTTCTATTAATGTTTGTCGATTCATAACAGACTCAAGAGAATTAACCGCCCATGACCGCTCGTCGGGGTGCTTAGTATGCCCATACAGATACGGCACGCTGACTAACATTTGGTTCTGATACCACTTTGTCGCGGGTCAAGCCTAAACTTAGGCTTATATCACGCATGCCTTTGACTTCCTCACGTTTGGGGCTTCATGGGCAACAACTCGTTTGCTCTGCTATCGGGCTCATCAACACCCAACCAGTTTGTTCGTCTCTCATTGGACACCCCTTCTCGTTGCTCAATGCCTTCCCTCATTCTCAATATAATTTCACGGGGCGAAACTATTGTTGGCCATCACCATATCAGAGTGTGTCTTACATGCGCCCCACGAGTTACACCCGCCAACACTCAAAGCCGAGCATGGCCAAAAGGGCGGCGTGTAACACAAGGTCTGCACCTTGGGTCCCAAAATTTTGAAAACTAATAAATTTTTTAATATGTTATTTTTTTTATATTTTAAGTAATTTTTTTATTATGTGTTATATTGTTTATTTTTGTCTAAAGTAAAAAACTTTTTTACCCTATTTTATTTAATTTTTTTTGGTAAACACGATTTTATTGCATTCATGAAGGTAGTTACATCACAAACTCACTCCCACAAGTTACACCATCTACACACTCCGAAAAAAACTAACTCAAAACAAAACACCATTCTCTCCTACTATCGATCATGTGCTACCCTAGCCAAACATCTAGCTATTTTGTTATCCTTCAGACTACACCATGCAATGAGGACCTTACATTGATAGATGATAGCTTCCACAGCTCGTTGCCTCCCTTGCATTCTCCTTTAATTTGATTCCTCTCGATCCATATTTGATAAATTATGATCGTAAGAACACACCGGTATAGCCGTTGCCTCCCACTATTATTTGAGCAGTGAGTAAGCAGCAACTCTCTTCCTCATCCCAACTGCAGGTGCCCTATAATTCCCACACCATTCCCAAACTCCCTTCCAAATAGTAGCAGCAAACTCACACCGGAAAAATAAATGATCTAGTGTTTCGATAGCTCTACTACATAAACAACAATTGTGATCCACTTGAATACCCACACTTGCAAGATAATGACATGTAGCAAGTTTACCTTGCATCAACAACCACACTATGAAAATATACTTGGGAGGAGCACTATTTTGATAGGCTACTTTTGCCCAAGTGATGGCGATGGAGAAGCATTGGCGTTTCTGGATAGCTATGATCGAGTCTTCAAACCCAAGGCTTAACATTTTGTGTTTTATTGTAATTGGGCCTTTATATGTTGTTTAGTTAAAGTCTGCTTTTGTTGGGTCCTTGAATGGGCTTGGGTAGGGTTAGTAGTTAAGACTATTTATATCAGTTTTTGCTGTAAGGAAAGGGGATTTTGACGCATTGAATGAATCGTGTAGAACGGCGCCGAGTATACGTAGTATCGAGGTGATCGCTTCTTTCTCTCTTATATGCTTCCACTACATCAGTTGGTAATCAAGACCGGCGACGACTCCTTCCAAATGCGCCTCGACGCTAGCCACTCAACGATGGAGATGCTCTTCGTGATGCCGACATTGCACAATTGGGTAGGAATGTCGAAACCCTTGCAGCAGCTTTAGAGGAACTGTGTCTCACAGTTACAGCGGCGTTACCTGGACGGCACAAAGAGCCTATCCCGCCCCATGGTCACGGGGGCGACGACCCTTTCTTCTCCGATGATGAGTCTGAAACCCTTCCAACGGTCAAACCGTTCGTTCCTCCTGGGCGTGGCGACACTCGACGATGGAAGCTGGGTTTCAAGCTTGATATCCTTGAATTTCACGGCACCCTCGATCCTTCAGATTTCCTTGACTGGATTAACAAAATCACAGTACGATATCGTTTTCCCATTCCGCGCCTTGAAGACTTACTCGACCAACTTAGCGATGCTTCTGTTTTTAGCAAGTTAGATCTTCACAGCGGTTATCACCAGATTCGTGTTAGGCCCGGGGATGAATGGAAAACGGCTTTTAAACCCGTGAGGGCCTCTTCGAATGGTTGGTGATGTCATTTGGGCTATCGAATGCCCTAAGCACTTTTATGCGCGTCATGAATTAGGCACTCCGCTCTCTCATT